>CM067549.1:16047500-17247500 GCA_034509755.1 Anisodus tanguticus
TTCTCAAACCAACATCATATGAACCAAACAATCAAGAAATGGTTAAAAACAAGCCGTAGTTAACACACTAATATTGGTTAATGAACACAAGCAGTAACCATTATAACCAGACATGCTTAATATGCTTTATAGATAACATAATGATCCCAGACAGTGGCTAATTTAACAAAACATACGTAATAATTAACTACCAGGCTCAAATAATAATTAAACATGCTTAATCAACACGCAAACACATAATGTAAATTATACTAAGCTAATCATATAGAAAATCAAAAGGGTTTGTGTTTACTGACCTTCTCCGGGCAGCGAACTGAGGCGTCGTCTCGAATCGTCGAGTCCGCTCGGAGAAGTGTGTTTATGCGATTGAACAGAAAATGAGCATGAGTGTTTTGTTGTTGTCCCGAGCCAGAACTGAGAGTAAAAGAAAAAAAAATTCGGAATCGAAACTTGTTCCAAAATGACTTGTGAGAATGAAAGAAAGGTCCTTTTTATGTCTGAAAATCCTCATTTTTCTCTGAAAAATCCCCCTTTTCACACAGCCCCAAGGGCTCTATTTATAGCTCAGAGTTGAAGGTTCAACGACCTCTTCAAGAAGCATGTAATTTGAAATTCGAATTCAAAAATCAAGGGGGAAAATGTGACGGTTTCCGACAGATTTTTGAAAAAGGCAGAGATGATGATAAAGGGGTATGGATTAGTGCTTTTACCCATCGAATTTGAAGAGGTAACCGAAGGATTTTTGGGTTTCCTCTTTCACAGCTATTGTCGCAGTTTTTGCAGGCCTAAATCTTCAAGAAAAGGGGCGGGTGATGCGAAAGGTCGATGGTGGCAGTGGTATTGGTTTTTATCCGGCGGTCTGAAGGTGGAACCGGTGTGAAGGGCTGCTAGATTTTTTTGGTTTTCGTTCGGTTTTGGGGATGATTTCTTGAGGCATGGGTCGGTGTGAGGTGATGGGGTAGGTTGGTGGTGTCAGGCGGCGGTGTCAGGCGTAGGGTGCGACGACATAGGGGTAGGGTGTAGGGGTGTGTGGCGATTGGAGAGGGTCTGGGGTTGTTGGTCGTTGTGGTTTTAGGGTTAGGGGCTTTGGGGTTGGGTTTTAAGGGGTACCGGGTTTGGGGCCGACGGGTTGAGGATTGGGCCGGTCCGGGTTTGGTGTCGACGGGTTGGGGGATTGGGCCGGTCCAGTTGTATTGGTTCAGGGATAAGAGAAATAAAAAGGGGAATGGGGAGTTGGGCTCTTGGGTCTGGGCCGAGATTTCGGGTGATTTGGGCTGGTTATTGGGTTGCCGATTTGGGCTGAAATGGGTTGCGAATTTGGGGGAGGTCAATTGGGCTGCCCTCTTTTAAATTGGGTGTTGTTTTGGTAGAAATTATTTTCGGATGGGAAATAAAATGGGTTATGGATCTAAAAATATAAAAGGGGTTTAATATTAAAAAAGCTTTGAATAAAAATGTAAAATTATTTAGAATATAGTATAAGATGTAATAATAATAAAACATAATATTTGTGAAATGCTTAATGCTTAATAAAAAAATAAAGGAATACGATGTCGTTTTTGTTAAAATAAAATAATATAGAATATTACAATAGAAACTACGATCATGATTTAAAAAGGCAAATGGTTGTAGAAATATGAATAAATAATAATAATAATAATAATAACTTTGAGAATAATAATATATATGCCTATATGTATATATATATATATAAAAAAATTGTGTAAAAAATATTTAAAATTGCAAATAAATTGAAAAAGATGGGACAAAATTGGGTGTCAACAACAAGGAAGCTTTATATTTTTGTAACGTCTCCTAAAGGTGCCTATCTTGTCAAATTCAGAAAGTACATCACTACACAAGTCTATCGATACCCATATTGCTATATAAAACTTTCGGACCCAAAAGTCAATAAAAAATATGACCCGAGCCTCAAAGGGAAAAATCGGAAATTTATTCTAAAATTAGTTTACCCAAAACTTATGGAGTCCGTATACCAAAATCAACTCAATCCAACATCAAATCCAAGATTTATTTGAAGAAATATCCATTTTCAACCTAGGGTTTAAAATCCCTTATTTCAAGTCTCAAATCATGATTTTCAAGATGAAATTCTTTAATAACCGAAGATATAATCATAAGAGAGTGATTAGGAACTTACCCACTTGAAGAATCTTGAAAATCTTTTCAAATCGAGACCCCAAGCTCAAAGTATGAGAATAAATATCAAAGCTCGAAATGAAATTTTAAGAATCAGTCCAGGTACCCCTCCTTTGCGATCGCGGAACCCATCCACGCGATCATGAAGACAAAAAAAAACACTGCGATCGCCGCAAGAGCCTCGAGATCGCGATGACCAGATCATTAACAACACGCGATCGCGCCATATGGCATCGCAATCGCGAATACCAACATCAGTAATAGTTGAAACCAAATTTTCTTTTTTTTTATCTTTCACCCCAAAATCCGAGACTCATCTGGAATCTTCCGAATACAAACCAAATATGCATCTTAACTATAAAACAAGCTATGAACCCAATCGCGCACTCGGACTCGTCATACGAGGTCATCTTGACCAACACACATTTAAGCTCTTATGGCTAGAATTTCAACAAACACCTGAAATGCTCCCGAGGGCCTTGGGAAACGAACCAAGGACTCGACTAGACCATATCAGACATTCCGTACCTGGTGGAATCAACGAAACTTCGAAAAAGATTCAAATGCCCTCAATATTGACTTTAGTCAACCAAGCGTATTTCTTAACTTAGGACTTTCTAATTTTCACAATATTACCCAACACTCTCTCAAAACACCCGGGACCCATTTCAATAGTTCACCTAAGTCATAAATCACGTTCCGGAGCTGATGGAATCCATCAGAACTCGATTTCAGATGCATTTACTCAAAAGTCAACTCCTAGTCAAACTTTCCAAACATGAAACTTCCAAAACTCAAAACATAGGTTTTCTCCCATTATTCTCATCCGATTGCGTCGGAAGTTGTGCCACTCATCCCCGCACATCAAAATCACCATAACAAGGCTAGAAAAAGCGTATTTTCGAGAAAATACGCAAAATAGCCAAAACGACTGAACAGATCGTTACAATTTAAATAACATATGAATAACTAATTATTTAATATCATATACTAATAATTAAATTAACTTTTATATTCCTCTAATATCCCTCTTAAAAGCTTCTATCTTCCCAACCCAAATCCCCGACCACGGAAAGGCCAAAAATAAAAATAAAAAATCACTTTGAAGTTTGAACTAAAAGAATGAAGACACAATCCACATGGTATCATAATATTTCAAACAAAACCAAAAACAAATAGATAAAATGACTCTCGTCTAACCCAATTCAACAAAATACTTTGGCACCGAGGATAAATGGGTAAGTTTCAATGGTGACTGATTCCAGAAGTGCAAGAGTAGCTCTAAGAATAGCATATTTGAAAAAGGTTGTTCTCCATTATCAGTTGAAGCAGATGTAGAGTATCCACAGAAAAAGGAACAAAATCAGATAAGCTTTACCGTTTGAAACCTCGATTCAAACATTGAAATTCTTGGATAGTCACGAGAAATCCGGCTTAACTTATTTCCTTATTTTTTTACGCTTTACTTTACAGTGAAAAACCTTATTAGGCTCCTCTTGTGTATATAAAAAATTTGGTTAATGACAAACTCTTATTAGAAATAATTTTTTTTTCACTCAATAGGTCCACAAAGAGGGAAATAACGGAGAATCAATATATATAATAAAGCTAGAAATAAGCAATCATATGTAACACCTCTCTATGGCTTCCATTGACATTTATCTTTTTTCTCAATTTTTTGATATTTTCCTCTTCATTTCTCTATTTTACTAAATAAAATAAAATATTAAATTTTTTATCCATCTACCCATAATAAAGACTCACTCACTATTTAATAGCATTATTGCTAGACATAGAGGAGATGATGTGGCACCTCTCTTTGACAAAGAAAAATATTTATTTTTTTCTCAATTTTTTGAATTTTTCTTTCATTTTTCTCAATATTTTAATTTTAAAAAGTCATCTTCATAACTCATACCTCTTTATTTTTCATAAATTCTACTCTTAATTAATATTAGTAACATTCATAACCCCCAAACCTTTCATGATTATAACCCCCAATTATTTAGTATACAAATTTATGACACCTTAAAGTCACGCTAATTTTTATTCATATAAATTTATTTTGAGCTGTTTTGGTTATCCTCTATTTTTGTAGTAACATTTTTGGGTATTTGATGTGAATAGAGGAATTCTTTAGAGATTAATTTTAATTTTTTTCTTAGCTTCTCATTTCATTTGTTAGGAACTTGATTATGTTATTTAGTATTCTCTAAAATGTTCATCTGCTTAGTTAATTTTATTAATTTGTTTCTTTTCTTTGTTGATGAGGTTACCTTATTGTGTTTTCAGGCTAGAGTGTTTTTGAAAGTTGAAGCAGAAAAAGGAAGTCATGTATATGTGCATGCTGCTCAAGGAAGTACGTATATATTCTTCCGTAGTCATGTGGATCAACGTTTAATAAGCCTAATGATAGTATATGTGAATGTAAAATTAGTTTATAATTTTCAAAATACAGTTTAATTTATAGAAAAGTTGTTTATTGATATGTAAAATTGTAGTCTACAAGATTTTCATGTTTTGTTGTTGATAAAAGTCATCAATATTTTCAGATTTTCATAGATATTTTCTATCGTACGTTGGGTTTGAACTCTTCGATCTTACTACTTGAAAATGCTGAAATACTAAGCTACAATAAAACTGATTTAGTAAAATTGTCAGTCTCTCTGTTCACTTTCTTCCCAAATATAATAATTATTGTTCTTCTCTAGACCTTGGTTCTTCATTTATCGAGGAATGAATTTTTAGTGCTCGCGTCGAATTTTTTTTCTTGATTTAAAACATGGCAAGGGATATAAATAAATATTTTTTCTTAGTTTAAAACATGACGAGGAATATTAAGACATGAGCAATGGTAAGAGAAATTAGTCAAAATAGAAAGTAATTTTTAGATTATTTCATAAAATTAGTAAAAGGTGAAGGATAATTTATTCGGTTACTCAAGGAAGGATGACAATTTTTGAAGTGTATATATATGAAAAAAAGAGAAAAATATACTACGATTTATAATTTATGATATACTTTATTAAAATTTAATTAACTAAATTATGTTTTAAAAAAGAATTATATATGTATAATTTCTTTTAAAATATATAGAATATAATATTTGGATTAAAAAAGTAATTAAATCTAAAAAAGTTATAATTGGTACCATTTGAACCACAACAAATATTTCAATATGATTGGATAAGGACGATGATAGAAATTAGTTGGTCAACTCAAAATAGCTTTTGGCACCCAACTTATAGCTTCGGGCTAATTTTAAGCACATATTAACTTATTTTAAGTACTTTTCACCATTGCCAAACACCCAAAAACTGAAAAGAGCTTAAAAGCTTATTTGACCAGCTTAAAAGTCAATTCAAACACCCTCTTAGTGAGAGTAATGAGCACGTAAATACTCTAAATTAATGGGCAAATAAGTGCTTAGATCGGAACCAAAAGACATCTCTCAATATGGCGTTTGAAATGTTGAAACACCATCTTTTTTCGTAATTATAGACTTTTGGGTTTCTGAGCAGGTAATTAAAGAGTATTTGAGTTCTTTAAATATGTTGAATGAACAAAATGAAAGAAAAAAGTAAAAATGGAGAAAAAAGTAAAAAAAGAAGAAGAGAAAAAGCGATAAATATAATACTTCGCCAAAGAGATATTCAAAATCATATATAAATATAAAATTTTAAGTAGTTTTAATTTATAGTCACATATATAACTAAGAAGATAAAGTAAGAACACAATATTTAAATGTTTTGAGATTTTATTATCAAAGAAAAGGCAATTTTTTTAAAAAATAAAGTTTCTTGGCAAAGAAGAGATGTCAAATTACTTGTTTATGACAACAATCATAATTTAACAATTCTCCGAGACATCAAGGCAAGTCAAGGCAAGGAAAGGAAATAGAAATAGCGTGGAGGATGCAATCTCAAATTTTCTTTAACACATGTTTATAGGTAGTATTGTCGTGGCTAATGTGTCTCCTTTGATTATATTTCTTGATCTATACACCAATTTTATCATGTAGTTGCCTTGGTGCTTTCTCATTCATAATTAAGTGTGCCAATCTAGCCTACTCTATGATTGAAGTAATCGTATTTGATCCAGCTAAATATAATCATTACAGTATAAAATATTATATCTAAGTAGCTTCATCATTATAATATATACTTTACTTATTCTTTTTGAGCCAGTAATAGTGAGCCACTTAATTACTTTGACCTAGGGGTGGCGGGGTGGGCTGGGACGGGTTCCGGCGGGATGGGGGTGAGTCGGGACCGGGATCCGGCGGGTCGGGATAGGTGGGACGGGAAGAGGTCCCGTCCCGTCCCACATCCCGCCGGAAGAGGGGCCGGGATTTGGCGGGACGAGTCGGGTCGGGTTGCGGGATTTGATTTTTTTTAGACACTTAATTTTAAAAAATATATATTTAAACACTTAAATAATTAAATAAGATAGTGTAATAAAAATATCTCAAGACTGTTTTTGTGCCTCTTATATTATTTAATAGAAATGTAATTTTTTTGTAATATAATTTCAAAATTGCAACTTTGTTTCGTTGTTCAAAAGTTGCAAATCACATAGTAAAATTGACATTAAAAAAAATTACATAGTTAACCAAACTTTTTCTAATTTCCTCACAATGTCTTGAGGATCTTCGGTTGAAATTGGAAGTTGTTGGTCAAATTGACCGACGTCGCTTCCTGTTCCGTCGGACAAGATTTCGTTGTAGTTGTAGTCGTCTTCTTCGTTGATCTCCGGTTGACTGCACCGCACCTTCTACACTCCACTCTCATCTAATCTATGAATAAAACTGCAATTTCCAAGCTGTCTCCCGCCAATGAGTGTCTGTGTTCTCCTACTTGAAATCTTCGAGCAGAAAAAACGCTTTTAGACGCTGTTGATGACGCTTGAATGTTCAACACATCTCGGGCCATCTTTGATAGTGTCGGATATGTCTTCGCATTCTCTCTCCAGTATCTCAGCAAGTCTTCATGTCCATCTTCATTGACAATTGATTCGTACGGTACAACACCCTGCAAAACATAAACATCAAATTCGCTAACTTGTGAAGAAGTTGAACCACTAAACATTATATTTCTAAGGCCTTGAACACTAGCAACAGAAACCACATGTCTTTTATTAGGTTGCAGTGAAGTAGAAGAAGATGGTACCGAATTCGGTTGATTATTTGTACTATCTTGTTGATAATATATATATATATATATATAGGTATTGAAAAAAATTGAAAGATAATTGAAATATGCAGAAAGTAAATAAAGATTAACTTACAATTTAAGGTTCCAATTATGGAAATCATAAATCAAAGGTTCTCCAGAAATTTAAATCAAATAGGCGGTAGAACCGGCCAAGTATTTAATGCAGGTATTTAAAAGCATGGAGTATTTTAAAAGATTAGGAGGTAGTACCTTCCATAATCATATTCATTTAAAATATTAAAGTTTACAAAGTATTTTGTCAAGGAGATATGCCTTGGGAATTTCTAAGATATTTTGGATCATATGATATGAGTCATATGATATGAATCATATGAATTGAATCATATGAATGGTATTTGGGGAATTTTGCTTCTAACCTAAAGGGGAATTTCTTTAGAGGAGCTCTCACTTCTCTCTAGGATATGAAGTTTAGAAAGAGAAAGACTCAGGAAAAAATAAACTTTTTTGAACTAAGGGAGAGGGAGTCTCCTTTTATAGGAGTTTTACATGGCATTTTGGTAATTAAAAAGGAATTTAACTATTCATCTAAGTGGAGAATAACTATTCATCCGAGTGGAGAATGATTATTCATCCTTTTGGCATTTTCTTGAATTATTGCAGGAATCTTTGCTTTTGCTTTTGCTTTTTGCTTTTTTGAAAGTAGCTTTTTCGAGCACTTTCTTTTGTTGGAATTTTGTCTGAACTCTACTCCGGGTATTTTGAATTCTTTTGGCAACTTTGTTCAGAATCCACAGTTGCCAAAAATCGGGCTGTCTTCAATATCAATCCCTTGTTCTTCTTCCTCTGATGAAGAGCCTTGTTTTGATGAAGACGGTGTAAATTTCAGAATTATGGCTTGCATTTCTTCTGGATTTTTGGCCGCTGCAAGCATTGAGGCCATCTGGGATTTCCGTGAAAGGAACTGGGTGTGCTCTGGTGTTTGTAGTGGTGCCAGTGGTGTTTGTAGAGGCGCCTGTACCGGAATGGATTTTCTGACATTTAACCATTCCTGGACCTTTTGTGGTGTGAGACTTAATGGTATTTTAAAGCTGTCCCACCATCTGATTTTGAATCTTCTTCGGATTGTTGGGATTTTATTGTCCGAATAATCTACGAACCAGGTAAATACCCATGGTAAGTGGAATTTTGTGTGGAAAAGGTGTAGTGGCACAAATCTTTTTTCTTCCTCAGAGGGTTTATATTGGGATTTGAAGAGGTTGAAAGATTTAGTGACTTCTGGTTTTTGTATTTCTAGGGTGGATATGAATTGCTCTCACCATGAATTCCACCATGTTGGAAATTGTGATGGATTACATGAGGTATCAAATGGAAAAGCCAAGTGTGGCGTTGGTTGATATTTTGAATAAAGAAGGAATTGAACCAAGCTTGTTGGTAATCCCAGAAATTAAAAAGAATATCAAAAAATGGTTCATTTTTGTAGGTATCTGGAAAATTTAGGAGTTGAGGCAGATCATTCCTCCAATCGCATGGAGCAATTACGTTAAGCATTTTGCAATTGGAATAAGAGAGAACTGTGTTATTTTTAAAATAATTATTTTTTATTGTTGCTGATCCTGATATTTCAAGGATAGCCTGGTAAAAATATGAGATTTTTAAAATATCCCATGATTTGTAAAATCATTCTGGTTCAAAATAATTTTGTAATGCTAAAAAGGGTCTTCATTAAAAAATCATTTTCAAGAGTCACAATATTTTGAAAAAACGATTTTATAAAAAATTGAGGAGTAGATTTTTTGGGGACTTGTGGTACCACAAGTTGATTTTTTGAAAATTGTTTTTGAGAATGGATTTTTGAAGATTCTTCTTTCTCATTTTGTGTTTTTGAAAATTGTGTTTGAGAAATGATTTTTGAAGATTCTCCTTTCTCGATTTTTGTAAAATTTTGAGAGGTTTTTTTCCTCTCCCGAGCTTTGAGCAACTTCTTGTTTGGGATTTTGAAGTTGTATCAATGCCTGTTGTAGTTCTAGGGATTTCGCAAGGAGTTGTAGAAGATTCTCAGTAGTTATCTCCTGTGCTGGTGTTTTTTGCACAGACGGTGCGACATTTTCATTTTCTTCTTTCATCATACCATGTCAGCGGTTTTTCAGTGGGAGATTTTCTGGGTTTTTTCTCTCTGCTTTGAAGGAACTCACGGGTTAAGAAATCTAGAATATAATTTGTTTCTCCTTTAATATATTCAAGTCAAAATCAAAAATGCTAAGAATCGCTTGTCATCATGCAAAATCTGTTTTGATGTAAGGTTTTGAACATCTTTTTGTAAAATCTCTCTAGCACTTTTGCAATCAATTCTAAGTAAAAAAAAATTGATTTAGTAAATCACTTTGAAACTTTTGTATGCATAAGACGATGCTCAAAATTTATTTTTTAATAGTAGAATAGTTTTTCTGGGTATCATTCCAGTGGGCAGAAGTATACTGGACTATGCACTCTTTCCCTCCTGACTTTTGTTTCAGGATCCCTCCATAACCTAAGTCTGAGGCGTCTGTTTCTACGACTTTAGGTAGCTGAGGGTCTGCTAAATGAAGACATGGGATTTCTAGCACTTTCTTTTTAATATTCTGGACACAAGCAGTATGGTTACTAGTCCATGGAGCAGGTTTTTCTCAAGTCTATCATGGAGTAGTTTCGCCATTTTATTAATCTCTGGACAGAAATCTAAAACATAGTTTAGGCTTCCTAGGAATCTCTGCAATTGGGTTTTATCAAGGATTTTATCAGGGAATTTATTAGCAAATTCCAAGGATCTTTCTATAGGGGTTATTTTCCCCTGAGATATATAATGTCCTAGAAATCTAATCTTTGTATGAAAAAGGCACATTTTTGATTTGGAAACTACCAAACTATTTTTCTTTGTAACATAGAAGAAAGTTTTGAGATGTTTGAAATGTTCTTCCACAGAATTTGAGAAAAGTAAGACATCATCAATATAAACAATGCTGAATTTGGAATAATCATTGAAGATGTCATTCATGATTCGCTGGAATTCAGAAGGGACATTTTTTAGATCAAAGGGAATTACATTCCACTCGTATTGTCCAAAGGGGACCGTAAATGTGGTTTTGTAACGATCTTTTGCAGAAATTTGGATTTGCCAAAAACCGGAATTCATATCAAAATTTGAAAATATTAAGGCAGAATGTAACTTCTGTAATAAATCTTTTTTGTTTGGAATTGTGTATCTAATCCATTTCAAGGCTGTATTTAAAGATTTGTAATTAATTACTAATCTAAGAGTTCCTCTCTATATTTCAGAATTTTTATTTACATAGAACGCAGCACAACTCCAAGGGGATTAGATTTGGAAATTAGTTTTTTATATTCAAGATCTTGAATTTCTTTTCTGCAGTGTTGTTCAAGATCACAATTCATTTGTATTGGTCTGAGTTTTGTTGGGATTTGTTTTTCGTCAAAATCCTTTTCGTAAGGAATATCTACGATATGTTACTTTCTACTCCAGAAGGCATTTGGAATCTCAGAACATACTTCGATTTCAAAAGACATTTGGAGTTTAGAAATATTGTTTCTAACATCAGGCGATTCTAATTGAGTTTTTAATCTTTCAAAAGATTTTTTTCCAGCTCTTGTAGATGGTAAGATTTTCCTTGGATTTTAGCATTTATACTATCTTCGTGTATTGAACAAGCTCTCATTAGGTTGAGACTTCTTGTTTTTGGTTTTGTTATGAAACGGAATTTCAATTTATTTTTATTGAATTTAAATGATACGAAATCACTATCTACCTTATAAGGGGTGATACGATTCATGAACGGTGTTCCTAAGATGACAGAATTGTGTATGTCATTTGTTAAGACAAACGATGTTTCTATAGAAACTCCGTCATTTTCTATTGACGCACTGGTTTTGGAATCAATTTTGATTTTCGTGCTGTTAGCAGCTGCTAATTTCTCACGAGTGTTTTCCCTAAATTTCTTTGGTACTATACATGTTTTTATCAGATTTAAATCAGCTCCAGTGTCAAGGAGTGCAAAAGCTACTCTTGCCATTTTCTTGAATTATTGATGGAATATTTGCTTTTGCCTTTTGCTTTTTCGAAAGTAGCTTTTTCGAGCATTTTTCTTTGTCGGAATTTTGTCTAAACTCTCTCTCTCTCTCTCTCTCTCTCTCTCTCTCTCTCTCTATATATATATATATATATATATATACATACATTAGTTGTGCTGCTGTGTCTTGGGGTTCCAAGAAACAAACTTGTATATATGATTCAACAATGTTGTCAGAATTAATTGCACTGGCAGATGCATGTAAGGAGGCAGAATGGATTAGAAACTTACTTATAGAGATCCCGTTATGGAAGAAGCTAACTCCAGCAGTCTTGAACTGGGATAATCAGGCTATGATCTATAATGTCTCAAACAAGACTTATAATGGAAAGTCAAGACATGCAAGTCTTAGACGTCAAATAATAAGACAATTACTCAAGATAGGAGTAGTTGCAGTTAACTATATTGAAACAAAGAAGAACTTGGCAGACCCATTTACTAAGAGTCTACCAAAGGCAGTGGTTTCAATAAAGTGTAAGGAAATGGTACTAAGGTCTGTGAAAGAAGGTTGATCACCGGTTAACAAAAACCCAACCTATGTTTTGAAAAAGATAAACAAGGTTCAATGGGTACCAACAAGTTACGAGAGTGATTATGGTACACTAAGTCAGTGTAGTGATTCTTAATAAGTCTATATTTGTTTACAGGTGTATCGCAAAAACACATGTAAAGAATACTCATGAATCCAGGATATAAGCATATGGTCATTAACGTGCTAAGCTACAAAACACACAATTCTCTGAAGTCAATATGTGTGGAGATTTTGGTTTTATTTCAAGGGGTACTTGGTTCAAGACTAGTTCACCATAGAACCTCGATAAGGCTTTGAATTTCTTACACTAAGTGAAGGTTCAAATCCAAAAGATACCTATCATTTATGTATTGATTTCTACAATGATGCTTTGTCTCAACTTTGTTTGAACTACGTTGGCTTGATCCAACTCGGGTACGTAGGTATTCACATGAGTGATGCAGCCATTCCTATTCTGAAAGATTTTACTTTATTTTATGTTTTTTGATTTTGAAAAAATAGGGGGAGAATGTTAGATATTTTCAGCAAAATCAAAAGCATCATTGATGTGATGCCCTTCAAATTTAGGGGGAGGCTGTTAACATTGTCGCACCCGTTTTTAACCCGAGCTTCGCGACGCGATGACATCGATTCCCTCTGGATCGGTTAAAAATGCTTGCTTTGAGGAGTCGCCAACTAATTATTCTAAGGTGAATTAGGGCACCTGAATGTTAACTAAAAGCTGCAAAATAACTCCGATTTTATGGTCTACAAAACTAATGAGATTCTAGGTAAGGGTTCTTTATTATCCTAAAGGAAAGGGGTTAGGCATCCTTTAAGATCCGCTAACTTGCGGTTATCCGATCAAACTCAGGTTAATTGTTATGCTAAGAAAAATGCATATTTAGAAATATAAAGTTTAAATGATGTTGCAAGTATTTAATGAAATGATGCATTTGTACAAGTATACATTTGTATAGCATTAATATACATGTAAAGCTGGAAAAAGTATGCATTTGAATGAAAATTGATAAAAATATATGCAATGTAAATTTTATGGGTGACGAGCCTAAAAATAGATAACCTAGCGATTTTTCGATTTTGAAACTAACCGAGCCTAAAAATAAATAAACTAGCGATGGGTTTCTAATTTTAGACTACCCTATTAATAATTCTATGTCTACCTATTCTAAACATTTCAATAATTTCACGAGTACAATAATATTACAATACAGAATGAAATAAAGCTGAATTTAAAAAAAGTAAAAAACAACAGCAAAATAAATAATATCTGAGGGATATTTGCCTTTATCCCTTGCAAGTTGTCAAGAACAAACAGTTAGAAATAATTGAATATAAATATACTTCGGATCCGTATCCAAAACAAGAATGTTTTGATCACGGAGGGCTCAGACTTAAATTTTGAAAAGACCATTCCAATCACGTCGTGGCTGCAAACATATGACTCGGTGATCATTTTAATTGCCTCGCCTACTAAACATGTTGGTCTCTCGGATGAAAAAGAAAGATCATTCTAATCACGCCGTGGCTGCAAACATATGACTCGGTGGTCATTTTAATTGCCTCGCCTACTAACATGGTGATCTCTCGGATGAAATAAGAAAAAGATTTAAGTTTCATCCTTGCCCAGAAGTTTTATTTTCCATCTTTACAACTGTGGAGGCCTAAAAAATCGACGGATATTTTTTCATCGGCCATGTGTAGTATCATGTTCTAAATCAGCAAAATATACAAAAACAGTAAACTAAAACATATGAGAAATTTCCGAAGGGGTGTGGCCTTAAATTTAACTTCATTGGCAAAATGCAGTATTTATTCAAAGCAATGAAGCAGTAAAACCAAAACCGAGAAATGATGTCCAAAGGGAGACTGCCTCAATTCAATTTCATTGGCCTAAATGCAATATTTATTCAAAGCGGTAAAGCAACGATAAAGCGGTAAAGCAGTAAAATAGAAAACCGAGAAATGATGTCCGAAGGGATGCGACATCGAATTCAATTTCATTGGCCTAAATGCAGTATTTATTCAAATCAGTAAAATACCAAAACAACAAACTGAAACGGAGAAGCAATTTTCGAAGGGGCGCGGCCTCAAATTTAATTTCATTGGAAAAATGCAGTATTTATTCAAAGCAGTAAAGCAGTAAAACCAAAAATCGAGAAATGATGTCCAAAGGGAGGCGGCCTCGAATTCAATTTCATTGGCCTAAATGCAGTATTTATTCAAAGCAGTAAAACAGTAAAGCAGTAAAATCAAAAACCGAGAAATGATGTCCAAAAGGACGCGGCCTCGAATTCAATTTCATTGGCCTAAATGTAGTATTTTTCAAAGCGGTAAAGCGATAAAATTGTAAACCGGTAAAGTAGTAAACCAGTAAAATCGAAAACCGAGAAATGATGTCCGAAGGACGCGGCCTCGAATTCAATTTCATTGGCCTAAATGCAGTATTTAGTTCAAAACAGTAAAATACCAAAACAACAAAACTGAAATCGAGAAGCAATTCTCGAAAAGACGTGGCCTCGAATTCAATTTCATTGGCCTAAATGCAGTATTTAATTCAAACAGTAAAATAAACCAAAAAAAGAGTAAACTGAAATCGAGAAGCAATTCCGAAAAGCCGAGGCCTTGAATTTAATTTCATTGGCCTAAATGCAGTATTTATTCAAAGCAGTAAAACAGTAAAGAAAACAGAAACTGAGAAAAACAACTTCCGAAGGACGCGACCTCAAATTCAATTTCATTGGCCTAAATACAGTATTTATTTAAAGCAGTAAAATAGTAAGATATCCGTGCACGGATGTTAAATGCCAAAATCATCAACATTTCACAAAAAAAAATATGCCCGACCCGGATTCAGAATCCAATTTTTTTTTATTTTCAGATAGCCAACAACAAAACACTAAAACACAAAATCTGGAAATTTATTCAAACCGGGTCGACCCGACCTGGATCAGTGACCCGACCCGAACCGGATGTTTCAACCCGAATCGATTTCTTTCCAAATTTCAGATAACCAATAACAAGATATAAACACACAAAATCTGGAAATTTACTCGAACCGGGTCGACCCGACCCGGATCAGCGACCCGACCCGAATTAATTTCTTTCCAAATTTTAGATAACCAAAAACAAAATATAAACACACAAAATTTGGAAATTTACTCAAACCGGGTCGACCCGACCCGGATCAGCGACCCGACCTGAATCGGATGTTTCAACCCGAATCGATTTCATTCCAAATTTCAGATAACCAACAACAAGATATAAACACACAAAATCCAGAAATTCATTCAAAACCGGGTCGACCCGACCCGGATCAGTGACCCGACACAAAAATCCGACCTGACTCGAAATCCGAAAAAACAGTGAAGAATAGCAAAAATTTTCAGATTATTCAATACCAAAACCCTAATAATTTTAACTTATATTTTCGGACTCTTTAAGATGAAGAACACATGCAAAGAAGGACAAATACCCTTAAGAAGATTTCAGATTTCAAAACTTAACTACTAGATTTTCGGACCAAAAATCCACCAAAAACTGACCTTTTCTTCTTGATTTCGGACCCCTTTTGATTTCTCTTTTCGACTCGGACCGGACCAAACCCCCCCCCTAAAATGAAGAACAACATGGGGTATTTATAGATGGCTTAACCCTCCAAGAACGAGTTTGAAATTCTAATAAAAGGTTTAAAAATATGATTTTGGAAGCGGATTTTGGGGGTATGAGTTGCGGATTTTCGGGGATAATGGAGTGTGTTGAAGTGATGGGGGGTGTGGCGGTGTCAGGGGTTGGTGGTGGCAGATGAGGTGACGGCCGGTGAAGGGCATGGGGTGTGGGGTCGGGTGCGGCGACTTGGGAGAGGGTGAGAGAGTTTAGGGTTTTGGTTTAAAAGGGGAAATAAAGGGGAAGGTTTGGTTGGGCCGATGGGTCGGGCCGGTTCGGGTGTGGGCTGCGGGAGTTGGGCCACCGGGTTTGGGGAAAATAAGGGAAATGGGTTAGGGTTTTGGTTTGATGTGTTGGGTATAGGAAATAAAGGGGAAAAGGGTTGTTGGGCCGACCGAGTTGGGCTGACCGAATTGGGTTTCGGTTGGGCTTGGAAAATGGTGGGTTTGGGTTTTGGGTAAAGTTGTTTTGGGTTAAGATATAAAAAAGGTTGAAATGAGTTATAGGTTTAAAATATAAAAAGGGTTTTATTATATATAAATAAATAAAAAAGCTTTGCAAAAATTATAAATTGTAAAGATGACAATATGATAAAAAATATAATATTTGCAAAATGCTTGGTGCTAAATAAAAAATAATAATGCGATGTCGTTTTGTGAAACTAATAAAAATAACATATAATATTAGGATAAAAAGTATGATTTTGATATAAAAATGCAAATGACAATAAAAATGCAAATAATAATAAAAATGATGATATATATACATATATATGCCTATATTTTAAAATTGTTTTAAGGTGTCAGAAATATTTAAAATTGCAAATAAAATCAGAAAAGATGGGACAAAATTGGATGTCAACAAACATAATTCCTATTTATTTTGAATTTGAACAGACTCAACTTTTCCCAATAGCCACCGTTGATGCCTTTTGGAGTTGTCTGTTGGTGATGAAAAGGCATAACCAATGGATGCGAAATCTCTATAACTAGTAAAGATGTTTTCTCATTCAAATATAGATATGAAAAAGAATCAAAACTTCTGATAAAAAAGAATCAAAACTTCTGTTGAAAAGAATCAAAACTTCTGTTTTCTTTTCTTCCCTAAGCATCATCAGAAACTTAATACTGTGTGTTCTTGGTTGGATCAAGGGAGTACAAACTTTGAATTCAACATCGTTGTTAGGGCTTCATTGTATCCTGAAGGCAATATTTTTGAGATCTATTGTACTCGCCAATTTATTGGGAAGAGTCGAAATAATTGTCTAAAAGAATCTGCATAAGAACCTTGAAGTCAGAGAACAATAATCCGGTGTCTGTGTTTCATCCCATTAGTACCATATTTTACAACATGGTATGCGGGGCGGTATACTGCTATTTATGCACTGGAAGAGGGAGGCGGAGGGGAGAGGTACAGCAACCAAAGTAGGTTTAGGATAGGGAGATATTTTTTTGCTCTTGATACTATGTAAGATTGTAATAATCTCTCTTGGGAAGTCTTTCTCATTAATATAAATATATATAGTGTGTACAATGTTGAATACTAATTGAATAAGGATCATATTTTTACCATAATTATACACTACTATTAATTACAAAATATATGATAAATATATTGTAGTAATATTCACTAATAATATGGACCAGGGGCCGACCTGTTCCACTAATACTCAGCGAATCCTGTACGTATTCTGCCACTAAATTTTCTTAATGGTCTTTTCCATGTAATTTTGCTTCTATGATTGGATGAAAGAATTTGATATCTTGTGATCTGAAAATTCATTGTGTGTTTAAGCTCTGTTCCCATTTAGCAATGAATTAGCTAACTACTTTTTCTATATGACTGATTCTTATACTTATTTGTGATGGTCAATCTCGAGAACAATTACGGAGTATTAGTTAACACCAGCCGTGGCTACAATGGGACCTGGCCTTTTTACACCTGCAAAGGATCATTTAACTTCTATTTTTTTGGGGTCATAATGAAGTGTAATTAACGTGTTTAAAGGTCTTGCCATACTAATTAGTCCTGCAACAAAGTGGAGATTTGCATAGATTGCTGTTGTTGTTCTTGCATGCAGTAATAGGCAGGGCCGTCTCAAACATTTTGGGGGTCCTGTTCTAATTCGTAAAAGTGGACCTTTAATATAAGTAAATATACGATTTCAATAATTAGAAATTATTTTAAATTGTAAATAACAATCCAATACAACTTCAAGTTAATCAACCCCTACTTAAAAAGAGCTATCCTTCTAACACTTTTTGAAGCAAATTCATCAACGAAGTCCTCATATGATATATTCTCCAAAATTTCATTCTCAATTGCTACCAATGCTAATCCGTAGGTTTGCTTTGGCGGTGTGTAAGCAAATTATCACCTACTAGAAAGTGTCTAGGTCTAATAGGTTTGATTTGAAATTTGAATTTGGGCCTCCACATGCGCGCGCCACTGGAACTGAATCACTTTACTTAGATTGAGCTAAGACCTGCAAATTATGAGCCTTTACAGTAAATTCTGGCTAATACTACTTAATAAAAAATGAAAAAAATGGGCTCCTAAAATTTTTCATTTTTCGGAGGCCCTGTGCGGTAGCACAGCTTGCACGGGCCCAAAGACAGTCATGGTAATAGGAGTGAGTGCACCCTATTATTAGAAGTAGTTACCTGGATTAATGTAAGTTATGGAGGAAAACTAATAATTCACCAAATCATATGATGAGTTTGACAATAGTAAGCGAAGGAAATCATAGAAGAAACGGTCAAGAAGAATCCAAGTCGAATAGATCTTCCAACGAAGAAGAAGGCAATGGTTGTGAAGAAGCTATGGTGCTTTTTATTGCTGCCACCCGTTTCTATTTTTGGACTGCGTACTAAATGCTAAATTACCATGAAATGAACTTTCAAATAAGAAACCAAAAGATTCAGATTTAGACGTAACCAAGTGTAACGGTCTACAAGTAACGTGAGCAGAGTGCAAAGTCCATCTTAATAAGTATATTAAAAAAATGAGAATTCAAATGAATTTCTAATTATCTTTTTTTGTTAGTTGATTGATAATTGGAATGAATAATTTTAGAAAATAATGGAATTTTCATATTAATCGAATATATTTTTCTTTTTCATATTTGAAACAAAAAAGTTAGCAATTTTTTAATATTATTTATTTTATTAGAATTAATGTCTATTTGATTTTTAAATATAAACTATTTAACTGGTTAACTGTGTGAACTACAATTAACTTAGATGAAGTTAGAGGTGTTATATCGGAGGTTTGACTTTCATTTTCAAGAGCTTATAGATGAGATTTCAATTTATATACACTAACATTACAAGTATAAAGATATTTGTCTCACTACTAATGTATTTTATCAGTTATATGCTAATATGTTATTTCATGTAGTAATAGTTTGTGGTAAAATCACAAAGACATATTTGATTAATGAATATTGACTTTCTTTTTATAACAACTAATACAAATATTTTGATTATCTCTATGATCACGCAAAGCGCCGATTAATTCACTAGTAAAAGAAATAGAATCAATAACTAAAAAGTTAGGTGCAAAAATTTAAAGGTCATCAAGAGGACATTTCAAGAGGGATAAAAATTTACTCATATCTAGTGTTTACACCAAGCTAATAGATGCATGACATGCGTCAATAAATAGCCCTTTAGCACTTAACCATGATTAATTAACATGTATCTTAATCTTATTAAATCACTTAATTATAATAAATTTACACACCGAGTATAGATAAATATTAACCTGAGGATGCCAATATGTGTCAAAGAGACTCATTTCATCATGCATCATTAGGAGGCTATTGAGGAAAAATTGTGAATCTTGTAGTTACGAAACTCCGGTAGACTAAGAATTCATTTGTTTGCATTTAATGGAGGTCTGAATCTTAATGATTCAGATCTTAAGCCATTAAGTGCATTTGTTTACATTAAGATCTAAGCACTTATTTGATCCGAATAAGTCTTAATCATTAAGATCTTAAACAAAGTCTTAATATCATTAAGAGGTATTTTTGTATAGATGATTTTTACCACCACTATGTCCGCAACCACCAGCTCCACCTCAACCCCCAACCCCACACTCCCAACCCCACCACACCACACCCCTCCACCACCCACTCACCCCCACCCCTCACCCTACCCCTCCAACACCACCCCACCCCCTCCAATCCCCCCACCACCACTGTAACACCCCGTACTTTTGGGCGATGGTTTGGGCAGCTAGACGTATGAAAGTAGACCCAAGCCCCAGAAAATTTTGGTCATAGTCAAGCATGTAAATAAAGGGCTCGTCGTATAAGCAAATGAAGTCTCAAAATGAGTTAGGACTTAAAAGTGTGACAATGGTGGTTGAGAACAATATTTTTTTGTGTGTGCCAAAAGAGGCAATGGAGTAGTATTATATCACTTGACCATGATAATGAGTATATGAAGTGTGATTGATATTTAAGTGAAATTTTATCAATAAATTAATTAGAATTGTTGGATAAATATTAAATGGATAAAACCACATGGATTATTGACAAGCGACGTCAAATGAGATCTATGGGATGACATGTGTATAAGAGTAAAGTGATGACAACATTTAATGTGGCTTTATGGGATGACACATGTAAATGGAGTGGTAATGATAATATAAAGGTGTAGCATAGTGAGATTACACGTGTAAGTAGTAAAAGTCCCCTAAATTCTTATTCTAATAATGTGGACTTTTCATATTTAGCAAGCAAAAGATGTTGAAAATATGGGATGAAAATAGAGACATTACATACATATTCTTTAACATTTTACATAGAGAAAATCTCTTAATGAAATATATGTGCAGCAACCTTTCTCGAGAAACATAGTCAATGTAGTAATTTCATAATTTATAGTTCACCTAAGCAATATGTATAATACGAATTTAGTTTTAAAAGAAGCAACGTGAGTTAGAAGCAGCAACATGTATTGTCGCTTGGGGATCGGGGTGAAGTTTAGAAAGATTTTGACATGATTTCCCCCTTCGTTAATCATGTGGCGCTTGCGTAGCTCGTCTCTTTTGTTTGGTTGCTGGATCAGATCTTTTGTCGAGTTGAAGGAAGGTTTACTAGGGACTTGTTCTGAATATCTAAGATGAAGGTATAGAGGGTCTTTCAGACACCGTGAGTAAAGGTTCGGCTTTAAAGGTATGTTAAGACAAATCCTTTCTTCTTTTGGCATGTTCTAAGTACGAAACGTAAACATAATACTGTCCCATAAATAATTCTACGCTTAGTAGTTAAGGATGTTCATGCTATTCATTCCTATTTTCAAAGCATGTCTAAATATATTCCTAAATTCCTATTGAGGTATATGGAAAAGATGTTAATATTCATAATGTTAATCGGAGGTGCAACGACCTTACGTCACTCCGATAAATTCACGGTGCCTTAGTATCATTCATGCATTATGTACAAGTATAACCCTTGACCCACATGCATTATATATGCTACTATATGGTATACATTATATATATGTAGGGGATGAGAAAAGGGTTACGACGTCATAAACGCACCACCACCTGATCAGCTGGTATATGATGATGATTATGCCCACAGAGGCCTGTATGATATGATGGGATGCCTTCAGAGCTTGATGGCGTTATATACGCATATGTATATGTATGACCGCATTGTGCATGACACTTGAGGATATTATGGCCCTTAGAGACATTCTCTACTGGTTAGTTTTTTTTTGTATCGTGTTACTTTTATGTCTCTATTATGTTATTCTTCATGCCGGACATACTCGGTACATCATTCATTCTGACATCCCTTTATTGGGGGACGCTGTGTTTCATACCCGCAGGCTCAGGTCGACAGGGCGACGGTTCGCACTAGTAGATTGCTGGTTTAATCGCGATGTCGGAGCACTCCACTTGTCCCGGAGTTGCGCCTAATCTTGGTACGGTATTTGTGCATATGCATATGGGTATGGCGAGGCCCTGTACCGACCTTATGATGTCACACACTCTTTAGAGGCTTGTAGACAGTTGTCTTGTGTATAGTAGTCGTGTATGGCCTTGTCGGCCTTGGTATATATATGTATATAGGTTGGATTCTTCGTTTGCGAAATTTTACGTAGCTCATTTTCAGTTTATTATTTCTATGAGTCAGCAGGTTACCTCGTGGCGGCCCTCGCAGCCCATGCTTAATTACAGTTAGGTGGTAAATATATGATTAGTGATGCTCGGTAAGTAAGGTCGGGGTGCCCGTCATGGCCCTCCGGTTTGGGTCGTGACAACCACCACCTCTACCATCACAACCACCAGCTACACCACCCCTCCAACCCCACCTCCACACCCCACCCACCTCACCCCCTTTCCATCCCTCACCCCACCATCACTAACCACCTCTATCATCATAACCACCACCACACCCTCTCACCCCTCCACCCCACCCCCGTCATAAACAATTTCTTGGTCCACTATTCACCTAAAATGTGAAGAAAGGTGATACTGCTAGCTAGTTTTTCATCTTTGCTGAAATTTTAACTCTAATTTCTTATGATTTTCATTGATCAATAGGTCATGCCCTTGAATGCTGAATTAATCATTTAGACATAGAACACATAAAATCTCAATTAAAACGAGTTAGACAACCACAAGAAAATAGACGTAAAGGAAAAAAAGAAGAGATTGTCCAACTTAGTTAAAAACTATTGAAATGTAAAATAAAAGAAATAAAATCAGTAACAAAAAGTTAGGTGGAATATATAAAGATTCATCATGAGGGAGGAAAAACAAGAGCCCAGAAGTTGCTTTTAGAGTGGCTTGCAAGGAGAAAATTAACTTCTTGGACTAATCATCTAATGAGGAAACCTCCAACACTGGTGAAATAATTAAACTACAAATGATTGATGCATATCTGATTCAATCTGAATACACTGGACTCTGCATCGAGGCTTTGATGTACAGGGTACCAAGTTTTGAGGCAAAACACAAAAAGCTAGACAAGAGAGTTATCTATGTGTTCGCTAAACGCAACGTTTTTTCACGTTACACTTCACATCCTCGCCTATCTGCTTCTTCAACTTGTGATTTAGGCCCTCAGTCAAAGCTGATGATGACGATGTTAAAGAGGCCTTCAGCAAGTTCAATGCTTCCGACTCGCCAACACTGATCATTTACTCTTCAATATCATTCATGGGCACATTTAGTTCTTGGAGTAAGTAAATAGTTGATGTAGAAGACAAAGGGCTCACTTCCAAATTGTCCATAACGTAGAAAAGGGAGGGTTCCTTTGCAAACTATTGAAATTCGTGAACATATTTACCCCTTAGAAATTTCCTTGGATCATACAAGTTATACAATTCTGATTGTCCTTCAGAAATCTGCAGCAGCCGATATTCAGATTTTTTGCTGTGGGGTAACACCGGGCTTGAGTAATATCGTCTTAAGGTAGTCGTTAGGATTCTTCGCACTTCTGTACCTATTAATCTCATCTGGAAGCATATTGAACCATTTGGAATCTAAAGCCTCCACACTTTTATAGAAATCTATGCATCCCAACCCAGAGCTCCCTTTTATGACATCTTCGATTGATCCTAAAGGAATGGTCAAGAAGTTCAAGAGAAAATCAACAAAATTATTGCCTGCTTCTGCACACAAGACTTTGTTTGTAGACTTTCTTAGTGTTAGCTTCAGCTCCAATTTCTTGTTGTTATTACTTGTTCCGAGTTCAGAAGCGGATGACAAATTTCCAAACTCGGACATTGTGATGGTGTCTACTCTTGCTCTTTTTTGTTTTTGTTTGGGCAGAAACACATTAGACAAGGGAGTCTTTGAGATAAATCAACAAGCAAGTAGACGAATCACCTAAATGGTCGAGAAAAAGATCATGTTAATTACTAGCTGCAAATGGCAATCTATGAGAATCACAGTAAAACATGTAAAAGCAAACATATCATCAGAAAGCATAGAGGCCTTGTAAATAAGTAATCGCTAATTCTCTTAATCAGATGGTGAAGGACATTACCTCATTCTTGCCAACTTCTACATGCATCTCCTTAATCTAATTCATATCACTCAGGCCAACATTAGAAAGCATCTGAACAAGAGAGCTTGGAGAAGCACACTTGAGTTGCAAATCGCCACTGATTAGAAATGATATCCCTCCTTTCAGAAATACGTACTCATTGTGACAAGTATTTTCAACTGAATCTTTCAAAACTGCTCTTTATTAAACTTTCCACCACATTTTCACTCAACATTCATGTAATAGGTTTGCTTTGGCAATCTGAACACTTATAATACTTCTCGGATCCTGAATCGTCTACATTCACTTTCAACCTCATGCAATACTTTGGATAGGGATTTCTTGGATTTAGCAGGCATGGTTTTGCAATGCTTTATGAACAGATCTTTCTCACTGAGGTTTTCAACACTTTGGTACAAGTTGTTCATACAACCAACAACTCCAGCGTCTGCTTTAATGAGTCGTATTAATGTTCCCATTGGTAAAGTTAGAAGGCTAACGAGTATGTCCATAAAATCTACTTTGGCTTCAGCTGCAACAACTTGATCCTTCTTTTCGTCCACCAAAAGCTTCAAGAGAACCTTAGCTTCTTGCTTGTTTTCCATTTTAAAGCAGTTAACTGGTCAACTCTCTACTGATGTAGCAAAGCTCCTACCTGATCCAAGTTATCAGTAATTAGACAAGATTCAAGAACAAGATAACATGAACAAAATGATCTTTTTCTGGCTTTCAGTTGAAGTAAAAAGAAGTAAGCAATTGTTCAGATGACACGGACATGGGGTCACGAATAAGTTTAAGAAATTAGGGGAACATGAAACAAGTTTTTGCACGCTATTGTATTTGCAAAGATGTTTCTATATAATATTAAATCAACAAACAATAAGAACATCCTAATAAGATCAACAACAACTATGTGTTAGCCTCAACTAGTAGTTAGGGTTGTCTATATGAATTCTCACTGACCATATTATTAGTCCATTTAAACTCATCTCATGCCAATATTACACAAGCAAAGCATATGATCATTCACAACTTTTGAAGTCCAAAACTACTGGAGTACATTCAGATAGCTAGAATTCAATTTATATTCCCTATATACCATTTATTTATTTCTTATGTGCAGGGGCCGACCTAAAGGGAGCCAAGGGGTTCAATTGAATCCCCTTTCCCGAGAAATTGTAGAGATCAAATACGGTAAAAACAAATTATTTTGGTTGTTGTATAAATAATTGAATCACCTTGACACAAGGGAAGATTCTTTTTTTTTTTGTTGACGAAGGAACCCGCAGCCGCTACTCTCTCGAGTGCGCACAGGGTAAACCCCGGACTGACGCAATCAAAAATAGCTTTAGGTCACATGTTTAAATCCAAGGCGTGACACTCTATTTTTTTTAATCCCCTATACGAATTCCAGGCTCCGCCACTACTTGTGTGCATCTTCACTAATCAGTCAAACAACCTGCTAGCTAGGATTTAAACCAGATTTTCAAGTCATCTTATCTCAATTTTTAAGTGAACTATTATTAACTGGTGACCCTTTTTTTTTCTCGACTGCAATTTATGAAAGATTTTAAAGATATCTGTAGCTATAAAAAGTTGTGATTTATAGTTCTCTTACTCAATACTTAATTGTTTAGACACCTAAATTTAAATAGCTTGACCCTCATATTCTAAACCAATCATTAATTTTCTTTCACCTAGCATTTTTCATATTACTCTTAGCTATTTTTTTTATAACCTATAAATTCCTGAGGGCCAATGGTGCACATTTCAAAATTTCTGGTGTATAATGGATCCACCCATCTACCCTCTTCAACTTAAATAATCAAACTTTTGTCTATGACACGATTCGATCACGTGGTTAAATATTCTTAGCTAGTATAAAAATAATGATTTATAGGAGTAATTATGTAATCTTACCTTTTTTTTATAAGGACTATAAATCTTACTTAAAAATATTTAATAAGTAATTGATGCCAGAGTTTGGATAATATGACCCAAATATTCCAAACCCATCGTCATTTTCGGGACACAAAGTTACAAATGATATATACACGAATAGCATAAGATTGTAATTTAATTTTCACAACCCAGAAGCGATATGATGAAAAGGAAAAATTACCGCTTATGGACAGTTCGATTTCTTCTTGGATGAGCACTGATGAAAGCTACTCTTCATTACACTAGGGTTTCTTTTAAATGCTATTCTCAATGCTAATGGTTTACATTCCCCGCTCAAATGGTCTTATTTCCTGCGGAAAAGGGTTAAAAGACTATCTAAAATTTTTTAATTATACCATTCATTCATTTATCCGCTAAAAATACCACTAGGCTCACCTTTTTGACTTACTTATACTCTTTGACTAACAATCAACGCTGAATTAAAAAAAAGATATTTAAAAAAGCATGTGTAACCGTTTTCCAGACAAACCCGCCCCAAACACTAACTAGACCCGAACAAAAAAATCTTCTAAAAAAGAGATTCATTTCCATCAAACTACATGAAGCAAAAAGCTCCATGAAAGTGCACCGGTGATTACTAATTCTTCGAACTCTGACAGGTACTTTGAATCTATAAATCAACTAATTTGTTAATTTTTCTCATTTTATAGCATTTGTGTCCATATTGCTGCTATAGTTCACTTTTTTGGATTGCATTAATTTTCTTACTTAGTAAGTAATAATGTACTGTGCTCTGTTTCATTCGTAATCATAGTAATAAATGTGATTTATTACTTGCTACTATGCATGAAGTCATGTGATTGAACTTTTAATGATTGCTGAGAGCTAAATTTCTTGTTTTGAGATTTCTAGAGATACAACAACAACAACATACCCAATGAAATTTCACACCGTGGGGTCTGGGGAGGGTAGATTGTACACAGACCTTACCTCCACCTCAAGACAAAATATAATCACAAGCAAGACAATCAAAACAAAGCAAGAGTAAAACAAGAGTAAAGAGTAAAACAAGAGAAACGGTCCGACTCAGATAAGGAATTAAAGCAGTATAAAGTGCATTCGAACAAAAAGGAGCAGTAGCTAACACAACTAAATAAGCTAAACAAAATACACTAAAGAACACATAGCAGTAGAAATCAAACTACAATAGATTATAAATCAATAATGTGCCTATAAGTGTGATAGGTTAATCGGGCCTACAGTAATAACACTATAACTATCAATTTGTAAGCATAAGTAGGACTAAGCTCGAATACCTACTACTCTTCTACCCTAATTTGTGTCCTCCACAGCCCCCTATCTAAGGTTATGTCCTCAGTAAGTTGCACCTGCGTCATATCCCGTCTAATCACCTCTCCCAAATACTTCTTCGGCCTACCTCTACCCTTCATGAACTCGTCCATAGCCAACTTCTCACACCCCCGCACTGGGGCATCTGTGTCTCTCCTCTGCACATGTCTGAACCATCTCAACCTCACTTCCCGCATCTTATCATCCACCGAGGCCACTCCCACTTTCTCCCAGATATCATCATTTCTAATCATATCTCTCTTTGTATGCCCACACATCCATCTCAGCATCCTCATCTCCGCAATTTTCATCTTTTGTATGTGTGAAGTCTTGACTGGCCAACACTCCGCCCCATACAACATAATCGGTCTAACCACCACCCTATAGAACTTACCTCCACGCCTGTCTCAGGGTCGCTCCCGATGCTGAACGTGCACTCCAAATATTCTGTCTTGGTCCTACTCAATCTGAACTCTTTAGACTCCAGAGTCTGTCTTCAAACCTCCAGCTTGGTGTTCACTCAGCTGCGAGTCTCATCAATCAGGACTATGTCGTCTGCGAATAACATACACCATAGTACTCCCCTTGGATTTGTCGCTTCAGTCCGTCCGTCACCAAGGCAAATAAGAATGGGCTAAGAGCTGATCCCTGGTGCAGCCCCATCATCACTGGAAAGCGCTCCGAGTCTCCTCCTACTGTCCGTACTCTAGTCTTGACTCCATCATACATATCCTTGATCGCCCTAGTGTACACCACAGGTACACCTCTAACCTCCAAACATCTCCATAGAACCTCTCTAGGGACTTTGTCGTATGCCTTCTCGAGGTCGATGAAAACTATATGTAAGTATTCCTGTCTATACTGTTCCACCAACCTCCTAATAAGATGGATGACTTCTGTGGTTGAACGCCCCGACATGAAACCAAACTGGTTCTCGAAAATAGACGCGCCTCTTCTCACTCTCATCTCCACGACCCTTTTCCACACTTTCATTGTGTGGCTTAGTAGCTTGATACCCCTATAGTTGTTGCAACTCTGGATATCACATTTGTTCTTGTACAAAGGGATCATTGTACTCCACCTCCATTCTTCGGGCATTCTTGCCGTCTTAAAAATGACGTTAAACAACTCAGTCAATCACTCCAAACCTACCATGCCTGCGCTCCTCCGAAATTCCACTGGGATCTCATCAGGCCCTGTCGCTCGTCCCCTTCGCATCCTGCGAATAACACCCGTAACCTCCTCAACCTCAATGCTCATACAATACCCAAAATCCCCGTGCCTACCAGAATGCTCCAGATCTCCCAGCACAATGTCTCCATCTTCTTTTTCGTTCAAGAGTTTGTGCAAGTAAGACTGCCACCTCCGCCTAATATGCGCTTCCTCTACCAGTACTTTACCGTCCTCGTCCTTGATGCATCTCACTTGATCTAAGTCACGAGCCCCCCTCTCCTTTGTCTTGGTTAGTCTGTACAACTTTTTATCCCCGCCTTTCTCCTATAATTCCACATACAGGCGTTCGAAAGCCGCCTTTTTCGCTGCCGTAACCTCTAGTTTTGCCTCCTTCCTTGCCATCTTATACAGTTCCCTATTTGTCCACTTCTCCACCTCATCTCTGCTTTCTACCAATTTCACATAGCTGCTTTCTTCGCTTACACCTTTTCTTGAACTTCACCAGTCCCCTCGATGTCCACCACGATAACACCGCGAGACTCCTAGCACTTCTATGGCTACCTCACGAATGCAACTGGTCGTCCTGTCCCACATACCGGTCGCATCCCCACTACTCCCCCAAGCCCCATTGGCCATCAACCTCTCCCCCATCGTCTTTGCACTAGCCATGGTCAAACTCCCCCATTTGATTCTTAACCTATCATCCACAACCCTCTTCTTCTTCTCCAACTTAATCTCCAAATCCATCACCAAAAGCTTATGTCGGGTTGTAATATCCTCCTTTGAAATAACCTTACAGTCTTTACAAAGACCTTTGTCAACCTTTCTAAGGAGCAAAAAGTCTATATGAGTCTTAACCACCGAACTACGGAAAGTCACCAAATGTTCCTCCTTCTTCACGAATCAAGAATTGGCTATCACCATCCCACAAACTCTAGCGAACTCCAAAAGTGAGACGCCTTTCCCATTCCTGACCCCGAGTCCAAATCCTCCATGCACGTCGTCATAACTCCCTGGAAGTGACCCGATATGCCCATTGAAATTCCCTCTTACAAATAACTTCTCAGTGGGCGGTATACCTCCTACCACTTCGTCTAAATCCTCCCAAAAGTCTCTTATCCTCCTCGTCCAAGCCCGCTTGTGGCGCATAAGCACTAATAATGTTCATAGTGCACCCTCAAACTATCAACTTAATCGTCATTGACCCTCCTCACCTCTACCACCTGATCCCTTAGTTCGATGTCTACCAAAATGCCTACCCCATTCCTATACTTCGACCTACCAGAGAACCATAACTTATACCCGTCTACATTTTTAGCCTTAGGTCCTACCCATTTGGTCTCTTGGACACATGCTATATTAATCTTCCTCTTCTTAAGAATCTCAACTAGCTCTATGGACTTCCCCGTTAAAGTTCCAATGTTCCAAGACCCTATTCTCAGCCTAGCATCTCCCTTACCCCACTTACCCCCTACCCCTTGCCCCCGTTTCCAACCGAGAACATGACCCTAGTCTACCATCATTCACCAAAGCCACTAAAGCAAATATAAAATAGTAAACTACTCAAATGTTACCCTAAAACAGGAAGGGTACAAAGTAAAAGCTCCCGTTAACAAGAATCTAGGGTCACGTAGAACCACTACGCTAAGAATGCTACAACTAAAAGCAAGAAGGGTAAATACAAGAACGTAAAGTCACGAATCAATACAACGAGATGGCAAAATCTTACAACAATGATAAGGACAAATGATGGATACGGGCAACCGGAGGTACCAACTCAAGTTGAATCGAACCTGTTTGCCGGCGAAAATCACAGTTCCCGATACTGTTCACCGGTACCGGAAGTACTGTTCACTTGAGTTTTTCACCAAAAAGTCGAGTACTCGTGTATGCCAAGGTATTGTTGTTGCTCGAAGATGCGCGGAGGAAGATCTGGTTTGGACTGTCAGGATTTCGGATATTGAGCCCCGAAAATAGGTCCGGATTACTTGCAAACGTAAATAAAGAGGAAAAGAAACAAAAATAAGGAGAAATAGGAAATCCGTTGGAAAATCTGTGACCCAGAGAGATGGGAGAAATGTGAGCGCCGTTGTGGTGGTTTCTGGCGGTATGGTGTTCGCCGGAGATGGGGGAAACAATGGGGTCGCACGGGGGGAGGGAATAGTGGGGTCACCGGATCAGTGGGAGAGAGAAAAAGCCGTTTGGGCGAAAGAGGAACAGTAAGAGTTATTGTTAAGACCTGTGTAAATAAAGGTAATCAAGGGAAGCTAGTTTGCCCATCCCGAGATTTCTAGAGATAGTGAAAAGTCTATTGAGGAGCTCATTGAAGATGCCGCAAGAGAGTAATCAAAATCAGAGCAACTTCATGGAGCTTTTGCTTCCATGGAGTTTGATTGAGGTGGATCTCATTTTTTAGTTGGATTTTGTTCGGGTCGGGTTAGTCCGAAAAACGGATACATATAGGTGGGTCTTTTTAATGAGTCGGATATTTTGATTTTGGCCAATAAGGAGTTGCCACGTGTAATTTAAATGATTTTTTTTAATTCAGCGTTGACCATTAATCAAAAGGCATAAGTGAGCCAACAAGGTGAGCGAAAATGTCTTTTTAACCCAATAGATGAATGAAGGGTATATTTAAACTTTTTTGAATGGTCCAAGGGCATTTTTGACCCTTTTCCGTATTTCTCGCTAATTGGTGATGTCCCAGAAGGGACAATATTAAATGGTTTACTTTAATGGATTAATATGGAGTGATTTGCACATAAAGGATTTTTGATGTCCATTTAAGTTTGATCCCGTTAAGAAAAAAATGCAAGAATAAATTCTCGACCCGCATTACGAAGAAAATCTTATTGAATTGTCAGAATTTCAAATTAAAGGGAAAGCTTGTTTCATCGTCGGGATTTTTTGGCCAAATCCTGACAAATCGTAATAATTTGACCATAAATCCTGACAAATTTTGAATTGATGGCAAAAATCTTGGCAGATCACTAGAATTTGTGATCAATTTGGACGATTGCTAGAATTATGACCATATGGCTGGGATACAAAAGGTTGGATGGCTCGAATGATGGAAAATGGCTTGATATTGAATATAATAAAGTCCCAAGCTATTGTCTTTACTGTGAGATTCAATGGCACTTTGAAAGCCAATGTAGAACTAAAGCAAGGTATGATAGAATCAAAAGTCTAAAAGAAGAACATGCCAAGAAGGAAGCTGCTACTAGAAAGGAGGATGACTTCCAAACTGTTCCCAGGAGAAAGTGCTAAAGCTAAACAAAACCTGGGAGATGAACAAGTCAACAAGGGCAGGAATGGAGACAGTTGTACAATTTTTCAGCATACTACTAATGATCAGAAAAAGTCTAAACCATCCAAAGCTGATGATGATCAACATGTCAAGATGAACAAGGGCATCTCTATCAAAGAACCTGAGGATATTCCTAGGATGCCAAAACTTTATGAAATCCCTGGGGAAAGGCAAAGGAAAAATAGGGGATGACACTAATGTATCTGATAGGAATCAACAGGCCGTACAAACTAAAAAAAAAAGGAAATAAGAAAAGATGATCCAGATACCAAAAGAAAAACAGTGGGGAAGAAGCCAATTGTGAAAGAAGAATCATCCTATCGATCCTGGAGAAGTTCAAAACAATTACCTTAAACTCATTAGTGGCACAAGCCTGTATGATGACCAAGTCAGTGAAGGAGTTTATATTAGCAATGAGCAGCAAATTGAATCTTTCACTGAAGGAGATAATGAAGATGATGATGAAGGAGATGAAAAAGAGGAGGACAGTTCAGAAGATAAAGATTATGGGGATGAAATGAGTTCTGAACAAAGTGATGATTATGCTAGTGTGGACAGTGAACCCTTTCACAATTCTAATCAACATATCAATTTTAAGAGACTGTTGGGATTTACTAATGCCTTCTCCAATTGCAATAGTCAAATCTGATTTTTTTGGGATGATACTTTTGACTGTATTGTGGTTGAATATACTGAGAAACAGGTCACGTGCAAGGTCAACTGGATTGGTAACACAATTCTTATCACTAATGTTTATGCTAAATGTGATGCTTTGTTTAGGGAATCCCTCTAGGATAACCTAAAAGACATTTCTGTTAACTTTAGTCTTCCTTGGTACATTGCTGGAGATTTTAACTGTATTATCAACCCTGATAAAAAACATGGGGGTACACCTCACAGATCCAAAAGCTTAGCTTTTTTACAATGCATCATGGATTGTGACCTGATTGACCCTGGATATTCTGGCTCCACTTTCACTTGGTGCAATAGTTGGGAACCTAAGAAAAGAGTATGGCAAAGGCTGGACAGAGTTTTGGTTAATCATGAATGGATGAATCTCTTTGACTCTACCAATGTTGATCACTTAATCAGGACTGGTTCTGACCATTCTCCAATCCGTACTATGGCTAGTTCTATTCAAAGAAATCAGATCAAATACTTTAGGTTTCTTGATTTATGGATCGAGGAAGATGGTTTTAAAGAGGCGGTGAACCAATCTTGGAATATTGAATTCCAGGGGTCCTCAATGTGGAGATTTCATATGAAGCTCAAAAATACTTGCAAAAAGCTATCTGAATGGTCCAGGAACTCTGTTGGCAACATTTTTGATAATGTTTCTAAGTTGGAAAAAAGGTTGTTGAGATGGAAAACTTGATCATCTCTGATAATTATGAGGAGAACGAAGTTATTCTAAATCATACTAATCCTCTTCTTATCAGAGCTTATAAAAAAGAAGAAGCCTATTGAAAACAAAAATCTGGTATACAATAGTTTGTTGAAGGAGAGGTCAACTCTAAATTCTTTCATTCTATTGTCAAGGGCGAGAAGAAAAAGCTTTCTTTAAAAAAGATGAGGAAGGAAGATGGAAGCTGGGTAGAAGGAGATGAGGACATTGCTAATGAAGCTGTATCCTTTTTTCATAAGCAGTTTTCTAAAGATGATTCTAATAAGGATTATTCTTTGCTTAATTGTATCCCTAAAATCATCTCTGAGTCTGATAATGATTTTCTTACTGCCAATCCATCTATGGAAGAATTGAAAGATGTTGTGTTCTCCCTGTGTTCCCACAGTGTCCCTGGACTTGATGGGATCTCTGAATTTTTTTATCATAGCTGCTGGGATATTATCAAAGTTAACGGTTCTTGATTTTTTTGCAGGTACTCAAATTCCAAGGTCCATCACTTATACTAACTTGGTCTTAATTCCTAAAGTAGATTGTCCCCAGACTTTCACTAAACTGAGACCAATTAATTTGAGTAACTTCTCAGTTAAAATTATCTCTAAACCAGTGTTATCAAAAGCGAAAAGCGCAAAAAACTCTTAAGGTCAGTTGGAACTTTAAGCGCAAAGTGCAAATAAATCGTGGGCTTTAATGAAAAAAGGCGCAATGGTGCAAAAGTACAAATATATATATATATACTACTAATAATACGCATGAATAACAAATATATGGACAAAGAAATTGTAAAAATATTATGATAAAGTGAAATATCATATATCTAGTGTCACCTCTTCAAGAGAAGCTCATTAGTAAGGAAAAGTATGTCTTAGAGCCTTGATGATGACATTGAAACACACATAAAGCGAGGTGTAGTGCTCAACATATTTTGGGCCTTGCTTCAGGGCTTAAGCGCGCCTTTGACAACACTGCTCTAAACTGATGAACCAAAGACTCAATCATTTTATGCACAAGTTGGTGTCTCCTAATCAAATATACTTCATTAAAGGAAGATCAATCACAGAGAAATTATGTTGACTCAAGATATGATCAATAATATCACAAGACCATCCCCAGATGAAAATATAGTTATTAAACTAGACATGACCAAAGCCTATGATAGAGTGTCATGGGAATATCTATGCAAAATTCTTAAGCATTTTGGATTTGCTGATAAATGGATTGACAGTGTTTGGAGACTCATCAATAATGTTTGGTACTCGGTTAACATTAATGGAGTCAGACATGGATTTTTCAACTCCAGCAGAGGCATCAAATAGGGAAATCCCTCTCTCCTTCTTTATTTGTCATAGGAGTTGAACTTTTCACTAAAATGATGGACTGTCTAATACATACTAACTTTGTCCCTTTCACAGTTGATAAAAATGGCCCTAACATATCTCATTTATGTTATGTAGATGATACTGTTCTGTTCTCCTCACGTGAGCCTCAATCACTTAGACTCTTGATGGATAAACTTAGGAAATATGAAGAAATCTCTGGAAAACTGATCAATAAAAGCTAGTCTGGCTTCTATGTTCCCTTTAAAGATGATGATCCTCAGATCAACTCTATCAGAGACATTACTGGTTTCAACCAGTCCTAATTTCCTATGCAATATCTAGGATGCCCCATTTATTTTGGGAGGAAGAGAATTGTTTATATCAATAATATGGTGTCTAAGAGACTTCAAGGATGGCAAGGAAAGTTGTTGTCCTATGGTGGAAAAGTTGTCCTAATTAAATCTGTTCTTCATGCTTTACCTATCCACCTTCTATCAGCCGTTCATCCTCCAAAGACTGTTCTAGAACAGATAGAAAAGCTAATTGCTGATTTCTTTTGGGGTATGGATGGGGATAGAAATAAGAAACATTGGTGTGCCTGGTATGATATGTGCTTGCCAACAAACGAGGATAGTGCTGTTTTCAGGTCCCTAAGTGACACTTGTAATACTTTCTCTGCTAAACTATGGTGGAAGTTTAGAACTCAAAATTATTTGCTCAGATCCTTCCTAGAGGTACCATCCAGTTGCAAAGAAGTGGTCCTCTGGCCAATCTCATACTTGGAAAAGGTTCATGGACAACAAAAAATGGCTGAGCCTTGTATTCTATGGAAAATTGGCAAAGGAAATGTCTCCTTCTGGTGGGACAACTGGACATGTTTTGGCCCTATTGCCAACCTTGTGCAGAACCAAAGGACTCCCAAGAAAACTTTGGTGAAGGACTTCTACATAGGCAGTAACTGGAAGCAGTATAAAATCAGAAGAATCTTGCCTCAGAATGTGATCAATTCCATTTTGAATATTGAATTCTGCCCAGATAAGAGAGACCATCCTAATTGGACCCCTGATGCATCAGGGAAATTCAGTACCAAGTCTGACATCTAATAAGAAAGAAGAACAACATCACTTTGTCTATCTCTAAGACTTGGCACAGAAGAGTTCCTTTTAGGATCTCTTTCTTTATGATGAGAGCTCTTCAGAACAAAATTCCCACTGATGATGCAGTGAAAACATTTGGGATCTATTTCCCATCCATTTGCAGTTGTTGCACATTCACAAGATTGAAACCACTGAACATCTTCCTATTGAAGGGCAGATTACTCCACAGGTTTGGAATTTCTTATATAATACTTGTGGCATAAAACATGTTCAGGGTCAGCATAGGATGTCAACTATGAACTGGTGGATTTCTAAAGGAAATAATGATACACTTGCATTTTACAATGTCTATCAACATTGATTTGTTAGGAAAAATGGAAAAACATATGTAAGGCTAGATTTGATGATTAAAGGATGTCATCATGGTATATCATTAATCAAGTCAACAATCACATCTCCTTGATCCTTAAAGTTCAATTTCCTGACTTACATCTTCCCAATCCTTAGCTAGCAAAGTGTGACCTGATTGAGAAGTTGAAACTAGTTATTCAAGCTCAAGTTGTTTCGTGATTTAAACCTGCTCATAACTGGTTTAAAATTAATGTTGATGGGTGTAGTAAATGTAATCCAGGATCAGCAGGTGGTAGTGGGATTATCAGAGACCATACTGGATCTGTGATTCAGGCATTTGCAGAATACTATGGGCGGTGTAGTAACAACACTGTTGAAGCCAATACTATGTTGAAAGGAATGAAAATTTGCTTAAATCTTGGCCTTTCTAATATTGGGGTAGAATCTGACTCCCTTTTGCTTATAAATATCATCAATGAAAAACTTGATCCACCATGGCAAATCAAGCAAATCATTGAGCAGATTACTACTGTAGCAAGTGCTGGAAATTTTACTTTTGTGCATATCTTTAGAGAAGGTAACTATACTGCTGACTTTCTTGCCAATATGGGAGAAGAATCCAAAACTTTTTCTATCTTCACTGAAGCTACTTTTCTACCTCTAAAGGTTAGAGCCTCAATGAATCTTGAATTTGATGGGCTCCCAAATTTCCAGTACTTACATTTTACGGATGAACAATACCACCCTATAAATTTTACGGGATGAATAGTGTCGTGAATAGTGAAATTTTGGGTTTTCTTATAAATGAGAAACTTCATTTTTAGTTCATTTTCTCCCAAAATCAGACAAAGGGGGGGAAGAAAGGTCAGCACTTGAGAGAGAGGTGGAAGAAAGGGCTCGGGATGGATTTAGGAGTCTTTGTGCGAGCCCTAAATACCCCAAAACAATTTTCCAAGGTATTCGTATGATCCTAGAGTGAAACCAAATATTATCAAGTGATTCAAGTGCCAAAGAAATCATAAAGCTTGGAAAATTATCTTCACCTCTTTTGTGGTTAATAGAGGGTTTCTCTGAAGTAAATTCTGGAAATTGATTGTTCGAGAACATCTCCTAGCTGTTTTAAGGTATGTTCTCCCTCCCCTTCATGGACTTGAGCATGGCTAAGCCTTGGATAAGTTAATTTGATGAAATAATGTATGTAGAATCAATTGTAGAGTTGTGTGTTGTTGGGCTACTTGAATAGGGTTGTAAGAGTAATATGAAGTTGCTGGATTATTGATGATGGTATGGTGGTTTAAGCGAGTTTTCTTATGAGATACGAATTTGTTATTGATACAAATCATTGGTATAATATAGATAATCATTCGTAGGGTGTACGAGGACTTGTAGAATCCGTAAATTTCGTAGGGTGTACGAGGACTTGTAGAATCCGTAAAAACTAATGCGACAAGGTATGTAAGGCTAACTTCATTCTTTGGCATGATTTGACATAATCGTTTTCCTAAAAATGACCACCATTCTTGTTGAGTTAAATTGTTCATGTCTCCTTTGCTATTGAAGTAACTCCGGTCTCTTGATTGTCGGTGATTAGAGATGGCAGTGGATTCTGGATCCAGTCCGGATCCGGTGGATCTAGATCCGTTTTATAGGATATGGATCTTCAAAATTTGGATCCGACGGATTCGGATCAGATCCGGATCCATTTCTGACGGATCAAATCTGGATCTGGATCTTGTATTTGATATCTGTATCTGGTCCAAATCCGACCCGTGTATCCGTTTTTATTAAATATATCCATAACCTAAAATGAATTTTGGTCTTCCTTTTGTTTTCTCGGCGAGACCCAAGTTCATAAAGGACCCAAGATCATGTTCTGTTTAGAATTATGATGAGTTCATCATACATTAAATTAATATTATGATCTTAACTATGTTATTTGGTTAATGGATTAGATTAGAATGTGTTCATCTTGCTTGAACTTAAGCTATGTAACATTTATTTATTCACATAGATACAAAATGTTGTAGGGAGTAGTAATGATCATTATTTGTGGTTAAGACTAAATAGCATGTTTGAGCCCTGTTTGTAGTCAATCAAATCTACTATAAATCATTTGCATAACCTATCTTATACATACAGTTCATCTAAGTCATGTGCACATCCTGTTTAGCTCAATAAATCAAGTTTGATTTGGTACTGCTTTTGTGTCAGAGTTAAATGTTTCTGTGACTAAATTTTGCTTTGATCAAGTCAAGTAGGATGATTTGAGGTTAATATGTTAGTCTATGCTACACCTCTTAGGTCAATGATTTTTAGTCTTAAAATAGCTAATTCAAAGTTGCTTCATGTGATGGATATAAATTCTGGTTCTAAGTAAAATAGATTAAGGTGTTGACGTGATTTGTTTTTATATGTGGATCCAGATCCGATCCGTGGACCCGGTGGATTTGAATTTGGATATGATTTTTATGGACCCGATGGATCTGGATCCAGGTATCCAGTCCAGATTCGATCCGTTGCCATCCCTATCCATGGTTGATAGAACTCCCAGTATTCTATATATCTCTTGGTGATTGGTTAAAAGTTGATAAACGAAGCAACAATAACGATATTTGGAGGATAACGACTTTAGGTCACTCAGACTCTGTTTATGGTGCCCCTTGAGGCTTACTTTGCATTGCACTTATGGACATGTATCTATTTTCTACCGAGGCGCGCTATAATCGACCGGGTACGACACTTATATGTGCACACCACTGTAGTTGAGTATGATATTATCGAGTCCTTTATAAGGCCGGGTACATTATTATATAATTTACCCCACATAGAGACTGATATTGTATCATATGGCCCCACAGAGTGACCTGATTTTAATATTATGCATGTGATCATGGTTGTGTTAGGCTGGGTTTCAGGTTGACTGATGTACCCTTCTCTTGTGTTACATTTTGTATATTCATGTTTACATGTCTTACATATTCAGTACATATTTCGTACTGATGTCCCTATATGCGAGGGACGTTGTGTTCATGCTTGCAGGTGCATATAGACAATTTGACGAGACTCCTTAGTAGGGTCATTGATCAGCTTGAGTTGGAGCATTTCTGTTCTTCCGGAGTTGTTGTATGAGTTTTGGGTATGTTTTTATGTACATATTATGGGTATGGTGGGGACTTGTCCCGACCTAGTTGTTATGTTGTACGACTCTTAGAGGCTTGTAGACTAGTGAGTTATGTATTGTCATTTTATATGGTCTTGTCGGCCCTCTTGTCAGTATGTTGGTACTGTTGCTATGGCTTTGCCGGCCTTTTGCGGTTGATCATGGCCTTATCGGCCTAGTTGTATATGTACATGTTGGTTTTACTGTCATTTGTTCATATCATTATATTCAGTTCCTCTTGTGATTGTCAATCAGAGGCCTTGTCGGCCCAGACACTTTATGTTTATGCAATGATATACATGTGGTACGCTCGGGCCGTTCAGGCGCCGGGTGCCGGCACCCTGAAGCTGGAGTGTGACATTATTATTTTTGGTAAATATATAGGTTAGGAGTCTTGTCTAAACTACTCCATCATGTGGATGGACCTTGAAAAAAAAAGACCATAAATCGTGACAAATCGCTAAGATCACCATAACTTACTTTGTAAAATTTTTTCCAATATGTTTTCGCTTCAAAATTGATCCAAATTTGCTTTACAACTTTCTAGTACCATTACGATAATTTTCAATGATTAGATTCAACTCAGATTTTGAAAATTCAATAGATCAATTTATCAAACCAAACACAGTATAAACTTAATCTTAAATATTCTATATTATCCCATCAAATTTAAAATTATTTTATTGTGCCTCAGGTAGGATAAATTAGTCCAAAAAATACAATCCATGAACTAAATAATACCCACTACCATACCAAAAGAAAATAATCTCATGAGATATCCGAATTATTATCCTTATCCACCTACCAAACAACCCCTTAAAGTAAACCATTGAGCGGGTAAAAGAAAAGTACACAATTGAGTGGGAGAAAAAGGTTACTCATCGAGGCTTTTAGTGTTGCGAGAAAATGTTACAGTATTAAAAAAACCCTTGAGTAAGGGAAAGTAGCATTCATCGAGGCTTCCAGAAGAAGAATACAACAGTAAGAAAGGTAATTTTTCTTTTCCTTCTTGTTCTTTAGCAATAGCATTCATTTCTTTACCATAAATCACTATTTTTGTAGCTAAGAATATTTAACTAATACTATGTAAACATTCCAGTCTATGAAGATTAATGACTGGTTTGAATACGAAGATCAAACTTTTTAAATAAAATTTACATATTTTAATGGTTTTTACCCTATTCGAACTCGTGACCTAAAGCATTTTTCAACCACATTTCTCTCATGTGCAGGGGATGCAAAAAAACTTGTGTATATATACAAAAAGAATATGTTTTTATCATATTTATGCAGTTTAATATTTTGATGAAGGAGATTCCATTGAACCCCCTTCATTGAACTTAGTTCCGCCGCTGCAACTTGGCCTGGACAACACCGTCATAAAAATTAGTAAAGTAAATATTATATATGCTTCTGGAAGTAGTATTTTATTAGTTTTGGACTTGTAAAATTGTTGTGTGATGTTGTGCGGGCTTTGGTGTTATCATTTGATTTACGGTGGTATTAGGATGTTTTATTAGTATATATTCATTTGGCATGTGTGTTTATGTTATCCTGAATAACATATTCTTGATTCAGGTAATATAGACATATTTGTCAAATTTAGTCTATGTTGCTCGAACTCTTCCAAATGTCACGGTGTGTGTCGGATCCTAGTGCATTTTTGGAGTATCCGACACGGGTGCGGCTGCATTTTCGGAGAGTTCGAGCAACATAGAATTTAGTTGCTTGAGAATTGTGTCATGTCCCCTTAATTGTTAAAATGTTTGTGCCCCTTGTCCATAACTCGGCTATCTAATTTAAGTACTTGATTCCTTTCTTGAACAAACTTTTACATCTTTTATTTTGAGAGCTAGAAATCAGTTTCTTTACCCTTATCTTGATTCTGGACTGATTACTTTTCAACTCAGATCAGCTAGTAGTTTGCTAAGTGATTTGAGCAAGTTAACTGCTTTAAAATGGCTAACGAGCAAGAAACCAAGGTTCTCTTGAAGCTTTGGGTGGATGAAAAGAAAAATAAAGTAGTTGCAGCTGAATCTAAAGTAGATTTTATGAACATACTCGTTAGCCTTCTCATTTTACCACTGGGAACGATAGTACGACTCATTAAAGCAGAGGCGATTGCTGTTGGTTGTATGAACAACTTGTACGGAAGTATTGAAAACCTTGGCGAGGAAAATCTGTACACAGAGTTTTGCAAAACCATGCTGCTAAATCCAAGAAATCCCTATGCAAAGTATTGCATGAAGTTGAAAGTTGACGTGGATGACTCAGGCTCCGAGAAGTATTATCAGTGCCCAGCTTGCTCATATAAGAGCTATTACATGAATGTTAAGTGCCATTGTGGAGGGATGACGAATAAAGAGAAGTTTTTGAAAGATTCAGTTGCAAATACTTGTCATGATGAGTATGTATTTCTCAAAGGAGGGATATCGTTTCTAATCAGTGACGATTTGCAATTCAAGTGTGCTTCTCCAAGCTCTCTTGTTCAGATGCTTTCTAATGTTGGCTTGAGTGATATGAATCAGATTAAGGAGATGCATGTAGAAGTTGGCAAGAATGAGGTAATGTCCTTTACCATCTTTGCAATATAAATATTATTCTGTCTTTTTGGTGATATGGTCTCTTGTTCATTTTATACGTTTTATTGTATTTTCCATAAATTGTCATTTGCAGCTAGTAACGTGATCCTTTCCTCGACCATTTAGGTAATTCATCTACTTGCACGTTCGTTGATCTCAAAGACTCCCTTGTCTGATGTGTTTCTGCCCAAGGAAAAACAGAAAAGAGCAAGATTTGACACCATTACAATGCCTGAGTTTGAAAATTTGTCATCCATTTCTGAAAATGGAACTAGTAACACCAAGAAATTAGAGCTGAAGCTAACACTAAGAAAGTCTACAAACATTGTCTTGTGTGCAGAAGCAGGCAATGAATTCATTGATTTTCTCTTCAACTTCTTGACCATTCCTCTAGGATCAATTGAAGATGCTCTAAAAGGGAGTTCTGGGTTGGGATCCATAGATAACCTGTACAAAAGTGTAGAGGCTTTAGATTCGAAATGGTTCAATAATTATGGAGGTGTGGAGAATAAGAAGATATTACTCAAGCCTGGTATTGCCCTTTACCATAAATCTGAGAATCAGCTACTACAAATTTCTGAAACTGCAGAAACTTATTTCCTTGATCCAAGGGAACCTGTAAGGAGTGGATACTGTCGGAAGTTTGGAAAGTTTGCAAAGGCACCCTCCGTTTTCTATGTTATGGACAATTTGGAAGTGAGACCTTTGTCTTCTGCACCAACTATGTGCTTACTCCAAGAGCTAAATGTGCCTATGTATGATATTGAAGAGCAAGTGATCAGTGTTGGCGAGTCAGAAGCATTACGCCTGCTGAAGGCCTCTTTAATGTCATCATTCTCAGCTTTGACAGTGGGCCTAAATCACATGTTGAAGAAGCAAATAGATGAAGATGTCTAGTGTAACTTGAGATTTTCTCAGGCTGGTTAGCAAACACATGTATAACTTTTTGCAGTACTTTTATTGTATTTACACGATTACACTCAGTTGCCTAACTTCTTGTGTTTAACGATTCCAGACTGAATCGGATGTGGATCACTGTTTTGTAGTTTTATTAATCTCTACCAGTTTTAGAGGTTTTTTTAATGGATGAATGTGAGGTAAGGCTGCCCTTGTGGTCCGGCCCTTCCCCGGACCCGCGCATAGCGGGAGCTTAGAGCATCGGACTGCCCCTTTTTTTTTGTTTTATCTTTTCTCCTAGTTGGTAAAAGGGTAAGCCCATTTCCCTGCTACTGGGCCCTCAGCTTTCCTTCAATAGTCTCAATGAGCGACTCAATTGAGTGTCTAGATCTGCTTGAACTAATATATTTCCGTCTAGGCTCTAGAATGTCAAGCTGTTAACAGTACTATTTAGGGAATTAAAAAGACTTGTATCCTTAACTAAGAATTCTAAATCACAAAGGACCCGGAAAGTAATAAGTCGAATTCTTTTAAGAAAAAAAAGGAAAACAAATTGAATTGGAACTGTTAACACTATCCTATCTATTGGGAATTAACATTTTTTGCTTTTTGTGTGAGAAAATATTGCTCTTCGCAAAGCAATTCCCTAAAACAGTTTTGCAATTTGAAATGTTCAGAGCTTGGAGGAATGGTACACTCCGCTTGCGGAGTAGTACTTAACGACTGGGATCGAGTTAGTTAGCAAGAATCAATAGTTCCAGTTTAGTCCTCAAGTCTTTTAAGTATTAGTTTCAGTTTTTACCATTTATCCAGCTATAATTTCTATTTCTGCACTTTTAGTCCTATATAAGGTTGTTATTTCCGTAACTTGTGTCAGCTCGAATTCATGAGCAGAGCTGCATCTCCAGCTCTTCATATGTAACCAGTATTATCTTTTGGAAGTTTATGAATGGAATTATCTAGTTTTAACCTAGCTAGCTTCTTTTCTTTATTTTCCTTTTCAGGTTTTTCTTCTTAGTTACTGTTCCATTGATTTTCTGGTGGTTGCAAATCTATATTGCAACATTTGGTATCAGAGCACTCTCCTGAGCTCTGTGGGAATCACGAGTAACGATTTAAAGGAGATTAAAGAAATGTTTGATCGAGTCACACTTGAGATAGCCAACTTTATAGTGCGACAAAATCAGATCGAGGACCAACATCAGAAAGCCATAGCTGGTCTTCGAGATTCTTTGAATGCAGTTTATAGAACTGAAAAAGGGAAAGAAAGCAAACTCAATGAAAGATCTAGTGAGATTTACACGCCATCAGGAAACCCTATATCATGAGTTGCCCTTGTTCCTTTGTTGAACTCTCCAACTCTTCCTTCACTAGTTGGAAATCAATTTGGTTCAATAGGGCATATAATTTCATGGGCAACTACTGTTTCGGTGGGAAATCCACCAGCTATTCAATCTCCAATGGGTCCTCAGTTTGGTACATCTCAGTATCAACAGTATCAAACACCACTGAATGATCATTATCAGTAAAATCAAGGCTATTCCAATGCTCAGCAACAATACTATGCATATCCAGGTCAAGTTCTTGCATTAGGTTATAAGGGAGGTGGTTATGTGCATGCTACAAATCATACTCCAATAAGTCACAACAGTGGATCTATGACTCGTTTAACGAAGGTAGATTTTCCTAGTCCAAATTCATCACACTTTTATATAAGTTGTCTATGCATCCTAGTCCAGAAATCCCATTTAGAGTATAGATCACTGATCCAATAGGAAAACTGAATAGAAAATCGACAAAAACAAATTCTTTGGTTCAACATACATGATCTTGTTTCTAGACTTGTTCAATAATATTAGCTTCAGGCTTATTTTACAGGAGTTTCTGATTTTAAGGGACACTTGTGAAATTCTTGGCTCTGGTATGATGTTGTTGGAAATTTGCCTTTGGTGGGGAGGTGCGTCCACCCATATTTAATAACGAAGGAAGACAAAAAGTTTCTGCCTATCGTTTGCGTTGATTTTTGGAGCGTTATTGCACATTAATCAGCCATTACTTGGTTGATTAACTCCCTTCATAAACAACCATTACTTGGCTGATTAACTCCCTCCTTCAATGGCCATAATAAGCCAGTCAACCTATTTTCTTTGTAGTGTTGATTAGTTGCTGTTTTATCTTGGAAGACTATTGTCCGTTAGTGTTTCTTGATTTCAGGTTATCAAGATTCAAGACTCAACAAGTTTGTGACATTTCTGAATATTGGCTTGTTTGTTTATCCTTTTGAACACTTGTAATATTTATTTACTTCCCATATTGCTTTACATATCCAACAAGTTTTAAGACAAGATTTGTATTAGTGTTCGAAAGATGTCGGTCGAAAGTTGTGTGACCAAATCTGGATATGGCTGTGGTTTTCTGGTTGAAGAGAGTTTTGATTAAGCTGTTGAAGGTCAATGTGTTCATGGTGTCACAGCTCCTGATAGTGGTGGGAACAAGCGCCCACGAGAAGCTGGGGATGTCAACTGGGACAAGAGTAGAAGGCTGAAGATGCGATTCTATCTTGTAGCAAAAGGCCTATATCTGTCCCAGACAAAGGATCCGAATTATGGTAAGGAGAAAATGGACACTCACTCAGCTGAAGTGACTGAAGTGGGCCAGAATCCGAAATTGGGATAAGTAATTTTCCTTCCTTGTCAAAAATAAGATTAAATGATGTCTGATTAAAAACAGCTTAAAGTAAGGAGGAATATGAAAATGTTTTCACGAAATAATTTATATTCATTACGCTTTAAAAATCAGAAGTTTAATTTCATCTTCCTCCCGTTTAAATATTGGATTTTGTAAACGACTTAAAAAGATCCGTTATTTTAAGTGTTTATTAAAAGTGTATAAAGTATGTTCGCACATACGAGGGAGAAAGATCCACTGACTGTGCGAAAACTGTTACCACTCTTAAGTAAGCGCCAAGAATTTTTTGGACACCAATCATAACGGAAGAAGACTAAAAGCTAAAGACGTTGAGTCTGTCACACTATTTGCCAGAAGATCCTTCATAGGATGATATTGGACATTCAGTCATACAAAGCCTACGGGCGACTGGAGTGGGGCCAAAATTCCTTTGATAGGATGAAATTGGACACTCAGTCTGCCAAAGCAATTGGAGTGGGCCAAAATTCCTTGGCAAGGAAGGAAAATTACTTATCCATTTGAGTGGGCCAAAATTCCTTTGATAAGTAATTTTCCTTCCTTGTCAAAAGTTTAGAAAGATTTTGACATGATTTCCCCCTTCGTTAATCATGTGGCGCTTGCGTAGCTCGTCTCTTTTGTTTGGTTGCTGGATCAGATCTTTTGTCGAGTTGAAGGAAGGTTTACTAGGGACTTGTTCTGAATATCTAAGATGAAGGTATAGAGGGTCTTTCAGACACCGTGAGTAAAGGTTCGGCTTTAAAGGTATGTTAAGACAAATTCTTTCTTCTTTTGGCATGTTCTAAGTACGAAACGTAAACATAATACTGTCCCATAAATAATTCTACGCTTAGTAGTTAAGGATGTTCATGCTATTCATTCCTATTTTCAAAGCATGTCTAAATATATTCCTAAATTCCTATTGAGGTATATGGAAAAGATGTTAATATTCATAATGTTAATCGGAGGTGCAACGACCTTACGTCACTCCGATAAATTCACGGTGCCTTAGTATCATTCATGCATTATGTACAAGTATAACCCTTGACCCACATGCATTATATATGCTACTATATGGTATACATTATATATATGTAGGGGATGAGAAAAGGGTTACGACGTCATAAACGCACCACCACCTGATCAGCTGGTATATGATGATGATTATGCCCACAGAGGCCTGTATGATATGATGGGATGCCTTCAGAGGCTTGATGGCGTTATATACGCATATGTATATGTATGACCGCATTGTGCATGACACTTGAGGATATTATGGCCCTTAGAGACATTCTCTACTGGTTAGTTTTTTTTTGTATCGTGTTACTTTTATGTCTCTATTATGTTATTCTTCATGCCGGACATACTCGGTACATCATTCATTCTGACATCCCTTTATTGGGGGACGCTGTGTTTCATACCCGCAGGCTCAGGTCGACAGGGCGACGGTTCGCACTAGTAGATTGCTGGTTTAACTGATGTCGGAGCACTCCACTTGTCCCGGAGTTGCAGTCTAATCTTGGTACGGTATTTGTGCATATGCATATGGGTATGGCGAGGCCCTGTACCGACCTTATGATGTCACACACTCTTTAGAGGCTTGTAGACAGTTGTCTTGTGTATAGTAGTCGTGTATGGCCTTGTCGGCCTTGGTATATATATGTATATAGGTTGGATTCTTCTGTTTGCAGAATTTTACGTAGCTCATTTTCAGTTTATTATTTCTATGAGTCAGCAGGTTACCTCGTGGCGGCCCTCGCAGCCCATGCTTAATTACAGTTAGGTGGTAAATATATGATTAGTGATGCTCGGTAAGTAAGGTCGGGGTGCCCGTCATGGCCCTCCGGTTTGGGTCGTGACAACCACCACCTCTACCATCACAACCACCAGCTACACCACCCCTCCAACCCCACCTCCACACCCCACCCACCTCACCCCCTTTCCATCCCTCACCCCACCATCACTAACCACCTCTATCATCATAACCACCACCACACCCTCTCACCCCTCCACCCCACCCCCGTCATAAACAATTTCTTGGTCCACTATTCACCTAAAATGTGAAGAAAGGTGATACTGCTAGCTAGTTTTTCATCTTTGCTGAAATTTTAACTCTAATTTCTTATGATTTTCATTGATCAATAGGTCATGCCCTTGAATGCTGAATTAATCATTTAGACATAGAACACATAAAATCTCAATTAAAACGAGTTAGACAACCACAAGAAAATAGACGTAAAGGAAAAAAAGAAGAGATTGTCCAACTTAGTTAAAAACTATTGAAATGTAAAATAAAAGAAATAAAATCAGTAACAAAAAGTTAGGTGGAATATATAAAGATTCATCATGAGGGAGGAAAAACAAGAGCCCAGAAGTTGCTTTTAGAGTGGCTTGCAAGGAGAAAATTAACTTCTTGGACTAATCATCTAATGAGGAAACCTCCAACACTGGTGAAATAATTAAACTACAAATGATTGATGCATATCTGATTCAATCTGAATACACTGGACTCTGCATCGAGGCTTTGATGTACAGGGTACCAAGTTTTGAGGCAAAACACAAAAAGCTAGACAAGAGAGTTATCTATGTGTTCGCTAAACGCAACGTTTTTTCACGTTACACTTCACATCCTCGCCTATCTGCTTCTTCAACTTGTGATTTAGGCCCTCAGTCAAAGCTGATGATGACGATGTTAAAGAGGCCTTCAGCAAGTTCAATGCTTCCGACTCGCCAACACTGATCATTTACTCTTCAATATCATTCATGGGCACATTTAGTTCTTGGAGTAAGTAAATAGTTGATGTAGAAGACAAAGGGCTCACTTCCAAATTGTCCATAACGTAGAAAAGGGAGGGTTCCTTTGCAAACTATTGAAATTCGTGAACATATTTACCCCTTAGAAATTTCCTTGGATCATACAAGTTATACAATTCTGATTGTCCTTCAGAAATCTGCAGCAGCCGATATTCAGATTTTTTGCTGTGGGGTAACACCGGGCTTGAGTAATATCGTCTTAAGGTAGTCGTTAGGATTCTTCGCACTTCTGTACCTATTAATCTCATCTGGAAGCATATTGAACCATTTGGAATCTAAAGCCTCCACACTTTTATAGAAATCTATGCATCCCAACCCAGAGCTCCCTTTTATGACATCTTCGATTGATCCTAAAGGAATGGTCAAGAAGTTCAAGAGAAAATCAACAAAATTATTGCCTGCTTCTGCACACAAGACTTTGTTTGTAGACTTTCTTAGTGTTAGCTTCAGCTCCAATTTCTTGTTGTTATTACTTGTTCCGAGTTCAGAAGCGGATGACAAATTTCCAAACTCGGACATTGTGATGGTGTCTACTCTTGCTCTTTTTTGTTTTTGTTTGGGCAGAAACACATTAGACAAGGGAGTCTTTGAGATAAATCAACAAGCAAGTAGACGAATCACCTAAATGGTCGAGAAAAAGATCATGTTAATTACTAGCTGCAAATGGCAATCTATGAGAATCACAGTAAAACATGTAAAAGCAAACATATCATCAGAAAGCATAGAGGCCTTGTAAATAAGTAATCGCTAATTCTCTTAATCAGATGGTGAAGGACATTACCTCATTCTTGCCAACTTCTACATGCATCTCCTTAATCTAATTCATATCACTCAGGCCAACATTAGAAAGCATCTGAACAAGAGAGCTTGGAGAAGCACACTTGAGTTGCAAATCGCCACTGATTAGAAATGATATCCCTCCTTTCAGAAATACGTACTCATTGTGACAAGTATTTTCAACTGAATCTTTCAAAACTGCTCTTTATTAAACTTTCCACCACATTTTCACTCAACATTCATGTAATAGGTTTGCTTTGGCAATCTGAACACTTATAATACTTCTCGGATCCTGAATCGTCTACATTCACTTTCAACCTCATGCAATACTTTGGATAGGGATTTCTTGGATTTAGCAGGCATGGTTTTGCAATGCTTTATGAACAGATCTTTCTCACTGAGGTTTTCAACACTTTGGTACAAGTTGTTCATACAACCAACAACTCCAGCGTCTGCTTTAATGAGTCGTATTAATGTTCCCATTGGTAAAGTTAGAAGGCTAACGAGTATGTCCATAAAATCTACTTTGGCTTCAGCTGCAACAACTTGATCCTTCTTTTCGTCCACCAAAAGCTTCAAGAGAACCTTAGCTTCTTGCTTGTTTTCCATTTTAAAGCAGTTAACTGGTCAACTCTCTACTGATGTAGCAAAGCTCCTACCTGATCCAAGTTATCAGTAATTAGACAAGATTCAAGAACAAGATAACATGAACAAAATGATCTTTTTCTGGCTTTCAGTTGAAGTAAAAAGAAGTAAGCAATTGTTCAGATGACACGGACATGGGGTCACGAATAAGTTTAAGAAATTAGGGGAACATGAAACAAGTTTTTGCACGCTATTGTATTTGCAAAGATGTTTCTATATAATATTAAATCAACAAACAATAAGAACATCCTAATAAGATCAACAACAACTATGTGTTAGCCTCAACTAGTAGTTAGGGTTGTCTATATGAATTCTCACTGACCATATTATTAGTCCATTTAAACTCATCTCATGCCAATATTACACAAGCAAATCATATGATCATTCACAACTTTTGAAGTCCAAAACTACTGGAGTACATTCAGAAAGCTAGAATTCAATTTATACTCCCTATATACATTCAGATGTGCAGGGGCCGACCTAAAGGGAGCCAAGGGGTTCAATTGAATCCCCTTTCCCGGGAAATTGTAGAGATCAAATACGGTAAAAACAAATTATTTTGGTTGTTGTATAAATAATTGAATCACCTTGACACAAGGGAAGATTCTTGTATAGTAGTAAAGGGGGTTAAAAATAGCTTTAGGTCACATGTTTAAATCCAAGGTGTGACACTATTTTTTTTAATCCCCTATACGAATTCCAGGCTCCGCCACTACTTGTGTGCATCTTCACTAATCAGTCAAACAACCTGCTAGCTAGGATTTAAACTAGATTTTCAAGTCATCTTATGTCTCAATTTTTAAGTGAACTATTACTAACTGGTGACCCTTTTTTTTTTCTCGACTGCAATTTATGAAAGATTTTAAAGATATCTGTAGCTATAAAAGTTGTGATTTATAGTTCTCTTACTCAATACTTAAATATTTAGACACCTAAATTTAAATAGCTTGACCCTCGTATTCTAAACCAATCATTAATTTTCTTTCACCGAGCATTTTTCATATTACTCCTAGCTATTTTTTTTATAACCTATAAATTCCTGAGGCCAATGGTGCACATTTCAAATTTCTGGCGTATAATGGATCCACCCACCTACCCTCTTCAACTTAAATAATCAAACTTTTGTCTATGACACGATTCGATCACGTGGTTAAATATTCTTAGCTAGTATAAAAATAATGATTTATAGGAGTAATTATGTAAATCTTAACACAATTATTATCACTAATGTTTATGCTAAATGTGATGCTTTGTTTAGGGAATCCCTCTAGGATAACCTAAAAGACATTTCTGTTAACTTTAATCTTCCTTGGTACATTGCTGGAGATTTTAACTGTATTATCAATCCTGATAAAAAACATGGGGGTACACCTCACAGATCCAAAAGCTTAGCTTTTTTACAATGCATCATGGATTGTGACCTGATTGACCCTGGATATTCTGGCTCCACTTTCACTTGGTGCAATAGTTGGGCACCTAAGAAAAGAGTATGGCAAAGGCTGGACAGAGTTTTGGTTAATCATGAATGGATGAATCTCTTTGACTCTACCAATGTTGATCACTTAATCAGGACTGGTTCTGACCATTCTCCAATCCGTACTATGGCTAGTTCTATTCAAAGAAATCAGATCAAATACTTTAGGTTTCTTGATTTATGGACTGAGGAAGATGGTTTTAAAGAGGCGGTGAACCAATCTTGGAATATTGAATTCCAGGGGTCCTCAATGTGGAGATTTCATATGAAGCTCAAAAATACTTGCAAAAAGCTATCTGAATGGTTCAGGAACTCTGTTGGCAACATTTTTGATAATGTTTCTAAGTTGGAAAAAAGGTTGTTGAGATGGAAAACTTGATCATCTCTGATAATTATGAGGAGAACGAAGTTATTCTAAATCATACTAATCCTCTTCTTATCAGAGCTTATAAAAAAGAAGAAGCCTATTGAAAACAAAAATCTGGTATACAATAGTTTATTGAAGGAGAGGTCAACTCTAAATTCTTTCATTCTATTGTCAAGGGCGAGAAGAAAAAGCTTTCTTTAAAAAAGATGAGGGAGGAAGATGGAAGCTGGGTAGAAGGAGATGAGGACATTGCTAATGAAGCTGTATCCTTTTTTCATAAGCAGTTTTCTAAAGATGATTCTAATAAAGATTATTCTTTGCTTAATTGTATCCCTAAAATCATCTCTGAGTCTGATAATGATTTTCTTATTGCCAATCCATCTATGGAAGAATTGAAAGATGTTGTGTTCCCACAGTGTCCCTGGACTTGATGGGATCTCTGAAATTTTTTATCATAGCTGCTGGGATATTATCAAAGATGATTTACTGTTAACGGTTCTTGATTTTTTTGCAGGTACTCAATTCCAAGGTCCGTCACTTATACTAACTTGGTCTTAATTCCTAAAGTGGATTGTCCCCAGACTTTCACTAAACTGAGACCAATTAGTTTGAGTAACTTCTCAGTTAAAATTATCTCTAAACCAGTGTTATCAAAAGCGAAAAGCGCAAAAAAGTTGTAAGGTCAGTTGGGGCTTTAAGTGCAAAGTGCAAATAAATCGTGGGTTTTAATGAAAAAGGCGCAATGGTGCAAAAGTATATATATATATATATATATGTTTAGACCAAGACTACTATTAATACACATGAATAACAAATATATGGACAAAGAAATTGTAAAAATATTATGATAAAGTGAAATATCATATATCTAGTGTCACCTCTTCAAGAGAAGCTCATTGGTAAGGAAAAGTATGTCTTAGAGCCTTGATGATGACATTGAAGCACACATAAAGCGAGGTGTAGTGGTCAACATGTTTTGAGCCTTGCTTCAGGGCTTAAGCGCGCCTTTGACAACACTGCTCTAAACTGATGAACCAAAGACTCAATCATTTTATGCACAAGTTGGTGTCTCCTAATCAAACATACTTCATTAAAGGAAGATCAATCACAGAGAAATTATGTTGACTCAAGATATGATCAATAATATCACAAGACCATCCCCAGATGAAAATATAGTTATTAAACTAGACATGACCAAAGCCTATGATAGAGTGTCATGGGAATATCTATGCAAAATTCTTAAGCATTTTGGATTTGCTGATAAATGGATTGACAGTGTTTGGAGACTCATCAATAATGTTTGGTACTCGGTTAACATTAATGGAGTCAGACATGGATTTTTCAACTCCAGCAGAGGCATCAAATAGGGAAATCCCTCTCTCCTTCTTTATTTGTCATAGGAGTTGAACTTTTCACTAAAATGATGGACTGTCTAATACATACTAACTTTGTCCCTTTCACAGTTGATAAAAATGGCCCTAACATATCTCATTTATGTTATGTAGATGATACTGGTCCGTTCTCCTCACGTGGGCCTCAATCACTTACTCTTGATGGATAAACTTAGGAAATATGAAGAAATCTCTGGAAAAATGATCAATAAAAGCAAGTCTGGCTTCTATGTTCCCTTTAAAGATGATGATCCTCTGATCAACTCTATCAGAGACATTACTGGTTTCAACCAGTCCTAATTTCCTATGCAATATCTAGGATGCCCCATTTATTTTGGGAGGAAGAGAATTGTTTATATCAATAATATGGTGGCTAAGGTGGCTAACAGACTTCAAGGATGGCAAGGAAAGTTGTTGTCCTATGGTGGAAAAGTTGTCCTAATTAAATCTGTTCTTCATGCTTTACCTATCCACCTTCTATCAGCCGTTCATCCTCCAAAGACTGTTCTAGAGCAGATAGAAAAGCTAATTGCTGATTTCTTTTGGGGTATGGATGGGGATAGAAATAAGAAACATTGGTGTGCCTGGTATGATATGTGCTTGCCAACAAACGAGGATAGTGCTGGTTTCAGGTCCCCAAGTGACATTTGTAATACTTTCTCTGCTAAACTATGGTGGAAGTTTAGAACTCAAAATTATTTGCTCAGATCCTTCCTAGAGGTACCATCCAGTTGCAAAGAAGTGGTCCTCTGGCCAATCTCATACATGGAAAAGGTTCATGGACAACAAAAACATGGCTGAGCCTTGTATTCTATGGAAAATTGGCAAAGGAAATGTCTCCTTCTGGTGGGACAACTGGACATGTTTTGGCCCTATTGCCAACCTTGTGCAGAACCAAAGGACTCCCAAGAAAACTTTGGTGAAGGACTTCTACATAGGCAGTAACTGGAAGCAGTATAAAATCAGAAGAATCTTGCCTCAGAATGTGATCAATTCCATTTTGAATATTGAATTCTGCCCAGATAAGAGAGACCATCCTAATTGGACCCCTGATGCATCAGGGAAATTCAGTACCAAGTCTGACATCTAATAAGAAAGAAGAACAACATCACTTTGTCTATCTCTAAGACTTGGCACAGAAGAGTTCCTTTTAGGATCTCTTTCTTTATGATGAGAGCTCTTCAGAACAAAATTCCCACTGATGATGCAGTGAAAACATTTGGGATCTATCTCCCATCCATTTGCAGTTGTTGCACATTCACAAGATTGAAACCACTGAATATCTTCTTATTGAAGGGCAGATTCCTGCACAGGTTTGGAATTTCTTATATAATACTTGTGGCATAAAACATGTTCAGGGTCAGCATAGGATGTCAACTATGAACTGGTGGATTTCTAAAGGAAATAATGATACACTTGCATTTTACAATGTCTATCAACATTGATTTGTTAGGAAAAATGGAAAAACATATGTAAGGCTAGATTTGATGATTAAAGGATGTCATCATGGTATATCATTAATCAAGTCAACAATCGCATCTCCTTGATCCTTAAAGTTCAATTTCCTGACTTACATCTTCCCAATCCTTAGCTAGCAAAGTGTGACCTGATTGAGAAGTTGAAACTAGTTATTCAAGCTCAAGTTGTTTCGTGATTTAAACCTGCTCATAACTGGTTTAAAATTAATGTTGATGGGTGTAGTAAATGTAATCCAGGATCAGCAGGTGGTAGTGGGATTATCGGAGACCATACTGGATCTGTGATTCAGGCCTTTGCAGAATACTATGGGCAGTGTAGTAACAACACTGTTGAAGCCAATACTATGTTGAAAGGAATGAAAATTTGCTTAAATCTTGGCCTTTCTAATATTGGGGTAGAATCTGATTCCCTTTTGCTTATAAATATCATCAATGAAAAACTTGATCCACCATGGCAAATCAAGAAAATCATTGAGCAGATTACTACTGTAGCAAGTGTTGGAAATTAGCCTTTGGCGGGGAGATGCGTCCACCCATCTTTGATGAATTAAACACTTGTGTTCCGCATGTTGGAGACCTTGTCTCTTCGCACATGCATGATCTACGAAGTGAGTAGATGACCGTAGGGCCAAGAATCGACTAATTTCGTTGAGAAATGAAAGAGATATTGGTCCACGAAGTAAGGTGTTTGAGACATGGAAATGTGGTGTGGGACAAATCTACCACATCGGTGGGAATAGGAAGAATTGCTCTCTATATAAGTCTCTAATTGGTAAAGGGTTTGGGACCCCAAGGGGTATCCCATGTGTTTAAAGGAGGGAAGACCTAGATGTGCTTGGGTTCAAGGCTAAGCCCACACGCGCGCCGCCACCCGCCCGTCCCGTCCGGTTCCGAGTTTCGGGTTCCGGGTTCCGGGTTTCGGGTTTCGGGTTCACGGGCTGTGGGCTGTGGGCCTGTCTGATTTGGCTGATTTGGCTGATTAATTCCTCCATTAACAGCCCATTACTTGGGCAGTGAGCATCCTCTTTCAATGGCCTTAATAGCCATTACTTGGCTGTTTTAATGGCCTCCTTTAAGGGTCATTACAACCTTGTTTGTGGCTGTTGGACAGCCCCTCCTCTTGCTATATATTGAGCTTCACTTGGCTGAAAAAAAGAAGCAAGAAACAGGCAGAAACATAGACGAAAATACGATTGCAAAAAAGATCGAAAAACATCACGAAAATAGCTCAAAACAAAGAGCAAATTGTGACGAAAATCATGGTGAGCAAACCCACACATATACACAAGATATACACTACAGAGACATACTATATACACAGAGACAAAAGAGAAGAGTATTGAGAAACTCTTCCTTTCTATTCCATATCTTCAGCAAGTCGAGTCATATTTGTTTTCTTCGCCAGGCTCAACCTATTGGCTTTGTAGTGTTGAGATTAAAGTGTTGTTTTATCTTGGGAGACTATTGCCCGCTAACGTAAAAGCATATATACGGGGCAATCTTGTCTTAAGGATAGAGGGCTATCCTCGACTTAACACACAACGTTGTAACCATCCAGATTTAGTTGTTTCTTGATTTCAGGTTATCAAGATTCAAGGCACAACAAACTTGCGGCAGTTCTCAACATTGGCTTTGCAAGGTGATCAAGATTCAAGACACAACACACATGCGGCAGTTTTGAAGATTGACCATTTATTTCTCATTTCGAACATTTGTAATAGTTATTACTTCCCGTACTGCTCTATAAAGTACCATAGAATACCAACAACTTAAGACAAGATTTGTATTGTAATACTATTAGTGTTCGAAAGATGTCGGTCAAAAGTTGTGTGACCAAATCTGGATATGGCAATGGTTTTCTGGTAGAAGAGAGTGATGATGATGAACGTGTTCATGGTGTCACCGCTACCAAGACTGGTGGGAACAAGCGCTCACGAGAGCCTGAGGATGTCAACTGGGACAAGAGGAGAAGACTGAAGATGTACTTCTATCTTGCGTGAAGGCACCGTATCTATCCCAGACAAAAGATCCGAATAATGGTAAGAAGGAACTGGACACTCAGTTTGATGAAGTGACTGAAGTGAGCCAGAATCCGAAATTGGGATAAGTAGTTTTTCTTACTTGTTAAGAATAAAGATTAAATGATGTCTGATTAAAAATGGATTAAAGTAAGGAGGAATATGAAAATAATTTATATTCCTTAAGCTTTAAAATCAGAAGTTTAATCTTATCTTCTTTCTCGTTTAAAGATTGGATTGTAAATGACTTAAAAAGATCCGTTCTTTTAAGTGTAATTGTTAAAGTGTGTAAAGTACGTTCGCACATACGATGGAGAAAGATCCACTAACTGTGCGAAAACTGTTACCAATTTTAAGTAAGCGCCAAGAATTATCTGGGCACCAATCTTAACAGAAGGAGTCTAAAAGCTAAAGACGTTAAACCTGTCATACTTGGCTGAAGATCCTTCATAGGATGATATTGGACACTCAGTCATAAAAAGCCTCCGGGCGACTGGAGTGGGCCAAAATTCCTTTGATATGATGATATTGGACACTCAGTCATACAAAGCCTCCGGGCGATTGGAGTGGGGCCAGAATTCATTTCATAGGAAAATTAATGGACACCTAGTGTGGTGGGCCGAGTTTCCGTGTCTTAATGATCCGAAGGCCTAAAGAAAGGCGAAAGAAATTGGACACTCGATCTGCTAAAGCAACTGGAGTGGGCCAGAGTATCTAGATCATATATGATCCGGTTACGCCCTAACCACGAGCAAGAGGTTGTTCATGTGAAGCAACGCCACCTCTAAAATCAAAGGGGCTGGAGAGGTTGTCCTCAATAGGACTTCAAGGAATGGATCACTCTAAAAAGAGGTGATACATGTTCCCAACTTGGTTTAAGGGACGCTGTTGGTCAAGCTGGTTTGAGACTAGTCCAACAGGTCTATAATAACTAAGAATGGTACAGTATGTCTGTAGCCAAATGAATGATATATTTGTAATCCGTGCATCTATGCCATCATAGATTAAGACACGTTAAATAGCAAGTCATTCAAAAGCTAACGATGTTGAGATTGTTGCCTTCTGTCGACATAAACCCTCAAAATGAATGTGAGGTAGACGAAGAGGCAAAATCACCTTTCCAAATTCCGTCAAGGGAATAGCGAAAGAAGTACCGCTCCTCTAGAACTTAGTCACACCTACTTGGGTGATTTGAAGTTGATACAAAATAGAGGGGGGAGACAAGTACGTTGTGACCTTCATTGATGATGGTACAACGTATGGAATCCTTTGTTTGTTGAAAAACAAAGATGAAGTTGTTGAAGCGGATAAGCGCTACAAAGCAGAAGTTGAAAATCAACTAAGCCTATGGATTGAGAAATTTGTAGTGATAGAGGGGAGAATGTGAAGCATCGTTCATTAAACGATTGTTCATTTCTCACCTCAGTCCAACGGTGTTAGCCAAGCGCAAAGTCGTACGCCCAAATTATGTGGGGTGGCTTGGTAAAAGTTGGAATACTAAAACAGGTCAAGTTGTACCTAAGACTGTAGATTGCATATCCACTGGATCTGTAAATAACAGTAGTGCTGATCGCCTCTTGGTGTCAAAGAATGCTGAATTCTTTGGAGATAACTTTCCTTGAAAAAGGAAAAAGGGGTAATTGCTCAAGGATAACAAGAACCCGCGAGGGCCTGACTGTCCGGAACTAGACGTTCCAAATCTACAGGACTCGAAAGTTGCTGGCTATCTGGAACTTAATATTCCAGATCTGCAGAACTCAGGGACTCTAGATGTAGAACCGAGAAGGAGCAAAAAAAAAAAGGGACAAAGACTTGTTCCATACCTTCTAGCTTGTATGGTTGAGAACGAACCATGGACAATTAACAAAGAATTGTCATCTCCAAAAACACTTGCTTTGGAAAGAAGCTAAAGAAAGAAATAGATTCTATCATATAGAACCATACTTGCGTAATGGTTGATCTTCCTCCGGAAAAGAACCTTTGGGTTGTAAAATGTGCTCCCTCGTGAGTAGTTTCACATCCAGGGCCATTGTAGTCTTACATGGCATGGATGTTGAAACGATGCCTTTCCAACCGGAGAGTTGGAAGAAGAGGATCGAATTGGTTTGTTTGAATCTGTTGGGCTTCTTCCCGAACTTTCATTTTGGTCCCCGAAATGTTTACATTTTGGTCCCGAAAGTTTCGGGTAAAACAGAACAATGAATCGACCACGAAACATTGACTCGAAGTTAGAAAGCCAACAAATGGAGAATCAACGATCTGAAAGTAAAAGTCATATTGAAACAAAGTCTCGATATGAAAGATATGGGTATCACGAGATGACATCTTAGGAATTGGATTTCTAAGACATCTAACGGATCGGTCGATAGTAGACAGGTCTCGTTGAAGCCACCAATGGATATGAATCATAGAAATGATTGGAATCATGGTGCTCCCATAGACAAAGAGCGATATGCACGGGTCATGTGTAGTTCAATGTATTGTACACACTACAACCGACCTCGGTATCGTCCTACAAACAGATCAGGTTGAACTAAGGTTCACCGATGATCTTAATACATGATCAATAGAAGGCGTTAAGTCGATATGACGATATCCGAATTATTCGCTTATCTACGATTATAGTATTCTGGATGTCCACGGTTCGGGAGAACACAAGTGATGCAAACGGACATCGGATCCGAAGAACACCAAAGCCACAAGCAAATGTGTATGGTGGGTCTTGGAAAATCCTCTAAGCAAACTTGTATCGGCCGATTCATGATGGAATCGGAGTTTATCGCTTTATACAAAGCATGAAAGAAGTTGAGTAACTTCACGGCTCCTTAGAGGACGTCCCTTATTGGGAGATACCCGTGTCTTCAGCAGTTATACACTGTGGCTAGCCGGTCGGCTTCAGGAAGGACACGGATGACGGCGTCTAGACATATCTTTTAGGATCCGTCGGAGACATAAGACCGTATGGCGATTGATCATCATGGGTGTCACATCCTTGTTTACTAACTAAGGGACTACCCGGAGATCAAGTGTTCTGCATGTCTAGGGGAATTGGCTTAAAACCCAAACAATACGAACCTTTGCGGTGGAAACCCAACCATACTGATTGGAGATCCCAAGAATTTGGTTCAATGGAAAAACTAAGCGGCAAAAGGTTCAGTTGAGCGCTTCGGTGGAAGCAAGAAGCACTTCATGATGATGATTTACGTACGGAAACATGAATCCAAAGTTGTTCCCGCGATAGACATTAAAGTCTTTCTGCGTATGGTGGGTAAAGGTTAAGCTTCCAAAACTTTTTAAAAGATCCTCAAACGGTTGAGGTTAAAGTTGTGGAACTTTTAATGATTCCTAACACTTGTGAAGTGAGGTATAACAGGATACCTTGTAGGAGATCACCTTAAGTGCGAGGATGGCCGTCTCAAATGAACGCACTTAAGAATCCAAGTGTGTCCATGGCCACAACGGACAGAAACGTAAGAAGGAAAATGAATAAGAAGAGTTATTGTGTTGGTATCATTGTCTTGGCTTACACTAAACACTGACGGTTCAAGACATCACGTTCACCGCGCAGTAAGTAAGTCCGATGGTATTCAACTAGGGAAGGTTCAAAGCGTAAGCTACCTCTCCTGATGCAATATCTTTTCGCTGAAAGATTGCTGAAATGTAGGCACCTTGTGCGTGCGCCACAATCTCTCTTTCATAGAGGGATTGTTGGAAATTAGCCTTTGGCGGGGAGATGCGTCCACCCATCTTTGATGAATTAAACACTTGTGTTCCGCATGTTGGAGACCTTGTCTCTTCGCACATGCATGATCTACGAAGTGAGTAGATGACCGTAGGGCCAAGAATCGTCTAATTTCGTTGAGAAATGAAAGAGATATTGGTCCACGAAGTAAGGTGTTTGAGACATGGAAATGTGGTGTGGGACAAATCTACCACATCGGTGGGAATAGGAAGAATTGCTCTCTATATAAGTCTCTAATTGGTAAAGGGTTTGGGACCCCAAGGGGTATCCCATGTGTTTAAAGGAGGGAAGACCTAGATGTGCTTGGGTTCAAGGCTAAGCCCACACGCGCGCCGCCGCCCGCCCGTCCCGTCCGGTTCCGGTTCCGGGTTCCGGGTTTCGGGTTCACGGGCTGTGGGCTGTGGGCCTGTCTGATTTGGCTGATTAATTCCTCCATTAACAGCCCATTACTTGGGCAGTGAGCAGCCTCTTTCAATGGCCTTAATAGCCATTACTTGGCTGTTTTAATGGCCTCCTTTAAGGGCCATTACAACCTTATTTGTAGCTGTTGGACAGCCCCTCCTCTTGCTATATATTGAGCTTTACTTGGCTGAAAAAAAGAAGCAAGAAACAGCCAGAAACATAGACGAAAATACGGTGCAAAATCGATCGAAAAACGATCACGAAAATAGCTCAAAACGCAGTGAGCAAATTGTGACGAAAATCGGTGAGCAAACCCACACATATACACAAGATATACACTACAGAGACATACTATATACACAGAGACAAAAGAGAAGAGTATTGAGAAACTCTTCCTTCCTATTCCATATCTTCAGCAAGTCGAGTCATATTTATTTTCTTCGCCAGGCTCAACCTATTGGCTTTGTAGTGTTGAGATTAAAGTGTTGTTTTATCTTGGGAGACTATTGCCCGCTAACGTAAAAGCATATATACGGGGCAATCTTGTCTTAAGGATAGAGGGCTATCCTCGACTCAACACACAACGTTGTAACCATCCGTTTAGTTGTTTCTTGATTTCGGGTTATCAAGATTCAAGGCACAACAAACTTGCGGCGAGTTCTCAACATTGGCTTTGCAAGGTGATCAAGATTCAAGACACAACACACATGCGGCAGTTTTGAAGATTGACCATTTATTTCTCATTTCGAATATTTGTAATAGTTATTACTTCCCGTACTGCTCTATAAAGTACCATAGAATACCAACAGCAAGTGCTGGAAATTTTACTTTTGTGCATATCTTTAGAGAAGGTAACTATACTGCTGACTTTCTTGCCAATATGGGAGAAGAATCCAAAACTTTTTCTATTTTCACTGAAGCTACTTTTCTACCTCTAAAGGTTAGAGCTTCAATGAATCTTGAATTTGATGGGCTCCCAAATTTCCAGTACTTACATTTTACGGATGAACAATACCACCCTATAAACTTTATGGGATGAATAGTGTCTTGAATAGTGAAATTTTGGGTTTTCTTATAAATGAGAAACTTCATTTTTAGTTCATTTTCTCCCAAAATCAGACCCTAAACACCCCAAAACAATTTTCCAAGGTATTCGTATGATCCTAGAGTGAAACCAAATATTATCAAGTGATTCAAGTGCCAAAGAAATCATAAAGCTTGGAAAATTATCTTCACCTCTTTTGTGGTTAATAGAGGGTTTCTCCGAAGTACATTCTGGAAATTGATTGTTCGAGAACATCTCCTATCTGTTTTAAGGTATGTTCTCCCTCCCCTTCATGGACTTGAGCATGGCTAAGCCTTGGATAAGTTAATTTGATGAAATAATGTAAGATAAAACTTGTGAGAGTTGTAGAATCAATTGTAGAGTTGTTGTGTGTTGTTGGGCTACTTATGGGGTTGTAAGAGTAATATGAAGTTTCTGGATTATTGATGATGTTATGGTGGTTTAAGCGAGTTTTCTTATGAGATACGAATTTGTTATTGATACAAATCATTCGTATAATATAGATAATCATTCGTAGAGCGTATGAGGACTTGTAGAATCCGTAAAAACTAATGCGACAGGGTATGTAAGGCTAACTTCTTTCTTTGACATGATTTGATATAATCGTTTTCCTAAAAATGACACCATTCTTGTTGAGTTAAATTGTTCATGTCTCCTTTGCTATTGAAGTAACTCATGTCTCTTGATTGTCCCTGGTTGATAGAACTCCCCGTATTCTATATATTTCTTGGTGATTGGTTCAAAGTTGATAAACGAAGCAACAATAACGATAGTTGGAGGATAACGACTTTAGGTCACTCCGACTCTGTTTATGGTGCCCCTTGAGGCTTACTTTGCATTGCACTTTTGGACATGTATCTATTTTCTACCGAGTCGCGCTATAGTCGACCGAGTACGACACTTATATGTGCACACCACTATAGTTGAGTGTGATATTATCGAATCCTTTATAAGGCCGAGTACATTATTATATAATTTACCCCACATAGTGACTAATATTGTATCATATGGCCCCACAAAGTGACCTGATTTTAATATTATGCATATGATCATGGTTGTGTTAATCTGGGTTTCAGGTTGACTGATGTACCCTTCTCTTGTGTTACATTTTGTAAATTCATGTTTGCATGTCTTACATATTCAGTACATCTTTCGTACTGATGTCCCTATTTGCGAGGGACGATGTGTTCATGCCCGCATGTGCAGATAGACAATTTGACGAGACTCCTTAGTAAGGTCACTAATCAGCTTGAGTTGGAGCACTTCTCTTCTTCCGGAGTTGTTGTATGAGTTTTGAGTATGTTTTTATGTACATATTATGGGTATGGTGGGGCCTTGTCCCGACCTAGTTGTTATGTTGTATGAATCTTAGAGGCTTGTAGACTAGTGAGTTATGTATTGTCATTTTATATGGTCTTGTCGGCCCTCTTGTCAGTCTGTTAGTACTGTTGCTATGGCTTTGCCAACCTTTTGCGGTTGATCATGGCCTTATCGGCCTAGTTGTATATGTACATGTTGGTTTTGCTGTCATTTGTTCATATCATTATATTCTGTTCCTCTTGTGATTATCAATCAGAGGCCTTGTCGGCCCAGACACTTTATGTTTATGCAATGATATACAAGTGGTACGCTCGGGCCGTTCACGCGCCGGGTGCCGGCACCTCGAAGCTGGAGTGTGACATTATTATTTTTGGTAAATATATATGTTAGGAGTCTTGTCTAAACTCCTCCATCATGTGGATGGACCTTGAAAAAAAAGACCATAAATCGTGACAAATCGCTAAGATCACCATAACTTACTTTGTAAAAATTTTACCAATATGTTTTCGTTTCAAAATTGATCCAAATTTGCTTTACAACTTTCTAGTACCATTACCATAATTTTTAATGATTAGATTCAACTCAGATTTTGAAAATTCAATAGATCAATTTATCAAACCAAACACAGTATAAACTTAATCTTAAATATCCTATATTATCCCATCAAATTTAAAATTATTTTATTATGCCTCAGGTAGGATAAATTAGTCCAAAAAATATAATCCATGAACTAAATAATACCCACTACCATACCAAAAGAAAATAATCTCATGAATCCAAAGGGGTCAGCTTGCTGGCAGGGAGTCAAGTTTGCGGCCTTAGGGTCGCAAGTTCGATTCCCCCCTAAGGATATCGTCCTCCGGGCACATACGTGTGGTAAAAGCACAGGCGCTAAAAGCCGCGCGGGCATGTTGCGGTGTGGGTTCGGTCTCCGCCAAGCTTTAGGGATGGGGCTTGTGGGGGGTCAACCTTGTAGCATTGATCCGTTGGACGCAAGCGACACCCGACCATGTGTGCATATCCCGCGATTTACCTGGTGGTGGGGTCTTTGAAGGACCGGTCCCATCACCTCCAGGAGCCTAGTACCAGTACTTGTGCAGGTACTAGCGATATGGGGGTACTAAGGCCACCCCGAGACCTGGATTATCAAAAAAAAAAAAAAAAAAAAAAAAAAAAAAAAAAAAAAAAAAATCTCATGAGATATCCGAATTATTATCCTTATCCACCTACCAAACAACCCCTTGAAGTAAACCATTGAGCGGGTAAAAGAAAAGTAGACAATTGAGTGGGAGAAAAAGGTTACACATCGAGGCTTTTAGTGTTGCGAGAAAATGTTACAGTATTAAAAAAACCCTAGAGTAAAGGAAAGTAGCTTCCAGAAGAAGAATACAACATTAAGAAAGGTAATTTTTCTTTTCCTTCTTGTTCTTTAGAAATAGCATTCATTTCTTTACCATAAATCACTATTTTTGTAGCTAAGAATATTTAACTAATACTATGTAAACATTCCAGTCTATGAAGATTAATGACTGGTTTGAATACGAAGATCAAACTTTTTAAATAAAATTTACATAGTTAAATATTACATAAGAATTATAGTAGTAACTTTTTAAGCTAAGAAAATTTTAATTTTTTGTTACATATTTAAATGGTTTTTACCCTATTCAAACTCGTGACCTAAAGCATTTTTCAACCACATTTCTCTCATGTGCAGGGGATGCAAAAAAACTTGTGTATATATACAAAAAGAATATGTTTTTATCATATTTATGCAGTTTAATATTTTGATGAAGGAGATTCCATTGAACCCCCTTTATTGAACTTAGTTCCGCCGCTGAAACTTGGCCTGGACAACACCGTAAAGTAAATATTATATATGCTTCTAGAAGTAATATTTTATTAGTTCCGCCGCTGCAACTTGACCTGGACAACACCGTCATAAAAATTAGTAAAGTAAATATTATATTTGCTTCTGGAAGTAATATTTTATTAGTTTTGGACTTGTAAAATTGTTGTGTGATGTTGTGTGGGCTTTGGTGTTATCATTTGATTTACGGTGGTATTAGGATGTTTTATTAGTATATATTCATTTGGCATGTGTGTTTATGTTATCCTGAATAACATATTCTTGATTCAGGTAATATAGACATATTTGTCAAATTTAGTCTATGTTGCTCGAACTCTTCAAAATGTCACGGTGTGTGTCGGATCCTAGTGCATTTTTGGAGTATCCGACACGGGTGCGGCTGCATTTTCAGAGAGTCCGAGCAACATAGAATTTAGTTACTTCAGAATTGTGTCATGTCCTCTTAATTGTTAAAATGTTTGTGCCCCTTGTCCATATCTAGGCTATCTAATTTAAGTACTTGATTCCTTTCTTGAACAAACTTTTACATCTTTTATTTTGAGAGCTAGAAATCAGTTTCTTTACCCTTATCTTGATCCTGGACTGATTACTTTTCAACTCAGATCAGCTAGTAGTTTGCTAAGTGATTTGAGCCTTCACAAGTTAACTGCTTTAAAATGGCTAACGAGCAAGAAACCAAGGTTCTCTTGAAGCTTTGGGTGGATGAAAAGAAAAATAAAGTAGTTGCAGCTGAATCTAAAGTAGATTTTATGAACATACTCGTTAGCCTTCTCATTTTACCACTGGGAACGATAGTACGACTCATTAAAGCAGAGGCGATTGCTGTTGGTTGTATGAACAACTTGTACGGAAGTATTGAAAACCTTGGCGAGGAAAATCTGTACACAGAGTTTTGCAAAACCATGCTGCTAAATCCAAGAAATCCCTATGCAAAGTATTGCATGAAGTTGAAAGTTGACGTGGATGACTCAGGCTCCGAGAAGTATTATCAGTGCTCAGCTTGCTCATATAAGAGCTATTACATGAATGTTAAGTGCCATTGTGGAGGGATGACGAATAAAGAGAAGTTTTTGAAAGATTCAGTTGCAAATACTTGTGATGATGAGTATGTATTTCTCAAAGGAGGGATATCGTTTCTAATCAGTGACGATTTGCAATTCAAGTGTGCTTCTCCAAGCTCTCTTGTTCAGATGCTTTCTAATGTTGGCTTGAGTGATATGAATCAGATTAAGGAGATGCATGTAGAAGTTGGCAAGAATGAGGTAATGTCCTTTACCATCTTTGCAATATAAATATTATTCTGTCTTTCTGGTGATATGGTCTCTTGTTCATTTTATACGTTTTATTGTATTTTCCATAGATTGTCATTTGCAGCTAGTAACGTGATCCTTTCCTCGACCATTTAGGTAATTCATCTACTTGCACGTTCGTTGATCTCAAAGACTCCCTTATCTGATGTGTTTCTGCCCAAGGAAAAACAGGAAAGAGCAAGATTTGACACCATTACAATGCCCGAATTTGAAAATTTGTCATCCATTTCTGAAAATGGAACTAGTAACACCAAGAAATTAGAGCTGAAGCTAACACTAAGAAAGTCTACAAACATTGTCTTGTGTGCAGAAGCAGGCAATGAATTCATTGATTTTCTCTTCAACTTCTTGACCATTCCTCTAGGATCAATTGAAGATGCTCTAAAAGGGAGTTCTGGGTTGGGATCCATAGATAACCTGTACAAAAGTGTAGAGGCTTTAGATTCGAAATGGTTCAATAATTATGGAGGTGTGGAGAATAAGAAGATATTACTCAAGCCTGGTATTGCCCTTTACCATAAATCTGAGAATCAGCTACTACAAATTTCTGAAACTGCAGAAACTTGTTTCCTTGATCCAAGGGAACCTGTAAGGAGTGGATACTGTCGGCAGTTTGCAAAGTTTGCAAAGGCACCCTCCATTTTCTATGTTATGGACAATTTGGAAGTGAGACCTTTGTCTTCTGCACCAACTATGTGCTTACTCCAAGAGCTAAATGTGCCTATGTATGATATTGAAGAGCAAGTGATCAGTGTTGGCGAGTCAGAAGCATTACGCCTGCTGAAGGCCTCTTTAATGTCATCATTCTCAGCTTTGACAGTGGGCCTAAATCACATGTTGAAGAAGCAAATAGATGAAGATGTCAAGTGTAACTTGAGATTTTCTCAGGCTGGTTAGCAAACACATGTATAACTTTTTGCAGTACTTTTATTGTATTTACACGATTACACTCAGTTGCCTAACTTCTTGTGTTTAACGATTCCAGACTGAATCAGATGTGGATCACTGTTTTGTAGTTTTATTAATCTCTACCAGTTTTAGAGGTTTTTTTAATGGATGAATGTGAGGTAAGGCTGCCCTTGTGGTCCAGCCCTTCTCCGTACCCGCGCATAGCGGGAGCTTAGAGCATCGGGCTGCCTTTTTTTTGTTTTATCTTTTCTCCTAGTTGGTAAAAGGGTAAACCCATTTCCCTGCTACTGGGCCCTCAGCTTTCCTTCAATAGTCTCAATGAGCGACTCAATTGAGTGTCTAGATCTGCTTGAACTAATATATTTCCGTCTAGGCTCTAGAATGTCAAGCTGTTAACAGTACTATTTAGGGAATTAAAAAGACTTGTATCCTTAACTAAGAATTCTAAATCACAAAGGACCCGGAAAGTAATAAGTCGAATTCTTTTAAGAAAAAAAAGGAAAACAAATTGAATTGGAACTGTTAACACTATCCTATCTACTGGGAATAAACATTTTTTGCTTTTTGTGTGAGAAAATACTGCTCTTCGCAAAGCAATTCCCCAAAACAGTGTTGCAATTTGAAATGTTCAGAGCTTGGAGGAATGGTACACTCAGCTTGCGGAGTAGTACTTAACGGCTGGGATCGAGTTAGTTAGCAAGAATCAATAGTTCCAGTTTAGTCCTCAAGTCTTTTAAGTATTAGTTTCAGTTTTTACAATTTAACCAGCTATAATTTCTATTTCTGCACTTTTAGTCCTAGATAAGGTTGTTATTTTCGTAACTTGTGTCAGCTCGAATTCAGGAGCAGAGCTGCATCTCCAGCTCTTCATATGGAGCCAGTATTATCTTTTGAAAGTTTATGAATGGAATTATCTAGTTTTAACCTAGCTAGCTTCTTTTCTTTATTTTCTTTTTCAAGTTTTTCTTCTTAGTTATTGTTCCATTGATTTTCTGGTGGTTGCAAATCTATATTGCAACATTTGGTATCAGAGCACTCTCCTGAGCTCTGTGGGAATCACGAGTAACGATTTAAAGGAGATTAAAGAAATGTTTGATCGAGTCACACTTGAGATAGCCAACTTTATAGTGCGACAAAATCAGATCGAGGACCAACATCAGAAAGCCATAGCTGGTCTTCGAGATTCTTTGAATGCAGTTTATAGAACTGAAAAAGGGAAAGAAAGCAAACTCAATGAAAGATCTAGTGAGATTTACACGCCATCAGGAAACCCTATGTCATGAGTTGCCTTTGTTGAACTCTCCAACTCTTCCTTCACCAGTTGGAAATCAATTTGGTTCAATAGGGCATGCAACTTCATGGGCAATGACTGTTTCGGTGGGAAATCCACCAGCTATTCAATCTCCAATGGGTCCTCAGTTTGGTACATCTCAGTATCAACAGTATCAAACACCACTGAATGGTTATTATCAGTAAAATCAAGGCTATTCCAATGCTCAGCAACAATACTATGCATATCCAGGTCAAGTTCTTGCATTAGGTTATAAGGGAGGTGGTTATGTGCATGCTACAATTCATACCCCAATAAGTCACAACAGTGGATCTATGACTCGTTTAACAAAGGTAGATTTTCCTAGTCCAAATCCATCACACTTTTATATAAGTTGTCTATGCATCCTAGTTCAGAAATCCCATTTAGAGTATATATCACTGATCCAATAGGAAAACTGAATAGAAAATCGACAAAAACAAATTCTTTGGTTCAGCATACATGATCATGTTTCTAGACTTGTTCCATAATATTAGCTTCATGCTTATTTTACAGGAGTTTCTGATTTCAAGGGACACTTGTGAAATTCTTGGCTCAGGTATGATGTTGTTGTTGGAAATTTGTCTTTGGTGGGAGGTGCGTCCACCCGTATTTAATGACTTAAACACTAGGGTTCCGTATGTTGGAGGCTTTAGATCTTCACACATGCATAATCTACTAAGTGAGTAGATGACCGTAAGGCCAAGAATCGTCAAATTTCATTGAGAAATGAAAGAGATATTGATCCACGAAGTAAGATGTTTGAGGCATGAAAATGTGGTGTGGGACAAATCTACCACATCGGTGGGAAAAAAGAAGAATTGTTCTCTTTATTAGTCTAAAAATTGGTTAAGGGTTTGGGACCCCAAGGGGTAACCCATGTGTTTGAAGGAGGGAGGACCTAGATATGCTTTGGTTCGAGGCTAAGCCCACACGCGCGCCGCGCGCCTGTCCCGTCCGGTTCGGGCTCGGGTCACGGGTCACGGGTCACGGATCGTGGCTCGTGGGCTTTTTCTGATAGACTCCAAATTGTTTAATATTTATAGTTTGGTCCCTGGAGTTTCTAGAAAGATGAAATTGGGAACGACGGAAGGCAGAAAGTTTCAGCCTATCGTTTGAGTTGATTTTTGGAGCGTTATTGCACATTAACCAGCCATTACTTGGCTGATTAACTCTCTCCTTCAATGGCCATAATCAGCCAGTCAACCTATCTGCTTTGTAGTGTTGATTAATTGTTGTTTTATCTTAGGAGACTATTGCCCGTTAGTGTTTCTTGATTTCAGGTTATCAAGATTCAAGACTCAACAAGCTTGCGACATTTCTGAATATTGGCTTGTTTGTTTATCCTTTCGAACACTTGTAATATTTATTTACTTCCCCTATTGCTTTACATATCCAACAAGTTTTAAGACAAGATTTGTATTAATGTTCGAAAGATGTCGGTCGAAAGTTGTGTGACCAAATCTGGATATGGCTGTGGTTTTCTGGTTGAAGAGAGTTTTGATTATGTTGTTGAAGGTCAACGTGTTCATGGTGTCACCGCTCCTGAGAGTGGTGGGAACAAGCGCCCACGAGAGGCTGGGGATGTCAACTGGGACAAGAGGAGAAGGCTGAATATGTGGTTCTATCTTGTAGCAGAAGGCCTATATCTGTCCAAGACAAAGGATCCGAATTATGGTAAGGAGGAAATGGACACTCAGTCCGCTGAAGTGACTGAAGTGGGCCAGAATCCGAAATTGGGATAAGTAATTTTCCTTCCTTGTCAAAAATAAAATTAAATGATGTCTGATTAAAAATGGCTTAAAGTAAGAAGGAATATGAAAATGTTTTCACGAAATAATTTATATTCCTTACACTTTAAAATCAGAAGTTTAATCTCATCTTCCTTCCCGTTTAAAGATTGGATTTTGTAAACGACTTAAAAAGATCCGTTATTTTATGTGTAATTATTAAAAGTGTGTAAAGTATGTTCGCACATACGAGGGAGAAAGATCCACTGACTGTGCGAAAACTGTTACCACTCTGAAGTAAGCGCCAAGAATTGTCTGGACACCAATCATAAGGGAAGAAGACTAAAAGCTAAAGAAGTTGAGCCTGTCACACTATTTGGCAGAAGATCCTTCATAGGATGATATTGGACACTCAGTCATACAAAGCCTACAGACGATTGGAGTGGGGCCAAAATTCATTTGATAGGATGAATTTGGACACTCAGTCTGCCAAAGCAACTGGAGTGGGCCAGAGTTTCCAGGTCTTAAATGACCTAAAGGCCTAAAGAAAGGCAGAAAAGAAATTGGACACTCGGTCGGCCAAAGCAACTGGAGTGGCCCAGAGTATCCAGATCACATATGATCTGGTTACGCCCTAACCACATGCAAGAGGTTATTCATGTAAAGCAACGCCACCTCTAAAGTAGAAGGGGTTGGAGAGGTTGTCCTCAATAGGACTTCATGGAATGGGATCACTCTCATATGAGGTGATACATGTCCCAAACTTGGTTTAAGGGACGCTGTTGGTCAAGCTAGTTTGAGACTAGTCCAACATGTCTGTAATAACTAAGAATGGTACAGTATGTCTGTAGCCAAATGAATGACATATTTGTAATCCGTGCATCTATGCCATCATAGATTAAGACACGTTAAATAAAAAGTCATTCAAAAGCTAACGAAGTTGAGATTGTTGCCTTCTGTCGACATAAACCCTCAAAATGAATGTGAGGTAGGCGAAGAGGCAAAATCACCTTCCCAAGTTGAGTCAAAGGAATAGCGAAGGAAGCACCGCTCGTCTAGAACGTAGTCACACTTACATGAGTGATTTGAAGTTTATACAAAATAGAGGGGGGATACAAGTACTCTGTGACCTTCATTGATGATGGTACACCGTATTGCATCCTTTGTTTATAGAAAAGAAAAGATGAAGTTGTTGAAGCAGATAAGCGCTACAAAGCAGAAGTTGAAAATCAACTAAGCCTACGGATTGAGGAATTCGTAGTGATAGAGGGAGAGAATGTGAAGCATCATTCATCAAACGACTGCTCATTACTCACCTCAGTCTAACAGTGTTAGCCAAGCGCAAAGCCGTATGCCCAAATTATGTGGGGCAAGGCGATCCTTACCGCTACTGCGATTCTCAACAGAACTCCGCATAAGGATAAGGATAACCCTCCGTGTGAAACATGGAAAAGATCTCACATACAAATGTTGTGATGTGGGGTGGCTTGGTGGAAGTTGGAATACCGAAACAGGTCAAGTTGGACCTAAGACTGTAAATTGCATATCCACTGGATCTGCAAATAACAGTAGTGTTTATTGCCTCTTGGTGTCAAAGAATGCTGAATTCTTTGAAGATAACTTTCCTTGAAAAGGAAAAAATGAGTAATTGCTCGAGGTTAACAAGAACCCGCGAGGGCCTGACTATCCGGAACTAGACGTTCCGTATCTACAGGACTCGAAAGTTGTTGTCTATCCGGAACTTAATATTCCAGATCTACAGAAATCAGGGATTCTAGATGTTGAACCGAGACGGAGCAAAGAGGGGACAAAGACTTGTTCCATGCCTTCTAGCTTGTATGGTTGAGAACGACCCATGGAAAATTAACAAAGAATTGTCATCTCCAAAAGCACTGCTTTGGAAAGAAGCTAAAGAGAGAAATAGATTCCATCATATAGAACCATACTTGTGTAATGGTTGATCTTCCTCCGGAAAAAGAACATTTGGGTTGTGAAAAAGAATACTCAAAAGTGAGTACAAAGTAGATGGATCTACTGACGAGTATAAGGCCTCGGCTATTTGTACATGTGTTTTCCTATGAATAGCTTAACATCCAGGGCCATTACAGTCTTGCGTGGCATGGATGTTGAAACAGCCTTCCTAACCGGAGAGTTGGAAGGGGAGGATCAGAGGTTGTTTGCTGGGTTGTTGGGCTTCTTCCTGAACTTTCATTTTGGTCTCTGAAATATTTATATTTTGGTCCTGGAAGTTTAAGATAAAATAGAAACAATGAATCTGACCACAGAAACATTGATTCTAAAGTTAGAAAGCTAACAGTTGGAAAACCAACAGTTTGAGAATGGAAGTTATATTGAAACAAAAGATATGTGTATCATAGATGACATCTTAGGAATTGGATTTCTAAGACATCTAACAGACTGGTCTAACTCCAAACTCAGTTGTGAGATAATTGACAGTCTCGTTGAAGCCACCAATGGATATGAATCATATAGCTGATTGGAATCATGGTGCACCCATAGACAATGAGCGATATGCGCAGGTCACATATAGTTCAATGTATATTACACACTACAACCGACCTGGTATCGGCCTATAAAGCAGATCAGTTAAACTAAGGTTCACTGATGATTTTAATAAATGATCAATAGAAGGCGTTGAGTCGGATATGACGATATCTGAAATATTCGCTTATCTTCGAATTATGGTATTTTGGATGTCCAGCGGTTCTGGGAGATCATAGTGATGCAAACTGGACATCATATGTGAAGAACACCAAAGCCACAAGGAAATGTGTATGGTGGGTCTTGGAAAAACCTCTAAGCAAACTTGCATCGCCCGATTAATGATGGAATCAGAGTTTATCGCTTTATACAAAGCATGAAAGAAGTTGAGTAACTTCACGACTCCTTAGAGGACGTCCCTTATTGGGAGAAACTCGTGCCTTCAGCAGTTATACATTGTGGCTAGCCGGTCGGCTTTAGGAAGGACACGGATGATGGCATATGGACATATCTATCAGGATCTGTCGGAGACATAAGACCGTATAGCAGTTGATCATCACTGGTGTCACTTTTTTAATTACTAATCAAAGGATATAGCGGACCCTTTTAACTAAGGTACTACCTAGAGATCAAGTATTCTGCCTGTCCAGGGGAATGGGCTTAAAACCCAAACAATATGAACATTTGCGGTGGTAACCCAACCATACTGACTGGAGATCCCAAGAATTTAGTTCAATGGGAAAACTAAGCTGCAAAAGGTTCAGTTGAGCGCTTCGGTGGAAGCAAAAGCACTTCGGATGATGATTTCTGTAAGGAAACATGAATCCAAAGTTGTTCCCGCGATAGACATTAAAGTGCTACCTGCATGGTGGGTAAAGGTTAAGCTTCCAAACCTTTAACGATCCTCAAACGGTTGAGGTTAAGGTTGGGGAAACTTTTAATGATTCCTAACACTTGTAAAGTGGGGTATAGCAAGATACCTTGTAGGAGATCACCTATTTAAGTTCGAGGACAGGCCGCCTCAAATAAACGCACTTAAGAATCCAAGTGTGTCCATGGCCACAACGGACAAAACAATAAGAAAAAAACGAATAAGGAGAGTTATTGTGTTGGTATCATTGTCTTGGATTATACTAAACACTGATGGTTTAAGACCTCACGTTCACCACGCAGTAAGTAAGTCCGGTGGTATTCAACTAGGGATGGTTCAAAGCAGAAGCTACCTGTCCTGATGCAATATCTTTTCGCTGAAAGATTGCTGAAAGTAGGCACCTTGTGTGTGCGCCAAAATCTCTTTCAAGAGGGGATTGTTGGAAATTTGCCTTTGGTGGGGAGGTGCGTCCACCCGTATTTAATGACTTAAACACTAGGGTTCTGTATGTTGGAGGCTTTGTCTCTTCACACATGTATAATCTACTAAGTGAGTAGATGACCGTAGGGCCAAGAATCGTCAAATTTCATTGAGAAATGAAAGAGATATTGGTCCACGCATAAGGTGTTTGAGGCATGGAAATGTGGTGTGGGACAAATCTACCACATCGGTGGGAAAAGGAAGAATTGTTCTCTTTATAAGTCTCAAAATTGGCTAAGGGTTTGGGACCCCAAGGGGTAACCCATGTGTTTGAAGGAGAGAGGACCTAGATATGCTTTGGTTCGAGGTTACGCCCACATGGGCGCCACCGCCGCCCGCCCATCCCGTCTGGTCCGGGCTCGGGTCTCGGGTCGCGGGTCATGGGCCTTTTCTGATAGACCCCAAATTGTTTAATATTTACAGTTTGATCCTTAGAGTTTCTACAAAGATGAAATTGGGAACGACGGAATCGTTTGGGTTGATTTTTGGAGCGTTATTGCACATTAGGTATGGGGTTAAGACTCCGGAGACATTGCTCTACGGAGATGGAGGTGGCAAGTTTGATAAGCGGCCTGAGATTGTGTATGGGGATGGAGATGGCACTGTGAATATGGTAAGTGTTAAATATACACAATATACATGTGTATATTGCTCTCGGGTTTTCTCCCCTTATTACCGTATATAGAGTATATAATTTAGGTAAAGTTTAGTCTCCTAGTTTAGGTAATATTATGGTGTAATTAGTATTGTACACTTACCATAATAGTTGTATTACCATAATTGTATAGTTAGTATCCAAGTAGAATAAGGTTTTAAGAGTAGAATAGGAATAAGATTCTCCTATTATGGAAATACGTAAATTGTATATATAGCCTTTCAATTAATGAAAATGATCAAGGGATTGTGGCTTCGATGTCTGTAGGCGTGGGTGCCGCTGCGTGATGGGCTTGCGGGGGCCGAGGCCCAAGCACCCCTGTTTGCGGTCTCGGCCCAGACTGTTGGTTGTATGTGGACCAGGCCGAATTGGGCCTGGACTGTTGCTGGGCCGCCAACTGCCAGTTGGGCGAGAAGTTGTTGGGCTAAAATTGCCACTGAGGGACAAACTGGCTGGGCCCATTCTGCTGTTGTGGGGCCCTCTGCCACTGTATAGGGGCCCACTGTGGGCCCTAGAACTGATGTTGCTGCTGCTGACCACCGCGAGGACCCCCACCGCCGCCACCATTCTGCCGGTTGCCGCCGCGGTTCTTGCCATTATTTTTCTTATTTCTACCTTTTTTGCCGCCACCATTGTTGCGGTTTTGACCCGAGTTGTTGGAACCGGTAGGATACACCGTGGACTCGGTCATCATGACTACGACACTAGAACCGGTAGCCGCTCGAGAGGTAAAAAATATCCTCAACATTCGCGGACGAATGTTCTTATGGGAAAAGGATGTTACACCCTGTAGTTCTACATTTCGTCATGTCGTTAATGGATACCGATGTCCCGGGAAGATGTATGACTTTATGGGAAGGTAATGAAGGTTTACAACTTATTTATGGAAGTTTTGAAGTGTTGGGAAGTCAAACGGATCGAAGAAAGTATGTTTTGATGAAATTGTAAAAATTGGGATTTTAACGGCAGATTGACCGACCGTCAACCTATTTTATGGACCATCAAAGTACAATTCTAGACCGTTAAAGTTTTATGAGATTTTAAGATCTCAGTAGCAGAATGACGGACTGTCGAATGTTTGATAGGTCGTCAAAGTCCCTACTCTGAGCCGTCAATTTTCCTGGCAGTTTGACGGGAAGATTGACAAACCGACAAAAGTTTGACGGTCCATCAAATAAACCGTCAATTTATGGCGGTGGAAATTTTTTACGGGTTAAATACGGGTCAGGTTGGGTATGACCAAGTCCTCATTGAGGACGGGTACATATATATGTATTATGATATGATTTACCACATAGTGGCATGATTTTTACAGACATGCATATACATATGTTTCTGATTGTGACAGAGTAAGCCCCCAGAGGTTGTTATAAGTTTAAGGTTGATTCTTATCTCCATATCTCTCATGTTATATCTCATGTTTATATGTGTTGCCTGCCTTACATATTTAGTACATCTTTCGTACTGATGCCCTTCTCTGGGGCATTATGTTCATGCCTGCAGGTACATATAGACAAAGTGGCACTCCTCCTCAGTTGGTGATCTGCTCAGCTATGATTGTCGCACTCCCTTCTCTCGAAGTTGCAATATAGGGTCTTTAGGTATTGTTACATATGTTTCTAGTATATTGGGGTATGGTGGGGCCATGTCATGGCCTATTGGTATGTATATATGATTTTTAGAGGCCTGCAGACCTGTGTACAGTAGATGGTGGTATGTCATGGCCTTGTCGGTCCTTTTTGTTGGTAGTACATTCATATTGTGGCTTTGTCAGCCTTGGCTATCTATTTATATGTACATATCCTGCTGAAACTCTTCTGTCTGAAGTCTATTTTTCAGTCTTGTCACATATGATTAGTTGGAGGCTTTGTCGGCCCAAGTTTCATGTTTCACGGTTAGGATACTATAGTGGTACGCTCAGGCCTTAGGGCACTGGGTGCCGGCCACACCCCTTAAGGCTGGGGTGTGACACGTTTTAAAATGAGAAAAGAAGCAAAATTTATTTATAACTTAAAATGATTTAAAGTGATATTGCAGTGGTATTTCTTTGGCTTCTGAATTGTTATGTGTGCAACATTGTTTTTTATATCATATCACTTACATATTTTATTTTAATGGTACATTGATATCTGAAGGGAAATGGTTCAGGACTTGGCACTAATAGTACTGATATGATAGTGATGTCCGAAGGGAAATGGTTCCATACTTGGCACTAATGGAACTGATATGATATTGATGTCTGAAGGGAAATGGTTCTGAACTTGGCACTAATTGCACAAATATGATATATTTGGGAAATGGTTTCGGACGGTATATCGACCTCGCGAGTCTCCTATAGGTCCCGATTCGTTAATGTTCAAACATGTGTATATGGGTACAGACATGCCTTGCATTGCATATGCATAACATTTCACATCATATATTTCATATTGGTGATTTGACTTGATTTTTGAGTGGTTAGTTGTTGTTCCATTTTGCTACTTATAATTGTGATAATCATGGTTGTGTGAAAAAATACAAATTTTGGTCACTTGTATGAATTGCTAGGTGATTTCATGAAATAAGTAACAACTAAAGAAAATCCTTAGATTTAGGCTTGAATCCATAAGGTGGACCGTATTATTATTATAGGAATATATTGGTTTAGTGTGAAAGTGGTATTCGATCAGCCATCCCTCGTCTATGTTTTATCTAGGGTCGGTCGATAATGCTGTTGAGTACACATATTTTCCGTACTCATGCTACACTTGCTGCACTCTTTTTGTGTGCAGATCTAGATTCTAGTACCAGTGGTGCACGAGGTTACTCTACCCGTTGAGGCAGTTACGTGAAGGATTCAGGGTGAGCTATATATTCAGATTCTGTGGCACCAGATTCTTCTCCCTATTTATTATTTCTGTCTATCTATATCAAATAGATTGTATAATTTATATTTGGGAAATATTCCCAATATTGTATTTCTTAGTCGTTCTTGTACTGGTGACAACATGTTTTTGGGATTGATTTATATTTTCGCATTTTGATTGATGAACTTTTAATTAAAGACTTAAGTTTGACTTGTTGATTTCCGTAATATTGTATCTTAATTAATAAAATTGTAATAAGGGGGTTGTCTTTGGCTTACTGACTTGAGAAAGTTAGTGCCATCACGACTTGGTGTTTTGGGTCGTGACAAAGTTAGTATCAGAGCCCTAGGTTCACTAGTATCACAAGTACAAGAACAATGTCTAGTAGAGTCTTGCGGATCGGTACAATGAGCTCCGTATCTATTTTCGAGAGGCTATGGGACATTTAGGAAATTTCACCTCTTCATCCTTTTTGTGCTAGTTCATTCTAATTGGTATCTTAACTTCGCTCTTATGTCCTCTCAGGATGGTGAACACAAGATCAATTGGTACTGGAGGTCAGACACTTGCTCCTGAGCCTATGTCATTCACTCGCTTTCGGGGTTGTTATTTACGGAAGAGGCAATGGGCGAGGTAGAGGTTGAGGTAGGGGTAGGGCGCGCACTGCTACACCTTCTAGAGGTCGAGCACCAATTGTTTCTTAGGCTCATATCAGAGAGTTGAGTCCATATCCAGAGGAGGTTCCAGATGATGAACTAGTTCATGATAATGTGAGGGTACCAGCCCAGACACTAGAGGGATTTGTTGCTACTCCTCTTCTCCAGGATACTTTGGTGCGCATCTGAGCATCTTTGAGAGGTGGAATCAGGCAGGTACAAGACAAGGTACTCCACAGGGTTCATAGGCTAGGGTTAGGAGTCAAACTCCCGACCGAATGGCTGGTACATGTTATGGTATTCCAGGGGCACAGCCAGTTATTGCTAAAGCTCCTTAGTTTTCTGGCTTTCAAATTCTGGATGTGGTGGTCAGACTAGTTATTCTGCCTACTATGTCGGTTGAGGATTAGAAACGGTGGGATAAATTCAATAAAATGAAACCACCACAATATGATATGCGTCAAGACAATGATGCACATAAGTTTTTATTGAATTTCCATAAGCGGTTGTATAATTTAGGAGTTGGTTAAATCCAACGAAGTTGACTTCACTACTTTCCAGATGATTGGCCCTGCCAAAAAATAGTGGAGGATGTTTATTAAGACCAGACCAGCTTGGTCACCTCTACTCACATGAGTTGAGTTTGTCAAGATATTCCTAGAGAAATGGGTTCCTCGCAGTCTAAGAGAGAGAAATAATACAAATAGTTTGATAGGTTGGAGCAGTGTAATATGTCTATGATAGAATACGAGATGAGGTTCCATATCCTATCCCATCACGTCGTAGCTGTTCTACCAGACGAGACAGAGGTGATCACGAAATTCACCAATGGATTGATATATCACTTGAGAGTTGCAGCGACTCATAAGGTGTCATCTGGTGATACATTTCAGGATGTAATGGACGCTGCCCATGACATAGAGTCTATTAGACAACAGGAGTTTAGAGATTGAGTGGGTAAGAAGTCTCGTAGTTTCGGCAGTTACAATGGTATTTCATCTGGAGGTAGAGGTCATTATAATAGGGGTCATCGACCCTAGTTTAGTAGACCAGTGTAGGCATCTATATAGGCTTTAACTGATGTTTATATGGGTCGAGGTGGTTATAGTTTGAGTTAGAGTTCCCGCGATTCTTATTCCCAACCTAAAGGTCGCGGGGATCTTTCTAGTAATTCTGGCCCTTCTCAACAATCCATGTCTGCTCGCAGGTCTTATGAGTATGGTGATACGAGACACTATGTAAGAGATTACCCCAGACTCAGACAAGGTGGTCGGTACTTCGGTTCTCAGAGTTTTGCATCTAGAGACAGTACACAGAGGGGCAGATGTGGTTCTCACTCCACTATGGGTATTTCTCAGTCAGCTCATGGTGTTAGTCACATAAGTTCTCAGGCCGAGGGTGGTCATGCTCAATGTTATGCATTTTCGGGCAGACCAAAGGCAGAGGCTTCCGATGCTGTTATTACAGGTACTATTTCAGTTTGTCGTCGACCGGCTGTGGCATTATTTGACCTAGGTTCTACATACTCATATATGTCTATATTCTACTTTAGATTTGGGTATGGTATGTGAGTCGCTTGCTTGTCCTATTAGTGTTTCTACTCCCGTTGGGGAATATATAGTGGTAGATCGGGTGTACCGATCGTGTATGGTTATATTATCAGGGTATGATACTTAGGTTGATTTGATGATTCTCGACATGATCGATTTTGATATTATTCTAGGTATGAATTGGTTATCTCCTTATCATGCCATCTTGAATTGTCATGCCAAGATGATTACGTTAGCCATGCCGAGTATTCCCAGGATAGGATGGAAAGGTACTTCTGGTCACGCATCGAGGAAAGTAGTATCATATCTTAAGGCTAGACGGATGGTTAAAAAAGGGGTGTTTGGCTTATTTAACATATATTCGTGATACTAGCGCTGATGCTCTTTCTATTGATTCAATGCCAGTAGTGAGAGAATTTTCTGAGGTGTTTTCGACTGACTTACAGGTATTCCACTAGATTGTTATATTACTTCTTGTATTGATCTGGAGCCAGGCACCAAGCCTGTCTCTATTTTACTATATCGGATGGCACCAGCAGAGTTGAAAGAATTGAAAGAACAGTTGCAGGATATGTTGAGAAAAGGGTTTATTAGACCTAGTGCTTCTCTGCGGGGTGCTCCAGTATTATTTGTCAAAAAGAAATATGGTTCTATCCGAATGTGTATTGATTATCGATAGTTGAACAAAGTTACCATAAAAACAAGTATCTAATACCCCGCATCGAAGACTTATTTGATCATCTTTAAGGGTGCCAGTCTTCTCCAAGATTGACTTGAGGTCTGGCTATCATCAGCTGAAAATTAGAGCAGCGCATATTCCAAAAACAACCTTTAGGACTCGATATGAGCACTATGAATTTTTATTTATGTCATTTGGGCTTACTAATGCCCCTGCAGTGTTTATGGATTTGATGAATGGAGTGTTCAAAACTTACTTAGATTCCTTTGTTATAGTTTTCATTGACGATATTCTGGTTTATTCGCATAGCAAGGAGGATCATGAATGCCATTTGAGGATTGTGTTTGGAGTGTTAAAAGAAAAACAGTTATATGACAAGTTTTCAAAATGTGAATTTTGTCTTAGATCTGTGGCATTCTTGGGGCATGTGGTATTGGTAGATGGCATCATGGTAGATCCCAAAAAGATTGAGGCAGTTCGCGATTAGGCCAGACCTACTACTGTGATGGAAATTCAGCATTTCGTGGGCCTTGCAAGTTACTACCGGAGGTTTGTGAAAGACTTCTCATGTATTGCTTCACATTTGACCAGGTTGACGAAGACATATGTACTGCTCCAGTGGTCAGATGAATGCGAAGAGAGTTTTCAGAAACTAAAAACATTATTGACTTCGGCACCGATTTTGACTTTACTGGTTGAGGGACAAGATTTTACAGTCTATTATGATGTAGCTCAGATTTGGTTTGGGTTGTGTTTTGATGCATGAAGGTAAGGTAATAGCCTATGCTTCAAGGCAATTTAAGGTTCATGAAAAGAACTATCCCACCCATGATCTAGAATTAGCGATGGTGGTTTTTACATTGAAAATTTGGAGGCATTACTTGTACGAAGTCCATTGTGAGGTGTTCACAGATCATCGTAGTCTTCAGCATGTGTTCAACCAGAGAGATCTAAATTCGACGCAACGTAGGTGGTTGGAGTTGCTAAAGGACTATGATATCACAATCCTTTATCATCCGGGTAAGGCTAATATGGTAGTAGATGCTTTAAGCCGAAAAATGGTAAGTATGGGCAATTTGGCCCGATTGATTGCAGTAGAGTGTCCTTTGGGTATGTAAGTTCAATCCTTGGAAAATAGTATGATAAGGCTTGACATATCGGAACCGGGGTAAGGTTTTAGCTTGTGTTGAGACGAGGTCTTCACTTTTAGAGCAAATTAAGGCTCACCAGTTTGAGGATGCTAAATTGTGCAAGATTCGAGAAAAGGTATTGAAAGGGAAGGCTAGAGAGGCTATTCTTGATAATGAGGGTGTTCTTTGGATAAAAAGGTGAATTTGTGTTCCTCGTATGGATGGTTTGACCAGGGTAATTATGGAAGAGGCTCATAGCTCCAGATATTTTATTCATCCTAGTGCTACGAAGATGTATCGTGACTTGAAACAACACTACTGGTAGATTCGAATGAAAAGAGATACAGTAGAGTTTGTATCTCAGTGTTTAAATTGTCAATAGATCAAGTATGAACATTAGAAACCATGAGGCGTGACTCAGAGATTGGCTATACTAGAGTGGAAATGGGAGCAGATTGCTATGGATTTTGTGGTTGGGTTACCTATGACTTTGGGAAAATTTGATTATATTTGGGACAGTATTTACAGTTTAACTAAGTCCGTACATTTCATTCAGGTTCAGATTACCTACAATTCAGAAAAGTTGGCATGCATTTACACTCGAGAGATAGTGCGGTTACATAGAGTACCTATTTCCATTATTTCAGACAGAAGTACTCAATTCACATCTAATTTCTGAAGGATTTTGCATAAGGAATTAAGGACTTAGCTAAATCTCAATACAACATTCCATCCGCAGACAAATGGCCAATCTGAGCGTACTATTCAGGTTCTGGAGGATATGTTATGGGCATGTGTGACTGATTTTGGTGGTCATTGGGATCATTTTTTGCCTTTAGCAGAATTCTCCTACAACAACAACTACTATTTTAGTATTGAGATGACTCTGTTTGAATCTTTGTATGGTAGGAGATGACGCTCTCCGATTGGTTGGTTTGATGCTTTTGAGGTAAGACATTGGAGTACAGATCTTCTAAGAGAGTCCTTAGATAAAGTGAAACTGATTCAGGAAAGGCACATGGAGGCTTAGAGTAGACAGAAGGAATATGCAGATCGGAGAGTTCGCGATATGGAATTCATGGAAGGTGAGCAGGTTTTATTGAAAGTATCGCATATGAAGGGCATAATGAGGTTTGGAAAGAAAGGCAAGTTGAGTCCGAGATATATCAGACCATTTGAGATCCTTTGTCAAGTTAGGGAGGTAGCCTATGAGTTGGCATTGCTTCCAGGTTTATCAGGTGTCCATCCGGTGTTCCATGTATCTATGTTGAAGAAATATCATTCAGATGGATCCTACATTATCCAATGGGACTCAATACTTCTTGATCAGAATTTGACATTTGAGGAAGTGCATGTAGCCATTTTTGATAAGCATGTGAGAAAGTTGAGGTTTAAAGATATCATTTCAGTTAAGGTGAAGTGGAAGCACCGTCCGGTGGAAGAAGCTACTTGGGAGCCCGATGTAGATATCCTCAGTTGTTTGATAATTCAGGTACTCCTTCTCTCCCTTTTCTGTTTAGTCGCTTGAGGATGAGCGAGTGTTTGATTGGTATCTGATGTAATGATCTGTTTTGTCATTTATTACTTTACGGATTAATTCCTGGAAAATCTCCCTTTTATATGGTATAAAATTGGAAATTATAACTTTCGAGAAGTGTGACATGCTTCCCGAGGTAACCGAACCCGTTTCGGAAAGAAAAATGCTAAGTTGTAAAAATCTTAAAAATTGAAAGTGAGTAGTTTGACTCAAAGTTGACTTTTGGGTAAACATATCTGAAATTTTATTTTGTCATTTCCATAAGGTCCGGAACATTGTTTATGAATTATTTGCGCTTTTGGTTTGATTTCGAATGTGTCCGTTTAAATTTCGGAACGCAATTTGTATAAACTTAAAATTTGAGAAAAATTGGAGGTTTTCGTGGAAAATTATGTCTAAACATTATCGTATGGGTGTTCTGAATGCGCGAGCATGTCCAAAATATGTTTTATGATAAGATTTCATATTTGATTTGTGACCGGGAGGTCTCGGATGTGTTTCGGGTATCGATTTCGGAATTGTAAAACACCAAAAATCAAATATGGTGTTTAATTACTGCTGTGCATCGCCTTCCCGGGGCTGACCTCGCGTTCGCGAGGGGCTGCTGACCAGAGCCATCGTGTTCGCGATAAGCCTCTGCCAGATGGCCCTCGCATTCGCGGCAGCTCCGTCGCGTTCGCGATGGGTAAATTGGCTGGGCATATTAAAATTACCCCATTTTGTCCCAAATACATCACCATTTTTGGACTTTGGGAGCTCGGTGGAAGGCGATTTTAGAGTATTTTACAAGGAACTTCAAGTGGGTAAGCTTCTAATCATCATTATGTTATTATACCTTCGATTATGTTGACATTTCTTGGTAGAAATCATGATTTTAGGATGAAAATTAGATGTTTGGAAAGTTTAGTATTTCATAGATTCGAAGGTCTATTCATGGATGATTTTTGCTAAACTTTGGAATATACCATCCTGAGATTATGGGCATCATTTTTCTGAAACAAAATTTCAGATTCATCATGTGGGCCCAATTTCACTGTTCCGATGGCGGGTCTGGGTCTAAAAAATAAATATATCAATATGAGTGTCATTGGACTCGTATAACCGTGTATCTGAAGAATAATATTTTGAAATAATGGATAAATTACTGTTTTTTCCCTGAGACATGAAAAATTCCTTTTCGGACGAACTTTGGTTCTGAATTGTTTATAGCAATGTGGATGTCTATGGAATTGTATTTTCCGTATTTGAATAGATTTTGATCGTTTGAAGGCTCAATGGAAATCAAAGCTTTACAATGATTGTCGGGATGTTAAAATAGGCATGTTGAGATCTTGTACCTTATTTAAAGAGTTATGATTGGTCTTAATAAACTAATTAAGATGGTGAAATGGAAATAATAAGGGGTCCCGATATTTATGAGGTGAAGAACACGTGTATCGGGTACCGGTGTCATACTATGGGTACTTGTGATATTTAAATGATATAGATGGACATAATGCCATACTTTGGGCATTAACTGATAGAATAGTATTATCATACAAATCTGTTATTGGGGTATGATGCCCGTATTTATGTTGATTGTACATGATTGTTTATTTGTACCTATAATTTCATGACCTTGGTGTACTCATTTTAAAATGAGAAAAGAAGCAAAGATTATTTATGACTTAAAATGATTTAAAGTGATATTGAAGTGATATTTTTTTGACGTCAGAATTGTTGTGTATGCCACATTTTTTTCATATCATATCACTTATATATATTATTTTGATGGTACATTGATGTTCGAAGGGAAATGGTTCCGGACTGGGCACTAATGGTACTGATATGATATTGATGTCCGAAGGGAAATGTTTTCGGACTTGGCATAATGGCACTGATATGATATTGATGTCCGAATGAAAATGGTCCCGGTCTTGGCACTAATGGCACACATATGATATATTTTGATTTTCGAAGAGAAATGGTTCCGGATGGTATATGGACCTCGCGAGTCTCCCATGAGTCCCGATTAGTTAATATTCGAATTCACATCATACAGTTCATATTGGTGATTTGACTTGATTTTTGAGTGGTTAATTGTTGTTCCATTTTGCTACTTATAATTGTGATAATCATGGTTATGTGAAAAAATACAGATTTTGGTCACTTGTCTATTATTATGAATTGCTAGGTGATTTCATGAAATAAGTAATAACTAAAGAAAATCCTTAGATTTAGGCTTGAATCCATAAGGTGGACCATATTATTATTATAGGAATATATTGGTTTAGTGTGAATGTGGTATTCGGTTGGCCATCCCTCGTCTCTGTTTTATCTAGGGTCGATCGACGATGCTGCTGAGTACACGTGTTTTCCGTACTCATGCTACACTTGCTGCACTCTTTTTGTGTGCAGATCTAGATTCTAGTACCAGTTGTGCACGAGGTTACTCTACCCATTGAGGCAGTTACGTGAAGGATTCAGGGTGAGCTATATATTCAGATTTTGTGGCACCAGATTCTTCTCCCTATTTATTATTTTTGTCTATCTATTTCAGACAGATTGTATTATTTATATTCAAAAAATATTTCCACTATTGTATTTCTTAGTCGTTCTTGTACCGGTGACATCAAGTTTTGGGGATTGGTTTGTGTTTCCGCATTTTGATTGATGAACTTTTAATTAAAGACTTAACTTTGACTTGTTGATTTCCGTAATACTCTATCTTAATTAATAAAATTATAATAAGGGGTTGTCTTTGGCTTACTGACTTGAGGGAGTTAGTGCCATCACGGCTTGGTGTTTTGGGTCGTGACAATTATATATATGCTAAATTTGACTTGTGATTGAACAAATATGAAACTTAGAGAATAGAGATCCTCGTGCTGCAATCAATCAATATTTAGGTAACTAATTCAATTGAGTTTTATTTGTTTTTCAAAAGAAATAAGATTATTACTTTATGGTGAGTATAATTCTTAGTGAAGTTTTTCTGAAAAAAAGAAAAGAAAAGTAATTAAGAAAAACAAAACAATAATATAGAGTTGTTCGTGTAAATTAGTATACCGTATAAAATGATGAAAAACTATAGATTTCTCAATACAAAATAATATATGTCAATTTTTAATTAACATCAATTATGTCATTAATGTTTGTTTTACACGCATAATTATAATATTAAAAATAACAAAAATTATCAATACTATACATTTATGTCAATGTTTGATTTACACGCACATTTATAATATTAAAGATAACAAAAATTATTGATACTATACATGTAATTGTTAAGGATGATTAGGATCATATCTTCCTAATTATCCTTCATCATCTCAATCATTAAGGAGAATCATTTCAATCATTAAGAAAAATATTATGTAATTATGTAGGATAAGATGATTAGCTAATTACTAGGATAGTATTCCATATTCATAGCCATATATATATATATATATATATATATATATATATATATATATATATATATGTATACTTGGGATGAAACAAATCAATGGAATGAATTCCTTCATGGTATCAGAGCCACAAAATAACTCACCCACCCTAACCGGTTTTCTCACCTCAACGAAGAAAAAAACCCTAAACCACTCTTCTTCGTCCGAAAACAACTTAAACTTAGGGTTACATTTCTAAAACCTCCGACATATTACTCACACCCTAATCCCAATACCACATTTTTTCTCTCTCTCCTTCTTCCTCCACACAACTCCTTTCGCCGCTAAACCACTAATGATTTAGGGTTTCTCGGAAAACCACCAACCAATACTATTACCATTCTTCTATTATTTTCGTGAGAAATAATGGCCAACAAACAAAAATTTCATCCCGCTTTTGCCATCAATAGCGTCAAGAACTTTATTCCAATTACCCCTGAGATGAAAAATGGACAATATTCCTCTTGGACGGAGTTATTCAAAATTCATTGCCGAACATATGAAGTTATAGACCATATTCTTCCTTCCTTGTCTTCATCGGACACCACAACTGTTGAAAAAAAAATTATTGTCTTGCTTAGATGCTATAGTCCTTTAATGGATTTACGACACTATATGTCACGACCCGACCCAACGGGCCGCGACTAACTACCCTAATGACGTCATTATCCTGACATGTCACACTTAATCCAACTAACACCTAATGAGTCTGAAATCCGGCAGCATAACGCTGCAATAACAACATATGTCAGGGTAGGCAAGTCGACAAGGCTACCTCTACCCCCGAATGTACCTGCCTCCTGAGGAGTCACAACTAGCCAACACAATACAACAGGCAAGCCGACAAGGCTGCCACTAGATAATATCATATATACATGGGACACCCCAACACAGAGTACAATAGCATGACTGACCAAAATAGAGTTATAACCCTTACATAAGTACAACCCACAACTGTCTACAGACCTCTATAAGAAGAACAATGACATATGATGGGACAGGGCCCCGTCGTGCCCCTAAATACAAACATAAGTCTAAAAGAGGTTCGGTACCAAAATGACAAAGCCCTGGATCAAGGAGCTTTCCAACCTGCTGAGTAGGAACCTAGGCTTGAGGTTCACCAAACTGAAAACATGTACCTGCGGGCATGAAACGCAGCCCCCCCGAGGAAAGGGGGTCAGTACGAAATAATGTACTGAGTATGTAAAATATGAAGCTGTAAAAGAGATCATAAGTAGCCAACAGAAACAGGAGATCAGTATAAAAATCAGGATCCAAATTCAACTGTGCCATAAACCATAAAAGTCAGTTGTGCCTTATAAAAATGAGAGTCAAGTCCAGAAAACATGAATGTCTGTCCATATACATATATATACATCTGTAACGTAACCCGGCCCACTAGTGCGGGACTCGGTGGAATCATATCATAACCCGGCCCATGCTGGGACTCGGTAAAGTCATATCTCATCTATGGATCCATCCTACGTAACTCGGCCCTCTAGTGAGGGTCTCGGTGAAAAATGCAAGGCTGTGCACGAACGTAACCCGCCGGGACTCGGTGAGGTGAAGTAGTAACACTTAGCACGAGTAGATATCATGAGTAACCATATGCAAGTAAAAATTATCATTTGACTCTCAATAAAATCATTATAATAATGTCATAATAAACTCTTTGCTGAAAAATCATAGGCACTTCTCATAACAATCCTCTTTAGGAATTAAACTGTATAAGAATCAAGTACGTCCGCCGTACTTTCATTAAATCATGCCAAAAGAAAGAAGTAAGGGTTTCACATACCTTTTAGACGAACTAATCCACCCAATATTAGAATATGCCTCGTTATAGAACTTCAACCTATAATAATGGTAATACGTTCGTAAATTCTATGATTACTAGCATACTTTATATCGAATAATGACTTCTTATTTTATAAAAATTCGGGCAGCACTTCCCCTGTTTATACATGTTTCCACAACTTCCAAACGAAGCTAATAACATCAATAACCAAGCACCAATTAAGGGCACAACCAAAACAACAATAAAGGGAATTTACACACCCACTTCTCATGTAAATTTAGCCTCTTAATCCACCTTAAAAACAGCCCACAAAACAGTCCCTAAAACAGTCCATATACATCACAACATGTCCAACAATTTCATGCAAGTTCTTGGCCACAACATGTCATAATTCCATAACTCTTATCTTAATTCCTATAATCCAAATTTCGGATTTTAATACTTCCATATAACTAATTCCAACTAAATCTCCATGTTTCCTTTCAATTTCATCATGCAATTAGTGATAGTAATAACAACAATAACTAACGAATCCAACAACACCAAAATCTGTCCCAAATTGGCAACTAGCCCAAAATGGTCACATGCAATGCTTAAATTCCAATTCTTCCTTAACACAAATTCATTACCTTAATTCTAACAACATGCATTCCAATTATATCATAGAAAGAAGAATTTTTATACCTCAAATTCGTCAAAACAGTCCGCAAATTTTCTGCCATTGTTTGTCCGAAAATCTCCATTGTTTTGTAATTTTTCTCCTCCTTTTTGTTCACTTCTTCAACTCCAATTGACATGCAAGTGTTCTACAATGTTAAGCCATCATCCCTACACGTTTTTCTTCCAAAATTTCTGGGCAGATTTCGGCCCAAGCAGTGGCTGTTTTGCCACTGCTTTTGGTGAAATATATAGTCTAGGAAGAGAAGATAACAACCTTAATTTTGGTTATGGGTGGAGGGTGATTTTCGGATTAGTTTGGAGGAGAGAATGAGAGGAGAGTTTGGTTTTTTTTTTTGTTTAAGATAGAAGAAGACGAAGAGGTAAGTGAGTTTATAAGAACCAAAAATCTGATTTTTTCCCTTTTCACTTTGGCCCCCAAGTTCTTCAATTAGTAAATCTCAAACCCACTTCTTTTAATTCCCGAGAATTTCATAAGCCTCGTATCCTCAATGTCAAAATTTTATAATACAATACTATTCCATAACGGGAATATACAATTATTGCTATAAGTATCCAACGTCACCCTCATTGTGACCAACATCTTTCCGGAATCACATCCTCTTGTATACTAATTTCCGGATTAGCATATATAAATATACTCTATATCCAAGATTCGAATCTTACCTCCTTAATTACGTCCTCTAATTATTGTCTTAAAATTATGAGGTGTAACACTATATCTAATGATCTATTACACACCATTCTAGAATCGGACTCTACGGCTCAACAAACTTGGGAGCGGTTGAAAAATGTTTTACAAGATAATAAAATGTCTCGAGCCGTATATCTTGAAAACCAATTCTCCAACGTAAAATTGGATGACTTTGCAAATGTTTCCGCTTTTTGTCGAGAATTAAAAATGCTTGCCGACCAACTATCCAACGTTGGTGCTCCGGTTTCGAATCAAAGGTTGGTACTCCAATTAATCACGGCTTTGAATGAACAATATGATGGTGTGGAAACGTTCATTCAACAAAGTAATCCGTTAGTACCTTTTTATGAGGCCTGTTCGCGATTGATTCTAGAAGAAACCCGAAAGACTAAACAACTAGCGATGGCGACAACCAACGCCGGCACCGCCCTTGTTTCCACTAACACAACGGATGAGGTTTTCAGACCTCAAAATTTGGTCACACATCACATCCAAACCATAATAATGGACAAAAAAAGAGTCACAACCACAACAATAATAAAGGAAAAAATAATGGTAGAAAAGGGAAGGGCTGGGGTGCCAGAAACACTTTCGGTGATGGGGCTGGCCGCGGCCAGAACTGGCAGCCGCAACAAAGCAAGGGCAATGGGCCCAGCAGTTCCCGCAATAGTGGGCCCAGTAGGCCCAGTTTCTAATGAACCAGACCTAACATCCCAAACATGCAGCCTAGAATTTTGAGGACCCGTCCGCCACAAGCTTATACGACACATGGCCCATCGACGTCAAGTTATGTCCCTACGGACATCGAACACGCCATGAATAAAATGAGTCTTAATGTTCCCGATGATTCATGGTACATGGACAAGGGGGGCCACGTCTCACATGACGGCATCCCAATGTAATCTCTCGTCTTATTTTAATATGAGCACTAACAAAAATATTATTGTCGGCAGTGGACAGAAAATTCCGATTCGTGGTATTTGAAAAACAAATCTACCAACCCCCCACCACCCCTACATTTGAGAAATGTCCTTCACGCCCCTAAACTTATTAAAAATTTGATATATGTGCGTCGTTTTACCATTGATAACAATGTTTCTGTGAATTTTGATCCGTTTGGATTTTCTGTGAAGGATTTTCAGACGGGGAAGCCACTAATGAGATGTAATAGCACTAGAGATTTGTATTCTATCACTGATCCCACCAACAAACAAGTCAACTCTCCATCGACCTTTGTTGTTTTTTCTCCTGATTTATGGCATAATCGTTTTCGTCACCCGGGTGCACCAGTGTTGGACTACCTGAAAACATATAATTTTATTGCTTGTAACTGTAATGTGGACTCACATGTTTGCCGTTCTTGTGTTTTTGGGAAGCAAGTCAAATTTCCTTTTTCCTTATATACTACACAAACTCTTAAGGCATTTGATATTATGCATTGTGATGTGTGGACGTCTCTGGTTTAAAGTTCGGTGGGTCATAAGTATTATATGCTTATCTTGGATGATTATACAATTTTTTATGTACATTTCCCATTGGAAAAAAATCACAAGTCCCCACTATTTTTAAACAATTTAGTATTTTCATCCAAACACATTTTGAGAGATCCATAAAATGTTTTCAATATGATAATGGGAGAGAATTCATAAACAACACTTCCACCTAATTTTGTCAACAAAATGGGTTGTCAGTACGTCTCTCATATCCATATACCTCTCCACAAAATGGAAAAGCTGAACGAAAAATCAGAACAATCAATAATATGATTCGTACACTACTTGCACACTCGTCCACACCACCATCTTTTTGGTATCATGCTCTTGAAATGGCCACCTACCTTTTGAACATTCTTCCCACCAAGTTACTATCCAATAAATCACCCACCCAAATATTGTACCATCGCATTCTCTCATACAACCATTTAAGGATTTTCGGGTGTTTATGTTATCCCTTGTTCCCATCCACAACCATAAACAAGCTCCACCCCCTGTCCACTCCTTGTGATTGAGGGATTTTGAAGAAAATTTGGGAAGAAAGGAGGAAGAACTGCGGCTCGAAAACCGAAGAAGGGCTCGGAAATCGAGGAAGCTGAGAGCGAAAGCTTTTGGAGAAGGAGGTATGTGTAACTTAGACTTCTGATACCATGAAAGAAATAATCTCTTGATTATTTTCATTAATGAATGAGTATATATACAATTTACAATTTTCATAATATGGAAAATCCTATTCCTATTCTACTCCTAAAACCCTATTCTATTTGTACAAGAATTCTATAATTATGGTAAGTGTACAATGCTAATTATATACAAAAATCTATTACCAAAACTACCATATACACGGTGTGTATACCGTGTATATCACGGTCTTCCAATTGTCTTGAGTTTCCGTGATATACACAGTATACACAAGAGAGTATACCGTGTATATGGTGGTATATTTTCATCATATCTCCCACTTAAACTAGAAACTGACGAAGTAGTAACAAGCTAGCTCACCCAACTATAGATAATGATCTCCCAAAGTCATGTTACTTTGTTTTTTGTAATAACAATATAATCATCCAATTTTTTGTGTATCACATTAAAAATCACTCAATTAATATCCTTTTTCTATCTTATGTGTTTGGGGACGACCCCTCATGGATGCTATCTATTCTAATTCGAACTTGTTGGATGCCAACTCGATCCTTCGAGTGCGGTTCCTTCTTGAGCCTTTTCTTTTTGACTCCTACCGAAGCGAATGCCCGGTACTTTAGCGTTGGGGACAAGTAAGATTATTAACTGGTTTATCCGCCATCGTTATCACAAATTGAATATCCTTTTAATGTGCCAGCCCTAACTCGTCTTGCTCTTCCAATTTCATTTAATTATCTTATATATATAATAACTTATCGACGTCAGCCCCCTTCCTACTCCAGCTAATGGGAAAATGTGATATGACATTTAATTTAGTCCACATGGCAATAAGATCCGACTGGGTTAATTTGAGTTTGGATCGGTTCGGGTCGTATTGCCATATGGACTGAGAAAATAATAATTCATGTGATTAAATTAAGTTATATTTCGTTGGTCAAATATTGATTGGGTGATTTTTGAATTGATATAAGAAAAGTAGGGTGACTTTGTTGTTATAAAAAAAAAAAGAAACATTGACTTTGGGATATCATTATCCATTGTTGGATGACCTTTTGTGGTATGGTATTCGATCAGTTTTTTTTTTTAAATGTAAATATTAAATACAGTACCGATGCCAATTTTTTAAATGCATACAACATATCGTGCCATGCATCATAATACTGAAATCGAAGTTCTGAAAATTTTGATTTTCTATTGTAATTTGATATTTACCAAAGTATGCATAGTTCTAATCCAAATGAATCAATAAATCAGCACTACCTATTTAATTAAAATTGTATATACACTATTATATAATTCCATTAAAGGAGGTATATTTTTTTACCGTAAAGAGCAATTGTGATTCAAGGTGAAACTTGGAAGGATAGATATTTTTAATTTCGAAAAATTAGTGTCAAGGACAAGTAATGTCTTGTAGGCCGAGGGAGGACAAATTCAAACAAGTTTCAATGCTTAGAAGCCCTTTTAACCATTTTCCAAAAATAACTTCATAAAAAGCTACTTTTATTTGATATTTTTTGTTTTTTGAGAGTTAAATATTTTAATTTTGACCGTGTGTTTGAATATAAAATCTTTAAATTTTTAAAATAAAATTTATATATTTAAAAACTACGTAAAAAAAATTATAAGTCAACATAATTAATAATTTAAAATATTAAAAAATATATAAAAAAAATTATAATCAAAGAACAACTGTTTGACTCTACAAAAATAAAAAGTGTCAAATAAATTGATACAAAATTCAATTTACCCCCTTTACAAGATAGCTGCGTGAAATATGTGAAAATTGGGGTGTCATTGTGACAACGTGAGAAAATCAATCCATTGTCGTTTGCCAAGTCTTCCACCCTGTGCCAGCAATGCTCTAGACCCCACAGCAAATGGCGTGTGAGAAGATAAATCTCCTACATATCTTACAGTACTAGACTATCTAATTTCTTCTTGATTAAGGCAAATTGGTTATATATCATGTGGGGTTATGTTAAATTCCACAATTTGAAGTGTGATCCTTTACTCACTGAATTTTGAATTTGTTAAGAGCAATGGAGCAGCCACTGTTGACAGGTTAGTCTTTTTCAATCCTCATTAAAGCTTAAAGCTTGAATCTTTTATGCTACTTTCTATACCCTTTTCTTGATTTTCCTATTTTATATATCTTAATTGCTTAAAGATTGAAGCTTTTCTGTTAATCTTTATACCCTTTCTTGTTTTTTGCTAGTTTAATTGCTTAATCGTTTGTGTCAATTTTAATGCCTGTTTGCCGTTTTGCATAGCTTCATTCCTTAAAGCTTGAAACTTTTCTGATAAACTCTTAAACCCTTGTCTTTCTTTGCCCTTTTTGCATACCTTAATTGCTTGAAGCTTTAATCTTTTTTGTAAAATACTTGTACCCTTTTATTGCTTTCCATTTTATATAGCTTAATTGCTTAAAGATTGAATCTTTTCTGTTAATTTGTAAACCCTTTATTGCTTTTTCCATTGTGCATAGCTTAGTTGATTGCATCTTGAACCTTTTCTGTCAATTTTTATGTCCTTTTCTTGCTTAAACCTATCAGAAACAGCCACTCTATCTCACAAGGTAGGGGTAGGGGTAAGGTTTGCGTACACCTCTTCCCCAGACCCCACTTGTAGGATCATACTAGGTATGTTGTTGTTGTTGTTTCTTGCTTTAACAATTTTGTGTAGCTTCATTTATTCAGTAAATAGAGGATTTCCTAATTCAATTATTATATATATCAATCAGAAAAGCAAGAGAGTTCCATTACGAATTGATTGGTGCGACTATCTCCGCTATAGAAAGAAAAAAAAAAGAAAAATCTAGTAAAGTAACTACTAGAACCAAATAGGCTTTCTACATATGCATCGTCTAAAACAACGATTTTTATCAGCTGTAGCAAAGAAAGAAACTTGATAGAAGTCAAAATAGGAAAAAATAAAAATACCTAGCAACTTTTTTCTATGGATATAAGGCTTTAATTGATAGAGATAGAGGAAGCACCGTAAAGATCAATTTGCGAGGTTTTGGGCCGATACAATAATAACTGTGTACTTATCTCATGATGTGAGATAAAAAATAGGAATTAACTTAAAGCTTGAATCTTTTATGCGAATTTTTAACCCTTTTCTTGTTTTGCCATTTTCGCATACCTTATATTCTGAAGCTTGGATCAATCTTATAAAATTTTATACCCTTTTATTGCTTTTCCCATTTTTGCATAGCTTAATTTTGGGTTCATGGGACTTTTAAACAGCAGGGAAAGAAGCAAGCGTAACAGGTCAAAGAGGGAGTGAGAGATGGGGTTCGTATGAGTATGTGGGAAGGGCGGGCTCTGTGATTCCCACGAATTCCTTGGCCGGATCAGAAGTTAGTGTCGATGAGATTCGGTCTGCTGCTTCTATGTCAGTTCCCTACTCTCCTTCTCTCCATGCCCCCTTGATCAGCTCTCCTCAATCCCAATCTCAGCCTCAATATTATGGTAAGTTCCCTGTAGGAATATGATCTCATACTGGCTTGTTGTATGTTAAGTTGGTTATACTCCCTCCTGTTTATGGTGTTTGATTGGCCATAGAGTTTAATGTAAAAGAAAGACTCTTGGCAGATACCAAAGTACCCTTAGAATTTGTGGTGTTAGCATGCCATAACGTTTTTGTGGCTAGAAGAGTATGTTATTTAGGGAAATATGGAAAGTTTAAAATTAAAGAGTTTTCAAAGATAAAATTTGTCAATTCTTTTTGGGACGAACTAAGAAGGAAAGAGTGGCATAAAATAAGATAGATGGCATAAATCTTTTATTTTACTGAGCACAAAGGGTCCTTAATCGTTGACTTAGTTTTTGCATTACCATTTTACTTCAGTTGTTTCGTTTGATTAAATTATAGAAAAAATTTAAATTGTTTTTTAGTCTTGGGCTTTTCAGATTATTGAACATTGATGAATACCTTCAGCTTTGAGTTAGGAGCTTCTCATAATGGTATTACAAGATGGAGTTAAATACATCCTCTCTAATTTGGGTTGAGAACCTACTCTTTTTCCTCTCTTCTTCTTTATAAATTCATAGCCTATACGGCGGTGCTTCCTTATTCACGGTTGCCAGTTGGTAATACCAGAAAACTGCTCTTATGACTTGCATTAAGTTTCAACACCGTGACTTCTATGAATTGTCTATCATTAAATACATTAAAGTGCCCCCAACGCTTTGGTCTACGGGTAAGGGCACAACACGTGATGTGTGGGTTAGGCACATCACAAGTTTGTTTTTTTCTGCAGACAAAAGCTTGGAATTCTAAGTGGAAGGATAGAGTAGTGGACCCATTATTTGCCAAGATTCGAACCGTGCCCCAATGCCCCTGGAGGATTTCTCGGTTATAAAACATACATTAAAGCTATCTGGATAAAATTTATTGCCTGATTTTGGTAGATGATACGATATTGATGCCTTCACTAGATAAAGAGAATGTTTATGCCCATTTTGCTCTTCCTTGGTAAAGTTCACAACTCTGATTAGGTAGCACAAGTGCTTTTTTTTGCTCTAGAGTATGCGTATGACTTCCCTGAAGCTGCAGGTTCATGTCTTCTTTGTGAACATTGTGTTGGAAAATAAATTATATTCTCTGTTATTGCAGAGCAAGGGATTGTTCATCAGGGTGGGTACTACGGAGATGCAGGTGAAACTGCCGGTGATATGAGGAGGTATCTCTGCAGCATTGTTCCCAACCCGGGTCTTTCTTGGGTTACATGGATTATATGAAGTATTTGAAATCATTATCATTATGGTTGCACCTTTTTTCTTCTTCTGGTGGTTTCAGTACACCAATTAGTGTTCTAAAACAAGTAATGAAAAAGACTAGGAGCTTAGAATATTTGAAGAGCTATAACATAATGATGATTTCAGTATGTTACTGATTATTACTGTAGTTTTGTGCATTTGTCTATATTTTATTTCTTTTGGCTCCTTGAATTTTGCTTTGCTGTTGTTTGTGCAACAGCATCTTGATTAACTAAATTTATCGGCAGGCAAGTGCTAGACGAGGTAGAAGTACGAGAGTTGCTTATAGATCATGTTGGCCATCACTGCTGTTGGGGAAGTCGTCCAGCTCGGACCTGGAAGATTCACGCAATTGAAGACTGCAATGTCTATGTGGGAACTCTAGAAACTTTCACGGAGGAGAGAGAGACAGTTGTAGATAAGGAGCTGTACTCCGGTAACAACATTGACGGAAAGGACAAGGGGCCTGAAACAGGAATATGGGAGCTGGATTTAAGGTCTGAGTTTCCTGTTTTATTTGTACCTTACAAGGAGTCCAGGCTGAGAATTCCTCACTCAGAAACTATTGAGAAATGTTCAGGTAATAGACATGGTTGGCGGGATAGTCATTTTGCTTTGATAATAGTATAACAAAATAATCACTTAAAAGAAGTACAATAAAATGTACTTTGAATCTTTCATATCACCTTCTTTTCTTTTCTTTTCTTTTTTAAATTTTTTATTACATAGTGGGTAGGGGAATTGGAAATGGAGAGGGAATTACAACGTGGGGATTCGAACCCTCACCAACAAGGTGAAAGTTCAGGTTGGCTACCAACTGAGCTACTAGATCCCTACTTTCATATCACCTTCTATTTCTTGTGTTACTGTTTTACTACTGTCTATGTAATCTTTAACATTTTTCCTTTCACGAGGTTCTTGGATTAATGTTGGAACTATTTTCATGATGTTTGCGTATTTTCTTCACAGGTTGTGATGGTCGAGGAAATATAGTTTGTCCGACTTGCAATGCAGATAAAGAGCCAGGGTTTTACAAGGAGGGTCAAATGGCCCAGTGTCCGACTTGCTATGGAAGGGGTCTAATTGCTCATAAAGACGGATCTGACACAATGTGAGCTTTTGACTGATAGTTAACTGTTGCACTATTTTTTGGGATTTCCCGGTCAAGTTTATTCTTAAATCCTCGACCAAGTACAGATGAAAGAGTCAGTTATCACTCTTGTACTCTTTCAGCATCCAAATTGCATTCTGCTTTCATTAGTATTTAATTTATTGATCCGTGACTATTGTAAGTGATTTACTGTGAACCTGTTTTTCATGCAGATGCCTGAACTGTAAAGGCAATGGAAAAATTCCTTGTGCAACTTGTGAATCTCGTGGTCTCGTCAAATGCCAAACATGCCAAGGTGGTGGTTCTCTTTTGACACGGAAAGTAGCTGTTGTTAGATGGTAATCCATCTTTACCTTTGACAAATTGTTATTTTTACTCAATTAGTTGTGCATATTGAAATGAAGGAAATCACGAGGCTGTCAACTGATGTTGGATTCATATAAAATACCTAGTCTTTTGATATTATCAAATTCTGTGTACATAAGCTAATATTTGCTGTCTTCAGTAGATATGCACTACTCAATTCGGTAAAATACTGGAACTTTTAAGAGAAGTTTAGTGGTTTTGGCTTGTGAATATCAGGCATACTTTAATTCTTGTGTTGGCCTCGTTCTATGCCATGTATCGTACTAGTGTCTAGAGAAAACAAAAACAATTGTCCACCGAATACTTTCACGAACTGAAACCCATCACAATTAAACTTTGGAGCAAAAATATAATCCCTTGGTGGATCCATAATAGTTCAGTCCAGAACTGACGTCTGTAAAGCACTTGCCTAGTTTGACATAAATTGTATGCCATGAAGCATAAAAAAAAAGGGCAGCCCGGTGCACTAAGCTCCTCGCTATCCGGGGAAGGGCAATGCAATGAAGCATGAACGACGAAAACTTTGGTTATCGTTATAGCAAGCAGTATCTTATCTATATGATTTGAGGTATCTTATAGGTTCTTTTGTACTAATGTAGAGCGTATGTATTAACATGGTGTGCAAATCTGACATTGTTTTCTTAGGAGGACACGTTCAACCCGGAAAGTAAACGCTACAAGTGGAGCAGCTTCTGTTCCAGATGATGTGTTTCACAGAGCAAAGGGAGTTCAGTTGTGCAATAACCAAGCATACCAGTGCACACCAGCCTATTTTGCTGATTCATATTTCCTTAACAAGTTCTCGTCTGAAGTAATAGCAGAGAGGCCTTCTATACCTACTACTGCAAGGATCATATGCGAGCGACACACCATATCCGTTGTTCCGGTGACTCGCGTGACCATGACTGATCGTAATCGCTCCTTCAGCTTCTATATTATTGGAAATGACAGAGAGGTTTATATGAAAGACTACTATCCTTCTAGGTTTTGTTGGGGCCTTTGCCCTTGCCTGGAATGGTTGAAGCTATAATTGAAGAACTGAATTTGTTTTCATCATTGGCCTGAGTTTGTCCCAAGAGTTCAAGGGGATTACAAGTTTGTCTTTGGTATATAGAGAGGAGTATGCTGTATGCTTTGCACTTATTCCAGAAAAGGAAAAAAAAGTTTTGTCGTCCTATCAATAATGTCATAATTGTTTTATTTGTTAATGGAGTGAATGTCGAACTTTTCAGTTTCCAAGTCCATATGCTATTCTAGAAGAGAAAGGGACATGAGCTTTTGGCTTGATTTTTCTCGACAAATAAATGTATATTTCATTCCTTAACAATTTTACAGCACTTCTTAAATTGCCCGAGTTTCCAATTATGGAAGCCTCCAAGGTGTGATTTCGCAGTTGGTGAAGTGGGTGAAATCACTAAAGACCAACAACAACAACACACCAAATGTAATCTCACAACGTGGGGTCTGAGGAGAGTAGAATGTATGCAGATCATACCTCTACTTCGGGAGGTAGAGAGACTGTTTTCGAAAGACAAGGCTCTTTTCGAAAGACCCCGGCTCAAGAGACAACACAACAAAGGTTAGATAAGGAAAATAAATTTGAAGCAGTATGAACATGAAAATAACGAAAACGACTAAGTCATGATAAAGCAGTGTGAAAAAGGAGCAGTAGCTACCACAGATAAAATAAGATACTCAAAATACAAGAAATAACAGATAGTAGCAGAAATCAAAGGGCAATACACTATAAAGCAATACTGCGACTACTAGGAAGAGAGGATAAGTGAGACTACCTATTAGTTTTTTACCCTAATCTGAGTCCTCAATAACCTCCTATCTAAGACCATGTCCTTGATAAGCTGGAGTTGCGCCACGTTCTGCCGAATCACATTTCCCTAATACTTCTTCGGCCTACCTCTACCTCTTCTGAAACCGTCCATAGCCAACCTCTCATACCACCACACTAGGGCGTCTGTGTCTCTCATCTTCACATGCCCAAACCATTTCAGCCTCGCTTTCCACATCTCGTCCTCCACCAAGGCCACTCCCACCTTGTTCCGGATAACTTCATTCCTAATCTTATCTCTCCTAGTGTACCCACACATCCATCGCAACATTCTCATCTCTACAACTTTCATCTTTTGAACGTGACAAATCTTAATTGACCAACACTCTGCCCTATACAACGTAGTCGGTCTAACCACCACTCTGTAGAACTTGCCCTTAAGTTTTTGTGGCACCTTCTTATCACACAACAATTCGGAAACGAGCCTCCATTTCATCCACCCTGCACTAATACGATGTGTGACATCATCATCAATTTCCCCATTTCCTTGTATAATAGACCTAAGGTACTTAAAACTACTTTTCTTCTGGATGGCCTGGGTACAAGCCTCACTTCCACATCAGCCTCAAGCGATGCATCACTGAACTTGTACTTCAGGTACTTTGTCTTGGTCCTACTCAACTTGAATCCTTTAGACTCCAGAGTCTGTCTTCAATCCTCCAGCTTAGCGTTAACTCCGCTGCGAGTCTCGTCAATCAGGACTATGTCATCTGCGAATAACATACACCATGACACCTCACATTGTATTTGCCGCGTCAATCAATCCATCACCAAGGAAAATAAAAATGGGCTAAAAGATGATCCCTGGTGCAACCCCATCACAACTGGGAAGTGCTCTGAGTCTCCTCTTACTGTCCTTACCCTGGTCTTGACTCCATCATACAGGTGAAATCATTAAAGACCATGATTCAAATTCTAGTCGAGAGAGAAATATTAGGTGATTCTTTTCTTCGGCTTAAGCCTTGATGAGTAGAGTTAAAATATAAGCCATGGCGAGTAGATTTAAAATATACATGTTCTAGTGGTAGGTAATATAAATTCGTTCAAATAATTGAGATGCATGCAAATTAGCCTGAACACTATCGTTAATAAGAGCTAGCTGCGATCAAGGTTCAACCTGAAATTGGGCATTGATGCCCCTTTTTCCTGTCAAGACCATTCCCACAACCTCCAACTCAAATTCGATCATGCCAAAACACATCAAAGCTATCAAACATGTGAAAGAGTTACTTCAAGATAGCTATCAATCTGACATATGGTAATTTACAACCATATGTTAAGCAAACTCTCTCTCTCTAACAAATGCTCTCCGTACAAATATAGTCATTAAGCCCAACGAATAATTTCTCCCACCTTCACGCGTTGGAGCACCACCTCCGTCCCCATGGGGACGTCGGACTTACCTAAAATGGTGCGTCTGGGGAGGTACAAATCATGAGACCACCATGGCGAACCCCCTTACTGAATAAATCCAAGTGAAATCAAATTATGCTAATGCAATTCAAGCCCCAGCTGTGATGAACCCTAACAAAAATCGATTTTGGGATCCTAATGTTAAAGCGAAATACACCAATCACAATGGAGTCCCGACTATTTTATTCAAAACTAGCGAGTACTACAGAGTGATGGATGATGAATGCAAGTATACGCTAGTCGTAAAATTCATAAGGACCCGTCCTCAAATCGTGAAGTTACGAGCGAGATTTGCTGAGAAAGTCACCATTCGATGTAATGTTACAATTGGTGTGTATGACCACCGTATCATTTTGGTAGATTGCTCTAATGAGGAATCCTGTAAAATTGTGTGGTACAAACGATGAATCGAGATACAGGGGCAGGTGATGTGGTTAGAAAAATGGACACACCGAAATTCAAACCAGACGAGGATTCTCCAATAGCACCAGTTTGGATTATGTTGCCGGAAATGCATTTTCACTTGCATAAATGGTATCATGTGCGACAAATTGTTGGTCAGATTAGAACTCTGTAAATTTTGGATGAAAGTTAAGGTGGAGGTAGATCTTACGAAACCCAATATAACCTCTATTTTTGTGGGATCTGAAGAGCAATCCTGTCCACGAAAGAGGTATTATTAGAAGATCGAATATGAAAGTGTTCCCAAGTTTTGCAGGCACTGTAGAATTTTGGGACATTCTTTGGTACAGTGCAGAAAAATGAAAAAGAAGAAGGGTGAAGAGAATGAAGAGGAAAGGGAGAATCGTCAACACCAAACAATTGAAACTGCTGAGGAAGAATGCTACAAAGAAGGTAATTAAGTGGAAAACAGTCCACAAAAAGAAAGTGACGGATATGAGACTCATGAGGGAAGTGAAAAAAGTAAAGGGAACACTACAGACTAGAAGAAGGAAAAGAACAAGGAGGAGGATAAAGCTAGTAAAGAAAATAAGGGAAATGATAATGCCCAAATTACATCTTAAATATGGTGCAAGCGGTCATGGTCAAATATAGAATGCAAGTGAGTTGGGGTCAAATCGCACAGAGAATTTTGAATGTATTGTGAAAGATGTATTCATGTGTCAATCACTTAACTTTTACCCGAATGAAAATATATTTTTGGTTTTATACTAGGAATTGAAATCGACAAGTAACTAAGCACTTAAGAAAGCAAGTAATAAACTAGGTAATACTAAGAGTTGTGACTAAGGCTGGCCAGTGGGTCGGGTCGGCCCGGTCCCGACCCCACCCCGATCCCCCTAAAAAAATGGTGTCGAGACTCAAAATCGGGTTGGGACCTGGGCTCATCCTGCCCAGGCCCGTCCCGCCCCAGACCTGACACGACCCCGACCCCCCATTTGCAAATATGACTGTTGCACAACAGCCAATTTATATTTTGGTCGTTGTGCAATGGCCATTTTGGCCCCCCACCTCATAAACCCTCTACCCATTTAATATTTATTTTAACCCCTAAGTTATTATATTTACACTTTAACCCAATTTTTCAACTATAAATATCTCATTTTCTCTTCATTTTATTTCACAGATCTTCCTACAATCTCTCTATTCTTTCAACTCTCAATCTATCTCTCTACAATTCTACAATTACATTGCCTACTAAATATTTTATTTTGCTTGCTCATTTGTATAATTGTATCAAAGTTCAAAATTTGGGATTGAAGTTGGCAACTAGCTTGAGGATTATCCATCGAGCAAAGTTTCAATTTTCAACCTCGATTACAAGTCGAGCAAAGCTTGAGGATCATCTATCATTTTTTGAAGACATTCTTAATAAAGTACAATTTTCTATAAACTTTATTTTAGAAGTAATAGAATACAAAGAAAAAAAGAATATAAAAAAACTTGTCATAATTGTGGATTACCTTTTAGAAAAATTCCTGAAGAATTAGCGACTAGGTGGAATTCTCTATATGAACAACTACTTGTTGCTTACGATTATAGAAGACCTATAACTTTATTTTTAATGCCCATAATCGAAATCTAACTGATATGCTTATAGATAATGATTGGGGGAAAATTTCAGAATTTATTGAATATTTAGAGAAATATTTTCAAGCAACTAAAGAATTTTCTAGTATATATTATCATAATATTTCAACTATGTTATTTTTTATATAGCCCTAATATTTTTTGTTACTTAATGAATATATGAAAAAACCATCTTATAAGGCACCTATTAAAAAAATATTTATCAAATTAAAAAAATATTATTTTTCTAGTCCCACTACTTATATTATTGATGCTGTATTAAATTCGACTATTAAAATAGATGGTTGTAAAGCACTTATTGAAACTATTATGATTATATAGCAGTACTTACACCTCCAACTCCAAAAAATCCAAATGAACAACCACCTAAGGAACCAACTAAAGAAGAAGTTTTGTCTAGCATACACGATAAATGCAAAAAAATATATACGCATTACTAACAAGAAAGTGCTAGCAACCAACCGGCTTCTATACCATGTTCTTCTTCTTCTTCTTCTTCAATACAACCTTATAAAAGATATGTTGTTTCTGCGGCTAGTATTGAAAGCCTTAGAAATAGAATGTTTAGTGGTTCCACTGCTAATCAAGTTAGCGAGTTTGATGTTTTTATTTTGCAGGGTGTTGTACTGTACCAAACAGTTCTCAATGAAGAAGGATGTGAAAACTTGCTTAAATACTGGAGGGAAAATGAGAAGACATTTTCGACACTAGCAAATATGGCCCGAGATGTGTTGAACAATCAAGCGTCATCAACAGCGTCTGAAAGCGCTTTTTCTGCCGGAAGATTTCAAATAGGAGAGCACAAACACTCATTAGCGGGAGACAACTTAGAGATTGCAGTTTTATTCAGAGATTGGATACGAGCGGAGCGTAGAAGGTGAGGTCAACCGGAGATCAACGAAGAAGACGACGAAAACTACACCAAAATCTTGTCCGACGGAGGTGGAAGCGACGTCGACCAATTTGACCAACAAATTCTAATTCCAACCGAAGAACCACAAGACATTGTAAGAAATTAGAAAAGTTTTTTATAAATATGTGATTTTTTAATTGCACTTTTACTATGTGATTTGCAACTTTCAACACCACAAAGTTGCAATTTTGAAATTGTATTACAAAAAAATATATTTCTATTAAATAATATAAGAGACACAAAAACAGCCTTGAGATGTTATTTATTACACTATCTTGTTCAATTATTGAAGTGTTCATATATATTATTTTTTAAAATTAAGTGCAAAAAAAAAAAAGGAAATCACGACCCCGCCCCGCCAAAACCGGTCCCCTTTTCCGACGGGATGCAGGATGGGACGTTGGCAAGTCTCGGCCCGCCGGTCCCACCGGAGGACCGGTCCTGACCTCCCCAGTCCCATCGGGTCCCGTCCAGCCCCGAACCCGCCCCGTTGGACACCACTAGTTGTGACTAATGTGGATTGAGGTCTAGGGTTTCTTCCCTCACCTAGGTGTAATTCCAATTAGGTAAACCAAATAAGGCTTGATAGGTGATTGGTCTAGCTATGGTCATCAATATCTTAAACTCCACTCAATATTCCTCAATATTGAGTGGTCTAACTCAAATTCACTTTCTCAAGATGAAATAGTAGAAAATAGGGAAATTGATTAATGACCCAAATTGGGTAATTGCTATCTCTATCTCAAACCCGTTAATTAAGCAAAATTAATCTCTTAATTCACCTAATTTCTTGTTAGCTAATTAACCCAATCTTAATTCATCTTTCTCAAGTAAGAACATAGGCAATTAGGGCATGAATCTATGTTTGCAACAACAAATTCACAAATGAAGCATGTAATTAGCTAAATAACTATAAATCCAATCATCTTCAAACATTTAATTAGTTACCCACTAGGAATCACACACTAGGGTTGGTTTTCAACCCTAGAACCTAAGCTTATCTACTTATGAAAATGGAAAATACAATAAAAACTAAACTAGAAAGCATAAACATAATGAAAATTTGAAAGAAATTACAAACTCTAAGTGTTTCTTCCTTGAAAAAGCTTGCAAATGGCTATGGGAGCTCCAAAAAGAGCTCCTCTATCATACCAGTTGTTGTTGTGGGGGAAGAGAGTGAGAAAAAATGACCTAAAATCCTTTTTTAAATCGCTATAATGAAATGGTAAAAATGCCCATCGGAACTCATTGTGCTCCACAATTGGAGGATTGTGCTCTACAGTCGGACGATTGTGCTCTACAATGGGGAGATTGTGCTCCACAATGCTCATATAAAATTGGTAAAAAATCAGCTCTCTGAAGTATGCATTGCGGACTAACATATGGCACATATTTCTATAGCAACTGCGATTATGCTCCATAATCAGAGCATTGTGGTCCACAATGAACTTCTTCCTTTAACCTTCAGCAATTGACTTTATTCTTCACTCTAATCACCTAATTTGCACAAATCAATTGATTACTTTAATTTTCTGAAATCAAACATATTTCATTAGCATCCTTAGATAATTGATCACATTTGTACTAAAAACTATAGTAAAAAGGTACTAATAATATAGTGAAAATCACCACTTATCAGGGAAGCAAAGCAATAATAAAAATAAAAAAACTGAGAAGGAAGTCTATATAAAGGAGGACACTATGGATAGTAAAGGCAAAGGGAAAACTCATAATCAGAAGGAGCAAGAAGAACAAAACAAGACCGAAGACAATGGGAACAAGATAATCAAGAATCAGGACATGGAAGCACCTGTACAAGAAGAGTCTACTCTTAAGGAGAAATTGATCAAGATCAAAAGAAAAGGAAGAAGAAGATTATTAAGAATAGGACCAATGTCAAGATAAAAATATGAAAAAAAAATGACAAAGGAAAGAATGTAAGTGAACTAGAGGAGCAAATTACACATTCTGAGAGGCAGCATGAGATGGAAAATGAAAAGAACAATGCTTGCAACTAGGAGAAGTTTGATAATCTCCACATATTTATTATAGGGATCATATTAATAGAGAAGGGGAATATCAGGATGGACATGAGGATAAAGAACCAAAAGGAATAGGAGACAACATGAAGGATAGTTCCATAGCTCCTATCGAGTCTTCCAGTTTACCTTCTGCTATTAAAAATTTACCAGCAATCAACTTTGTTGTGGATCTGAATGACAACATGTTTGACACTTATGGCTCTCAAGAAATGGTGGGAGATTCAGTGGATGTAAGCATAAATGTTAACAAAGAGGAAACATTTGATGACCAGGATAAGAGTGAGACACACCAATAAGACAACTCTGAAAAACAACAACACCTGAAGGAAGTTTGTGAAAACAAGGTTTATCTCCTGGAAGTAGAGGTAAAAACAAAGTAAGAAATATTGGTAAAAGAGGCAAAGGCAGCGTGTAACGACCCATCCAATTATTTTTGGCTAAAACCCATATTTTCTTATTTGACCCTTCTTATAGTATCTATTTAGGGTTTGTAATGTGCGGGGATGGGTGCATGGATCTTGAGGTCCATTTTCATGAGTTTCAGATGGAAAATCCCAAGTCTAGAAACTTAGAGTTGGTCAGTTTGACTCAAACTTGACATTTGGCTAGATTAGTTCGTTGTCAGGTTTCGTCACTTCCAGTAGTCCAGAGGGTCATTTATGTCTTGGTCGAGTTATTGGTTCACTTCCTGAGGCAATCAGATATATTTTGTGGCTTTATGTGCTAAGTTTGGATAATTGGTTTTTCCGGACAATTTTTAGAAAAGTATGCCTTAGCTCATTTATTTGTTAAATTTGAGGGTACGAGTGAGTTTGTAGCACTGTTTACCTTAGACTAGCATATCGGGTTTGTTTCCGGGAGGTCTCGGGAGTATTTTGAGTATTTGATTGAAGTTGTGGTTGATTTTCCCATTGTTGTTGTTTGGTGTACGCCATGGCGGCACCAGTATCCGCTCCGATGGGTCTGCCTCAACAGAACATTGGCTTGCTAAAGCGGAGGTTGGGAGTTTGGGTTTTTTGCCACAGCGGAATCGGGTCCGTCGTGGCAAGGGGTGATGTGTTAAGTAAACCTCTCCCCAGCGAAGGTCTTTCTGCTGCAGCGGGTCTACTCCAGTGGAGTCAATTCTTCTGGGGAAGAAATACTGTATCAGATCCCTATATAATACCTAGTTCAGAACATTCTTTACCAAATTTAGAAAATCTCAAAACTAGCGCCGCCCTTAGAGGAAATTCAGAACCCTATGAGCATTTTGGCCTTGAGGTAATATGATGCAAGTAAGGAGGGGTGTTAGTGGGTTGGGTTTTGGTTATGTTGGGGTTGATACAAAAATAGGACACAAAAGTGGGTTCTCGGGTTGGGTGTTTCTGCCGGGCAGTGTGGTGTTATGGGGTGATTTCGGGTAGCTGTAGGTGGAATCGGACTTAGAAGTTTTATGGGGATGTTCTGGGTATGTTGAAGGCTGTTCTGGTGATCGGACTTTGATAGTTGGATGGTGCCAAGGTGGCGGAAGCTGGCTGAAACAGTGAGGTCTCGGTGAGGACTATCTTGTGGACTGTTTGTGGTTGTTGGATTTTTGCGTGAAGTTGGGGGTAGTTTCGGACAGTGAGATTTAGTGGGGATGTTTAGGAGTATTATTGGATGTGGTGGTGGAAGGAATATGGTGGTTTGGTCAAGGAATGAACACGGGATGGTAGGTGCAAACCCGAGTACAAACCAAGTGTTTGGACGGTCGATATGAACAAGGATATGGACACGGGGGTTTTAATGCCCGGGTCAACATCAAGATGAAGGTGACCAATTCAACAATATCTAGTCCGGGGTTTCTAAGTACAAGCCCATGATCAAGCCAAGTAAGGGTGGTCGGGAAACCATAAGATAGACCCAAGGCTTAGGCTAGGTTGGATCACACAAGTTCTAACGTCTTTGCAACCAAGAGGATGAGGTTCTCAACTTGTACTTGATCTATTGATGCACTAAGTGTCAAGATTGTTGTCTCAGTTTGTATCCTCTTCCTCTTTACTATGTTTCTTTGTTCGGAAGGTTCTTTTTGAGTTTCTTCAACTGTAGGCCTTGGAGTCAGCAGGATAATGTCCATTGAAGTTGGATGTTGGATAGTGTGTTGGTCATTATTTTGAACTTGTAAAATGTTGTGTGGTTGTCTTTGTGGCGATTCTGGTGTTTGGTTTGGAGTTAGTATTTCATTATGGTAATGATATATCTCAAAGGAATGGGAGCCTTGGAGTAATTGGTAAAGTTGTTGCCATGTGACCAGGAGGTCATGGGTTCAAGCCGTGGAAATAGCCTCTGGCAGAAATGCAAGGTAAGGCTGCGTACAACAGACCCTTGTAGTTTGGCCCTTCTCCGGACCCCGCCCGCGCATAGTGGGAACTTAGTTCACCGGGCTGCCTCTTTAATAATGTATCTCAAAGTTCTATTCAATAGGGTTGGGTTGTTCCTCTCCAAAGTCAACTAAAAACATTTCTTCTTCATTAGTTATAAAGAATTGTATGTCGATTTCTTCTATGGTATGCCCTTCAGTCCTTTGCAACACCGCATCAGTTGTATTGAACTATACTATTAAAAAGGAATTCTGAAGCTGTTGTTGTTATTGACTAAATACAAGCAAGTGTTAAGCTCCTTGTCATTTTTTACCCTCATTCCTTTGAATGTTTTCTCTCTAGTGTGAAACCATATGTTGGCATCTTTCTGCTGAATGTGTTGTGTATCTATCTCAAATATTTGCTCACTGAATTTTTTTAGTGTTAAACCATCATTGACAAGTATTATCTAGGTCTCATGATCGACATGGATGTAGGTTGCGTTCCATTTTTCATTGAAAGTTATGTAGATGCAACTAAGGCTGGCCAGTGGGCCGGGTTGGCCCGATCTCGCCCTGACACAGCACCGGTCCCGCCCCGACCCCAATATTCTTTTTTTTTTTAAAAATTGCGGTATCGAGACTCAAACCGGGAACGGGACATGGTCTCGTCCTGACCCGTCCGACCCCAGTCCCGCCAGGCCCGACCCAGTCCCGGTCCCGCCCTAAACCCCCTCTTTGCACAAATAGCTGTTGCACCAACGACCATTTTACATTTTGGCCGTTGTGCAACGACCATTTTTGGCCGTTGTGCAACGACCATTTTTGGCCTCCCCCCTCCCCCAACCCCTCCTACCCGCTTAATATTTATTTTTAACCCATAAGTTATTATATTTACACTTTAACCCAATTTCTCAACTATAAATACCTCATTTTTCTTCATCTTTCTCATAAATCTTCCTACAATCTCTCTAATCTCTCAATCTATCTCTCTACAAGTCTACATTGTCTACTAAATATTGAATTTTATTTATTCATTTGGGAGTGAAGTTGGAAACTAGCTTGAGGATCTTCCATCGAGCAAAGTTTTAATTTTCAACCTCTAGATTACACGTCGACGTTACGTCAGCGTTTGGTACATTCGTTCATTCATTAAATTATTATTGTCTGTTTATTTTATTTAGCGCACTTAATTTCATTTACTTTACTTATTTATTAGTATAATTATAATAGAAGGATTTAAACGTATGCTTACGGGTAAGGGTCGGGCTTCTTCTAGTAGGGGCAACAAGGGTACTTCTTCTAGTCATCTTATTTCTAGACAGAATCCTATTCCTACAGAGGATGATTTTGTTGATACTGAACATTTTCCTACAATACCATTAGATTTAGACGAGGAGCTATTTTTGAAACTCAAGAAGACTTTAATTTAGACGATGATCTAGATGATACACTCATTAATGTAGATGACAACACACCCGCTAGTTCACCTTCAACTTAAATGCCTCCTATTCCCCCTAGTATGAGACGAGGTCCTGCAAACAACCATTAAAATCATATGCATGAACATTTTTTTATAGGGACGTAGAGAATCAAGTAGCTAGATGTAAAATTTGTAAAGATGTTTTAAAATTTAAAATTGGAAAAGGTCACGGTGGGACTGGGGGTTTAATGAAACACGTAGCAAGGGCTCATCCAGCTAGGTATGCCCAATACGAGGCTTCAAAACTGGGTGCGCAAACGCCCGCTCCATCGAGACAAGGTTCACATACTGTCCTGGACCAAGTACATGGTCAAATTAACCCCACAATGGGGGGAATTGTAGGCCCTAATTACAATAAACATAGAGATATGGAAGAATAGCAAAATTAGTTGTTGTGGAGGGTTTGCCCTTTTCATTTCCTTCATCTCCTGATTTTATTCATTACATTAGAGAAATGTATAATCATGCTTTTAGCGATTTTCCTAGATCAACTGTTAAGAGAGAGATATTTAAATTTGCATATGAATATCAACAATATTTACGTTATTCATTATATCATGTTAATGGTAAAGTGGCTATCACTTCTGATATAGGCCGTAGTACTAACAACCATGATTATTTAGCGGTAACCTGTCATTGGATAGATTATAAATGATCTATGCAAAAACGTATCTTAGCGTATAGATATATAGATGATAGGCACACTAGTACTTTTATTGCAAAAAATATTTATCAAGTGTGCGATTATTACGGAATAACTGATAAAAATTATGACTATTACATTAGATAACACTTCTTCTAACAATTATGCTATTACGATTTTAAAAAATAGTTTAACTCCATCTTTTCCAGATCATTTTCATATAAAATGTGTATGCCATATATATAACTTAGTTGTAAAGAATGATCTATCACTTTTTGAAAACATTCTTAGTAAAATACAATTTGCTATAAACTTTATTTTTAAAAATAATAGAATACAACGAAAAAAAGAATATAAAAAACTTATCACGATTATCAACTACCTTATAGAAAAATTCCAGAAGAAGTACCCACTAGGTGGAATTCTTTATACGAGCAACTACTTGTTGCTTATGACTATAGAAAACCTATAACTTTATTTTTTAACTCTCATAATCAAAATCCAGCGGATATGGTTGTAGATAGCGATTGGGGAAATATTTCCGAACTTATTGTATTTCTAGAGAAATTTTTTCAATCAACAAAAGAATTTTCCGGTATATATTATCCTACTATTTCAACTATGTTGTTTTATATAGCTCTAATATTTTTACTGCTTAATGAATATATGGATAAACTAGCTTATAAGACAGCTATTAAAAAAATATTTTATTCCTATTCCCACTATTTATATTTTTAGTGTTGTATTAAATCCGACTATTAAAATAGACGGTACTAAATCACTTATTGAAACTATTTATGATTGTATAGCAGTATTACCACCTCCAAGTCCCAAAAATCCAAATCACCCACCACCTATTGAACAAACTAAAGAAGAAGTGTTGTCTAGCATAGAAGACGAATGCAAAAAAGTATATAGGTTTTACCAACAAGAAAGTGCTAGCAACCTACCGGCTTCCATACCATCCCCTTCTTCTTCAAAACAACCTCACAAAATATATGTTGTTTCTGCAGCTAGTATTGAAAACCTCAGAAATAGAATGTGCGGCCGTAACGCTACTAACCAAATTAGCGAATTTGATATTTTTGTTTTGCATGGTTCTGTACCGTACCAAGTAGTTCTCAATGAAGAAGGATGTGAAGACTTGCTGAAATACTGGAGGGGGAATGAGAAGACCTTTCTGACACTTTCAATGATGGCCCGAGATGTTTTGAACATTCAAGCGTCATCAACGGCGTCTGAAAGCATTTTTTCTGCCGGTAGATATCAAATAGGAAAACACATACACTCATTAGCCGGAGACAGCTTAGAGATTGCAGTATTATTCAAATATTGGATATGAGCAGAGCGGAGAAGATGCGGTCAACCGGAGATCAAAGAAGAAGAAGATGAAAACTATAACGACATCTTATCCGAAGGTGGTAGAAGCGACGTGGAGCAATTTGACCAACAAATATCATTTCCAACCGAAGAACCACAGGAAATTATCAAGAAACTAGAACAGGTTTTTTTTTAAATGTAATTTTTTTAATTGCAATTTTATTATGTAATTTACAACTTTTGAACAACACCACAAAGTTGCAATTTTGACAATTGTATTTGTATTACAAAAAAAATCATGTCTATTAAATAATATAAGAGGCACAAAAATAGCCTTGGGATATTTTTATTACACTATCTTGTTCAATTATTGAGTTGTTTATATATGTTATTTTTAAAATTAAGTGCAAAAAAAAAATGCCACGACCCGATCCCGTACCGACCCGATTCCGACGGGACGGGACTTCGGCGAATCCCGCCTGTCCCGCCCTGACCCGATCTTGCCAAACCCGCCCCGACTCATCCCGGCCCGGCCCATTGGCCACCCCTAGATGCAGCTTTGCACCATCGTTTTGTTAAAATTCCTATATAAACAGTAGATTCATTCAAATCAATTTGTGTGGAAAATGTTTATGTTTTTTTAGGTAGAGTGTATGCTAAACTAAGATTTTAAGGTATAACTTTGTTCAAAACTTGATAAGGCAGATCAGAGTTTATGCTAAATCAAGCCTTAAGGTAGAACTTTGGTCAAAACTTTGCCTGGCCTGCTTTATACAGGAAGAGTTTGTGCTAAATAAAGCCTTAAGGTAGAACTTTTGTTCGAATCTCTGCCTTATCGGCAGAGTTTTTGTTTTAAATATCTGCTTAATCAGGTAGAATAAAGTAAAAAAAATCAAAGTGAAAAATAAAGAAAAATGATTATTTAAATTATATTCTCATTCAATTTACAAAACTACAATCAACCAACAATTATCTCTTTTTCCAAAATGGAGTAACTGTTTTTCCATAGAAAAAGGTAAACTGGAACTATTTATATTCTTATCCATTTTGGAAAACTCCAAACATTCAGTAGTTACTGCACTACAACCTCTATATAAAGCAATACAAATCTTGTAAAAAAACATCTCATCTTATATTCTCAAAAACAATTTTTTTTCATCTGAAAAAATGGCTACAATGATCAGAACAATAACATATTGTTCGTGCTAACGGTGAAACACAACATGGTGGGATTCAACATTTCTGCTTCAATTACCAGAATCACCCTATTCAAGCAAATCACCGAATGTCTCATGATATTGATGATCTAAAGAGAGACAGAATTTCTAAGGTCCTTTTATTGTGCCCTAAGTAGAGAAAATGATGATCTGCGAAGGGAACTTCATTATGTGAGACAGATGCTATTTTAACACACTGGGTAGGTTGATGATGGGGAGATTTACAACGTTTACATGTGAAGTTAGATGTGGGGCAGATTGTTTGTTTTTTTCATTTAATGTTTTTTTTTCTTTTTAAGTATGTTTTTTTGTATGTTATGTGTTATGTGAACATCTTTTTATAATTATTTATGAATGAAATTTTCAGTTTATTTTAGCATTTTTTATATTATTTTACTATACATTTTTTGTTATACCTAACCTGGTCGAAGTACTAATTTATTAGGCAGAGTATTTTACATATCTCAACCTTAAGGCATATTTTATCCAACAAACTATGCCTTAAGGTAACCAAGTTTTGCCTTAAGGCCGAATTATATATCCCCAGTTTTGTAAATTTCTGCCTTAAGACCTATTTTTATGATCCAAATATAGTGTTTGAACAAGAAGATGGTCAACATAGTGGTAACAAAAGGCTAATATCTGTTCAGGCTAATCAAATTAGGAAGCTTGTTAATCATCTTGAGAGGTCTCATTTCTTGTCTAGGTTGTTTGATCTTGAGGTTCGACCGAACTTTGAATCTAATAACGTTATTGAGAAAGTTTGAGTTTTGCCCAGAAAGGTAATTTTTGCCTCTATTTTTTTAGATTTTTGTTATATATATTGCAGATTGTAGTTTTGTTAATATTTTGTTCAAGTTCTGCTTTAAAGGCCTAAGTTTATGTATTAAAAGTTGGTCACCTTATGCATTAAGGCATAAAATATCAAAGTTAGTCAAGTTCTTCATTAAGGCCTAATTTTATGTTTCAAAATTTGTCAAGTTCTGCCTTAAAGTTCAAAGTTTGTGTTTCATAGTTTGTCAAAATTATATATTCCAAAGTTAGTGAAACTCTGCCTTAAGGTCTAAGTTTGCATAAATTATTAGGCGGAGTTTTGCAATTTGTATAACACTGCAAGGTCTATTTTTTTTATATTCCAAGTGTTTATTCTGCCTTAAGGCATAATTTTATATCCCAAGTTTTGTGAATTTCTGCCTTAAGACCTTCTTTTATGATTCAATGGTTTTGGTCAAGTTCTGCCTTAAAGGCCTAAGTTTATGTGTTAAAATTAATCAAGTTATGACTTAAAAGCATAATTTTATATTCCAAAAGTTGGTCACATTCTGCATTAAGGCATAAAATGCCTGAGTTAGTCAAGTTCTTTATTAAAGCATAATTTTATGTTCTAAAGTTTGTCAAGTTCTGCCTTAAAGGTCAAAGTTCGTGTCAAGTTCTGTCTTAAGGCCTAAGTTTGCATAACGTATTAGGTAGAGTTTTTCAATTTGTATAACACTGCAAAGGTCTATCTCAACCTTATTTCGGCAGATGTATTCTAAAATTACGCCGATAAGGCAGAGTTTTCGTAACTTATTAGGCAGAGTTTGTATAACTTATGCCTAAAGGGTATAATTTGTATAACAATCTAAAGGCAGAGTTTTAAGGCATACATTATTCAACATACTCTATATAATAAGGCATACTTTTGATAAACAATTCAAATTTTGTGTTTAAAACTCTGCCACTGATTGTTTTAAACTAATCAAATTTAGATATAACTAATATAATTGATCAATTATATTCAATAAACGCTATATAATATTAAAATCATAGCATTAACTAATCAAAATCAAAATCAAACAGAATTTGTTTGCAACTGAACGTATAAATTGATTCAAATTTGAATATAGCAATCGATCCTATGTTTTGTTCAGTTAAATTATGAGTTGCGAAATCAAATTTGAATTCAAAATATCAAAACTGATCTAAACTGAAATCTATGATCTAAAGTTTATAAAGTACAAAGTATAAACTTATATATACCTTTCCTGATGCCATTGCTGCAAAAAACGAGTATAATTATTTCGGTGAGGGGTAAAATTGTCTTTCTATTATTCAGAGAAGATTGGTGAATCGCCGTAAGGAATTTTTAGAGTGATTTGGTTTTGGGGTTCGTTGGGTTAAGTTTAGGCTTTTATATATTTCGGTGAGAGTAAAATTGCCTTTTTATTATTCAGCAATAATGTTGAAGAGCAATATTTAAATACTTTTTTTTTAGGGGCAAAATTAAAGACCAATGTGTTTAAAGGGTAATCGTGGCAATTGCCCCCTTTGTCTTCACTTATTTTGGAATTTTCCGTGGGTCTAGAATGGATCTTCTGCAATCACTTCATTTTATCCAAACCAAACACCACTGGGCTTAGACTTCAGTCCAATCTTATATAGGAACATTACAATTTTGGCCAGTTGGCACACTATTCCTTCAGCGCCGCTTAGCTACAAATCCGTTATACTATATGTAGCGTGCAGTTAAGTGTATAAGAACTATATAATATGTGTATACGCTTATTAGAAGTAATTTGGACTTGTTTCAAGTAAAATATTATACCTAGAAAATGCTTCTTCGATATGTGTATATCACGTTGTATATAGTGCATACCACACACAATAAATTTGTTTTTTTTCTTTTTCTCTTGAATTTTGCTTCTAATTTTCGTCTAAGATGGAAATGAATACGTTAATTTCTTAAATGGGATATATGTTTAAAGCGTTAAATTAGGAGGAGAATTTTCAGAATGTCTTAATATCTAGTTGGTTTCCACTCCATATGGCTATACAATGCCAAGTTTTTTTTGGCTTCAGTTGCTAAATGTATTCTTTGGCAAAATATATGTCAATATATGTTGGGAGGTTGTATATATGTATCAATATCCTATTTAAAAAAGTGAGTCTATTTTCTGTTTTGAACTTATTTACGCTTTCATGTATGGTAAAAAGCCGAATTGTATACATTCATAGTCGCTAGCCAAATATATAACACTAATTATGTATAATATGTATATTATTTTAGTGGCCAACAATACAATGTAAAAATCCATATTCGTTGAGCTTAGCAACCATATTGGGCTGGGCTGATATGTTTCTTTTGGAATCCAAGGTTGTTTACTAATCCTTCAATCAACAACCCTTTTCTCTGTTTGAAAAAAATGTGTCAAGAAAACTATTGAAGTGTGTGACCATCTGATCTAAAAGCTTAAGCTGTTAGATAGAACACACTTTTAATATTTGATTATATTCTCAACACGCCCCCTCACGTGCTGGCCTGATTTTTTTCATGGTCCAAGCACGTAATTTTTTATTTTTTTTTTAGAATGGGTGGCGGTGAGATTCGATCCCAGATTCTGAATTTATTAAAAAAAATATTAAATATGTTTCTATATTTACTTGTGAATTCAATAATTTAAGATGGGGTATATGCTGATGACAATTGAAAACTCATAAATTTTAGATCGAAACTCCGTCCCTGAGTGTAACACATCTAAACCAACTGCACAATAAGCATCGAGACATCGACTATGAAACTATGACTGTTTATGCATGGTGTTTTAATAGTAGGAAACATTACCCTTGTAGTCCTCCTCGTCTAGTTTGTTATCTACTTCTCTAGATCGAGAATTTTGAAAATTATTTTTTCCTAACTGGTTTATTATTATTAGAGACGTGCATGGTCGAATCTTTAGTTAAATAATAATTCCTCTTTGCATTTTATATTATAATTTGAGCAAATGCCATTAAAAGATGGCCGTGTGTATAGCGTGTCACCCAAATCGAAGAAATAATTATAAGTGTGTTGTGACTTGTGACACATCTCAAAGATCAGATTTTCTTTTTTTGGTAATGATTAGAATTGTCATTTGCCTGCTAAGCGGCCACATGAATAGATCCTTTCATAATTAAAATACTTCAAGGAATAATTATATGAAACTTTTGTTTTATCATTTTGAAATATTTCTAGTATTTGATGCAATATTATTAATTTCACATTGTTAAACGAATCTTTATATTTTTATGTTAAAAATTAAATTTGAACCATTTATTGATTATAAGATATGTTTTATCATATTATTTAATCGTTGTATTCCAATTTTATCATGTACAAATCAAATTTATCAAATTATGTTTTTAATTAAGTACCAATTATTATACGGCCGAAATAAAAATAAAAGATGTCGTATCCGAACTCTAAACTGCGGCGCGACAGATGTAAAGTTGATGACAGGTTGGAACACACCTAGGAATCTGCCTAACAGTTTTTCACAATTCTTTTTTCTTTATTCACCGCATTTATAGCTTATTTTTTTAAAAAAAAAATCCCCTTTTGTCCTTGGCCTAGGGAATTTTCTCCAACCGCACCGTGATCTTTTTTCATAATTTCAGCTTAAAAGATTCACAAGTAAATGATGTTCTCTACTTTGTCTTGTATTTTGTGTATTCCCTGTCCACGAAAAATAAAGAAAATGGCTATGCAAATATTGTGGCTTTACACCAATTTTTTCCTAGCAAAGGTGCGTTTTTGCATTTTTGCCACCCTTATTGAAATTGCCAGTTTTAATAAACTAGATAAAGAGAACACACGCCACACATACATATCCACTTACCTTTTTGTTCTCTCATTTAAGCCTTCAGAGTCAATTCTATCCATAGGGGGGAATAAATTGCGCGCGCATAATGCTAGTGGAGCATCAAAATGAGTTTTTCCAAGTATTAAACACAATGATGAAAAAAATGAATATAAGAGAATTTGTTTGTTTCTTTGAGCGGATGATCTATTGGAAACAACATTTTATCTCATAAAAATAGGGGTAATATCTATGAGAATTTGTTCAACCAGTCAACCAAATGATTTTATCATTGCTGGATGTTACTTCTGTCACTACAACAATTTATTTAAACAATTACTTCTTTTGTTTAGTTAAGGTCTAATATTTGATTTACTAAAATTAGTTAGTTTTGATTGATAAAACTTAAAAGACAAACTTTCAATCTGTTAGTTATATCGTGTATATACATGTGATATACATGTGATATACACGTAATATATACGTAATATACAGCAATGTATATCACGGTATATACACAGTATTCCAGTGAATTTGGACCGTGATATACACGGCTTATATAGCTGTGTATATCACGGTTTTGGAGCATATTTTTTTTTGTAAATATTGTATTAAATTAGGCTTGTACACTTATCATAATTATAGGATTCTTGTACAACTAAAATAGGGTTTTGGAAATAGAATAGGAATAGGAGTTTTCTATTATGGAAAATTATAAATTGTATATATACACTTTCATTAATGAAAATAATCAAGAGATTATTTCTTTCATGGTATCAGAAGTCTAGGTCTTAAATTCCTCTCTCAAAATTCCATTGACTTTGCCTTGAGTTCCGAGCCTCTATTCTCGATTTTCGTACCCGACGGTACCTCTTCTCTTCCCAAATTTTTCTTCCCAATCCCTACATCACGTCTTGCATTGCTATTATGGCTAAGAACACATTTCACCCTGCCCCTACTGTTTTTAACATCAAGAATCACATCCCTATCATTCTTGAAATAGAAAACATCCAATACACGACGTGGGCCGAACTGTTCAAAGTTCACGCACCGCTCGCATCAAGTCCTCCATCATATTATCCCCGTGGCTCCTACGGATATGGAGGTGCCCAAACCCGAGGATGGTCCTAAGTTATGGACGACCCTTGATGCTACCGTTCTTTCAGTGGATTTACTCCACTCTTTCTACCGACCTCTTGCAAACGATTATCGAACCAGACGTTATGGCGATGGCAGCTTGGAATAGATTGCGCGATATATTCCAAGATAATCAAAATTTACGTGTTGTTACCCTTGAGCAAGAATTCTCCCACGTCAATATGGAAGACTTCCCCAATGTTTCAGCATACTGCAAACGGTTGAAGGAATTGGCGGACCAACTCCGCAACGTTGGTGCGTCCATCACAAATGATCGTCTTGTCCTTCAGATGGTTGCAGGCCTATCTGACACCTATAGTGGTGTCGATACGCTTCTTCGTCAAAGCAGTCATCTTCCGCAGTTTTATCAGGCCCGCTCCATGCTCACACTCGAAGAAGCAGGACTGGCTAAGAAAGCGGCCACTAGGCCCTTCCTGTGGTCATGGTGACCGAGTCTAACTTTTCTCCGTCCATCTCCAATAGTTCCTGCCAAAACCGCAACAACTGTGGTGGCAAAAAGGGTCAGAATAGCAAGAATAATGGTAAAAATCGTGGCGGAAACCGAGGTGGAAATAACGGGGGTGCCAATGGGCCTCGGGGCAGTGGGCCACAAGCCAACTGGCCACAGCCCTAAGGCCCATGGCCGTGGAATTGGGCTAGTGGGCCTGGGCCCAACAACCACTATTATCCACCGTATGCTCCATATCCACACTGGGCCCAATTTCAGCATTCCGGCAGGCCAGTTCTTCAGGCCCCCACTGGAACCCGAAAGCCATTTCTAGGCTGGGGCAACCAGCCGACGTGCTTGGGCCTCAGCCCCACCAGGCCCACCATGCCACGGGACCCACCCCTATCGACATTGAAGCCGCGATGCACACGCTTGGATTAAATCCCCGAACGTAAATTGGTACATGGACACCGGAGCCACTACACACATGACGTCCGACCAATGTACTCTCTCATCTTATTCCAATTTGAGCAATAATCGTGGTATAATTGTTGGTAATGGAAATTCAATTCCAATTGGTGGTTACGGTCATAAAACTTTGTCTTTCCCCCCTCTCCCCCATCCACCTCTTATCTTAAAAATACCCTTCATGCCCCTAAAATAATGAAAATATTGGTGTATGTCCGTAAATTCACCACTAATAATTTTATTTCTGTTGAATTTGATCCTTTTGGGGTTTCTATGAAGGGTTTCACGACGGGGATTCCTCTCATTAGATGTGATAGTAGGGGAGATCTTTATCCTATCACGCCTACATCTGGTCTCTCGAGTCAAGCCTTGCCATCTACTTTTGCAGCTCTCGCTCCTTCCTTATGGCATGCACGTTTTGGTCACCCTGGGTCGTCTATTGTTTCTTCCTTACATAAAATCAATTTTATTTCGTGTAATGGTACGCGTAGTACTTCGATTTGTCAATCTTGTTCTCTAGAAAAAATTGTTAGATTGCCTTGTGTAGACTCTAATTCTTGTACTTTAATGTCATTTGATATTATTCATAGCGATTTATGGATGTCTCCTTTTCTCAGTTCTTTGGGCCATCCTTATTATGTTCTTTTTTTGGATGATTATTCTAATTTTTATGGACCTTTCCGTTAGCGAAAAAATCTCACGTTTTTTCCACTTTTTAAAAATTTAGAGCTTTCATTTGTACCCAATTCGTTAGGGAAATTAAGAATATTCAATATGATAATGGAAAATAATATGATAATGGATTATTTCGGGATTTTTGTGGTAATAATGGTATCAATTCTCGTTTCTCTTGTCCTCACAGAATGGGAAAGCCGAACGCAAAATTTGTACCATTAATAATATTGTCCGAACTTTATTGGTCCATTCTTCCGCACCTCCTTCCTTTTGGCATCATGCTCTACAAATTACTACTTATCTCCTTAACATTCTTCCTACCAAAGGTTTGACATATTCATCCCCCCTTCAAATATTATATAATAAGACTCATTCGTATTCACATCTTAGGGTCTTTGGTGCTTATGCTATCCACTATTTCCGTCTACCACAATTAACAAACTTCAGGCCCGATCTACCCCTTGTGTGTTTTTGGGTTATCTGTCTAATCATCGTGGTTACAAATGTTTTGATTTATCGTCTAATAAAATCATTATTAGTCGTCATGTTATTTTTTATGAATCTCAATTTCTGTTTGCTAAGGTGAGTAGTCCCGTGCCTAGTTCGTATAATTTTTTAGATGACGATGTCTCTCCGTATATTATCCACCATTTATCGGACATGTCCCACACTCCAAATCGCCAGCGGGCCCACTGCCTGCTGGTTCTCCAGTACTGTCATAGTCCACTATCGTGGGTCCAGAAACTGGGCCGCCTCCCCAGCCCAGTTTCTGTTTTTGCGTCGTCTACTGTTTCCAGTTCCCGTGTTGGGCCAGCAGGCCTACTACCTGCTGGCCACTCCGTCACTTGTCCCGATATTTCCTAAAATTCACCCAATTCTCCCCCCGAGTCACAGACCGGTCACTCGTAGTCAACGTGGTATTTTTAAATCAAAAAGATATTTTAATTTAAATTCTAATGTTCTTAAATCCCCTCTACCCCGTAACCATGTGTCCGCCTTAAATGACCTAAATTGGAAATTGGCTATGACCGACGAATATGATGCTCTTATTGCGAATAAGACGTGGGAGTTGTTACTCCGTCCTTCAGTTTTTAATATTATTCGGTCTATGTGAATTTTTACTCATAAGGATAATTCTGACGGTTCTTTTGCGAGGCATAAGACTCGTCTTGCAGGTGATGGTAAGACTCAACAGGTTGGCGTGGATTGTGGTGAGACGTTTAGTCCGGTGTTCAAACCGGCTACCATTCGCACTATTCTCAGTCTGGCTCTTTCGAAGGCTTGGCTCATTCATTAGTTAGATGTGAAGAATGTTTTCCTACATAGTGATCTTAAGGAGACCGTTTACATGCATCAACCCTTGGGATTCCGTGACCCCAAATATCCTCATTATGTATGTTTATTGAAGAAGTCATTGTATGGGCTTAAGCAGGCCCCACGGGCTTGATATAAGAGATTTGCAGATTATATGTCGTCTATTGGGTTTACGCACAACAGGTCTGATAATTCATTATTCATATATCGTCGTGGTTCTTTCCTAGCTTATATTCTATTATATGTGGATGATATTATCTTTACTGCCTCTCCTGATGTGTTGCGCAAGTCTATCATGACCATGCTCAGTTCTGAGTTTGCTATGAAAGACTTGGGGCCCTTGAGTTATTTTTTTGGGATTGCGGTCACTCGTCATGCATGTGGGTTATTCTTATCACAACGTACGTATGCAACTAAGATAATTGAGCGAGCTGGTATGTCCTCATGCAAGTCTACTTCCACTCCAATTGATACTAAACCCAAGTTGGGTGTTGCGGCAGGCTCACCATATGAGGATCTGACCCACTATCGCAGTCTTGCAGGGGCACTTTAGTATCTTACCTTTACGAGACCTGATATTACCTATGCCGTCCAGCAGGTGTGTTTGTTTATGCATGATCCTCACGTTGAGCACATGAATGCGCTCAAACACATCATCCGCTACTTACAGGGCACACTTGATTATGGGTTGCATCTATATCCATCATCGATCTCTACATTTTTCTCTTACACATATGCTGATTAGGGTAGCTATTCGGACACCAGACGCTCTACGTCTGGTTACTCTATGTTTCTTGGTGATAACTTGGTCTTATGGTCTGCCAAACGACATGCTACCTTATCCTGTTCCAGTGCAGAGGCTGAGTATCGCGGAGTAGTCAATGTGGTCTCTGAATCATGTTGGTTACGTAATCTTCTCTTGGAGCCTAACTTTCCCATTCAAAAGCTACTTTGGTTTATTGTGATAATGTTCGTGCCGTATATCTTTCTGACAATCCGGTTCAACATCAGCGCACTAAACATACTGAGATTGACAACAATGTTTATCACGGTATTCTAGTGAATTTGGACCGTGATATACACGGCTTATACAGCTGTGTATATCACGGTTTTGGAGCATATTTTTGGTGTAAAGATTGTATTAAATTAGGCTTGTACACTTACCATAATTATAGGATTCTTGTACAACTAGACTAGGGTTTTGGGAATAGAATAAGAATAAGAGTTTCCTATTATATTATAAATTGTATATATACTCTTTCATTAATGAAATTCACAATCATATTTTCAACCTTCTTGCGCATCTTTTTAAAAAATTCTAACAATATGTCAACGCAAATTCTATTTTTTGCTTTCCAAGGAACAAATATTAGAATTCCTAAATTTTTGAATAAAAAAAAACTAAATTACCAAGGAAATATGGTGGATAGATAGAGCTTAATTAATGTGGCGCAAATCTGAATGAGGCAGTAAGTGTCAATAATAGATGGTTAAAATATAAAGTTTTGAGAAAAAAAGTATTGTGAACGCTAAACCCGGGAAACTTGTGACTACATGTGTCAATATATTGTTGAGAGCAATTATAGGGAATTACTTAAAATCCATCTATGTATTATTATGACCGTTGCATGATTTATTTCTCTATGCTGATACAAGCATGTTAGGCGCAATGATGAAGTCAATTTCAAACACCCCCCCCCCCCCCCACACACACACACACACACAAAAAAGAGAATCAGTTCATCGTATATTTTGCATCATAAAATGGTCGAAGTTATATGCGCACTTTAAATTAACGAAGGTTGTTTATTCCATATAATAAGTTCACAAGAAAGTAATTCCTTTTAATGTTCAATTAAATCTAAGTGTGTGTTACGGAATTCTCTAGATCTAGATTATTAAGAATCTCGATTCCATATTTTTGAAGTTACCAGTAGTTTTAATTACCTAATTATTCTGCATCAAACTCGAATAAAAAGAAATGAAGGTATATATTAAGTTTGGCTCAAGCAAAAAAATGCATCTCGGTCTAACTCATAGAAGTTATGTTATGAGGTGAGAATGTTGGAGTTATACACCCATTTTTCATTACTCTCTTGTTACAAATAATACAAAATCAAAGAATATTTGTGGGTTTCTTTTCATTTTCTCATTCTTATCTCTTGTGAAATGCACTTTGTATCACATTGATGATAGAAAATCTTTTTTTCCTCCTTATTTGAATGTGCATTATTAGATTTGTAAAGACTTGGAAAAAGGGAGTGGACTCGCGCATATAGTAAATGGGTCAGCAAGGCAAAACGGGTCAAGCCCCCCCCCCCCTCTGCGCGTGAGGTATACGTGAGGCCTAATTCAATTTTGATTTTGAATAATCATATGTGTGAGCGCCCCCCCCCCCCTCTGCGCGTGAGGTATACGTGAGGCCTAATTCAATTTTGATTTTGAATAATCATATGTGTGAGCGCCCCCCCCCCCCTCCCCCGGAACCGGTCAAAGCTCATTACTTCAGAATTCATTGTTGCGACTGTCCACTATCCATAAATACTCTGGCTTAATGGCGATCTTTATTTCTCTGAACGTTAGGAGACGTTTCAGATCTCAACCTTTATTTTTTGAACGTTGCAGATCACAATATTCACTACCCAAACCTTGCAACCTACCTATATATACCGGTAGAAACTTCACTTGTTGATACACTAAAAACATATCTTCTACTCTTCAAAGTTCTTTTTCCTCCTTCTGTTTCCGGGCAAAACACTTGGTGCAAACTCCAAACTTTCAGCATTGCAAGTATTTGGAAGGGTTGTTTAACCTTGGGGGCAACCGGACTAAACGATTTGCACCGGAGTCGGTCTGAAATCACTTTCAAGACAGTGGCTTGCCACGACGCAGTTGTGATTCGATAAGTTATTTTTACTGTTTTACTTGTTCTTGATCAATATTATTTCGTATTTTTACCAACAGATAATTATCAAAAACCATATAAAGAGCCTTAAATTTCACATCTCACCTGATATGGGAACTTAATACCCACTCTCCGAACTAGACATTTGGAGTGTGAAAATATAAGATAAAGACCTAACATCGGGTAAACTATGAGAATTGAGATGGACCGAGTTGTGATACCATATAAAAATATATTTTGAACTTAACTAAATCCCAAAAGCTATTTTATGATGTGAAAATTAGGTAAGACGACATATATAAGGAGATCAAACTTCCACATCCCACATAATGTGAGAACTCCATAGTAGCAAAATCAATTCAAATTAACTTGGTTGAATGGAGAAATTGTTGTGGCCGGGAGTGTTTTCTTCTTTACCTGAGGCTTTACGTGATACAAATCTATCGTTTCAGTAAATTTCGAAAACTAGATGCTTATATTTTAAAAAGAACTTGGTTTGATCATCAAAGCAATTTATCCTCTATGTTCATATTGTAGTTTTTGTGCTATACGCTATATAAAATATATTGATATGCAAGTTTTAATAGAAACATATTTTATCAATATTACTTGCAAAAGGTAACTCAAGGTTAAACATATTAAGATTCATAATTTTATCGGTCACCGACCAAATATTTTTGAAAGAAAATGGTGCGTTCAGCCCTAGATAAAGTCATCATTTGTCCTAATAAAATTCGTATGAAACGAATATTCATTAAATAAAATCTTTTAAAAATAATTCATGGAGTACTTTTTTTTTTTTTTTTTGTTGACGAAGGAACCCGCAGCCGCTACTCTCTCGAGTGCGCACAGGGTAAATCCCGGACTGACGCAATAGCCTGCAAACCACGTCAACCGATTAACCACACTTGGCAAGCCATGTGTGACAGACTCAACCAAGAAGGTTTATACAGGGGATCGAACTCGTGACCTTGCGGTCCCGCGCTCTACTACTACACCAACTTGGCTACCCTTGCGGGTATGGAGTACTGAAAGATATTACATGAGATATGAGTAAAAGTTGACCATAACATTTCATCAAATATCAAGCAGGTATTATGTATATATCATACAGATATCTCTTGCCTAGGTTCGGCAGACAAATAAAAATCCCAACAAACACTAATTGAGATACCGTATCATAATTAAATACAATAGAAGAAAATCATTTTTCTTCATAATTGATCTGCTTAGTATTATGTATGGTGTCCCATTATACTTACAAAGATGGTCTTCATTCACATCACCTATGAATTATTCAATGTCATAAAAGAAGGGAAAAAGAAAAGAAAAACAAATGTGAATAGTGTTGGGACCACCAAAGAATATGGTGCAACGGATGAGGTTGCTCCTCTCTTAATCAGAAGTCTCGAGTTCAAGTCTTGGGTAAGAAAAATCTTTGGTAGAAAGCGCTTCCCCTGAATGGGACCTATGCGGCGCGAATCCGAATGTAGTCGGGCTCCAATGTAGATATCGAACACCGGATGGAAAATCAAAAAAAGAATAATGATGGGATTTGGACATGTGTCCTTCAAATAATTTTCAAGTACTAAAGTCCTATTCCTATAGTACATAGAATAAAGTGAACTTTAAAATAAAAATTACTAGATATTTTCGGCAAAATAGTACTCACAATCATGTTTAAAGCAGCCCAAGCAATAATAACGATAGTCATCATACTTTAAAAGTACTAAATAAGTGCTTAACATGGTTTCTAATTAAAACCATTTGACCGTAATATATTTTAAAATGTTACACTTAAAAGGGTTAATATAATGGCGAATTATAGTTTGGTCTAGTGACTGATTTCAATTGGTCCATCGAGTTCTTGTACTTGAATGAGGTAGTATTTTCTATGAATTCTAATTTGATAACACAAGAATATTTGTTATACTATTTTACTCGTGTGTTTAGGATAGCTCGTGCACACATCTTGATTAATTTTATTAAATATCTGATATTTTCTATCAGAACAAATATTGCATTATTCATCAAATTTAAGCATATAAAAAAATTACTGTAATTTTTGCCTTTGTTGACCGCAATCTCACTTTATTAATTATTAGGTCACTCCCATGAGTGAAACAAGAAAATTTATTAATCACTCATATGGGTTGAAATTGTACTACTGTCGCTGTTCAGTTCATGTAATAGCAACTTTTTAGTTCGTTCCCAAAATAATAACATATTTTTAATTAAAAATAATATAATGTAATTTTTATTTTATTTTAATGATAAAATTCTATAAAAATATTAAAATTATAACATATTTAGAATTAATTTTTAAATTTTATATTCGATCAAATCGTATCAGGTAAATTGAACACAGAAATCAGCTACCGACACGTAAAATTAAAATGGAAACACTAATAGGAACAAATAATATAACGCGTGGGCCATGAAGAATTGAACCATCAAATTTTAAGAGAAGCTTCGTTAGTTCGAACTCGCCGTCGCAGATGTTGACTAAAGTACGTACAACGAATGGACACAAATTGGAGGGGGAAAAAAGAATTACTTATAATATTTTCTTTGGTTGAAATCAAATTATTTTCTTCCTGGGCTCAAAAGGATCGACAATATTTCTATATTTAAAAATAATTTAACTTTATAAGATAATTTATAATCATTTAAATATATAAAATTTATTTTAGATTACACATTTCAAAAGTCTTCTTTTATTTTTTAAATTTTATGCAAGTCAAATTAAGTTAATCTTTTTAGAACGGAGAAAATATTATAATATGATAAAAACATCTAAACTGCAAGATCTCACACGGTTTCTTCAATTATCACACCTTCCAAAATGGTTCTTTTCGTCGACATTCCACCAAAATTACATACTTCTCCATGCCTTCTCGAAAATTCTTCCAAACTTTTTTTCTGATCAATTTCTTCTTATTTTTTAAAAAATATTTTTTTTTGTAGCAGCAAAGTGATCGAGAAAACTCTTGAATATGTAGGGTTCATTCTATATATTAATACTAGTGGGGAAACGTCCGTGCTAAGCACGGGCCCAACTGCTCATTGCTAAAATAAATAAAATATTGGTGAACCCAAAATACTTTTATTCCAAGAAATTTTTTTTTGGCCAAAAACAATATTGTTTCGTTATATGTAGAAATATTTTTAGTTTTAAATTTTTATTTTATCCTTAATGAGATAGCTGCATAGATATATATGACATGATTCAAATTATATCTTCCAAATTCTACATAAATCTGTACAAGTTTTATGCATAGCTTGAAACTATTTGTCTTTAAATAAATCAAATTGCAGAATAACAAATGGAATTTGATGTGATATACTATCTTTACAGCTAAGCATATAAGTTAGGTTAGCTTTTTACTAAACTATATACTTGGCTCGCAGAAAAAAAAATTGCAACGAAAAAGAAAAGCCCTGAATTCTCTTCTTGTTATTTAGTGCGAACAAATATAAATAAACCACATTATAGATCACATTAGCAAACCGTGCAATGACACAAATGCACCCCAACAGTGATGGAGTCCAATTAACTGGGCTTCCTGTCCTCAAAATAGCTGAACTGGGCCCACAAGGGACAAAAGTGTCCTCACAGACAAATATAATAAAGCAATTATAATAATTGTATAAATCAAACCAATCAGAATACTTGTAAAATTGATTAAAATCTGTTAAAATCTAAAAAACAAAACACAAAACAACTTTAAAACATTATAATACCCTCAGGCGACAGGCAGGCATGTTGACCTGCTGTCTGCTTATTCCCTTTTATTAGATAGTAGAATATTAATATTTATTTGTTGTTAGTAGTAGTACATGTAAGAAAATTTCACTAGCTCTAATCAGCTGGTGATATATAAGTATTATAAGAATAAATTTACCGATTCTTATGAAAGTATGTATGTCCTAGAGATAGTCATTATTAGGGATAAATGTATTTGAACACATTCATATTATTAATAAGATTAATATTTATGACATTTGCAATTATTGAATTATTATTTGATTGTTTGTAATTAATCGTTAATGTACATCCCTTGAGCTTACATTGTCATTAATAGAGTGAAATATTGATGATAGAGCGTAACTCTAAAATAGTCTCGACTAATGATCATCGAGAATGGGATATCGATGATATGTTATAAGTCGACATGTGGTCTGCGTCACATTCTTAGAGAATGTAGTATGTCTCACCTGCTACTAGTAATAGTTACTAATGATTGACACATGAATACTTTTGGAAAGTATTGGTATACCTTACTAATAAACTATTTGTTATACATGTCTAAAGTGTTATCAGCGTGTGGGAGATGAAGGTACTTTGACTTGAGGTCAATACGCACCTTGTTTACAGAGTAATGTACTTTGACTCTGTCCTAAGCTTAAACTCCTTATAGGATAAGATACGGCTTGTGTTGGTACATTATGATGTAAATTAAGGTGGTAGTTGAGCCAAAAATAAGATTCATTCCTCGATTGGATATTCGATAGAGCACTCAAATTCTTAGTGATATTAGGTCGACCAAGTCATTGGCCAATGCAAGAGACATATTTAGGAGATGATCTAGTTGTCGACTAATATAGATGAGATAAAGTGATCAAACCATTTGGATAGACACATGGCAAATTCTAAGCTTAATCGATTGTGTCGCGGATGAAAGGAATTTATCATCTCACATAAAGGTTATGTTTGCTGGATTCATGTAAACGTACTTCATATATTGAGTTCATCGTACGGCGGAGTCTAGGAGTTCCGTATGGACCTTAATTGGATTAGTGTCGATATATGAAGGCCTGTAGGGTCACATTATGTCGATTGTCTCTTCGATCTAAGGGTGTATTGAGAAAGTATTAAATATTCGATTTGGAATCGAGATATTTAAATTGATAATAACTATGGGATACTTTCTATTAGATGGAAATTATTTAATTAAATCAAAATTGGATTTTGGATTTAATGTGTTGAATATATATATTAAATGAAAACGGGAAACTGAATTTTACGTAAGGCGCCGCGGCGCCTGCTAGGCTGGGTCGCGGCGCCGACCCGGCAGTGAGCCCTGTCGGATTGGCCCACTACACCTCGGGTTTTGGGCCAGGCTTAAGCCTAACCCTAAAACATTTTTCTGACCTAATTTTCAACTATAAATACAGCACTCCCCATTGTTTATTATACACCAATCCTAAAACTAATTCTAGACTTAGAGTCTAGGATGAAACTCTCTCAAACCTCTGCCAAGATTTCCTGGCTTTCTTGATAGAGGAATACACCGTAGCAAGACGCTTGCAATTGAAGGGAGAATCACGTGTTCACCCTAAAGTAAAGACTCCAGATTTTACAACCTGTAAGTTCTTGTTCACGTTTTCTTTACAGGTTTTGATTTTCATATAACCATGCCATAAGGAATTGTTGGGTAAGTAGAACAAAATCTTAAAACTTCTGTTGTGCCTACTTATGTGTTTTGAACCCAACAAAATCCTACAGTGGTATCAGAGTCCAGGCTGGTTCAATGGTTATATAACAATTGAATAACATAATAATATGGTTAAACATAAAATTGGATTAAAACAAGGCTTCTTGAAATCTTACATATCTTGACCAAATGGTTAACCTTTTGATATCACCCTAAATTATCACCTACGCTAAATCGAGGAAGTCATTCCGTTCTAACTCGGACTAAGTCAAGTGCAGATAACCGGTTCATTACAAACATGGTGAACGGTGAAGAACGGGTATGAATGGATGATGGTCGATATGTGTGTTATTGATAATGGTGGGTGAGGATAAATGATCTGTGATTTGATCCCTAAATTGGATTTAGGGCTCGAAAGATTTTAGAAAAATCAACACCGAATGTTTTGTTAGGATGTCGGCGGCGCGGCCCTATGGTAGGGCGACGGGGCTCTTGCTAAGGTTTCAAGGCGGTGCTGCGGCTCCATGATAGAGCGTCGCGGCCCTAATGCTTCATTTTTTAGTTCTGGACTTACTGGACAGTAGGCGTCGCGACCCTAAATGAATTAGAGAAGCCGAAATGCTTCTTCCTTGCGAGCGTCGCGGCTCTAAAGCATTGCAGAAGCATTCTGCCTCGGTGGCGTCGCAGCCCTAATGATGTGAGTCGCGGCTCCAACCTGTAAAAAAAAAATTATTTAGAATGTTTAACCCATGATTACTATTATACATTATATTTGATAAGTATACTATTTATGTGCTAAATGATTGTCATTTAGATTACTAGAATAGTGTCCGCAAATAAATGTCTGGGTAGGCGGCGCTCGGTATTTGTTAAACTGCTTAATATCATGCTTGGGTAGGCGGTACCCAATATATGCTTAGTCATTTGCATGATGATTAAAATGTTTTGTTGGACATAGCATGCTAGAGTTGATCTTGGTTAAAACCCTAAATTAAAATATTCCCCAAAATTTAATACAAGTTTCATTTAAAATGAACGTGTCGTCCGTTATAATTGATTGTAGTGCAAAATCTTTTTCGGTGAGATGAGTATTTATGCCACAGCATTTGCTCTAAGTCTACGAGGACTCAGACTCTTTCATAGATGCATGTTAAATGTAGAAGTGGGTGATAAACCTTCATGAGTATTTACACTACAGTGTTTGCTCTATAAGGCAAAACTCACTTAGATACATAATTGCAGTCGCATAACGGGGTTGACTTGCTAGGTTGTCTTGGCGCCACAGTGTCGGACAAGCCGAGGAACGCAGATCGATTGTTTAGAACATTCGATTAAACAAGGGTTACAAATTGTTTGTAATTGGTTTGGAGACCTACCAGGTTGTGCTATTGAAGTTATCAGCCACAACAAACGCAGAGATAGCATGAACCTGGATCTTAGCCTATTATGACCATATTTTATATGAGTATGTATTCTTCCATGGGGTCGAAGGGTATGTTGAAATAGTGGGAGCTAATTAAACTAAAGGTCATGTTAATTAGTTAACGAATGTGTTCAATAGAAATTATATTAGAGTTTAATTTCAAGTCTATCTATATCTTCAGTTTATACAAAATGTCGAATATGTCACTGAAAATGTTGGTCGAAACAAACAAGCTGACTGGAGCAAATTACCCTAACTTGTTAAGAAATTTGTGATTGGTGTTAAGACAAGAAAGAATTGAGTATGTGTTAGACACAGTGTTCCCCACAGTCCCTGCTGAAAACTCTGCTGAGTATGCCATGTTTGACAAAGTGGCTTATCAGAAACATCTAGACGATGCTACCTCGGCACAATGTGTAATGTTATCCTCTATGACTGTAGAGTTACAGAGGCAACATGAAAACATGGGCCCCAACGAAATGCTAAAACACTTGAAGAGTCTTTATGACTCACAGTCACAAACAATGGAGTATGAACTGTTGAGAGACCTTTTCAAGTGTAAGCTAAACGAAAGGGGTCAAGTGTCATCGCATGTTCTGAAGATGATTGGGCTGATAGAAAGGCTGGCTTCGATTGGAATGAAGCTGCCTATAAATGTCTCTGTCAACCTGATCCTGAATTCACTTCTTGGTTCATTTGAGAATTTCATTGTGAACTTTAATATGAATAGGACCAAGGCAACTCTTTCAGAGCTTCACAACATGTTGAAGACATTTGAATCATCTACCTCTAAAGGTAAAGTCATGTTCATGGTGGGCTCTTTTAGCAAGTTCAAACCCAAGGGTAAAAACATGCAGAAGAAGAATGGTAAGACAATTGTTGCACTTACGGTTATGAAACCTAGAGGAGGTGTTCAGAAGAAGGCAAAGGTAGCTTCGGATGTGTGCCTCAACTGCAAGAAGAAGGGGCACTGGAAGAAGGACTGCACAGCTCCAGGAGGAGGCAAAGCACTAGGTGCTCATAGGTCTACTGGACAAGGTATGTTTGTCATTGAGATAAATATGTCTATAAATAACTCTCATTGCTGGGTATTGGATACCACATGTGGCTCACACATTTGTAATAATGTGCAGGGTCTGACTGACAGTAGAAAGATTGGACCTTGGGAGGTAGACCTGCGCGTTGGAAATGGAGCACGAGTGGATACTGAACGCGTGGGAACTTAGAGACTAGACTTACCTTCAGGCTTTTGTTTAGAACTAAATAATTGTTATTTTGTTCCCTCATTAATGAGGAATATCATTTCTATCCCAATGTTAGACATTGAGGGGTTTTTCTCATTTATTGCCAATGGCAGTTATGTACTGTCTTTTAATGGTTTTGTTTGTGGAAATGCTCCGTTTGTGGATGGTTTGTATGTTCTAAACTATAGTCGTAAAATTTTCAATGTGAGAAATAAACGGAGCTAAAATAAGTAATCCAAGAAACCCCACCTACTTATGGCACTGTAGACTTGGTCACATCAATGAATCAAGGATAACAAGATTAAGAAAGTTAGACTACCTGGAACTATTTGACTTGGAGTCCTATGGTAACTGTGAATCTTTCTTGAGAGGAAAGATGACCAACAAGCCATTTTCTAGGAAAGGGGTGTGAGGCAAAGAGGTACTTGAGTTGGTCCATATTGATGTATGTGGGCCATTTTCAACTCAAGTTAAGGGAGCATTCCCTTACTTCATCACTTTTACAGACGATTTCACAAGGTTTGGGCATATGTATCTTATGAAACACAAGTCCGAAGCCTTTGAGAAATTCAAGGAGTACAAGTCAGAAGTAGAGAAGTAACTTGAAACAAGTATCATGACCCTTCGATTAGATCGAGGAGGTGAATACTTAAGTAAATAATTTCTGGATTACTTGAAGCTTCATGGAGTCCAATCACAATGGACAACTCGTGGAATGCCACAGATGAATGGTGTTGCTGAAAGGAGAAATCGAACCCTATTAGATATGGTTAGATCTATGATGAGTTTATCAGCTCTACCAACATACCTTTGGGGCTATGCATTGTAAAACTCAATTTATATTCTGAACAATGTTCCTTCAAAGTCAGTAGAGAAAAATCCATATGAGATGTGGAATGGCAAGAAGTCAGCACTTAAACACATGCGACCCTGGGGGTGCCCTGCATATGTAAAGAAGATTCTTATTGACAAGTTGGAATCTAAAACTGAGAAATATTATTTTGTGGGGTATCCCAAGGAAACTAAGGGATACTATTTCTATCTTCCCGGAGAACATAAGGTCATTGTTTCCAGAAATGCAACTTTCCTTGAAGAAGACTATGTCTACAAGGAACAGAGCTGCAATAAGATAGAACTTGAAGAAATTCAAGAACCACAAGATAACACAGAAGTTGAACCCTTGTCAAAAGACCTAGACAAGGATTCAGTGGGAGTATTTGGTGAAGATTGAGTACTTAGAGTACGCCCTTCAGCCAGTGGGAGTGTTGTGAGAGATAGTATAAAAATGCAAAGCTCTCATACATAACCAATGGAAGATGATACAATAGTTGTACATCATTCCATTCAGGAAATACATGAAAATGACATTCCTGAAAGCTCTCAAGGTGATGGATTGTCCGGCACACAAAGACCTTCTCACAATCAGAATGCAACAAACACTGAAATGCAGAATAATCAACTCCGTAGGACCACTAGGACTCATCGTCCGCCTGAAAGACTTAATCTCCTTGTTGAAACACACAATGAGATAGATATTTGTGATGACGATGAACCTACAACCTACAGCGAAGCTATGTTAGACATTGATTCGCAGAGATGGAAAGAAGCCATGAAATCTGAGATGGACTCGATGTACATCAATCAAGTTTGGAACTTGGTTGATTTGCCAACATGGGTTAGACCCATAGGATGCAAATGGGTCTTCAAGAAGAAAATTGATGTATATGGAAAGGTACAGACTTATAAGGTAAGATTGGTGGCTAAAGGTCATAATCAACGGCCTAGGATCGATTATGATGAAACCTTTTCACCTGTTGCAAAAATTAAGCCCATTCGTATTTTCCTTGCAATAGTCGTATACTATGATTATGACATTTGGCAAATGGATGTTAAAACTGCTTTCCTCAATGGTAACCTAATTGAGGAGGTGTATATGATACAACCTGAGGGTTTTACATCCAAGACTAAGCCCAAAGCAGTATGCAAGCTACATAAGTCCATTTATTGACTTAAGCAAGCCTCAAGGAGTTGAAATATTTTCTTTGACAAAGCAGTCAAATCGTTTGACTTTGTTAGAAGCAAAGAATATCCCTGCATTTATAGTAAGCGTAAGGAAGGGAGTATTATCTTCATTGTTATATATGTAGATGACATATTAATAATGGGAGATAATAAGACTCTCATGCAATCAGTCAAGGAATGGTTATCCAGCACCTTCATGATGAAGGACTTGGGTGAAATCTGCTACATTCTTGGAATTAGGATCTATAGAGATAGACCTAATAGATTGTTAGGGCTGTCACAGTCCATATACATAGACAAAGTGTTCAGACGATTCTCTATAGAAAATTCCAAGAAAGGAAGTCTTCCTATGGGTCAAGGCATCAAGTAATTAAAGAAGGATAGTCCTTCTACTTTTGCAAAACTTGAACGCATGAAAAAAATTCCATATGCTTCAGCTATACAATCTATTATGTATGTCATGACCTGTACGAGGCCAGATGTGGCCTATGCACTTAGTATGCCTTGCAAATTCCAGCAGAATCTTGGGGAAGAACACTGGAAAGCAGTCAAGAGTATTCTTAAGTATCTTAGACAAACTAAAGAGTATTTCTTAGTCTATGGTGGACAAGAGAAGCTAGTGTGTACTGGGTACACTGATGCTAGCTTCCAGACAGATCTTGATGACTTCAAATCTCAATCTGGATATGCCTTCATTTTCAATGGCGGAGTAGTAAGTTGGAAAAGTTCCAAGCAAGCTACAACTGCTGATTTGACAATTGAAGCCGAGTATATTGCTGGATCGGAAGCTGTCGTGATATCTGAGTTCCTGAAGGAACTATGGGTTGTTCCAAGTGCCACTTGTCCAATAACGATTTATTGTGACAACAAGTGTTATCAGCGTGTGGGATATGAAGGTCCTTTGACTTGAGGTCAATACACACCTAGTTTACAGAGTAATGTACTTTGACCCTGTCCTAAGCTTAAACTCCTTATAGGATAAGATACGACTTGTGTTGGGTGCGTTATGATGTAAATTAAGGTGGTAGTTGAGCCAAGAATAGGATTCATTCCTCGATCAGATATTCGAGAGAGCACTCAACTTCTCAGTGATATTAGGTCGACCAAGTCATTGGCCAATGCAATAGACATATTTAGAATATGATCTAGTTATTGACTACTATAGATGAGATAAAGTGATCAAGCCATTTGGATAGACACATAGAAAATCCTAAGCTTGATCGAGTGCGTCGCGAATGAAAGGAATTTATCATCTCACATAAAGGTTATGTTTGCTGGATTCATGTAAACGTACTTCATATTCTGAGTTCGGCGTACGGCGCAGTCTAGGAGTTCCGTATGGACCTTAATTGGATTAGTGTCGATATATGAAGGCCTATAGGGCCATACTATATCGATTGTCTCTTCGATCTAAGGGTGTATTGAGAAAGTATTAAATATTCGATTTGGAATCGAGATATTTAAATTGATAATAACTATGGGATAATTTCTATTAGATGGAAATTATTTAATTAAATCAAAATTTGATTTTGGATTTAATGTGTTGAATATATATATTAAATAAAAACGGGAAACAGAATTTTACGTAAGGCGCCGCGGCGACCCGGCAGTGAGCCATGTCGGACTGGCCCACTACACCTCGGATTTTGGGCCAAGCTTAAGCCTAACCCTAAAACATTTTTCTGACCTAATTTTTAACTATAAATACAGCACTCCCCATTGTTTATTATACACCAATCCTAAAACTAATTTTAGACTTAGAGTCTAGGACGAAACTCTCTCAAACCTCTGCCAAATCCAGTAAGGAAATGAAGTCATAGGCTCAAATCTCGGCAATGTGGAAAAGAACAATAAAAAATGAAAACGAAAGAACAAACCTAACGACTTGAAATTAGAGGGGTGGTCGAACTATGTATGTCGTAATTTGTCACCTTTCAAGTCAAACAAAATTCAGTATCGACCTTTTCACGACTTAAGTTTGTAAAGTAAAGCCACTTTGGATAGCTTTTGAAATTTCCACCACTTCATTAAGGAAATTCCTCTGCGATTGGAATTTCTTTGGCTATTAGATTTTCTTAGATTAAATTTTATGCCTCTCTAATCAAGAAAATAAATTATTCATGTATAGCTTAAATATGACATAAAGATTAATAATTGAATTTATAGTGTTTGGCCACAGACAAATTATTAAGCCTTTCGTTGATATGATAAAGTAAATTGCATAGAAGTAGTAGAATAAATGTAAACAAAGTAAGAGATGAAATTCTTATTGAATAATCTTCGATTGAACCGATGAATAGCGTTGTCAACGGAAGGAAAATAGTTATGACAATTTCAATATAAGGATAGTTTCAGCAGTGAAATCAGAGTGAGATACGAGTAGAGGAAAAGGGAATATTTTATGGTATAATTCTAGAGTAACCGCTCCCTAATATCACGCTCACTCATCATGAGCAATATCAATATGCTCCGAACATTCTGATATAGATTTGTAATCGCAATGAAGTTCAATAGGGAATTTCAGATATCTCGGACTTTGTTGACTTAAGATGTGTTAGTAAAATACGGGATAATATTGATTAAGAACAAATAAATTAGTAAGAGTTGTGCCGTGGCAAGCCGCTGTTTTGAAAGTGATTTCGGATCGACACCGGTGCAAATCGTTTAGCCTGGTCGCTCCCCAAAGTTCCACAGCACTTCTGGACACTTGCACTAGTGGCTGGAAGTTTGGAGTTTGCACAAAGTATTTTTCCCAGAGACAGAAGGAGGAAAAAGATCTCTGAAGAAGAAGATATATTTTTATGTGTCACAACAATTGAGATTTCTACCTCTATATATAAGTAGATGTCAAGGTCTCGGTAGTAAATGTTGAAATCTGAAATGTCTCTAACGTTCAGAGAATAATGAAAGATATATGTAACGTCTCATAACGTTCAAAAAATTAAGATGGTCATTAAATCGACCTTTGCAACAATTAATTATGAAGTAATGAGCTTTGACTGGTACCGAGATAATTGCAATTCCGAAAGAATAAGTCTTGACCGGTAACAACTGACTCCGGAGGTAGGAGGGGCAAATCGACCCCCCTTAACTAATATTTTGAAAAATAGCAAAATAATATTTTGCGAAATAGGAATTGAATTAGGCCTCACGTATACCTCGCGTGCAAGGGAAGGGCAAATCGACCTATTTTGCTTACGAAGCCCAACTCTCATGTGCGCGAGGCCCCTCTCTTATTCTAGCCCATTTACCAACCCAATAAAACACAATTCAATATAAGTGAGAATAAAGGTCTTTCCACTATCAATGTGGTACAAAGTGATTTTCACAAGAGTCAAGCACGAAAGAATAAAAAGGGACTCTCAAAGATTATTTGACTTTGCATTATTTGGAATAAAAAAGTAATAGAAATAGGTAATAACTTCAACAATTCCCCACTAATGCAAAGGTAAAGAATAGAAATAAATTCTTGGGCAAAAGGAATGAACATGTACTTAAGTGTTAATATCTTTCGATTTGAATTAACACGTAGTGAAATGAGTCAACAACAAATCCAAAAAGTGAAGTACTCTTGAACTGATTGAACATAAGTTGAGAACCCCACAACACATAATATATCCTTTAATTTATGCAAACTCCGCGATCAAACAAAGTGCGTTAAAGGCCATGCACACATACCTTGGGTCTAATGAGCTCTCTAGAAAGACAGCCTAAGTCTTTCATAAAAGGCGACCACACCTTTACACTCACGTAGGTGATTCCATTAAGTCTATCTCGTAGACCACCTTAAGGTTATGGAACCATTAAGAGTAAAATTCAAGTAAATCCATCAAGTGTATCTCAAATGCACCCTCACAACGGGCTATGGATTAAGAGTAAAACTCAACCTTACAAAAACTACCACACGTCATAGAGATAGGAAATGTAGTGTATATTGATGGCCTATATGGCTTCGTTTGACCACAAATGGGTATCCACCATATTACCTCAATCTATAGGCTTTAGGCCAATCCCTGTAGACGTTTCAAGGATCATCTTCTTTGCTAAACCCTTAGTTAAAGAATTCACTAAATTTCTTTAGGACCTTACATATTCCAAGAAAATAACACCATGCTTCAACAACAATTTAACCACACCATGTCTGATGCAAATATATCTCCTTTTAGCATTGTACACATTATTCTTTGCAATCCTACTTGTTTCCTGTGAATCGGGGTGTAAGGAGACTGGAGAAACTTGTCTTCCTCACAATGGCACATCTACTAAAAAGTTTCTCAACCACTTAGCTTTTTGCCCTGCCAACTCAAGAGCGATAAACTCTAATTTCATGGTAGAACGTGTTATACAAGTCTGTTTGGAAGACTTTCACGAAATAGCACCTGCACCCAAAGTAAACACATAGCCACGGGTGGAGCTAACTTCATAATCAGTTACCCAGTTTGCATCACAAAAATCTTCTAAAACAACAGGAAATTTATTAAAACGCAAACACTAATCCATAGTACCTTAACAAACGATGAAGAGCATTCCAATGTTCACTACTAGGACTGTGTATATATCTACTCAATCTACTAACCGCGTAAGCAATATCATGAGAAATATTACACTCCCAATTATTTAGCATATTTAGTTTTTGAAACACTAGTTTATTTATTCTTTCTTAAGTGTATGCTAGGATCATAAGGAGTTCTCAGTGGAGCAACATCAAAACAATCAAACTTTTTCAACATCTTCTATAATGAGATTGACACAAAGAAAAATCATTAACAGTTCTTTTGATTTTAACTCTTAAAATCACATCTGCTTCTCAAATGTCTTTCATTTCAAATTTAGAAGACAAAAAGTTCTTAGTCTCATTTTCAACATTCACATTAGTACCAAAGATTAACATGCCATCCACATATAAACATACAATCACATAACTTGATCCTATCATTTTAGAATAAACACAGGTATCTGAAGCATTAACAACAAAATCATTATCCACTAATATATTGTTATGTGTTTACTACTGCTTAGGTGTCTGTTTTAAACCATTCAAGGACTTCCTCAACTTACATACTTTATCTTCTTGTCCTAGGATCACAAAACCCTTAGGTTGACTCATATAGATCTCTTCCTCTAAATCACCATTTTAAAAAGTTGTTTTAACATTCATTTGGTGTACCACTAAACTATGAATGGCGGCTAAGAAAATAAGAGTTCTAATAGTCGCTATTTTAGTCACATGAGAATAAGTATCAAAGTAATCAATACCTTTCTTTTGGTTAAAACCCCTAATTACAAGTCTAGCATTATATTGATCAATTGTACCATCAGGTCTCAATTTCTTCTTAAATATCCACTTGCTACTTAGGGTTTAGAACATTTAGTTAAATCATGCAAGTCCCAAGTATGATTAGAAACTATAAAATCTAATTCACTTTTAATTGCTTCTTTCCAAAACATAACATATATTGACCTCATTGCTTCATCATAAGTCTTAGTGTCTTCTTCCATTAAATAAATAGACACTGATTCATCATTTAAAACATCAATATCACAATTCTCAGTCAAAAATACAGTAATAAAATCAGGATCAAAACTAGTCTCGGTTCAACATCTTTTACTCCTTCTAAGTTCAGTTTCATGCTCATTATTAACATCATTAGAAGAAGGCACAATATGAGAATTAACAAGCATAGATGTAAAAGCATTATTCTGTATATCACTAGGCATATCATTTTTCAAAGAAAAAACAAGTTCAAAAAATACTTCATCTCTAGATTCACAAATAGAATAATCATTCAGAGACATAAATCTATAAGTAGCAAGCACTATTTTGAGCATAATCAATAAAAACAGTGTCAAAATCTTAGATCCTACATTTACCCGTTTGAAATCAGGTAGACCAACCTTAGCCAAACACCCCACACTTTCAGTAAATTCAAGTTAGGAAAAGTCCTTTTCACAATTCATATGGAGACTTATCTAACTTCTTATGAGGGACTCTATTAAGAATATAACATGCAGCCAAAATAACTTTCCCGCACGTATTGTCAAATAGACTTGAACTTACAAATATAGAGTTCATCATCTCCTTGAGGGTTCTATTTTACGTTTAGTTACACCATTTTGTTGGGGAGTATAATAAGCACTAACTTCACGGATAATATTATTTTTTTCACAAAAAGCTTCTAGAGAATTAGTACTATATTCACCACCCCTATCAGATCTAAGTCTCTTAATTTTCCTGTCTAATTGATTTTCTACTTCAAATTTGAATTTCAAAAACATGCTTTTAGCGTTATCTTTAGACTTAAGAAGATAAATCTTAGTGTATCTAGAAAAGTCATCAACAAAAGTAATGTAATACTTCTTTTCACCTTAACTAACAGTGTTCTTGAAATCAGCTAAGTCTGAATATACTAGTTCAAGCAATTATGTTTTTATACTAGTAACAAATTTAAATGATTTCTTAAAATATTTTGCTTCTACAAACATAGAACACTTAGAAAATTCATCAGCTTTTATCGCAGGAATTAATTCAAATTTTCTAAGTCTTTTAATAGAAGCAATATTAACATGACCTAGTCTACCATGCCATAGATTAACAGGCTCAACAATATAAGCAGAACTGGAAACATTATTATTCATAGTCTCTTAAATAATGTCCGATACAAACAGACTTCCACTAAGATATCCCTTCCCAATAAAGTCTCCTCCACAAGAAATAATTATTTTATCAGCTTCAAAAATAAATTTAAGAAGGCTTTGTTGAGAAGTGCTCCAGAAATTAAATTTTTACGAAGGGAGGGTACATAAATAACATTGTTCAAGGCTAAGATTTTTTCAAAATTTAATTTAAGGAGGATTTTTCCTTTACCTATAACTCCAGCAGTAGTGGAGTTACCCATGTAGGCACACTCGCCATCAGTGGACTCCTTAAAAGTGTGGAACAACTCCTTATTTGCGCAGAGATGCCTCGAAGCACTTGTGTCCAGCACCCAATCTGCATTGTTAGCCACCAGATTTGTCTCTACGACCACCGTAGTAATCACTTCATTTTCGATCGCAAGATTAGCTTGGGCAGTACCTTGTCCTCCCGACTTTGAATTTTTCCCTTGTCTTTGATAGCACCGGACAACCCTGTGTCCGAGTTTCTCACAAACAAAACAAGGTCCCTTTGATTTCTGAATTTGGCTATCCGACTTGTTGAAGTGATTCTTCTTCTTTCCATTTCTCTTTTTCGGGACTTTCTTATGTTTTCCTTTAAATCTGTCTTTCACAACAATAATAAAGAGAAAGAGCTTCTATCTTATCTTTGAGATGGTTTGCCTCCTCATTCCTTATGTGATTGATCAGTTCCTGAAGAGTCAAGTTCTTCTTCTTATGCTTCAGTTGGTTCCGGTAATCACTTCAAGATGGTGGGAATTTTTCAAGCAAAATATTGACCTAAAAATCTCACACATCTTTATGTCCTCGGTAAGAACATCACCAGTCAAGTTCTCATACTCGTAAACCTATTTTATGATTGGCTTATTTTCAACCATTTGGAACTTAATCCATTGGCCAACAACATACTTTTCTTCCCTGCATCATCAGCACCATATTTCTTTTTCAAACTATCCCAAATTTCCTTAGCAGATTTATTAGTAACAAATAAATCAAATACAGGGTTAGTCATGTGGTTAAGCAAATGACCTCTAACAGTTTTGTTATCGTTTTCAAATCATCAACAACCACTGTAGCAGGAGTACTACCAGTAGCAGTTGTACAACCGGTAGCAGCAGAACTACTGGTGGTGTTAGAAATATTATTAACAACAGTTGGTTCATTAAACAGGACATAATCAACTTTTAATTGTTCAAAAAAATTAAAAGCTTTTGAGACCAACGTTTAAAATTGCATCTTCGGGTGTGGTTGAGTTGGTTTGGTGGGTGGCTTCCACACAGGAGGCCTGAGATCGAATCCCCCCACAATGTTTTCTCAATCTAGCTCGTAGCATGGGGTTTACCTAGTGTGCTCTACATCTCTTGTGTGGTTTACGAGCTATTGCACAGGAGCGGGTTTACCCAGTGTTCACCACATAGTTCTCACCCGAAGGGCAGAGGCTATGGTGGAGGCTGTGGGTTTCTCACGAAGTTTAATTATTTTCGTCTAAAGGCTCAAATTTTGATAATTATGAAAGAGTTTTGTTCAAAGAAACATACATCTTATCAATATTGTATAAAATTTCTTTCAAATTGTTAGTAAAATATGTGACAATATTGATTAAGAACAAATAAATCAGTAAGAACAACTCATCGAATCATAGATGTGTCGTGGCAAGCCACTTTCTTGAAAGCAATTTCGGACCGACTCCGGTGCAAATCGTTTATCCCAGTCGCTCTCCAAGGTTCCACAACACTTCCAGACACTTGCACTAGTGGCTGGAAGTTTGGAGTTTGCACAAAGTATTTTCCCCAAAAATAAGAGGAAAAAGATCTCTGAAGAAAAAGATATAGTTTTCTATATCACAACAATTGAAATTTCTACATCTATATATAGGTAGATGTCAAGGTCTCAGTAGTAAATGTTGAAATCTCAAACGTCTCTAATGTTCAGAGAATAATGAAAGATATCTGTAAATCGACACGTTTTACCTACACACAACTCTCATGTGTGTGAGACCCCTCCCTTGTTCTAGCCCATTTACCAACCCAATAAAACACAATTCAATATAAGTGAGAAAAAAGGTCTTTCCACCACCAATGTGGTACAAAGTGCTTTTCACAAGAGTCGAGCAAGAGAAAAAAAAGGGACTCTCAAAGATTATTTGGCTTTGCATTATCTGGAATAAAAAATAATAGAAATAGGTAATAACTCCAACAAGATCGAGCTGAGAGAGCTTATTCTATTTGGACATTAATGACTAATTGGATAGTTTACTCCGTGCTTGGGCTATCTAGCTTCGGTATGACAAATCCGAAATGAGCCCGTAGCAAATCCAGGATGAGCTTCTCGATCGGACGATTCTTCGGCCTTGAACTTGACCGACTCATTGCTCTTTATGATGCTTGCCACCAGTAGCGGAGTCAAAAAAATTTGTCAAGGGTGTAAGAGTTTTGATGGATCAATATATAATATAAATGTTAAGGGTGTTCAATATGTAAAAAATATGCATAAAATTCCTTTACGGGGTATAGAATAGTAAATGGTGCTTTGGTTGCCGTAGGTAATAATTAATTAAATAGAGGCCTATATCATAGTGCTAGCTCGCAAGTCATCACGATTATTAATTAAATTATTACAATATGGTGCTTTTAATGCGTAGGTAGAATTAAAGTAAAATAAAATAGCGGCACTATATCATAGTGCTTGCAATTCAACACCAATACTAAAATACTAGTGAATTTATCGGACATTTCGCGCGGTTTTTGATAGATATGAATAAACTTTAAAATAATATTTTATAAATTTAGTTGAGACAGAAGACATAAAATTTAGCTTTACAATATTTTTTAAATGACAAAGATAATATTTTTTTTGGAATTAGAGTTTAATTAGATGGACTCTATTTTTCATTATCAGATTTTTTTTCTTAAAAAAAGACAACAACAACAACATACTCAGTGAAATCACACAATGTGGGGTCTGAGAGACCCTCGTCTCAAAACAAATTTATAATTCAAATAAAAGAAACATGAAGTGAAATCTAACAAAACTAAAATCATAAAGAAAAAAATATAACCAACATATTATTGGTATACCCCTCTTTTTCATTTTTATTTCTTTTTTCTTCTGCATCACACATTAATTTCGCCCCGTTCCTAATTACAACCATTATTGCTGGCACCTCCCTTTATCCCCAAAATTTCCTCCCAAATTATAAGTCAGTTGTTTCCTTTTTCTCCTTCTAATATTTTAAAAATATCTCATTTTATTACTTTTTAAATAATATCTCCTACCATTTAAATAATTAATCGTTCTCTATAAATTTAGGATACTATACATGGGGCAAACTAAGACTATATATGGAACAAAATAAAAGAATCATTGTTTGCAAATTAAATTTTAATTTCGGCTATATTATATGAAAGCTTTTCTTTCCTCTTTTTTTTTATTGACAACTCTATTTTTTCGTTTTCCTTTTATTCCTCTTTGATTGTTTTCATTTTTCTTCTTCTCCCATTACTCCATATCCCCTACTTCCTTCAGGCCACTACCTATATTTTTCAATTTGTCTTCTCCTAATTTATACGCAAACCCCCAATATAAAAAAAAATCTAAAATATTATCATTTTTGTCATACAAATTTAAAGTATTTTAATGGAAAAAAAAAGGTAGAGAGGACAAAAGAAGAAAAACAACTACATGCACACAAGAGTCTATGAAGAAGAATATATCAAATTAACTGTTAGGCTAAAAAATTCTTCAGAAGTTTTGATTCCTGCTTTTCTTCTTTTTCTTGCTTCACCCTTGGATATCAATGAAATTATAAACGCTTAACATAAGCCTGGTGATCCCTGTTTGGTATCTTGAAAGGGGAAGGAAGAGTTATCCATATAAGGTAGTATCAGTGTGGATGTTTTGGAATTATAAAATAATCTCGGATTGTTATGGCCTTATTCTTTCAATCCTACCTATTTCTGCAAATTCATACTTCATAAAAAGGTGATATGAAGAATGCATATTGTATGTCTGTTTATATAGAGGTGTTTAGATTTTAATTCTGCAGAAACCTTTCAAATTCTATAATTAAGTAATGGAGAATTATGTTGTAACTTAAATAATTTATTTAGAGAAATGAAGTGTCTTTTATTATGAAGGGTGAGAATTAATTTCAAAACAGAAACTTTTTGTGAAGGCTTTAAATAAGGAAAGGATATTAAATAAGTTTGTTCACAATGCAATTGAGCTAAAGTGGGAAAAAAAGATCCCACTTTCACAAACTATGCTGAAGCTGAGAGTGGGATTCAGAATTTGAGGAAGCGACCGGAAGGGAAGCAACTAGGCTAGACTGTTGATCTTCTGGAGTAGCCTAACCCTGAGAAAGAGAATGTAATCGCCGCCGAGAATAAACATGTTGTGCCGGGTGACAGGAATCAAATAGGTTCATTGCTCCGGCCCAGAATACAATTAATCCAGCATGGGCTACATGTAATTGTTTGGGCGTTTATCATTTTAAAAATGTCTTCCTCCTAAATCAAGTAATTATTTATCCACTTTTACATTTTTAAGAATAAGTTGAACATAAAATTAGGAGAAAGGGCAAAAAAAGCACAAAAAAAATAAATATAATTCGTGATCAATAAGAGATATCACATCACCGTGTTCATTCCCAACTTTAATATATATATATATATATATATATATTGATTTTACCCATTAACTGAAACAACTTCAAGTTAACGTTAGAAACTAAACAATAAATGTACTTGTTCTTATACAGTTTTCAAGAATACTCATCTCTTCTTCCAATTTAAAAAGTTATCGACTTGTACGTACAAAATAAAAATAATTAATATATATAATAAAACTAGGTATAGATAAGGTGATGTGACACCTCTCTATGACCTCCATCTCTATTTATCTTTTTTCTCAATTTCTTGAATTTTTTCCTTCATTTCTTTATATAATAATCTACTAAATACCTCTTTCCCACCATTATTTATTTATTGTGCAATTAAAGAGGGTGATAAAAGGGGAAACAAAAATATAACTTTAATTGTTGTAATGAAGAAATGAAAAGTTGTAACGGCTATCAAAAACTTATTGCAATCAATCAATTAAAAGGTATAAAACTTATAAATAAAACACACGATATGAAGATAAATGAATGAAATTGAAGAATCATTGCAAGAGAAGTTATTTTGCTTCAGGTAAATGAAAAAAATAAAATCTTGATTTGTTAATTACAAGGCCTATTTCAAGAACAACTGCTCATTTTGTTATGGGAAAATATTATATGGCTACGGCTATTGCTTCTCTAGATCAACAAATCCAAATAATTTTAGGTTAATTTTTATTTAATATTTTTCTGTTTTTTTTTCTTTTCTCAACTTTTAAATTTTAGATTCATAAACTATGAAAGGGTGGTTTTTCTTTAGTATTTTCTCTTTCCCTTTTTATTTTTCATCTTTTAAATGCTTGATTCAAAAGTTTTGGTATTTAAAATTCAATATTTTCCCGTTTTCTTTTCATTTCTCAGCTTTGAAAAATAAAAAATAATCCCTGCATCTATTTTTAAAATTTGTTTTATGAATTTAAGTTAGTTATACGTTGAAAGTATAATAATGTTTTGTATACATATATATATATATATATATATATATAATTGAAGAATCATTGCAAGAGATTTTTTTTGCCTCAGGTAAATGAAAAAAATAAAATTTTGATTTGTCAATTACAAGATCTATTTCAAGAACAACTGCTCATTTTGTTATGGGAAAATTATATGGCTACGGCTATTGCTTCTCTAGATCAGCAAATCCAATTTATTAAGGTTAATTTTTTATTTAATATTTTTCTGTTTTATTTTCAGCTTTTTAAATTCTAGATTCATAAACTATGGGAGGGGTGGTTTTTCTTTAGTATTTTCCCTTTTCCTTTTCATTTTTCATCTTTTAAATGCTTGGTTCAAAAGTTTTGGGATATTAAAATTCAATATTTTCTCGTTTCCTTTTCATTTCTCGGCTTTGAAAAATCAAAAATAATCCCTACATCTATTTTTAAAATTTATTTTATGGATTTAAGTTAATTATACGTTGAAAGTATAATAATATTTTGTACTATCACTGTAATATGTAATATATATATATATATATATATATATATATATATTACATATTCTGCCCCCGGTTTCCTACATAAAAAGGGAGAGATTTATTGATATATTTATTGGATCCGTCGGGCTGATGCGGCTCGAACCCGCAGCTTCCGCCTTGACAGGGCGATGCTCTAACCAATTGGATCGAATCAGTCTTGATAAACTGATTCGATCCGAGCTCTTGCAATTGGAATAAATTCGACAGTGCATCGCGAAATCTTGGTTGTCTTCTCTATCTAATGAATGGGGAGTCTGCTTTAAAATCGTCTCATATATATATATATATATATATATATATATATATATTAGGTGATGTGGTACCTCTCACAATCTAGGATTCTTATTTATGTTTTTTTCTCATTTTTTTTGAGGTTTTCTTATTTGTATTCATGTAATATGTCAAAAATAAATTCAGAAAACATCTCATCTAATAAATGATGCAACTGTCTCTATTCCTAATGTTACTTTCTCTTCTCATACCTTTTGATATTTCATGTACGAGAGAACATAGTTGGGTAAGTATTTTTTTATACAACTTCTAGAATTATACATTTTCCAAAAAGAATTGAGTGAACATTAATGTGCAATTTTCTTCTAATACGTTATTTTTTTTGTTACAAATTATGCTCCAACAGTTTTGTCGCTCTCACCTGCAATTCTCAGGCTAAGTAATTCTTTTTTGGGTGTATGTTTTTTATTTCAAGTTTGTTATAAAAAATTATTATACTCATTAAATCTTTAATACATATTTTTTCCTTGTAATATTGTGTCGAATAATTTAATGATCTAACTCAAAGAGAAAAAATAAATTGCTAGAAGATTTGAAAATGATTTATAAAACAAGTGATTTAATATTTTCATGACATTTTATAGAATATAGGAGTATAATAGGGTGAAATTCAAGAAATTGACTAAAATAATTAATTGATCTGAGTTTATTAAACTGATAATATTTCCTTGGACAAAAATATATTTTATTTTTCATTTTGAAATATACAAATTTGATCTCCTCTCTCTCAAGCAATTCTCAAGGTAAGCTATTTTTTGGTGTTTTGTTTTCCAGTTTCTAAGAAAAACTTATTTTAACCGTAAAATCTTGAATATGTATTTATGAATATGAATAGAAGGAGAGAAATACTACCAAATAAGTTTGCATCTTTTGTATCCCATATTTATGATTCTTTTGTATATTTCAAAATGAAAAACAAAACATATTTCTGTCTAATATTCTCATCTCAAATCCAGTTTTGGAAAAAATAAACTATGATCAATCTATTAATTACTATTTTATTCATTTTTTTAAATATCACCTGTTATACTCCTATATTCTATAAAATATCATCAAAATGTTAAATTACATGTTCAACAATCCCATCTCTAAAATCTTCGACTAAAAACCTTTTTTCCCTTTGAGTTAGACCATTAAATTATTTGATCACAATATCAAAGAGAGAAAAGAAAAATACGTATTCAAGATTTTACGGTTAAAACAAGTTTTTCTTAGAAACTGAAAAACAAAACAACAAAAAAATAGTTTACCTTGAGAATTGCGAGAGAGGAGATCAAATTTGTATATTTCAAAATGAAAAATAAAATATATTAATATATGTATGTGTATATGTGTGTGTTAAAGCTAGACATGAGTAGGTGATGTGACACAACTCTTAAGCCATCATTGTTTATCTTATTGTTTTGACATTTTTCTCTATTTTCTTTATTTTTAAACGGATTAACCATATTCTACCCTATTTATTAAGTTTCATTAAATTCTTTAACAACTGTATTAATTCATTATGTATAAATGATTATATTAATTATTGTATATATTGATGGAGAATTGAAAAGCCACCATTAGCTTTCAAGTACTACTCCAATTGTGCCTTCTCCTTTCTTAATTCCTTTTAGTTACTCTTCTTTAGTTTTCCATTTTATTTATGAATTTTATATGGATTAAATGTTGTATTCTTTTGAAAAGTAAAATTATTGTATTTAATATTTGTGTATGTATAGACAAATAGGTTCTGCTTTCTAATTAGTTCATATCACAAGTTACAATTCCTTCTCTTATAGAGAAAAATAGAAGTTCACAATAACATTTTTTTCTGTTTAATTAGCTTATTGTTGAAAAGATGTTGAGGTTAATAACAGGTGTAAGAGGAGCAAGTGAATTTAGATTAGCTTCCATTGTTGAGCAGGTTACTGAAGGAATTGATGTTAGTACACTAACGATCAATTGTTGCAGAAAATGATTATGATTTACATATGGAAATCGGTTTTCACGACCATAAAAAGGATATCACTACATTTCTTTTAATATTTATGCACCAAAATGAACGCGCAGTAAAAAGTTTTTGCTAAATAGTACTACTGCTAAGCTTTTATTTTCTTCATGTTACAAAATAAATTCTATTCCTAATTTGATGAATTTTTTTATACTATAATTAATAAAAATAAGGTAAACTTTTTTTAGAATATCACATTATAAGCATAAGCTTGAGGTGTTTGGTTAAATATCATCTTAAGATGATGGTATATACAATATATTTCAGTTTATATTGTGTTTTCTTTATGTTTAGTTCCTTTACTTTTTATTTCGCTTTTTTCTCGAATATACTAAGTTACAAAAATAGAAGTGTTGCTATCTAATGGATGAGATTAAGTAACTATTTAATTCTAGGTGTTGGGTTAGGCATAATTGATTTATTTTGTATGAAAAAAATCTAGAGATGTTACGTTGGAAGAAAATACAATTCAGCTTATGTTATATTTTTTTCTTTAGTTTTTTTTATTTTCATTTCATGATTTCGTTTTCTTGAATATAAAAAAAATATGCTGTAGTAAAACAGAAGGTTACATAATTTCTAAAAGATTAATGTATATTAGATACTATAATAGAGAGAGAGAGATATTCAAAAGTAAAAAAATAAAAAAAAATCTTCTTTTCATTTATAAAGAAATTTTAATGATGAAAATAAGTTTTTCAAAGCTATACTTTTAATAAAAATATTTATGTTTGTATTCTGTCAATAAATAGCACTAAGTGTTGAGTCCCACATCGAAAATGAAATGAAAATATGGACTCCTTATATGGACTTGGACAATCCTCACCTTACAAGCTAGCTTTTGGATTGAGTTAGGCCCAAAATCCATTCTTTACATGGTATCAGAGTCAGACTCATTTCAATTCTTTGTTCATGGACTTGAACAATCTTCACCCTACAAGTTAGCTTTTGGGTTGAGTAAGACCAAGATTCATTCTTTACACTAAGCTTTCTATATATACACATATATATAAAATTTTAATCTTTTTTATCTTAATTAAATTTATAAAAGAAATCATTTTTAAGTATTTTTTATAACCGCGCGAAGCACCGATAATTCCACTAATTTATAGGAGAATAGAGAAACAACTTCAAGTTAACGACTGAGTTCATTAAGATGGACTTTTCCTCTAATTTATGATGGGATTCTAACATTTTTAGCCAACCGGCTAAAAACGTTATTCTAATCGCAATAGTGTGTAGCCGTGTTAGTGTATGCTCGGTGTATAATAAGTATACACATTGATTCTACATAAATTTTATAGTGATCATATTGTTGTTGGATGTTGCATTTGTTACTGCTGTAATTTTTTTGAATAATTAGTTATTTAGTTATAGAAGGAGTCTAATAATTGATTTAGTATAATATTTGGTTTCTTAGTTTTAGTAAAAGTTTGATACTCTATTTGTAAAACGAGTCTACTACTTTGTTTATGTGACTACAAAAAAGGCTTGTAATTAATGAAATTTACAAAACACAATTTTTTTTTCCATATTTCAACCTTGCTACTCGTCAATTTCTCTCTTGAAAAAATCATAACACATACATTAATTATCCACTGTATACCGGCTAAAATTTATATAAAAGAAAAGTTTAGAGTTATTTTTTCTTGTGGATTTTGTTGATTGTTGTGTTATATAATGTAAAATTATCACTTATAATTGTATAGTATATGCTGTAGATCTTGTCACGTCGCAAGCACCATCTAGGAAATTATGCATGAAATCATGCTAATTCTTCAAATTATGTCCATTCCTACCCTAAATTTTATTTTCACGCTCAACTTTCAGTGATCATAGATGGTTTTAATTATTTTTTTAGCTACTTGCAGGTAATTTAACTCTCATAAAATTAATTCAAAGAATAATCATGATTTATCAACGAGAATATGGGTTAAGTTTGTCAATAATTGAATAAAAATTGTTGAAGATGATAAAATCGATGTACTGTTTGTATTAAAAAATAAAAAATAAACAAGTACTTTCCTGTACAACGAATGAGGTTATACAAAACTCTCAAACGTCATTAGACTAAAACTTTAGTGGCACTAAGCAATTGTGATTAATTAGTTATAATTCAGTTGATAACTTGCTAAGGATAACACATTATTAGTGCATGTTAAGTAACTGTTTAACCAAAGAAAGCAACAAAAAAAAGCTTTAACTATCACTAAATCTATTTGTTGGTGATTTCTAAGCAATGTCCCGCATTGGTAAAGAAACACTATATTATTGTGTTTATAAGGAAAAGTTTTTCCTTATGGGTTAAGATATATTTGGGCCACACTATGCAACTAGTTTGCTTTGATTATTCTTATTATATTATAATCAAAGACTAGCACTTTGCACGAATTAATTAAATGAAAAGGCATGACGGTTGGTTATGTAACCAACAAATTTAATCTTAACCGCTGGTTTAATCTCAAGAGGCACAATGAACATGTGCCATCTATCTATAAATAGATTGTCATATTTCCATCAGTTGATATAAGAAAAATTCTCAATACAGTAGGAATCAAATGTTGCTTTAGTGCAAACGATATTTGATTATACTTCTTAGTATCCCTAAGACATTCTATCATTCCCGGTGCACTCTATGGGGGCGAATTAGTCTAAAGGGAGAGTTCATACTCACTTGTGAAGTCGGTTTTCTATATTTTCTGCAAATTATAAATAACACTATTTAGAGACAAAAAAACGCTTTGGTGATGTTTTGTACGTCTGGTCATTGTTTAGTTAATCCCAATTTGATTTTCTTTGCCAAAAATGTTTGTAAATCTTATTCTCCAAAAGTTTTATTTCAATAATTAGAAGTGTAATTCAAGATTTGAGGAGTGTTTTTTTTCCATATTAATAGATGCTTACTCGTTTTATATTTGATTGATTTGTATTTTATAAACAGAAAATAGGAAATCGCGGAAATACTAGAATATGATAATATTCTAGTGTCATAGGTTTTTCCCATTTTGGATAAAGTTTACAACTTTACATGGTATTGTGATATGCTTTTTGATAAGTTTATATAGTATTTGTAATTTGTACAATATATTAGAAAATATATTTTACCATTTGAAGGTGATGATTATTAAAAAAGTATACGTAACTGAGGAACCTTGTTGTCTAACAAATGCAGCCGAATTATTCCAATGAAAAGGAAAGATAAATCCAATATACACTAACAAATGAAATATAATTTATATATTATCAGTGCATCGCTCTTTGATATGTTGCATTCTCTTTTTTATTTTTTGAGCGTACTTTAGTAAGGAAAGGAAGAGTGTTATTATTTGCAAGGTCTCATTCGTAAAAAAGAAATTAAATTCTAAGAAAGAAATAGTAATCTCAAAATTTTATTCCTTAATTGACATGATAATATAAAAATTAGTTAAACTCTACGAAAGAAGCCGCAGTGCCAATGCTTTAAGAGTAATTTCCATTAAGATAGAATAGACTATTGTAAGTTATTTGATTTAGAACATGTCAAGGTCAACCATTATAACCAATTTCCCAAGATACACATATTAGGAAAATCTGGTTAGTTTCCATTAAGATGGAAGATGTAATTATGAGTGAAAAATTGTCTTGGAAAACAAACATATAAGGAGAATGACTTGACTTATATACTGTACACTAATAATTAAAATTCAATTTTTATATTTACTTGTCGTAATAAGTTATTTGTCTTGTTGTATAAACTATGAGATACTCTTTGCAACTACTTTTTACTCTTTTAGTATCCGATAGTATAATTGTTTTTTTAGTTAATAGAAATTAAACTCTAAAGAAAGAAACAGCAGTCCTAATGCTTCAGGAGTAGTTTCCATTAAGGTGGAAGATTTGTTAAGTAACTTAATTCAGAACATGTCACTAGAGAAGATTTGGCAAAAGAGACTTTGGTAAGTCTTAATTTGGAGAAAGGCCTTCTAATTTCTTATTGATTTTTTTTTATAGGTTAGGGCATAGAGGAGTGGTTCCGGGGTACAATTCATCATTTCTGAAACTTTGAAGGTTTTAAAATAATACACTTAAGTTCTTTTTTTGTATTAAAATATATAAAAATCCCTCTCTCTCCCCTTCCTTTCACTTTCCCGATTTCAACTCTCTCAAGCTTCCTGCCGACGTTTCCTCTCCCCAAGCTTCAATAATCATCAGACGTCGATCCCCGATATTTTCTTTAACTTTGAAACTATGTTGGAGCATTTTAAGCTCCATTTTGTCCTAAATTTTTTGAATGTTTTAGCTCCATATGCCCTGAAAATTCTGAATTTTTCAATACCTTAGTGTTCATAAAGTTTCGTTTTTTAAAAAAAAAAAACTTTGATGTTTAGCCTGTTTTTTAGTCAAAATATGTGTTATTTTTCATTATTTTGCTTGTTCCGATCTTTACTTTTATGTTTTTGCATAATGATCTATTAATAGACATTTGATCGATTACTGTTATATTCAACGCCAGTCTATTATTTTTATATAGATCGTAAAAAAAGTCTTGGTGTAGAGGAAGAGGAGAAAAAATTATTTTTCGTTCAGATAAAATGGTTCAAACCCGTTCTAAAGAGAAAAAAGAAGTGCGGAAGAAGTTAGACAAGATGCTAAAAGAAGAAAAATGGTAGAAGATGATAATGAGGCCTACTCAGACCCCATTGAGCAGAATGATGAGTGTAGCATGGATGATAATGACTCTGACGATGGTTCAAAGGAGTCCGGTGCTGAAGATGTTGATCATTTGTCCTTGTCATATCGTGCAAAGACAATTAATGTGGATAAGTATGGTATGATAACTTGGCTGGATAATTATGAGGCTTTTCCAGCAAAGGTTTCTGTTAGGAGCAGGAAAATATGCTTGCGGAATTTAAGAAATTATTGAAAGACCAAAAACTCTGAAAAATGTTCAAGCGTTCATGTTTTGGTCACTTTAGAAAAATACCAGACCACTTCAACAAATTCAATGGACCGATGGTCCACTATTTGCTTTTTCGTCATGTCGATGAGAAAAAGAAGCGTGAGATGTGGTTCATTGTGAATGACAAGTTTGTATGCTTTTGGCTTGAAGGAGTTTTGTTTCATCACCGACTTAAATTATGGATCCTAACCCAACGCTTTTACAGAGGACAAGGCTATTAGGAAAGGGGCGGCATTCTACACATTAGTTACTCGCAACAGGAAGATAACAACAGATAGGTTGTTGGGGCTGGTTAGAGGGAATATGCTAGACAAAGAAGACAAGTTTAGATGTTGTCTTGTGTGGTTTGTGCATGTAATCTTGCTTGTCAAAGATGTGTAGGGGGGTGTGGACCATGATACGATTAAAATGACTCATGATTTGGAATTCTTCCAGAGTTACCCTTGGGGAAAAGAATCATTTGACCTCACTTTGGAATACTTGAAGCTCAAGGTAGACATTCCCAAGCTCCAACAATCCCGCATTGATAAGAAAATTCCATAATATGCTATCTATGGTCTTCCCCGGACATTCATGGTAAATATTATAAACTATTATTGTAGTAGAGTATAAACTGTGTGTTTTTTTACACTCAGCAGTTATTTGTGTCATTACAAGTATGAACATATGAAGCTTTCTCCGCATTTGGATTGAATGCTGGAAAATCATACGAGGTTCCCTTATCTATTCCCAGGATTCTTAGGTGACACACCACAAAAATGGAGCGATTTGTTGAAGGTGATCCATTAAGGACTCGAGCGAGAGTTACAAAGGTATAAATTTGAAGTAGATCAAAAAGTCTATTATCAAAAATTTTACAAAATATAAACTAAATGTTAATGTTTTACTTATGCACCCTTACCTCATCCCCACAGTGGGTGAGTTGGAGCAGGACTACATGAAGTCTTTTTTTGGAATATGAGCATGAGGCAAAAAATCCTATAATAGATAACTTGAAGAGTGAATTGAAAGGCGTGACTGTATTGGTAACAAAGAAGAATGCCTCGAAGGCAAATAATCTTTCTGATGAGGAGGACACTCAACATGCCTCGAAGGCTCCTAGTAAATTGGAGGAGGATGATACTCAGTCAGAAGATATCGGTGGCATTGGGACCTCTAGGAGTGGGAAGTCATTGTAGGTGGAGCATGAGGGACTGAAGCAACGCGTGAAGAAGATGGAGGAGTTCTTGATGGCTCTTGCCTCTAATGTGGAGGGTGAAAAACTAAGGAAAAGCGAGAAGGCCAAGAAAAAGCAGGAGGCTCTCAAAGAGAAAGGTGAACATTTTGAATTTCTTATTTCTTTTTGTTGTGCTAAATACATTTAAATTTCTTATTTATTTTTGTTGTGCTAAATTAGGCAACTTCAAGGTCCCTACACCAGCTGCTAAATTTGAATTTCTTTTTATTATACTAAATTTGGCACCATCAAAGGCTCTCAAGCACATGTGCAAAAAATTGACATCTTCAAAGCCTCTACATCAACTGCTAGACCAACTGCATAAGTTGAGAAGCCAACAGATGTAGTCCCTGTGCCAACTGCAGAAGTTGAGGCCAAAGGTGTCCCTACTCAAGTTGATGAGAAAGTTGTGCCAACTAGTGGAGTTGAGAAGGTCAAAAATCAGCCTGCTAAAGTTGTTGAGAATGCTAGTAAGTCGAGTCAAGCCGATGTTGAGTTTGACTCTGATAAAACTGTGATGGGCATTGTCGACCGGATTAATGATTTTGAAAATAATTGATTTGGTTATTTGAGTTGTAAGTAACAAACGAGTAATTTTTTGCTAGTTATGTGTGGTAGAAGATGACAAACAATATGAACTGATTTTTATTATTTTTGACTGGTTGTAATTTGGATATTTGGGTTGTAACAAACAACTAATTTGATTGTTTTAATTTGTTGAATTATTGCAAGTTTTCTGTAAGTGTGTTGTTGTCGTGTGACTTTAGACGTGCTTAAATATTTTGGTTGTGTTCAAATACGTCTATTTTTACACGTAGTATTTACTTCTTAATGTGTTGTTGCTTGTATCTTACTTTGTTGTTGCTTTGTAACTGCTATAATGACGGTTAAATGTTATTATCATCGACTATGAATAGTAATTTATCATAATCGACAATGAATATTAGTTTATAATCATCGACTATGAATATTAGTTTATAATCATCGACTATGAATAATAGTTTATAGTAAAACTCAATAGAGATGTTATAACGCTTGGGAACAAACACATATATTTTTCATATAAATAAAAATCATTTCATATTATTCATAATGCTTCATACACTCAAAATGACCAATCTCACTACAACCCTATTACATATTTTCAAATAGCAAAAACAACTACTAAATCATACAACAACTTTCTTAGTCCATTTATCTTTTCTTCATCCACCATCTCCCTCTGTCTTAGTCGATCCCTCTCTATTTAGATTTTTCTCAACACATCTTTCAAGTGATCCCTTTTTGCTTCAGTTTCTAGAAACATTGATTGAAGCAAATTCATGTCCTCTTCAGATTGTCTGAGCCTGTTTAGCATTTCAAACTTGGCTATGCTTTTTGATGTTGATGTCTCAAGTCCTTTTGGGCTCCTTCTAGGTCATGAGCTCATTTGAGATTTCTTTGCCACAACTACTGCTATATCAGGGTGTGGCTCAAGAAACCAGCAATAGTCGCAGCCACCATAGTCCTAAATAAAACACCAAACATTTAAAGATTTTTATAATGAAACCACATTTAGAAGGCATACTTTAGGAATTAGAAGCTCACAGTTTCAATTGCACAACTAAACAATCTGCGACCTGGATTCTTTTGGGTGTGTGATGTCTTCAAGAGAGTGTATTCTCCGCAGAAACAAATATCAAGATCTTGTGCTTGAGATGTTTCAGATAACTCATATTTTTTAGATTTTGATTAGAAAGAGCATATGCTGAAGTTTGAATTTTGAGATTTTGATAAGCCAAGAATAGGGACAATGGAGGAGTTTGAATTTGGAAAGATTTTTTATAGATAAGGTTGTATTATTACCATTATAAATTTTAATATTTTTTATTTTTTTAACCATTGTAAAAACCTCTGTGGGCTGAATGTCGAAATAAAGTTAAGTGTATTTTAAAAATAATAAGCCACACATATAAAAATCATATTAATATATAATTCCTCAAAATAGTTAATTATTATGGACCAACCTGGTCGATAATAAACCACATGAATAAAGGCAACTATTGGAATGATAAGCCTGCTAAATTTGCACAAGTCAAACAGGCCAAAAAAAGTAGTGAACCTCAAACCCCAAACCCCAAATTACGAACATTAAATATGGCAAATCTAATGGACCGTTGATATATATAAAATAAACTGGTTGTTGTCAATAGACAATTGTTATCGGTTATTAATTATTTTAGGCATATTCAATAATACCTCATATGTAATATATAGATTGAAGCTAATATTTGTCTAAAAATGCCACAAATAAATAAAATAAAATAAAATAAATAAAGGACATGATACTAATTAAATATTATAATTACACTTTAATACATCATATGAGATTCTATATACATTAGTGACATGATTCAAAAAGCTTAAGGGAATAATAATGTACTTAAATCACTAATATTTATCTAAAAATGCCATAAATAAATAAAATAAATAAAAGAACTTGACACTTATTAAACATTATAATTACACTTTAATACATCATATGAGAGTCCACATACATTAGTAACATGATTCAAAGAGTTTAAGGGAATCACAATGTACTTAAATCACTAATATTTTTTCTAAAAATGCCATAAATAAAATAAAATAAATAAAAGGACTTGACACTTATTAAATATTATAATTACACTTTAATACATCATATGAGTCCACATACATTAGTGCCATGATTCAAAGAGCTTTGGCACAAGTAATGATTATCCTTAAACAAGGTAGTGCTTTGAGTACTGGTACTTGTTCTCGCACTAATTAGATAGTATTGCTATGATTCCCTTAAACCCTTTGAATCATGTCACTAATGTATGTGGACTCTCATATGATGTATTAAAGTGTAATTATAATATTTAATGAGTGTCATGTCCTTTTATTTATTTATGATATTTTTAGACAAATATTTAGTGTTTGGGGTTTGGAATTTGGGGTTCATTTTTTTGTGGACCCGTTGAACTTGTGCCAAATTCAGCAGGCTTCTCGTTCCAACAATCGTCTCTATTCATGTGGTTTATACTCGACCATGATGGTCTATAATAGTTTATCGCTCTAAGTTATTATAGATTAATATTGTTTATTAAAGGTGTGGTTCATGAATACAAAACAAAAGTGAAACACAACACAAGAAATATGTATAGCAATAATATTTTCATTTCATTTACTTGCAACCCCTAAATAAAACAAAACACCAAAAGTACCTAAAAGCTTTTGTTCATGAAAGTCCAAAAACATTCATCTACAACTTTCACAAATGAAAGTTTTGCAAAAATATCTCACAAGTAAATGAAATACAAATAAAAACTAACACTAAAACTAAATAATAATATATTAAACTAGAGGGTTGCAGGGTGTGACGAAGGCATCAGGATCAACCATGTTCATCTCTAAGAGGACCCTCAGAAATATGATGCTCCTTCAGAGAGATGTCTGAAGCATCTCCTTGTCCTCTCCAAGGTCCCTAAAGAGTCTTTGAAAATCATTATAGTGTAGGAGGACGTCAGGGGATTGAAGCATCTGGTGCCTTAGACCGAGTCGAATTCTTCTAGGCATTTTAGAGTTTTTTCAAGTTTTGTGGGGTGTAAATTTATTTCAAAAGGACGAAGTATAGAGCAAGATATATAGAATGCTTGCATCGGTTGAGTGAACCGTCGATCAATGAATGAGAGACGCGTGGCTTTGGGGAGTGGAGGTAGCGATTAAATTTGTAGTTGAACAGTCTGATTAGATGTTTAAACTGCAGTGTTTTCAAACTTAATCATCACGGCTATCAGTTCTGCATGCATAACTATTTTACTTGGGGAATATATATTAATATCCCTACCTTGTTAAATCATATATCACATAAGTGGTTTATTATAGAACAAGTGCTTGTATATTATAGATCATATATGTGGTATAGAATTAAAGGTTATGATATATTATAGACTGAAACAAAGTGGTCAATAAGAAACTGCCATTCGTTTTTTAAAATTAATACATAAGCAGAGGACAAAAATACACCAAAAATACATTGAAATGGAAAACAATCAACCAAGTGGGATGTTCTCTCAGATATTGATATGTTGTTTTCTTATGGGCACTTTCCTTGCAAATGGAGCACTTGTTTCTAGTCCTTTTTCTACTTTTCTTGGACTTGAAAGATTCCGTAATGCCAGAAATACGCATCACTCTCTTTTTTCTAACTTTGGATTCGTAAGGTGGTGGAGTAACGTACATGTTTTCAAACTTCTCCGGCACATCCCATTCCGATTCTGGTTGGGCTACATAAATATTTTCAGCAAATGCAAGAATGTAAGATTGAACTTTATACATTGGCGAGGAATATGCATAGATACTTGAATCATATTCAGCTTTGTAATTCAATCTCAAGGCTGCCATCGTGTGAGCACTCGATATTTTTATCAAGTCGTACTCTCTACAAGAACATGTTATTTTCAGTAGACTGACATTGGCAGTTAGGTCACTGCCAACTACGGTAAACTCGTTGGCATCACCTTTTATATTATTAACAAACAAAGAGTCGCTCTCATTCATCTTTTTCCTTATCGTCTTTTCAGCCGAAGGCACAAATAAATTGATTGAACCATCGATATCTGCACGCTCTATCTGAAAATTTCAGCAAACCTCCTACAAAAGGAATTGAATATGGCAGTCACAAGGTACTCTCTTTCATCCCTCAACATTGAGTTTAGCGAGTCGACAATGTTTGTGGTTAGCACATCGTACCTGTTTGCTGGAAAATGTGCGCTGCTCCACTTGTCAAATTCAATATCAAACTCGAGGCAGTTAGCTACTTCGGGGCATCTAGCCCTCAATTACTGAAAATGCTCATCAAACTCCTACTAACCAAATGTCTTTGCTGCATCATAAAAATAATGAAGAGAGTCTCCACATTGGTAATTTTTGCGAAAGTTATAAGCAAGATGCTTCATGCATAGTCCATGATGAGCATGCTCAAAAGTTTTGAAAACACCATTGACTATGCTCTTGTGCCTATTAAAGATGATGCACAAGTCTGATTCATCGAGGATTATATACTTCAGCTGCTCGAAAAAGTAGGTCTAAGATTCATCGCACTCCTTGTCCACCACGCAAAATGCAATTGGATAGATATGGTTCTCAGTGTCCTGTGCTACGGCAGACAACAACATACCTTCGTACTTTTCGTATAAATGTGTTCCGTCAACGGCAATAACCTTTCACATATGGTATATCCTCGAATACAAGCTGCGTAAGCTATGAAGTAATATTTAAACTTGTTCGCATCATCGAGTCTAAGGAAAATTCTGGAACCTGGATTTAGATTTTGAACCATATAAGAACAAGCCGGTAAACAAGCATACCCATGCTCTGGTGTCCCCCTAACTAGGTTCTTAGCCACTACACCTGCCTTCCAACACTTCTAGTAGTTTGGTTTACAATGAAACTCCCTGAAAATCATCTTTTGGATTTCATTTGTTGTTGGCTCTTTGTTGTCAATATAATCATTCATCAAGATTGATGCAAGAACAACTGACGAGGCATGCTTATGACTATTCATAACATGTTCAACCCCACAATTGTGATCACTAACATACTTTTCCAAGTTCTTGTACTTATTGGCCCGCAACACCCAACTATAATTAGCAGATTTGCATACAACCCTATAATATTTCTTATTACTCTTCTCAAGTTTAAAACAAAATGGGGTCTTTACCATAGCTTTCTTCAATAAAATTAATAAATACTCTTTGTTATCGAATGTTTGCCCATGGTAAAAACCGATTCCATCATTGAAGGTGTGGTTGCTTTGTGAACCACTTGACTGACCATCACCACCATCACAATCACTTGGCTGCCCATCACCACCATCATAATCACTTGGATGCCTATCACTACTATCACTATCTTCGTCATCACTATCAATATCATCCATATCCATTAAATGATCACCTATGCCCTCATGTTGTATTGAATCATCATCGACGGGCGGCTGAGAGGGTGGGGGAGGGGTGAGGGTAGTGTTGGGGCTGCTGATGTAGAACCAACTTGAGACCTCTCAATAACATTTATTCTTAAAATAGGCCTAGAACCGTCAACACCAACATCAAGCATCTACAACCCCACCTGCCTATCATTTGTGATGAAAGAAGGATGTGTTTTCCCCTAGTGTGCAGAGCATTAATCATTTAACTAATGCACAAGTCGCTAGGCTCACAATTTAACTTACCACTTTCCATTACGCTCGTAACCACGTCGGTATACGTATCATTATGACGTACGACAATCGGCATTGTTACCTCGCTCACAAAATTCCAATTTCAATATTTTGGGGTCTCCTACCATTCACCTATGAAATCACCACCTACTATAATGTATTTTGCAATCAACACCATAATGAATCTATAATAGACTATGACTGGTCGATGACTCGACGAATTGTACCCCATGAACTGTACCCGATTCAGAATAAAAAAGAGCATGAATAAAGCTCTTACCAGTTACAAATTGAGGTATTTGAATAAAAAAATCTGAATAAGGCCGGGGTTTTCGCCAAAAAAGTGAGCTTTTATAATAATGGAGATAGCTCTTTCTCAATGATTTCTATCAGCTTTTACTTACAATGGCTGAAATAGGAAAGCTTTCCATTGTTAGGGACTGATTTTTTGATGAAATGGCAAAACATTTGGCCAAAAACGATACCTAAAAATTGGACAAAACCGGAGCTTTTGGGGGGAAATATTCTGCTTTTTAATAATTTTTTTAGGGTAATTAAATGGTGGGATTTGGAGATCAAATGTAGTTTTCGAAACTTTGGGGCTAGATTTGGACGCAGCAAAATCTGACGTTGCTGACATCATAAATGAAGGCCATCCAACAATTTTTTTGAAACTTGAGGCCTTTTACCTAAATAAGTTTCTAGATAGGCCATCTAGCAAAAGCTCCCATGTCACTACTAAAAAAACTTTATTTTTCACGAATTGTTTCATTGAAAAATGTTCAATGGCTATTTTTTACTGAATGTCGGTGGAAAAAACTTAAATAGTAATGTATTCACACTGAAAAATTAAGAAGTTTTTCATCATTTCAATGAGAATCTGTTTCCCACCATGCGTTTTTCTAGTGAGTTGGTTCGGTGAAAATGAGGTGAAAAAATTATGTTTCTAATAGTGTTCAAGGGCAACCATAATAACCAACTATCATGTTATGAAATTCAGTTAGTTTTTGTTTCCACTAAGATGGAAGACTCTTTGTATAATTGTATTAAGAGTTTGTTTGGTCAAGTTATCAAAATGTATTTTTGTCAAAATAATTTTTTTAAAATATTTTAGAGAAATACAATTTGTGTGTGGCTAGTACGTTTAAAAAGTGTTTTCTTTCAATAATTGATAAGCAAATTATGTTTGACTAATCTTTTCAAAAAGTGTTTATAAATATCAAATTATGAAAAAAGTGTTTATAAATATCAAATTATGAAAAAAGACAAGTAATATAACGTGGTTTACTATTAAGGGAGAAATATAGGAAAGGAACGGTAAAGAAAAGGGAGAAGTCAGAAATCAAAAGAAAAAATAGAGTCTGTATTTAATTGAGAGGTATAAGCATTAATAAATGAGCAATAGTTTTGGTAAATATAAATTTACAATCGCAAAAAATTATAGCTTCTTCTCATTAGCCAAAAATAAAATGATTCTGCTACTCCTCAAAACACAATTTGTTTTATTGGCCAAACACCTCAAATCCAATAAAAAATGCCAAATAAGCTATAAATATGTTTATTTTTGTTCCTTTTATTCAGGGCCTTATAGCAGCTAGCTTAAAATTGGATGACATATATACCGGTGTTATAACTACAAAAAAAGGATATATAATTACATTTATTTTATGTAATTTTATCTACCGCTAACTTATAAATCAGTATTCCCTTTATTCATAATAAGTGGTTTTTTTACCCTTAAGAAAGTGTTCGCTCCTGAAAAATTTGAAGTGCTTTTACTAACTTACCTCTAATTAAATGCCTAAAAAGGAGAAAACTACAATCAGACCTCTCTATAACAGTATCCGCATACAACACCACCTCTATATAACGACAATGTTTTTTCGGAATCGATTTTTTATGTTATATTTTACTTCTCTATAACAACATTGTACCTATAAAAAACAACAACCAACTTTATAATAGTATACTCTTTGTAAAATTATCCACTATATAACATTTGTCTTCTTTTTTTTTTGTAATATAATAATTAATCATCTTTATAAAAATAGAATATCTATGATTACCAATAATAAATGTAGAATTTTTTATCAAAAATTTAATTTGATACTTTAATATACTATAATTATGACAAAATATTACATATGAATAAGTATTGCAATTTAAAAATATCACTGTCTTCTATTTTCATTTATAAATAAAGAGTATGAATTCTATTCTTTAGAGCAAGAGACAAACATTTGATTCCTTCTAATCTTTTTTAAACAAGCTACAATTATAAAATTTCTCCATCAATTCTTGAAAGAATTTAATTTTCAAGTATAATTAAAATATGTGCCTCCGAGCTTAAAACTTTACACATTCTGTTATGCATAATTTTTAGTTAGTGAAGTATGCATATCTCTGAGATTTAAACTTTAAATAATTTTGTTACTTTTATAACATCAAAAATAAAAAATTAGATTTTATGCATCTTTTTTGCCTATAAAAGACAACTATTATTTAAATGTCAAATGTTGTTATAGGTGTTTATAACAGTCAAAACATTTCGGACCCAACGATGTTGTTATAGATAAGTTTGACTATAGTTAATATTTTTTGATTATGTAAATAAGGATAATTATGAAAGAGTAAATCAATTTCTTCTTGAAATTCTAAAGCGCCACTTATTTTGAAACAAAATGAAAAGCCTAAAACATCATTTATTTAAAAACGGATGAGTACTTGATTATGTTTTCATAAAATTAAAACTGATTAGAATTAAATAAGATTAATTAATGACTGCAAAGGTAAAGCACATTGGTAAATGGTAATTACTTCAAGTGATCCAAAATGCATTATCGGTCATTACAATGTGAAATCAAACAAGTGTTCACTTCTTTTCGTGTAGCCAACAGTGTGCCATAAGTTTCTTTATCTTTTTGTAGTCATAAATTGCTCCAGAATTTATTAACCAAAAAAATGCAACTTACTCAATTCATTTCCTTTAGAGAGGGATTGAGTAATATTCATGTGAGTTTCTATAATACGTTAACTAATTTTAATTTTGGTCGTTATTCAAAGTACTCTGTTGTCTTAGCTTTTTCATCAAGTAATTAATCATGTTCTTATCCCAGCTCCACAAAGGAAAGACGTAAAAAAACAGGAATTTTTTGAAGTTTTGAAAATTATCCTTTGCCCTAGGAGTATCAATTTAAGACTCCCAATGAAACCCCACAAATGAGATTTATGGAGGTTAGAGTGTATGCATATCTTATCCCTATCTTGTGGAGGTATTGAGCCATTTTCAAAGAACCCTCGGCTCAAGTAGCGTATATCAAAAAAGTTGGAAAAAGAAAGTATAATAGTAAAAAAGACGTAACAAAGACATAGAAAATATTAGGGAGCAGTAGCAACAACGACAATAGTTGAAGGACAAGAAATTATGAGAATATTGATAATACTACTGGTAGAGGCGGATGTAACATATTAGGGAGGGGTTCAATTGAACTCCTAACTTTTGACTCGGAGCATAAATTTATGTGTAAAAAAATATTAAAATTATAATAAATAATAGACATGAACCTATAACTTTTAAAATATATTGGGTTCAATACTAAAATCTTAAAATATTAAACCCATACAATTTAAATCCTGAATCCGCCATTGACTACTAGTATGAAAAGAGATACAGATACGATGCACCTACTACAGAGTAATATTTACACCGGAGGAATTAGCTAAAGTCATAATCGAATTCTCAAAAAATTTATAGTCATATAATTAGATTGAAATCTTCTCACCCCTCTCAACTATATTTCAAAAAAAATAAAATGCAAAAGCACTATATAGTTTAGACTCAATTTCACTTTATCCTCTAACATTTAAGGGTTGGGAAACTATATCCCTCCATATATTAAATGGAAACAATAGCCCTCCTCACTATATTTTTCGGCGAAATTATTTATTTTTGAATAATATAAATTACTAAAAAGTTAGAATAATCTTTTTTTTGGAGGGAATATTTTGGCGCTGTTATTTTCTATTTTGTTACCCTTTATTCTTGGTAAAACTCTATTTACACAAATTACTTAAAAAATTTAGCAAAACTTCACTTAGTCGTTTGCAAAACCTAAGTGATATCTAATGAGGACAAACTTTTGAAGGTGAGTATTCTTTAATACTCCCTCCGTCTCATATTAATTGGATACTTTTTCTTTTACACGCTCCTTAAGAAATTATAAATAAGAAGGGTTCTTTTACTATATTACACTTATATCTCTCCAATTAATTGCACGCTAATCAATATTTATTACTTTAAAAAATAATTAATGTTAAGGGTAAAGTAGAAAAAACTTAATTAATTCTATCTTTGTTTTTAGAAAGTGGTCAGGTAATTTGGGACGAATATTTTTAGTAATGTGGCCAAATAATATGGGACGGAGGGAGTATTAAAGTATTACTCCATATTAATAGCTTAAAGTTTTGTATTGTGCACAGATTCCTTGAATTTGTATCTAGTATGTTGGTTGATTAATAGTCCAAATTGTGACGGAGGGTATAGTTTTCTGATTAAGTCCTGTGATAATTAAGATTTTTGATACTTATATTTATTTAAGACATTTTTGTTTTGAAACAAATTACATGGTCATTGAGTTTGCATTTGTGCTAGAAAATTGTGTATCCATATGCTGCTTAAGATACTGAGACGAAGCACAACACATTATATGCACTGCTTCAGAGTGCAAATAGATGTAAAATTGGGAGGGAGAAAAGGATTACATGAATAGAAAAATAGTAGGATGTCTCGGGGTAAATGACGATCGGATCTCTTAGTCGGTCAAATATTACTGGTTGTTTGCTTCTATGAGGTCGCTGTTTGATATTCCACAGAAATATATCTTATATGATTTGATAAAATGTAGTTAAAAAGGCATAAATTTAAGTTCAATTGTTGTTTGTTTTGTGCATTTTATGGTTACTACTGTTTTTGGGGGGGGGGGGGGGGAGGGGGGATTGCTGTTGGATTTCTATTAATGGGTTTTGACTTTTTGAAATGTAAACTTAAGATTAAAGGTCGGATTAAATAATAGAGACTTGAATTAGATGTTCTGAAGAAAAATAACTTATGGGGTTTGATAAAATGTAGCTAAAAGGCGTAATTTGAGTTCAATTATTGCAGTTTTGTGCATTTTGTGGTTATTATCATTCTTGTTAATCTGCATTATTTGTATTTGATTCTTGTTTGAGCTAAGATTGTCATTTGTTGGAATGAAAATTTTATTTACAGATTATTCCAAGTAGTTTATATTTATTATTTTCAAAGGAATAGGTTAATGGCACAATAATAAGAGTTATATATTTTCATATTTTAATTCTAGAAAGAAAGAGAAAAATATATTTTTATTCAAAAATAAATAATTCTCATCGAAAAATATAGTAAGGGGAGTTGTCGTTCCGTTCAATATGTGAAGTGGTATCGTTTCCCTACAGTTAAATGTTAAGGGGTAAAGTGAAACATTATTTACCTGTACTTGATAAATATTTTCTAAATTTTTAACTTTAAAAAAGAGACAGTCACATGACTTCAACAGACATTTTCATCTTATGGAGAAACTGAGAAAGTGAGTTTTTGACTTTTTTCTACTATGACCTTTTCATCAGGATTTTAACGTTTGATAAAAGTTAGACAAGCAGTACCAGAAATCTTCAGTCCCAATGACACTGAAATTCTATTATTCATAATTTCTTTGTCTCAAAAGCATAAAAACGTTTTTCACGATATTTAGTAATAGGAGTAAAAATTAATCATTCAATGATGTATCAATTTCTAATTTGTCCACTTCAACTTTATAAAAATCTTTAAAAGTCAATAACACTAAAAAAAATCATTTTAAAAGTCCATAGCACTAATTGAAAGATAGAATAATTTCCCTTCGGGATTCCTTTCATTATTCACAATATATATAGCTGTACAAGGTTGATTCATAATATGGTACGAATCCTAACTTACCTTACAAATGTTGATTCCTAATACAATTAGAATCCTAAGTTACCTTAAATATACATCTATCATAATTACAAAATATACGGAGAATATTCTGAGAATATTCGCTAATACTCCCCCTCAGACGGAGCGGGAGGAGGCCGAATGCTAAGGCTGGATCGGAAGTCGGTGAAGAGCTGTCGCGGTAGTCCCTTTGTGAAAATGTCTGCATACTGATAAGAGGAAGGCACGTGTACATTTTTTACCTAACCACGGGCAACCTTCTCTCGCACAAAGTGGATATCCATCTCAATATGCTTAATCCGCTGATGTTGGACTGGATTATGAGACATATAGATAACAGATATGTTGTCACAATAAACTATAGACGGCTTGCGTAATGGATACTGGAGCTCCAAAAGAAGATTTCGGAGCCAACAGATCTCAGCGACGACATTAGCAACTCCGCGATATTCTGCTTCAGCACTCGAACGGGATAGCGTGGCCTGCCACTTGGCGGACCATGAGATAAGATTATCCCCAAGAAATACACAGTACCCTGAGGTGGAGCGACGTGTGTCGGGGCATCCTGCCCAATCTGCATCCGTGTAGGCTAGCAACTTGGTTGGGGCAGAGGTGTATAGATGTAAACCAAAGTCTAGTGTGCCCTTAACATATTTAATAATACGTTTGAGGGCGGCAAAATGGGACTCTCGGGGGTCGTGCATGAACAGACACACCTGTTGAACGGCATATGCAATATCAGGCCTAGTGAGTGTAAGATCCTGAAGAGCACCTGCTAGACTCCGATATAGAGTGGGATCAGAAACTGGCGCACCGTCATTGGCACTAAGCTTGGATTTTGAGTCCACCGGAGTTGGCATAATTTTACAATTTGCCATCTTGGCCCTGTACACTATCTCTTCTGCATACTTACGCTGACAGAGGAACATAGTGGTGCAGATCTTGTCACCGATATACCCAAAAATAACTTAGCTTTCCCAAGTCAGTCATAGCAAATTCAGTTTTGAGTAGAGCAATGATTTCATTCTTCAACCCGTCGGATGAGGCAAGAAGAACAATGTCATCGACATATAATAGCAAATATGCAAGGTCTTGCTACCTCGGTGAAAAGTGAAGAGAGATGTATCACACCCGCTACATACAAAACCAATCTGCAGAAGATACACGCGAACCGATCATACCAAGCGCGGGGTGCCTATTTCAATCCATACAATGACTTCCCGAGACGACACACAAACTGCGGAGCTGCCGGATGAACAAAGCCGGGAGGTCGATGCATGTACACGCTCTTTCAAATCCCCATGAAAAAACGCATTCTTGACATCAAGCTGATGAATCGGCCAATGCATGCCCATAGCAATACTGAAAACAGTTCGAATAGTGGCCGGTTTAACAACCAGACTGAATGTCTCACCACAATCAATACCCTCCTGTTGATTAGTGTCATTGGTAACTAGTCTTGCCTTATACCTCTCTAAGTCACCACTATCTCTGAACTTGTGATGAAATAGCCACATACACCGGATAACATTCACACCAGCTGGTCTAGGTACCAAATCCCAAGTGTTCTGCTTGGTTAAAGCGTTAAATTCCTCGCACATGGCCGCATTCCAATTTGGGTCCAGTTTTGCTAGTTTTGGATTTTTTGGAATGGGTGATAAGGTTTGTGTGGAGAGATTGAATTGAACCTTGGGTTTGAAGATCCCGTGTTGTGCCTGAGTCTCCATGCAATGTGAGGGCAGTGGTGGTGGGTCGGGGCTGTGAGGTTGCTGGTCCACTGGTTCTGGACCAATGGGTAGCAGTGTCGCTGGTGGTGCAGGTGACTCGATTGGGGGCCGTAGGGGTGAGCAGGGAGCTGGTGGGGTGGTGCCGGACAGTGGCGAGACTGTCGGAACAGTAGGCTGTTGTTCGTATAGATTTTGGATGACCGGGGACAGACTTGGTTCATCGAGAAAGATGTAATCGGTGGTCTGAAATTTTTGGAGATTTGAAAAAGGAAAGGTTGTCTCGTCAAAGGTGACGTGACGGGAGACGATGATTTTGCGAGTAGCAATGTCATAGCACAAGTAGCCCCGATGATTAGGAGATAGACCAAGGAAGACACATGGAAGAGTGCGAGGGGCAAGTTTGTGGGGTGCGATGGAGGCTATGTTGGGGTAGCATAAGCATCCAAAAATACGTAGGTGATCATATGATGGTTGCCTACGGTATAAGATTTCTGTAGGGGTTTTGTTTTGGAGTGTGCTAGTTGGTAAAATATTTAGAAGGGATTCTACCATTTTGACAGCATAGACCAAAAAAGGCGATGGTAGGCAGGCATGAAACAAAAGTGTGCGGACCATGTTATTGATGGTATGTATAATTCTTTTAGCCTTTCCGTTTTGGGAAGAAGTATAGGGACAAGAAAAATGGAAAATCATGCCTTGTTTATAACAGAAATTGTGAAATGTCGAGTTATTAAATTCACGTCCATTATCACATTTGAATGATTTAATAGGTTTTTCAAATTGTGTCTTAATGAATTTTTGAAACTCGAGGAATTTTGCAAAAACTTCAAATTTGAATTTCAGTGGGTAAATCCAGACAAAATGTGAAAAATCATCTAAGGATACTAGATAGAATTTATGACCCAAAGAGCTAGCAATCGGAGATGTCCACAAATCAGCATGAACAATATCAAATGGAGAAAAAGTAACACTGTTTGATAACATAAAGGGAAGACGAGTATGTTTGCCTAGTGGACAAGAAAAACAGTGTTGGACAATTTTCCCATTATTACATTGAATACGCTTAGAAGTCCTAAGAAAAGTAAAAACTGGGTCTCCGGGGTGTCCGAGTCTGTTGTGCCAAGTTGAGGGAGAGATCGCCGCAAGGGATAGAGGTGCTTGCGGTCTGACAGCGGAAGATTGAGTGAATGGGTAGAGGTCTCCCACACTATTGCAACGTGTAAGAATTTTCCCCGTATTGAGTTCTTTCACAGAAAAACCAAAAGGGTCAAATTCGACAGACATAGAATTATTGCTAGTGAATTTTCTGACAGAGATTAAGTTTTTAATGATGTTAGGTGTGTATAGGACGTAGTTTAAGGAGAAAGGTGGGTGTGGATGTTTGGTGTGTGTGTTACCGTAACCTTCAATTGGAATGCGATGACCATTGCCAATAATAATAAATTGAGGACACTTTAACCGACCTAGTTAAGATAGGTTACCTGACGACCGGGTGAGGTGAGATGTGGCTCCGGTGTCTATGTACCAATTGTCATCGGGATGTTGAAGGTTCACGGTGGTGTAGGCCTGGCCCAAAGTAGTCGGGGCCGGTCAACGTCTTCTTGCTCTGCGAGCTTGTTGCTTCATCGCGCCCGAGTGGGCTCGCTCGCTTCGCCGCTTGGTTGCTTTGCTCGGTGGCCGGGACAGGCCCAAGAGGCCGCCGACCACGGCCGCTGGAACCGGCCCCTCGCCCTGCATTCGTGCAGTGCTGCTGCGCTGCCGGGTTCCGGTTCTGCCGGCTCGGATCTTTCTTGGTTGCGTTGGCCCTTTCCGCGGCCCTTGCCTTTGTTGTTGCGACCTCTGCCGCCATGACCTCCGCCACTGGCTTGCTACTGCTGTTGGACCTGCTGCAGCTGCTGGTTGCTGCTGGCCGCAGGTGTTGTTATCCCGTCAACGGCTAAGGCTTTTTGATTGTGTTCCTCTTGTTTAGCACGTCTAGTTTCTTCTAACAATAGTTGTGAGCGTGCCTTGTTGAAACTTGGGAGAGGGTCAGCTTGTTGAATCATTGTTGCGAGTGTGTCATATTCACCTTTTGGTAAACCCGCAACAAGTTGAAGCACCATCTTGGTTTCTGAAACAGAAGTCCCGACGTTGGATAGTTGATCGGTTATGAGTTTCAGTTGCTTACAATAATCGGACATGTTGTTAAAATTCTCGAGGCGGGTATTATTGAATTGCTCTCCCAAATATACGGCCCGAGTATTTTTATTGTCCTGAAAGATTTCTTATAGCCGGACCCAAAGTTCACGTGCCGTAGCACCTGTTTTCATGATAGTGCACAACAGGTCTTTGGAGATGGTGCCGTAGATCCATTGTTTGTCGATGGCGTCAAGACGACGCCAGATTGAGTCTGTAACATCGGTGGGACGAGGAACAGATTCGTCAATATGATCGAGCATGTTGTATGCACATGCATGAATGTAGAATAGTTCCATCCACATGGAATATTGACAGTCTTCTTGGTCAAGAATTATAGGGATAAAATTCTTGATGTTGTTAACGGCGAATGCCGGATGAAAAGAAGATACTGAACGTTGAGAGGGGTTGTCAAGTGTGTCAGTGGATGAATCAGAATTTGTGGGGGAAGACATGGTTGCCGCCTGCCGAGGGAAGGGAATTTTCTGGTTTTGCCGAGAAAGGGAGGAAGAAACCAGAATTTTTTTTTCCTGTGAAATCAGAAGAAAAATGCTGATTTCGGCCGAGAATGAGGAAGAGAAGGGTTTTAGGTTTTAGGCTCTTGATACCATGAAATATAGAATAATTTCCCTTCGGGATTCCTTTCATTATTCACAATATATATAGTTGTACAAGGTTGATTCCTAATATGGTACGAATCCTAAGTTACCTTAAATATACATCTATCATAATTATAAAATATACGGAGAATATTATGAGAATATTCGCTAATACTAATAACTTTTAATTTTTTAGTCCGTTCCAAAGAATAATAGTGACATACTTGTATAGTCAAATATTAATGTCATGACATGTTTAAAATCATGCCAAAAACACATATATCTGTAAAGTCGTAAGATCATATACGAGTGTTGACGCCTGCCTAGTGTCGAAAGATTAAGGAAGTTGGTGATCTCATGACAGGAGAGCCGGGACCGAAGCCCAGATGAACGACGATCGTAACTATAATAAGGTAGTGAAAGTTTTTGTCTAGAATAAATTTTAAATACCACTATATTGGTATATATCAAATGTTTTTTTCTTTCTTTTAAGCTCTATATAAGCCCAATCAAATAAGGAAATAACTCATCAATTGTTTTTTATGGTAATACTTCTTTTTTAGTTCGAGCTTGAAACGGATTTATTTATTTATAAAATAAAATTCACATAGTTAGGACTTGGGAAAATAAAATAAAATAGAATAGTAGTACTCCTATAAGAGACCCAATTGGAATAAAAGAGCAACGAACCAACCCACAAATCTTCCGACCCCCCACCACTCTAAATGAATATATACACAAACAAACCAACGGTTCACAAATTGTAAAATCTTCTCCCTTCTTCTCTCTCACACAAAAAAAAACATTATTTTGACTTTCTTTAGATTCTGTGTGAATACATACAAGTCATACATAACTCTCCTTATTTAATGTCAACCGGTGGCACCACCACTACCACCACCGTCTCCGCCACACCCACAACCCACCACCGTCGCCATATCGCCGACGCCACCATGACCACCCCTGACCCTGAAAACAATATCTCCGACGTCGACGATAATAGTAACAACAATACCAATAATATTAACAACAATTGCTGTATTCTTCTTCATCATTATCATCATCATCATCCTTTAATAAAATACGTATTGGTACGTAAAAGGGTGCCTGAAAATATTGTTTTTAGAGTAGAAGAATGTGTTTTGAGATTAAGGAAAAATATGGCTCGTATGGTTTTCGGGTTACTTTTGTTTTTTATGGTGGTATCTGTGTTCTTCAAGTTTTCATTTATTATGATGAATGGTAATGTTGAAGATGTAGAAAGAGAGAATGGTATATTTGTTCTTCCTATTTTCAAGAATGATTTGGTTAATGCACAAAGGGTACTTTCGGAAACAGACTCTTCTTCTTCTGTGGATTTTGTGCAAAAACGTCAGATGAAGGAGATACCAGTAAGTGTGTACTTTCAATTTATTTTTTCTTAATTTAGATTTGTGATATACTCTATGGAAAATAATAATTAAAGGATGATTTTTTAATCATCATATTTAGTTTGCTGTTTATGTTAATCTAATTTACAAAAAATGGGAGCTTTAATCTTTGCGTTTTGTTTACGTTTTATGGAAACTTTGCTTAGTAATTCAAATTTTATACTAAGCATTTTGATCTAAAATGTGTCCAAGGAGAGAATTTTGTTAGCTGTAATTTTCATGTTTTTACTTTTTAGCTTTGTGGGGTTGGGGAAATCTCTATTCATTGTTTGACTTGGTAAAATTCAAGTAGTGTGCGGCAACAAAAACAGTGTTGAATATTGTGAACCATTTGCCAGTCGGCTATTGCCAATGTTGACTATGATGGTTGCCTTCCAATTATTTGTTGACCGTTATAGGCTTTCTATATTTTTCTTCCTTTTTCAAAGAAAAACAACGGTAGTGTCCGAATACGAGTACCTGATCATAGTATTTACATCCAATTAGTGTAAGACGTGTGTCTTTCACGCGCATTTATAACTTAATCGTAACTTCTAAGTAACTGTTAAGATTAAATTGTTCAATTTGATGTAAACATGATAAGTAATTACCATCAATATTTGGTAACTCTGTTTATCTTCAATGTTCTTTTGCTTTTGTTCTGTTTAACTAACTGAGACGTATACATTTATAGTTCCAGTTATTGTGCTACATATGTTTTCTCTATATTTTCCTAAATGCAGACTTATTACAGCTTTTGCTGTTTACTTGTGGACTATGCTATTGCTATTCATATGAACAAAACAAAATGAAATGGAAGTATCTTAACTTGTCTGTATGGATTACTTTGACAGGTACCAGAAATATGGATGAAGCCAAACAGTGATAATCATTACCAATGCATTTCTCGGTCAAGGAATCGCATAAGTATGTCAAGATTTTAGATTTCTGAATTTGTATGTGTGTTTATTGTGAAGTTTATTTGTAATGCATTCTGATACGCGGAGTTCTTTTCCAGGAACTGGTTCATCGACGAATGGCTATATCTTAGTTCATGCGAATGGAGGATTAAACCAAATGAGAACAGGGGTAAGTGAAAAAGTTGTAGATGCCACATTCATTAAGCTATTGTTTGGACTTGTTTTAAGTTAATGGCGAAGCTGTAATGTTGTGCTAATTACATTTAGTGGATTATTGCAGATATGTGATATGGTGGCTATTGCAAAAATAATGAATGCCACTCTGGTTCTTCCTTCTCTTGACCATGAATCCTTTTGGACAGATACTAGGTACTAGTTTTTAGTTCTTGTGACCAGTTAACAATGAACTCTCTTAACGCCTCTTCGTTTTCATTCTAATAATTCATCTCTTCTTGCAGTGATTTTAAAGATATTTTCGAGTGGAGACACTTCATCGAAGTTCTAAAGGACGATATTGAGATTGTTGAGTCTTTGCCACGAAAATATGCAGCTGTGAAACCCTTCCAAAAGGCGCCCGTGTCTTGGTCCAAGGTACGTAAATAAAACTATTATGTGCTAGCTCTAACTTTTAGTTTTCATGGCAGAAACTGAAGTTTGATGGTTCATTGCAGGCTAGTTACTATAGAGGAGAGATACTTTCTTTACTAAAGAAGTACAAGGTGATACAGTTTACCCACACGGATTCAAGGCTTGCTAACAATGGCCTAGCATCGTCCATTCAAAGGCTTCGTTGTAGAGCTAATTATCAGGCTCTGCGTTACACGAATGAGATAGAGGAGTTTGGGAAGAAGTTGGTTGATAGACTTCGAGATAATGGTGAACCATATATCGCTCTCCATTTAAGGTAAATTATCTAACACTCGGCGTTTCTTCATATTATTCCTCAACCATTGATCTATGAGTAACTTAGCATATTGCTCGAACGTGCAGATACGAGAAAGACATGCTAGCTTTTACTGGCTGCAGCAACAATTTGACTGTTGAAGAGTCTGAAGAACTTCGTAAAATGAGGTACGAAGTGAAACATTGGAAAGAGAAAGAGATAGACAGCAAGGAAAAGCGACTCCAAGGGGGCTGCCCAATGTCTCCTAGGGAGGCTGCTTTATTTCTCAAGGCGATGGGATATCCGTCCACGACCAGAATATACATTGTTGCAGGGGAAATTTATGGCAACAACAGCATGGATGAATTTCGTTCGCACTACCCGAATGTGTTCTCTCACTCAACCCTTGCAACAAACGAAGAACTCGAGGCTTTCAAGAATTATCAAAACCGTCTTGCTGCTGTAGACTATTTGGTAGCCCTTGAAAGCGATGCTTTTGTTTACACTTACGATGGCAATATGGCCAAGGCTGTCCAAGGTCATAGACGGTTTGAAGGATTTCGAAAGACCATTAGCCCCGACAGGTGTGTTTACCATCCTCAGTGCTTTATAACTTCCCTTTTCACCACTTAACTTTGATCTAATTAATACTAATAATGTCTATGTATTTTCTTCATTTCAGGTTCAGTTTTGTAAGATTGATCGACTCGTTAGATAAGGGTGAAATCTCTTGGGAAGAGTTTGCTTCAAAAGTTAAGGTCTCACAATCCAACAGATTAGGAGCGCCTTACGTCAGACAAGCCGGTGAATCACCAAGATTAGAAGAGAACTTTTATGCAAATCCTTTACCGGGTTGTTTATGTAATAGATCAGAGGAAGAAGCCAGGAAACAGCAACTCAACAAGAGACCAAGTTTAAGGGTTGCTTCACAAAGATCGGTATTTGTATGATCATAATTTGGTAAATTAGTCCAATATATCAATACTTGTTCCATTTTGTTCTACAAATGGCCTACATATAAGGGGCTGCCAGAAGTCGGGTTTCTCGTTGCCCTTCATGCTGCGCGGCCAGCAGAAAAGAAGGGAAGATTATTGTAACAAGCAAGCAGCGCTTGGAAGCAGAGATGGTGGTGGTTTATAAGATGGACAAAAGAAGCATATACAAAGCAGAAATATATTCAAATCATTCTTTAGGGTGGAATATGGAATTTTAATTCATTTATTATTTTTATTATTGTTCCGAGTTGATTTTGTGATTAGTTTACCCATTAGGTTCAACACGGATTCATATGTATACCGATTCATGAAAATGATATACAGATCTGCACACAGATGCAGAATTACTCTTCTTTGTCATCTTTTACTACACAAATTTTTGTGCTGCCTTTCATTTTTAGCTGAAAGAACTACCTGGATTATTCCACCCTCAGGCCTTTTGTCAACACAACGTATGTTGTGCGGATCAGGCGCATGTCATGGGTTCGAATCCTTTCAGACAAAAGTCACAAAACCTATAATTTGAGTAGAGAAGGGTGACAGGAAGGGTGACGGGTCCATTATCCATTGAGTTTTGAACTGTGGTAATCCTAGGGATTTCTGGATTATTAGAAAAAAACTAATTGGATCATCCACATTCAGCAAGATTGTGTTTCAGTTTGAATTGCTCCCTGGATAATTGATTCAATGTAGAAGTAAATATTTTTCTTGTCATATTTACTACTATGATGCTATTCAAGGGAGAGGAAAGTAGCTTTCATGTAACAAATTGTTCAAGCCCCCAAAAAAAGAATCTTGTAATACTTTAGTAACTGCTCCACTACCACTAGTATGCAAAGAAAAGTGGTTGTAAGGCTCATTTTATTAAATTGGTGATTATTCCCTTCTAATTTTTTTCTTTTGCATTCATTGTTTTTTTTTAAAAAAGAAATGTCTATACTTCATTACATTTAAGAAAAATCATACTATGAGCAGTAAGTAGTAATTCCAAGATGATGAAGCATCTTCTTTGGAAAAGGATAATTTTACCCCTTTAATTCTGTGGCAGTTTCAATGCCATTCTTTTAGGCCATTGCTCCTCACCTCAAAAGCTCAGCTAGAAGCACGAATTGTGGTCATACCTGGTCTTTCAAAGTATAAGCACCTTGAGAATAAAGTTGTTATTACCACTTATTCAGTTCCTAGCTGCCCATGAATTTTTTTTAACAGGATTCACAATGGATGGGCAAAATTAGCCTATAGCATGTCGTAAAAGAAGCATATTGGACGGACGTGCTTCGAGCATATTTTCGAGACACAGTTAAATGTAGATATTGTGAATACGAGGTGCAAGATACCAGGAGAAACCCGACGGCCATTTTCTTATGTTCCAATCACCAGCGTATCCAGGGGCCCAGCTCACCTAAAGAGGCGAGAGGCCTAACCTGATATGAGAAGTGCTAAATCCAGACTGATTTAAGATTTTAAGTTGGTCAATTATACATAATAGTGTTATAAACCATTACTTCTTTGTGACAATCATTGAAAACTGACTTTCAGCCAAGTATCTTGAATAGAAGTTAATTAGAAGAACAAAAAAATGAGAAGTCACGCGAAATGTTTCAAAAAGTTATGCTCTCTTATCTTTTGTCTTAGTGGAATTTTCATAAAATAAAATTAGTTTGATGGAAAACATACCAGAAAAGCATGAACATAGATAGTGAGGTTCGATATCTACCTGCAAAGTTTACCTGAGACCATGTGAAGTTAGCAATGTGAGATAATTTAATTCTGATAGAAAGCTATCACGCTACGATCATAGGGACCATAATTGAGAGTTTGGCTTATTTGTCTGGAAACAATGCACGGCTTTTATGTCATCCCTTTTATTGTGGTACTAGATAAACATGCAGAAGTTCTGCTACAATATTAATCCAAGAAAGAAATTGATAGTTCTAGCGGATCCAGTTATTAAACTTTATGAATTCTAAATTTTAGGATAGCGATATTGTTGGTAATTGTGTTCTAGATTTAATTTTGTACATATTAAGTGAATTCTTAATATAAATATAAAATTTTGACTAAAAGCTATGAGGTCCAACCAAACCAGTAGGCAACCTTCTAGCTCCGCCGCAGTAGGCGATGATTTGTGACAAGAAAACCTAACATTTTTTATGGCTTCCCCCACTATCACCAGGATTTGATGACCAATTTTTAGCGATCATCAGGATTTGTGATAATGGCACTTGGTGAATTTTATGGTGATCCACCATAATCCTCAGGATTTGGTGTCCAGTTTCTGGCGATCGTCAGGATTTATGACTATGTAGCTTGATATATTTTATGGTGATCCGCCCTACTTTGTTAGCAAGTTGAAGGTCAAGTTTTGCCGCTTTTTCGCAATAAATCCATTTTTACAAAACTTTTTTTAGACCAAGTCAAAATTTAAACAGCGACAACTAAAAGATTCTATTTGTGTAGACTATCCTTTATTCATTGGTCGGCCATTTTGGATAAATCCAAGCTAGTTGCCTAGTTCATCTTAAAGTTTGGGCTAATTTGGGCTTCATGCATAGCGGAACTTGACCCATACAAAACATATATAAAACAGAGAAAAAATAGTAATTTTTTTTATTTATCTATTTTATATAATCAAGAGAAATAAAGGAAAGAAATTTTATTAGTTTGATTTGATAATTAAACTAACTATACAAGAACAAACAATCAAACAAATGGAAAAAATTTACTCTGGGTCTCACACAACCAACAAAAGTTGTGTGAGGCCTTTTTAGTTAATGGAAATGTGGATTGTGCGGGGCCCACTAGTCTATCTTCTTTGTCTCTATCAAGGAGCCATCGTTCACATCTTCACCAAGCTACCAGTGCTCTTATTTATTGTAGTGATTAAATAAAGACAACACAGTGATTTTCTCTAATTGTTTATACTATTAGTGACATAAGCTAAGGTCACAAATAATATACAATTAATGACTAAAGTTTACACTATTTCACTATAAATATTATTAAATCGCTAATTTGATTATATACTTTTAGTGCCAAAACTTTTTCGTATCCAAAATTAAACGAATTTAAAGACAAATAATGGTTTGTCACAAATTGTCAATAAATTTTTACGACGAAACTGATCGTCACCAATATCCCCAAATTCATGGCTAGAATTACCTGATAATTGACTCCAATTTATTTTCTGGCGGGAAAATTATGCAGATAAAATATTTACTACGAAATTTATTTTTGTCACTAGAAGTATGTGAGCATTTGAGGTTTGTCACAAATTGTCAATAAAATTAGTCACGAAACTGATCGTCACCAATATCCACAAATTCGTGGCTAAATTACTTGATAATCAACGCCTATTCATTTTTTGGTGGGGAAATTTTGTAGACAATATATTTGCTAGGAAAATTAATTTTTTGTCACTAAAAATATGTAACTCATGCATTTGACTATGAAATGAAATTTTTGTCACAAAAAATACATAATTAGTAAAGAATTTTTTATCGTAGCTAAAAATCACATTTGTTATAATGAGGGAGAAACATATATTCCTCACCAACAACATACCCGGGGCACAGAAAATTAAGTGGATGAAACTGGTGAGAAAGGAATTTAGAAGGATAGTTGGGTAAAGTTGTTTGGTGTAACAAATAATAAAAGAATTGTTTGAGCATGGTGGGACTCAGGATAAAATCTTGATCGAAGCAAATATTGAACAGGTTATAATATAATATAATATGTTTATAATATAATATGTCTAAACATAGATCAATTTGACAACCCTAACTGAACTAATGGAGGCATGCAAAGCCACCGTCTTTAGTCTCTCTACTAGCTAATTATGCAATAGAAAACCTAACATCAGCCCAACATTTTGTGTTCCAGAACTAAACTCATTAAACACATGTAATTAGGCATCCATATTTCCACTTTTGTGCTATGACTGCCAATCATATCTACTTTGAATCAGTCTGCAGTTGCCCATTACAAATTTAAGCTAAGTCACATGATTCTCTTCAATTAATTTTAAGAACTTCCAATTTAGCAGTCTCAACAACTTCACCTAATATAAGCTCTTAAAGGGATTGAAAATGATTTTGTACATTTAATGAATAATATTTGTCTTTAATTACTCTTTACCTCACATTTCTGTAAGAGACTGTTTCACGGCTTGAACACATGACCTCCCAGTCACATGGCAACAACTTTACTAGTTGCTCCAAGGCTCCCCTTCATATAAAGTTAATTACCTAATCAAAATATTTTGCTTACTGTGAACAAAGAAAACTAAGATGCACAATCAAATGTACACACATTACAACAGTGTAGAAACTATATGGCATCCTTTAACCATGAGATGCACAATCTAATGTACCTCCCAGCTAATCACAGTTACAAATGGAACTGGTTTTCAAAGACCATGCACGCACAAAAACAATTTAGATCTTTCCTTCAATTTAAGCTATAATCCTGAACCCACTTCCTCAAGAACCTATTATTAGTGAAGTGTAGGATAAATTACAACAAAATTTACTTTTAAGTAGTAACTACAAAATACAATGGACTGGGAATGCGCATTATGGCGCTACTACCACATCGATGGAACATAAACCTGCTCTTTGAGATTCTGTGTGGTGCTTTCCGTGGGAAAACCCCTAACAGCATCAATTGTCCACTGGGATATTATGCCTGCTGCAATTGCAAAGCGAAGCTGCCTCTCTAGAACATCTTGATCGTCGTACATCTCTGGTTGTGTCGTCAATTTTCTCATTATTCCAGCGACAACAGCATCACCAGAACCAGTTCTATCACAATTAAACGGTGTTATGAGCACATCTTCCGAACCAACAACCACCCCATCAAAATAAGGAGAATAGTAATGAATCCTAAGTGTCCCATCTGTAACAAACAAAAGTTTCAGTCCATCGTGCCATAAGGGAGCAATTTCCTCGGGAGTATAGTGATAATAATTTCTTCTTTGTTTGGTTTGTTCGTAAGTCTCCGTAAAGTACTGAGGTTTATAATTCCTTTTCCTCTAGTAATGCTCTTCGTCAAGAAGAACTTCAAGCTCTTGCCTTGAGACCTCAATGATGTTAGCTTGTTCCCAGGCTTCCTTGATCAAATGCCTGGTCTCATCACGTGATCTCCACAAGGGCAATGGCAGATTCAAATCAAAAAATACAAGACCACCAAACTTCTTTGACAATGTAATTGCTTTAAAAAGAGTAGAACCCATAGATGAAGATGTCAACACTTCAGAATTAAAATGGAATATCCTAACCTGCAAGAGAAAAAACAAAAGCACCACAAAATTTGTTAAAAATACTTGCCCCAACGTCACCCAGACACAATATTTGGTAAAGCACGTAAGTCCCAAAAAGGATAATACTGATAGAAGACATATATCCTTCTCTGTAGTATAAGCTCAAGCACTGTATTAAAAATATCCAACATGTAATATGCAACTTACCATGATATAGCCTCTTATTTCTGGTTAATAACAATCAGAAAAAAGAACTTCCGTATTGAACACAACAGAATGAAAGCTGATAATATATTGAATCACCTTTCACTATTGAAGGACCAGCCATCTCAAGCTAAAAGTCTGATGGTTTCGGGAAGATAAGTAACTAGTCAAACATGGAACGACATAACAATATTACTACTGCTAATGATAACTAGTTGACAGGACACTAAAGTTAATGAATAGGAAACTACACTTTCACTACCTCACAACTAAAAGGAGTACATACAATTAGCAAAAGTCAACCTCAAATAAATAGGTTGACAAGAAGTATGCGTCTTTAGTCAATTTGTTCTAGAATTATGCATCGTTGCAAAGGAATGCCATCAGAGGGAAAAGATCAGGCAAACTTCAGTATTGAAGAGAGCAGTAAAACTTTTAGTGAGTGCACAATAGTTTCTACCGGCAAATGGTGAACTTCTTCGACAGTATGACTCAAATATACCTAATGACAATCGTTTATAGGAAACTGTGATTCTTTCATATGCCATTTTGCACAAGACAGGTCAATACCAATATGAGTCGTTCACACAGCAAAATTAGGTTCATGCATGAAGCATCCTTTATTAACATTTAAAATCACTACACAAATAGAAACAGCAAGATGCTTGATAGTATTACTACAACTCTATCCGTAAGAGAACTATATCTAAGATAGTATTAATCTCCCTTGGGGAGTCTTTCCCATTAATACCAATATATATAGTGTACAATGTAGAACCCTAATACAAGAAGGATCCTAGTTTACCATAATTATACATCACTAAATATTTACACAATATATGGGATATATTCTAATTATGGGTAGGGATTATACACTATGTGGTACACGTTTACACTATATTACTATTATTTTATGTACCTTTTTCAGCACGTCAAGATTCAATTTGGAGCTAAGCAGAGAATCCTCAGTGGACTCTCTAACTCTCTCAGCCCTCATTTTCCCATCCTTAAACTTAATTTTCATATAAGTACATCCAGTCCTCATACTATCATCAAATTTAACACCCCTCGTTTGCATATTCTCTTTATTCATTAACAAAACCAATTGCTAACACTCAAAAGTAATTTAAGTGTTTAGCCGAATTCAGTGACAGCCGAACTGTTCTAGAGCCGAATTTATTCCTAGCCCTCGACTACAAGAACGTCATCGGCTACTAAGGCGTCTTAGCCGAGTTGTTAGTTAGAGGTACGACTGGGACCCACTCAGATGCAGACGCCTCACGACCAAGTCAAAAAGGGTTTTCGGACCCCCTAGAAGCGGTAACGACCTACAACAACTAAAAGAAAGGGCTATTATCCGAGCAAGAGGAGTAGAGGGCGAGAAAATCGGCACCAACTCCCCCATAGTAGGCCATTGAACTTAGTGGGTTACTTGATGGATGAAATGGGGATCACGTTGTACAGTTTTTTTTTCCTTTTTTGTACTATAAATAGGATTATTCTTTGTATATACACACACAACCAATCAATCAAACAACTCAATTTTTATCTATCTTTATCCTTTACTTTATTTATCCTTTACTGTACTCAGTTGCATTCATGTTTCTTACCTCTTAGTTTACTCATTCCACAGTTCTAACGCTTTTCTGGAGTAGTTGAAAACTCATTGCTGGAAATTAGAGTTCCGTTTCCAGCCCAAATCACTTGAGTTAAGGAATTAATTTGTCTCCCGATACGGTCAGCCAATAAAACGGCAGAGAATGGCGAGAACACCAATTCTTGTCCAAACTCATCATTCCCAACTTTGCCCATAAATGCAGCTCTACCACCAAGCCTAACATGTGATATAGCAACATTAGATGAAGGTCCACCTGGTGCTCTAACAAACTCAGGTGGATTCCATTGCAACATTTTCCATTCTGAATATTTATCTTTGTCCATTTGCTCATGTGATACTACTGTTGGCACAAACCCCTTTTGTGATGCACCAAAACAACAAACTAAAGGTGGGTTTGGGTATGGAAAATCAACCCCATCATCATAATTATTAATCTTGAAATCATTTCTTGAAAGTTTTTCAATTTGGGTGTTGTTGGATTCTGTGAAGTTTGAATCTTTTTGGGTGTTTCTTGATTTTTTTGAAGTTGTGGGGGTGGATGATTTTTTGCGACCCCTACGAGGGGGTTCTTGGGTGGTGGTTGGGTGGTCATAGGTGGAGGATTTGGGTGGATTTTTTGTTCTGTTGGAAAATTTGGGGTGGAAAATAAAATGGTGGAGAAATTGGAGGGGGTAAGTGAATTGTGAGGAAGAAAATGAATTGTTGCCATGTTTTTCTTGGGTATGTGCTTAGGGTTTATCCATATCTTTTCAGTACCATTTTTTCAAAGAGAAGAGGTTTTGATTTCTCAATCGGGTTCAGATAATTTAGCCCGGTCGTTTTGACTTGGTATTGACTGTCCGGTCGGGTTCATACCGTTTGTTTTTGGGCCCAGCTAGAGCAATCCCAATATTTATGGGAAAGTTACAAATTTAACCGTTTAGTAAAGGGAAAAAACATAACTACTACTACAACAACAACAACATATTCAGTGAAATTCCACAATGTGGGATCTAAGAAGGGTAGATTATACACAGAACTTACATCTACCTTGGTAGGTAGAGCGATTGTTTCCGAAAGAGCGGTTGTTTCCGAAAGACCCTTGGCTCAAGACAAAGCACAAGATCAAGCAAGGTAAGACAAACAAGGTGCGTAAGTCATGATAGCACAAGATCCACACTAGGCATTTGGGTCTCTCCTCTGCACATGCCCGAACCATCTCAACTTAGCTTCCCGCATCTTATCCTCTACCGAGGCCACTCTCACTCTGTCCTGGATATCATCATTTCTAATTATATTCCTTATTGTATGCCCACACATCCATCTTAGCATCCTCATCTCCGCAACTTTCATCTTTTGGGTGTGTGAAGTCTTGACTGGCTAACACTCCGCCCCATACAACATAGTCGGTTTAACCACCACCCTATAGAAATTGCTTTTATGTTTTTTTGTGGCACTTTTTTATTGCACAAGACTCCATATGCGAGCCTCCATTTCATCCACCATGTCCTAGTATGATGTGTGACATCGTCATCAATCTCTCCATTCCCTTGGATAATAGACCCAAGATACTTGAAGCTCCATTTCTTTGGAATGACCTGAGTACCAAGCCTCACCTGAGTCTCCTCCTACTGTCCGTACCCTGGTCTTGGATCCATCATACATATCTTTGATTGCCCTAGTGTATGCCACATGTACACATCTAACCTCTAAACATCTCCATAGAACCTCCCTAGGGACTTTGTCGTATGCCTTCTCGAGGTCGATGAAAACCATATGTAAGTCTCTCTTCCTCTCTCTATACTGCTCCACCAACCTCCTAATAAGATGAATGGATTTTGTAGTCAACCGCCCCGACATGAATCCACACTGCTTCTCGGAGATAGACACTCCTCTTCTCACCCTCATCTCCACGTCCCTTTCCCAAACTTTCATAGTGTGGCTTAGCAGCTTGATACCCCTATAGTTGTTACAACTCTGAATATCACCTTTGTTCTTGTACAAATGAATCATTGTACTCTACCTCCATTCTTCGGGCATCATCACCGTCTTAAAAATGACGTTAAACAACTCCGTCAGCCACTCTAAACCTTCCCTACCTACGCTCTTCCAAAATTCAACTAGGACTTCATCAGGCCCGGTCGCTCGTCCCCTGCGCACAACACCCTGAACCTCCTCAACCTTAACATTTCCACCCTACCCAAAAAATATAACTACGCAGTTTTGAAAAAAATATTAAATTTACATAGCAGTACGAAAAAATTTACTATAATAACAATTTTATAGAGAAAATCCACCTAACGAATTCCAACCCCATTAAAAAGGGAATATTATTTAATGTGGTAAATCCTTAAATCCTCCCATCCTTTCCTATAGTTTTGCTTATATTTAAGGATACCCCTAAAATGTTGGAAATTAATTAAAGATAAGTCACCTAAATCAGCTAATTTATACCTACCACCATTACCAATTTATATCCTATTGTCTTTTTAATTTTTTTTTATTTCCCCCCTCTAATTTATAATTTTTAAATGATGAATAATAATAGTATATATAAGCATATTACTATAGGAATTTTAATTTTAAATTATCTAATGTTTATCTTATATATTTATACAGGGTATAATTAAATATATAAGTGGAATAAATATATTTATACTAGGTATAATTAAATATATAAGTGTAATAAATATATATACGTGGAATAAATATACGCATAGTATATATATACATATACGACACAATGGTGATATTTAATAGTAGTGTATAATTAAATATATACACAGTATTGTAACAATATATAATTATGTATAAATATAAATATACATGGTATAATAATAAATATTTAATATGTATATCTTTAGTATACCGGAGAAGGATCGCACCTCAGGATGCGGTGTGATGTAGACAGTCCATCCTAATGTAAGAATTAGTGGTTGCTTCAATGACTGGAACCCGTAACCATGTAGGTTTTACGGAAACAATTTTATCATTGCTTCAAAGCTCCCCTTCTAAAAATATACACTAGTTATATATAAAATATGTATATATATTTTGATAGGTTATATAGTGTAAAGATCCCTTCCCTATTTATTTCCCCTATTCTCAACGGTTCTATCAATTTTGGGCTTGGGTAAGTGGCCCAGTCCTCTAACAAGTCCAACATTTATCGTCACAGGCGTTGGTCCAAGGATATACCAAAAGTTTTAACATATAGATAATTTCTTCAGCCGCATTGCGGTTCTAAGTTTGTTAGCAAATTATTGGTCAGCCTTTTAATAAGGAAAAAATAAGATGTTTCGATTAACAAATCACCTTTTTTTGTCGAATTTTACTTAAAACTTCCATCCTCCTTCCTTCTTTTACTTTGATTTTCTGCATGACGATATTTAAATTCTTAAATTCTTTTGGTATTTCACTTTTCTGAGATCCATCTTTTTTTTTCCCCCTAACTATATAGTTCTTATGTATTTCGAAATTTCCAATTTTAAAAACTGAGCACAAACTAAGGGATAAATTTGTTCAATTATATTTATGAGTTGTGTGGTGGATCCATGATGTGATACAGAATTTTTAAACTGCGTTATCTTTCTATAATTCCCAGTTTATGGGATTGAAGAAACATTTTGTTTTGCTGAGATCCAACCAGCCCATTATCAATTTCTCAGTTCCACTATTTTGTATTTAATATTAGTAATTTGTTGGGTTTCTTTTCTTTCATTAATGATGAATCTCACTCGATATCCTTGCACAATGATTCTCCCTGGAGTAACTGGTAAAGTTTCCTCCATGTGATCAAGAGTTTATGAGTTGAAGCCGTGGAAACAACATCTGTTAGAAATGCAAGTTAAAACTGCGTACAACATACCCATTGGTCTGGCTTCCATGACCCCGCACATAACAAAAGCTTAGTGCACCGGACTGCCCTGCCCTGCCCTTTTATTATTCTCAATGAAGAAAGATTTGGGGACCAACAATCATGTTTTTTTTTTTTTTTTTCTGATTCTCCTTATTTCAATGCTCACAATCTGTTGAAAAGCTCTCATTTTATAAGCAATTGCTTGAGGGTTAAGGAAGAAATGTTTGATTACATGAAATCAATATGCATTTTATTTGAGTGCTATGTTATATATATATAAGTTTCTACAAACGTGTATTCCACGTTAATAATAGCACTTATGTTCAGACGATCAATATTAACTATGTCATTCCCAATTACATTTTCGTTTGTGTAGGGACAGATTTACCTTGTTGCCAGGGGTGTCATCCCACACGTAAAAAATAAATTACTAAAATATGGGTAAATATTAATAAAAAATAAATCAATGTGTACATATACAATTACATTAGCTCAAATCTTAAGTGGTCAGGCTAGCTCGTCAATTTAAGCAAAGGTCGAGTGATCCAAATTAGAATTCGGAACTCTTACAAGCTTCGGACTCCCTAAATATTTAGTACAATGTTTTCTTTTAAAGCCGAGAAATTAGCTGAAAACCATGTGAAATTGTTATAGTTTGGAAATGCAAGAATAAAATTTTGAGAGAAAGATGTATATGATGAAGGAAATTAATTACCTTTAGAAAGCTCTAGTGCCTGCAACAACGGTTGGAAATCTATTATTTAAAAAATTAAATGAGGCGTTAAATCGTATAGTATTGGTATAGTTTGAAACTTAAGGAATATGCAGGACACAATATCTGGAAAAAAATTGAAACTTGGTTGAAATTAGAATTTCATGCAAATCCATATTAGAGAAACATTAGAATTTTATCCAGCATATAATTTAAATTATATTCTTGACAAAACTAATTTATCTTTTGAAGATCAGAGCACACAATAAACCACTTAATTTATTCAACAATCACTGACCTACACAATAAGAATACAAAAACACAGTTTAAGACGAATGCACCGTAATTAAAACATGATTAAAGAAGCGAAAGTTATGCTCATAAAAATAACAATTATGAATACTCCAGTTTTACTGATCAAAGAAAGGATTTCCTGAAAAAGAACCAGTTTTACAAATCGCAGGAAATACTTATCATGTTTAAGGTGGACAGGCAATAGATACAACTACTTTGCGAAAATTTGGTCCAAAAGCTCAAAATTCCTAACCCTCTGGATGATGAAGTTAGTGCTCTTTGAGAAAGAATCAAAAGGTGTAATTATCGATTTACGATTGCCCCCAGGGGCACAGGCGAGTTGGTAAGTGGCATGGTGGTTGGGGTACAACCACTCCGACGTCGCGGGTTCGAATCCGTGTGGTGACAGTCTTTGCTGAAATATTGCAAGGGTTGTTGCTAGGTTCGTGTCCCATTGGTCCTCTCCCTTGCAGGGCTGCCACTCGCGCATATCTCTCGATTTACATCCCACCTGGCCAAGGGGCCTCTGGTACGGGTGGGGGATTTCGCCTTCGGGACTTTCCCCTTCACAAAATTATTGATTTACGATTAGAAAGTCAAAGTGGATAGGTATTAGAAGTCCATACGTATTCTTGTTAGAAAATACTCTAGCCAAACTGGAGTGTACAATTTTTAGAGATAAGTATTTAAGGATATAAAAGTCGTTCAATATTTGACCAACATTTATATTCATGTCTCTGTGAACGTGCCTCGCACGTTATCTCTGTCAATCATAACAATGTTAGGTAATACTATTTGAAATCACATATTATTTATTTTATGAGATAAAAATATTAGTTGATTGTATCCATTTAATGCTTCCCATTAAAATGTTATTATTGATATAAATCCTTTATATTTTTACCTATGTTGAAAAATATATTTGGATTGAAGTAATCCAGCATTAAGAATTGAGCTAGTGACCATATATTTTATTTATTTTCATTAAATACCATCAATCCAAACTAACGGTTTTAGTAGATATTATTTATAGGGGCGGGCGTAGTTTGTCCATCCCGAAATCAGAATTTTTTGGATATTTGGTTTGAATTTTTGGATTAACTTTGATCTTAGTTTTAAACTTTATGGAATTCGAATTGAATTCTAGGATATTCCAAAAACTCTCAAATGTTTATGTCTTATATTCATACCTACTCATATCATATGTACCCAATGAATAAGTACCCTACCCAGACTAAGTCTAATTAGGACTTACACTTCATGGGTGACATGGTAGCCTCAATCCATGTTAGCTGTAAAAAATTATACATTCTAATTATCAAGTGAATTGAGACTATTAATCATTATGACATGTTTAAAGGTTCAAAAGTTAAAACTGAAAATTCGAAATATTCAAACTGACTAATTCAAAATCGAACTTAAAAAATTCAATCCAAACTTATTTGTATTGCACGGGATTATAGTTTCCTCAATTAGAAAATCGAATATCCAAACCAAAATTTTCATACCCAATTCGGACGGCCTGAACGCCCACCCCTAATTATTTACATCCTGTTGGGTAAAACTCTCAAAAAACAATTATTTCAAATGTATTTTTTGTCAATAAGTGCTTACCGAAAAGTAATTTGGAGGTAGTTTGTGTTTAGCTAATCAATTTAAAAAATATTTTTTTCAATAACAAAACAATAATTTATACTTGGTCAAGGTTCTAAAAGTTTTTCTATTTTTTTTTTACTTTTTTCAACATACTAAAATATATATTCAACCCTTGTTAAAAATAAAAAAGAAAAAAACATTTATTGTTTAGTGTTATTGTGTATAGGTAATACTTTTATGGAATTAGAAATTTGAATTCCATTATAAATTTTTAAAAACTATATTATTAGTTGACTTTAAAGAAAAAAGTAATTTAGCTCTCGGAGGATATATAATCCGTTACAATTTTGACTGGATAGGAATACTATCTTATTTTACTTTAGCATATTTTCTTTGATTATTTAATAGCTTAGTTATCATATCTTATTTTACTTCAATATATGTTCTTTGATTTATTATTTAGTTAGGTCAATGGTATTTTTATTAAAAAGTAAAAATAATACATAAAAGAAACCTTAAAATACACTAAAGAAAGACGTCCAAAAATCCAGCGGATGGCCCACTTTGTATTTTGAGTTTCCACTATGAAGTCTATTTCATCCAAAAGTAGTATCCCTTTAAAATTCTGTTTCTATTCCTTTTACTAAAACAACCTACAAATCTTTATTAAGAATGATGTAAAAGGGTATAAACGTCCTTTGAAGAATATTTTGGTCAATCAACATTTATATTCATACTTTTAAAATAATATAAATATAGATAGATATGAGCAGCTTATATCTATGAAAAAAATAATTTCTTAATTATTTTCATTAATTAAAAGAGAATATATACAAGTTACATATTTTCATAATATGATAATCATATTCCTATTCTAACTCCAAAACCCTATTCTAGTAGTACAAGACTCCTATCACTATGGTAAGTGTACAAGACTAATTAATGTAACCTTTACACTACAATATTACATCAATATACTGAAATATTATATTGCCCGTGATGGGCCAACCCGAGATGGGTTGGTCTGCCTTATACCGTGTTGGGCTTCAACTCAAAGGACCCATGATATACACCATGTATAACAAGTGTATATCACGGGTATATACCTTGCTTAACACATACCCGCAGTCATAGCGGGCAGTCTTCGAACGCTGAGACTGTCCCTAAAATCTTTAAAAAGGACCGAGGGAAGACCCTTTGTAAAGATGTCGGCAATTTGATACTCGGATGGGACATGACAGACGCGTACTTGATCACAAGCAACCTTTTCGCAAACAAAGTGAATGTCCATCTCGATATGTTTAGTGCGTTGGTGCTAAACTGGATTACCAGAAAGGTAGATGGCACTAACATTATCACAATAAACCAAGGTCGCTTTCTGAATAGGACAATGAAGCTCTAACAACAAATTACGTAACCAACATGATTCCGAGACCACATTAGCTACCCCTCGATACTCGGCCTCGGCACTGGATCGGGACAAAGTGGACTGACGTTTTGCAGACCATGAGACTAAGTTATTACCAAGAAACATACAATAGCCAGACGTAGACCGTCTGGTGTCCGGACAGCCCCCCCAATCAGCATCTGTATACGAGACAAGTGTGAACGTCGATGAAGGATATAAATGCAAGCCATAGTCAAATGTACCTTGAATATACCGAATGATGCGTTTGAGCGCATTCATGTGCTCAACCCCGGGATCATGCATAAACAAACACCTGTTGTACGGCATACATAATATCTTGTCTCATGAAAGTGAGATACTGAAGGGCCCCTGCAAGACTGCGATAGCGGGTCGGGTCCTCGTATGGTGCGCCGGCCGTAGCACCCAATTTGGGCTTAGTATTAACCAGAATGGATGTGGACTTACAGGATGACATCCCAGCCCTCTCAATGATCTCGGCTGCATACTTCCTCTGTGATAGGAACAATCCACCTGCATGACGAGTGACAGCAATCCCCTAAAAATAACTCAAGGGCCCTAAGTCTTTCATAGCAAACCCAGAACTGAGCATTGTCATGATAGACTGGAGTAAGGCATCGGAAGAGACAATCAAGATAATATCATCCACATACAATAGTATATAAGCCAAGGACGAACCACGATGATATATGAACAAGGAATTATCCGACCTGCTGTGAGCGAACCCAATAGTTGAGACATAGTCGGCAAACCTCTTATACCAGGTCCGTAGAGACTCTTAAGCCCATACAAGGACTTCTTCAACAAACATACACGATGAGGAAATTTGGGATCCCTAAACCCCAAGGGCTGATGCATATACATTGTTTCCTTTATATCACTATGTAAGAAAGCATTCTTCACATCTGACTGATAAATGAGATATGCTTTCGAAAGAGCCAAGCTGAGCACAGTGCGAATGGTAGCCGATTTGACCACCAGACTAAATGTCTCACCACAATCCACACCAACCTGTTGAGTTTTACCATCACCTACAAGACGAGCCTTACGCCTCGCAAATGAACCGTCAGAATTATCCTTATGAGCAAAAATCCACATAGATCGGATAATATTAACACCAGATGGACGGGGCACCAACTCCCACGTATTATTATCAATAAGAGTCTTATATTCGTCGGTCATAGCAATTTTCCAATTCGGGTCATTTAAAGCAGATAGTGGATTACGGGGCAGAGGAGATTTAAGAACATTAGAATTTAAATTAAAATATCTTTTTGGTTTAAAAATACTCTGTTGACTACAAGTGACTGGTCTTTGACTCGGGGAAGAATTGGACTGTTGTCGGGAATTTTCTGGACTCAGAACGGACAGGCCAACAGGCAGCAGCCTCGGATGAAGGAACTGGACCAGTTCCAGTATTGGGCTGCACTAGCCCAAATGCTGAAACTGGCCCAGTGACGGTATTGGGAACAGTGGGTGTTAGTGGGGCCAGCGGACAGTGGGCCCGCTGGAGGATTTGGGGTGCGGGACATGTCCGAAAAATGATGAATAATATATGGGGATATACCATCATCCAAAAAATTATACGAACTAGGCATGAGATTACTAACCTTAGCAAACGAAAATTGGGATTCATAAAAAATTACATGGCGATTAATGATGATTTTATTAGAAGATAAATCAAAACATTTGTAACCACGATGATTGGACGGATAACCCAAGAACACACACGGGGTAGAACGAGCCTGAAGTTTGTTAATTGTAGTGGACGGGAAGAGTGGATAACACAAGCACCCAAAGACCCTAAGATGTGAATACGAATGAGTCTTATTAAATAAAATTTGAAGGGGGACGAATATGTCAAACCTTTGGAAGGAATAATGTTAAGAAGATATGTAGTCATTTGTAGAGCATGATGCCAAAACGACGGGGGTATGGAAGCATGAATTAGTAAAGTGCGGACAATGTTATTAATGGTACGAATTTTGCGTTCAGCTTTCCCATTTTGTGAAGACGTATGAGGGCAAGAAAAACTAAAATTGATCCCATTATTGGCACAAAATTTCCAAAACACCCCATTGTCATATTCTTTGCCATTATCACATTGGATATTTTTTATTTCACGTTCGAATTGGGTTCTAATGAATGCTCTAAATTTCAAGAAGATGGAAAAAACTTGAGATTTCTTCGCTATTGGAAAAGTCCACAAAAGTTTAGAATAATCATCCAAAAAGAGAACATAATATCGATGACCCAAAGAACTAAGAACAGAAGACGTCCATAGATCACTATGAATAATATCAAATGACATTAAAGTATGAGAATTAGAGTCTACAAATAGCAACTAAACAATTTTTCCTAAAGAACAAGATTGACACTTCGGAGTACTACGCGTACCCTTACAAGAAATAAAATTGTTTTTATCTAAGAAAGACAAAATAGATGACCCTAGATGGCCTAGACGAGCATGCCACAAGGAAGGAGCAAGGGCTGCAAATGCTGACGGCAAGGCTTGACTCGATAGACCGGAACTTGGCGTGATAAGATAAAGATCCCCTTACTATCACACCTCATGAGAGGACTCCCTGTCTTGAAATCCTTCACAGAGAAACCAAACATATCAAATTCAATAGAGACGGAATTGTCAGTCGTGAATTTACGGACATACACTAAGTTTTTAATCAATTTGGGGGCATGTAGGGTATTTTTCAAGATAAGGGGTGGATGGGGGGAGACAAAGTTTTATGACTATAACCACGAATTGGAATAGAATTACCATTACCAATAATGATGCCACGAGGGTTGCACAAATTGGAATAAGACGAGAGAGTACCTGAATCGGATGTCATGTGGGTAGTGGCACCGGTGTCCATATACCAATTTGGGTCCGGAGGAGTTAATCCAAGCGTGTGCATGGCGACTTCGATGTCGGTCGGAGTGGGGCCTGCTGCATGATGGGCTTGCGGAGGCCGAGGCCCAAGCACCCCTGATTGCTACCTCGGCCCAGATGGGTTACCGAAAGATGGCCAATGTATGTTGGGTCGAGAGATGGCTGACCAACCCACTGATTATTCACTGGATACGGCGGAACTGAGGACCAGTAGTTGTTGGGCCACTTCCCATTGGTCCAGGCCCACGACCAGTTGGCCCAAGGCTGGAACCAGTTGGGTCGTGGCTCACTGCTGCTGGAGTGGGACCCGCTGCGGCCGTTACCTCTACCGGAACCACCGCGTTTGCCACCACGATTTTTTCTATTATTTTTATGATTATTTTTGCCTCCACCGTGAGCATGGTTTTGGCCCGAATTATGAACAAAACCCGAAAAATTTGTGGAGGACATCATCATGACTACGGGGCTCGCACCGGTAGCCGCCTTTTTAGCCATCAGACAGGCCGACAACCAATTGTAGAACCAAACGATTATTTGTCACAGGTGCGCCAATGTTACGAAGTTGGTCCGTCAACTCATTGAGTCTCTTGCAATATGCAGAAAAGTTCAAAAATTCTTCCAGGCGAACTTGAGAGAATTCCTGCTCGAGGGTGACAACACGTGAATGTTGGTTATCTTGGAATATATCACGCAACCTATTCCAGGTAGCCATAGCCGTAGTGGCCGGCTCAATGATCGTCTGTAAGAGGTCGACTGAAATAGTGGAATAAATCCATTGGAGAACGGTAGCATCAAGCGTAATCCATAACTGAGGATCCTCTGCGGGAATAGAGGCAGCGGGAGGAATTATGTGATGGATGACTTTATGGGAGATAGCGTGAATTTTAAACAATTCTGCCCATGTCGCATATAGGACGTTTTCCATCTCAAGAACAATAGGGATGTTGTTCTTGATGTTAGAGACAGTGGGGGCAGGATGAAACATGTTCCTAGACATAACGAAAGAACAAAGGAATTTGAGGGAAAATTGGGAAAAGTGGAGGTAAAATTTATCACGAATTCCGGTGAAGGGGGACGAAAATCGAGGCAGGTTTGTCTGAGAAATGGCACAAAAACCGAGAGCAATATTTGGAGAACAAAGGCGGAAGCAATTTAGATCTAGTCTCTTGATACCATGAAAGAAATAATTCCTTGATTATTTTCATTAATTGAAAGAGAATATATACAAGTTACATATTTTCATAATAGGAGAATCTTATTCCTATTCTAACTCCAAAACCCTATTCTAGTAGTACAAGACTCCTATCACTATGGTAAGTGTACAAGACTAATTAAGGTAACATTTACACTACAATATTACATCAATATACATAAAATATTATACTGTATGTGATGGGCCAACCCGAGATGGGCTGGTCTGCCTTATACCGTGTTGGGCTTCAACTCAAAAGACCCGTGATATACACCATGTATAACAAGTGTATATCACGGGTATATACCTTGCTTAACAATCTAATTAATAAAAGCTAGTATTATATATTTTCGTATTTAATTCTAGAAAGAGAAAAAAATCAAAATAAGAAAAATCTCACTGGAAAATATTGCTCAAGGAGTTTCGCTTCATTTCCTTCTCAAACTAAGCAACAGAAGGGAAAATAAATACTATTTGTTTTACAAGATACAACTTAAAATTCCACTACCGACAATTTTTTGGAACAATGAGAAAATTGTCTTTTCACATAAAGCCGGAAACTTGTATCTTATCATGACAAATACCGGCCGTTTGATGCTCTAAATTTTTGTTTTCTAAAACTATAGGAATACCAATAAGTTGAAGAAAACAGACTCCTAAGATAGAAATAATGCTCACCGGCATTTTTAGGTATTTAAAGAATAGCTATTGTCATAGAGTTTTAAATTTCACGTATAAAAATTATAGTTTTACATGTAAAATATGAAATTTCATGGTAGTGGTTACGTTTCAATTACATGGAATTAATTGTGGTTATTAGTGAATTTTCATCATAAATTCTGTTTCTTTAGTTAATTTTCAAGTCTCTTTTTTAGTAATATCATATTTATATGTAAGAGAATTACAAGTATCTCACACGAGGGAAGAACTATAAGTCCAAGTACCTCAAGAATAAGGATTTGCTTATGCTCACTTCCTTTTGCATCAATCAATTAATCTTCTTTGGGTGTCTTAATTTCAAGAACCCAATAAGTGCAGGCCCAAATATAATCATACAAAAATGAGACTTTTGACTTATGATCGACTTTCAAGAACTTTTCTATGTCTCTATAAATTGATGGTGTAAAATATATTTACATAATCGATTACATTTAGTAATTACATGTAACTTTATATAATAACATTAATGGGTAACATAGACTAAATGACAAGTAATTAGGTATAATAGGTTAAATTACATTAAAGGTATAAAATGGAGTATTATTTAAACTAAATGTATATATAACTCGAATCTATATGTACATAACTTATATTAAATCCATATTCATGAGATGATTGTCTCTTTTCCACGCACTTTCTCATTATGGAGTAGCTTTTAGGAAGCAATTTGATGGTTGTAACTGTAATAGAGCCCATTTACTATTTTATAAAGTTCTAGCATTATTAAGAAGATGGTTACTCATATATACTGATATCATAACATTTTTTTACACTTATAACAAGTTACCTTTTTTTTTCTTAGTTAACCAATTACTTCCTCTATCTTATTCCAAAAAGAATGCATCACTTTCATTTTTAGTCCGTACAAAAAAGAATGACACATTTTTTCATTTAGCAATAATTTAACTTTAAATTTTACTTTTCACGCAAAACAAAATAATCTATAACACACTAATATCTTTGACTTATTTTAGACTATAAGATTCAAAAGACTTTCTTTATTTCTTAAAATGTATGTCAAATGAAAGTACATCACATAAATTGGGACCAAGGGAATACTAAAATTTATTATAGGCAGTGGCTGCTTACATAACCTTCAAATGATCTGATAGTGTCAATGTGGATGAATAAGAGGGAGTTGCTCCAATGGGGAGTGTGTTTGGGGGTACTATTTTACTTTGTTTTCCACTCGGTGTCCGGTACCCGCGCTATTGAGGAATGATAGAAACTAGAAAGAAATAAATACACATTAATTTGATAACACCAACATCAATAAAAACCTTGAAAAACTATGAACTACCAACACTTTCTTCCACCAATCTGAAGCTGTATTTTAATGACCATACCATTAAGCAATAGTACTAGTTAGCAGAATTACACTTTGGATAGTTGATCATTAAATTACAGCTACACAACATAACAAGAAAAATAGCACAAAACTTAATTACAGACAATTAACCAACCAAACTAAACTTCCAAAATCAAGCACCTAATTCTTACTCTTACCATCTTTGATGGCTTTATCTACAACAACTACTTTGAACTTTTTGTACTCATCAAATTCCTTACTAGTATTATTTTCCAGTACTGCAGAATCCTCTGGTGCCACTGGCCTCCTACTCCCCAATATGGTCCATACAATCACAACAATGAATGCACCTAATGTTCCACATCCAGTACCAAATAACATAGCACCAAGAATCCTTAAAGCACAATCACTTTTGCTGTGTATTACTTTCATCTCATGTCTTTTTTCCCCTTCAAATGCTTGTGGATCCAATGGCTCAGAATGCATCCAGTGTGGTGCAATTCTTGTTTTAAATCCCCATGAGTAGATATTGCATTTTTGAGTGGAATTTCCACTTGAAGAGCTTAACCCCACAAACAATTCTTCTTTAAACATTCTTGACAAGTCAATAAGATAAGAAACCAATGGATTAAAAGGTCTAATTTCACCTAATTTGCTTAACCTCACTTCTAATCTCTTTGAACTTGCTTCATAATCAATCCAAGATTGAATCTTTTCACCACTATTCAACAACCCCAAGCTAACATTACTCACTTTAACAGACACAAAGCTACTCAAATCAACACCAACATGGTTTCCATTCACATCATCATATTTCTCATCCATAAATGTATCAAATTCTACAGCAAGAAACTTCATTTTTCTAACACCCAATAGCCCAAATAAGCCACCATCAAACACATCAAAAGGATAACCAATAGGTACCATCACAAAAGCAAATCCATCCCCATTTTCTCTTGACAAAGAAAACACAAAATGCATTGAAAAAGACACCATTTTTCTTGGATTTTTTTCAACTAGATTAATAGGTTTCTTGTTCAAGATTCTTCCAGCACTAAAACCCATTGAACCACTCATTTGTATAACACCATTAACAACCTTAGCTTCACCATAAAGTGCAAGCTGAGACTTAAAGTTTGAATCTTTACCAAAATTCTCAAAATCAAACAAAATTTGCTCCTCAGATTGGATATTCTTGAAGTAAAAACACAAGTAAAATAGCACTATGAGGTACCTGAAAGCTGATAAACTACCCATTTCTTGATCTTGGCTTAACTTGAACTGGAAAAACATTAACTTTGTATTTTTTTTATTTTTTTTTGTAGCTGGACTTACCAAGGCTTCTTTTTGGTTGAACCCATGTAGAGAAATATACTAAGGAAGTTGATATTAATATAATTTTTAAGGGTATTTATCTTAAAAGAATTTCTAGGGTTTGAGTTGAGTATTGAGAAAGATGGGAGTAGAATTGCTTGGGGAAATGGGTAACAGGGGGTGATGGGGGAGTGGTAGGCTGGACTTGGAGGTTGTGAAAATTAAATGTGTACGTTTTTACTTGTTTCTGCAAACTCTTTACTCTTCTGATTCACTTTCCTAACTGGTTGGTTGCTTACTGAGGGAATATAAAATGAGATTCTTTATGATAATGTCCTCCTTTTCTCTCATATTATCATATCTAGTCCTCCTATTTTGTAGATTTTACTTTGTTTGACCGTTATGTTATGGAAAATTTGAGTTTATTGCTTGGCTGATTATTCAGAGTTAGCAATTGATTGTCGGATTTTGTCCTGCAGAAAGCGTTGTTCCATTTTTAATTTAGCAAGCATGTAACTGTCTGAACAGACTAGTCTACGCTCAGTCAATATTTCGAACTTGTCTCGATACTGACAATTCATTGGATGAGATAGCAGAGAGAGAAAGAAAAACAAGTAGTTCTGAAATGAGACTCCGCCTAGCTAGCGCTCTCCTCACCTCAATGCTACACTTCGGCAGCTACAAACTACGACGCTTAAGAAGAAAAGTTACATCTGCTGGATATGCAAAGCAATACGGGAAGTAAATAAATATTACAAGTGTTCGAAAGGATAAACAAACAAGCCAATGTTTAGAACTGCCGCAAACTTGTTGAGTCTTGAATCTTGATAACATGAAATCAAGAAACACTAAAATGCCCCCAAAAATCAACTCCAACGGTAGGCATTCCGTCGTTCCCAAATTCAACATTCCAGACCCGTGACCCGAGCCCGGACGGGACTGGCGGCGTGCGTGTGGGCTTATCCTTGAACCCAAGCATATCTAGGTCCTCCCTCCTTTAAACACATGGGTTACCCCTTGGGGTCTCAAACCCTTAGCCAATTTTGAGACTTATAAAGAGAGCAATTCTTCCTTTTCCCACCGATGTGGTATATTTGTCCCACACCATATTTTCATGCCTCAAACACCTTACTTCGTGGACCAATATCTCTTTCATTTCTCAACGAAATTTGACGATTCTTGGCCCTACGGTCATCTACTCACTTAGTAGATTATGCACGTGAGAAGAGACAAAGCCTCCAACATGCGGAACCCTAGTGTTTAATTCATTAAATATGGGTGGACGCACCTCCCCACCAAAGGTAAATTTCAAACAACATCTACCTGCATTCACCCTGACAAGCTAACCCGAGCTTACTGAGGGTCTTACTGCCGGAACCAGCAAGGCTAATGTCTACTTATACTTTTGAGAGGTCCACTTATACTATTGATAAAGTCTCTATCGGATTTCGTCGTGCAAGTAGAAGATCGCTTCAAATTCACTATGATTTAGTTGAATGTAGAGTAGTTCGCTCTTACTATGTTTGATTAGTAAGTTATTTAGAACTTACTAATTAAAATGGTCAAGTTGATTTTGGCCTTGGTTCAATGAGGTGAATGAAAATCATGAGAGATTATGATTTAGATTTAAGTGATACAAATAACACTAGGTGATTCATTTATATACTTGTCGAAATGTTGATAGTCAAAGTTACTTGTATATATGTTGGCAGTAGCTAGTAGGTGGGTGCTAATAAAATAGTCGAGATACGTACAAACTGACTTGTACATTAATATAGTATACTTGCATTATATTCAAAAATTGTTATAGTAAAGTCAATGTAAAAAAGAGGGCACGCATTTTAACCATTTTTTTCACATATACTTTTTTTTGTGCAAATATTTGAGCTTTTGGGCAGTAATATGACCATGAAAGACTAATGAATTTAAGTAAAGCAACTTACAATTATTAGCATTTGACACAAAGCAAACTTTTTCCTTCTAAGCATTATGTTTCTGAAATATCATAAACATAATGATTGCGAAAAGGAATGAAGGTCAGGTTAACTAGTGTAAAGCAAATAATAGTTGCACTTTTCATACAAAAACACAGAAAAAAGAGGTAGTAAAACTACAGAAGTCTAAAGTACAAGGGTAACGTAAGTAAATACAGAAGTATGCCATTGCTAAAAGACCCACATACTTTACATTATCTCCAATAAACAGACGCTCTGCCTGTCAAAATAAAAGTAAAATTTGTGTATATTTTATTATTTTCAGAACTTATATTATAAAATTTTACTGGTTATATTATTGTTCGTACTTTACGGCCATAGAATTAGAACACAGCTGGCACTGAAAAACGAAGAGATCACAAGTTCTATACTCCATTGTTTACAGGGATTTATTTATACTTTATCATATAAAATGTATTTTCGGTATAGTTTAACCCGTAATAAAATGTTTGTTATATTTATACTTGTGATATAAAATCTATTTTCGATATAGTTTAACTGGTAATAATCACATCCACATTGTGAAATTTTACTGGGTATGTTGTTGTTATGTTTAACTGGTAATAATATGTTTGTTATATTTATTCTATTCGACCTATTTTAAGGGGGTTTTGAGGTTTTAGCACGTTCATAAGAAAATAATTAAATACATAATTATAATTTATCAAATTACCCTTATTCATATTATTATTAAAATTATAATAACCTTTTACCCCTTTACAACAAGGCTAAAATTTAAAAACAATAATTAATTTTATCTTTATGTTTGTTATATTTATTCTATTCGTCCTATTTTAAGTGTTTTTTGAGGTTTTAGCACGTTCATAAGAAAATAATTAAGTGCATGATTATAATTTATCAAATTATCCTTATTCAGTATTATTTTTTAAAATTGAAATTATTAATAACTTTTTACCTCTTAAAAGCAAGGCTAAAATTAAAATACAATAATTAATTTTATAAATATTTTTAAAGATAGAACGAGTATATCATTAAAAAATTATATATAATTATCGTATAAGTGATTCGGCAAATATATTTACTATCCTTTATAGAACTTAATTAAACTCTCATTTTGTTTTTTGTCTTCTTTCATTCTTTGTTTTTTTATTACTTGAGAAGTTGTGTTAATTAATGAGTTAATGCTTTTCAAGTAAATAAAAAGAAAACGTTTTGGGGTTGCTAAAAAGCAAGAGATTCGTTTCGTTTTTATGTTGGCCAAAGTGTGAGATGTGTGTTACTGTAATACTGTGTGTGTGTATTGTGGACTGTGCCAACTTTATAAACCTTTTCCTTTTCTGACCCAAAAAATAATACTTTCCCTGTTTCAATTTACGTGAGCTATTTACTATTTGAAGTGTCTACGAGTTGATTTTTTTATCACGGCTTTTTAATATTTTTTAAAATTATTTAAATTATAAATTATCATGGATTATAGTACTTTTAATATAGTTTCTAAATAAATAAATTTTATTTTTACAAATTTTAAAAATCAATGTCAAAATTTAAGGTTAAAGTTTGACCCTCGTACTCTAAAAATGTTCACATAAATTAAAATGGATGGAGTAGAGTCTACCAATAAATTTAAGGTCAAAGTTATAAAGTATGAAAATGCATATATGAATTGTTCTGGGAAGATATTGAAAGAAATAATACATTCATTATTTTCATTAATGAAAGAAAATATATACAATTTACAATTTCCTTAATAGGAAAATCATATTCCTATTCTACTCTCAAAATTCTATTCTAGTAGTACAAAAATCCTATAATTATGGTAAGTGTACATTACAAATTAATACAATTATTCTACACTAATTAAACAGCCAAAACCATGATATACACTTAAGTATGGTAAGTGTATATCACGGTCCAAAATCAGTACCAAACCCGTGATATACACTACTTATGGTAAGTGTATATCACGGGTATACACATCATTTATCACACCCCCGCAGTCATAGCGGGCGGTCTTCGTACGCTGAGACTGTCCCTAAAATTTTCAAAAAGGACCGAGGGAAGACCTTTGGTAAAGATGTTTGCAATTTGATAGCTGGAAGGGACATGACAAACACGTACTTGTCCACGAGCTACCTTTTCGCGAACAAAGTGGATATCCATCTCGATATGTTTAATGCGCTGGTGTTGAACCGGATTTCCAGAAAGGTAGATGGCACTAACATTATCATAATAAACCAAAGTAGCTTTCTGAACAGGACAATGAAGCTCTAAAAGAATATTACGTAACCAACACGATTCAGAGACCCTCGATACTCAGCCTCTACACTAGAGCGGGAAAAGTCGAATGTGCTTTGCAGACCAGGAGACTAAGTTATTACCAAGAAACATACAACAGCCAGACGTAGAGCGTCTGATGTCTGGACAGCCACCCCAATCAGCATCTGTATACGAGACAAGTGTAGATGTCGATGAATGATATAAATGTAAGCCCAAGTCAAGTGTCCCCTGGATGTACCGAATAATGCATTTAAGCGCATTCATGTGCTCAACCCTGGGATCATGCATAAACAAACACACCTGTTGTACAATATACGTAATGTCCATGCAAGACTGCGATAGCGGGTTGAATCCTCGTAAGGGGAGCCAGCCGCATCCCCTAGCTTGGGTTTAGTATCAACTGGAGTGGAAGTGGACTTGCATGAGGACATACCAGCTCGTTCAATGATCTCAGCTGCATACTTCCGTTGTGATAAGAATAACCACCTGCATGACGAGTGACAGCAAACCCAAAAAACTAACTCAAGGGCCCTAAATCTTTCATAGCAAACTCAGAACTGAGCATTGTCATGATAGACTAGCGTAATGCATCAGAAGAGGCAGTCAAGATAATATCATCCACATATAATAGTATATAAGCCAGGGAAGAACCACGACGATATATGAATAATGAATTATCAGACCTGTTGTGAGAAAACCCAATAGACGAAACATAGTCTGCAAACCTCTTATACCAAGCCCGTGGAGAATGCTTAAGCCTATGCAAGGACTTCTTCAATAAACAGACATGATGAGAATATTTGGGATCCCTAAACCCTAAGGGCTGATGCATATAGAATGTCTCCTTAAGATCACCATGTAAGAAAATATTCTTCACATCTAACTGATGAATGGGCCATGCTTTCGAAAGAGCCAAGCTGAGTACAATGCGAATGGTAGTCGACTTGACCACCGGACTAAATGTCTCATCACAATCCACACCAACCTATTGAGTCTTACCATCATCTACAAGACGAGCCTTATGCCTCGCAAAAGAATCATCAGAATTGTCTTTATGAGCAAAAATCCACATAGACCGAATAATATTAACACCAGAAGGACGGGGTAACAACTCCCACGTCTTATTCCCAATAAGAGCATCATATTCATTGATCATAGCCAATTTTCAATTCGGGTCATTTAAGGCAGACACGGGGTTACGAGATAGAGGGGATTTAAGAACATTAGAATTCAAATTAAAATGTCTTTTTGGTTTAAAAATACCCCATTGACTATGAGTAACCAGTCTATGACTCGGGGAAGAATTTGGTGAATTTTGGGAAATATCGGGACAAGTGACAGACTGGCCAGTAGGCAGTGGGCTTGCTGGCCCAGAACTGGAAACTGGATCCATGACTGAAGCTGAGACTAGACCAATTTTAGTATTAGGCTGGGCAACTGGCCCAATTATGGAAATTGGGGTAGAAACTGGCCCAATTACGGAACTGGAAACAGAGGGGTGAGATGAAATCGTAGGTCCAGCAGGCAGTGGGTCCGTTGGCGAATTTTGGGTGCGGGATAGGTCCGAAAAATGGTTGATAATATATGGAGAGACGGTGTCGTCCAAAATATTATACGACTAGGCTCGGGGCTATGCACGTTAGCAAAGGGAAAATTGGGTTTCAGATAAATCAAAACATTTGTAACCACGATGATTAGACGGATAACCCAAAAACACACAAGGGGTAGAACGGGCCTGAAGTTTTTTAATTATGGTGGACGGAAACAACGGATAACATAAGCACCCAAAGACCCTAAGATGTGAATACAAATGAGTCTTATTATATAAGATTTGAAGGGGGACGAATATGTCAAACCTTTGGTAAGAAGAATGTTAAGAAGATATGTAGCCATTTGTATAGCATGATGCCAAAAAGAAGGAGGCACGGAAGCATGAACCAATAAAGTTCGGACAATGTTATTAATGGTACGAATTTTACGTTCGACTTTTCCATTTTGTGAGGACGTATGAGGACAAGAAAAATGAAAATTGATGTCATTATTAGCACAAAACTCCCGAAAAACCCCATTATCGTATTCTTTGCCATTATCACATTGAATATTTTTTATTTCCCGTTCGAATTGGGTTTTGATGAATGTTCTAAATTTTAAGAAAGTGAAAAAAAACATGAGATTTTTTCGCTATCGGAAAATTCCGTAAAAAAATAGAATAATCATCCAAAAATAGAACATAGTAACGATGACCCAAAGAACTGAGAACATGAGATGTCCATAAATCGCTATGAATAATATCAAATGGCATTAAAGTACGAGAATTAGAGTCTACAAACGGCAATCTAACATTTTTTCCTAAAGAAAAGATTGACAAATCAGAGTACTACGCGTTCCCTTACAAGAAATAAAATCATTTTTATCTAAGCAAGACAAAATTGACGACTCCGGATGACCTAGACGTGCATGCCCCAAGGAAGGAGCAAGAGATACAAAAGAAGATATGTCTTAAGAAACCCAAATTATTGTTCTGAGGACGATATTGAGGACTTCTATTCTGATGATGATTAGGGGTACAATGATTTTATTTTTATTTTTAATTTATGATGAAGTCATCAATTTGAAAAAAATTAGTATGTTTAATTTTGCTTTGATTGTTATACAACAACAAAAACATACCCAGTGAAATTCCACAACATGGGGTCTGCGGATTGATTGTTATAGTTTATTATTAATTTATATAAGCGTCTTAGAGTTAATAATACATAAAAAATTCAACAATTCACATTTTTTTAATGAAAACACAAATAAATTAGCACATAAAAGGTGTCAATTACATAATACATTTAAAAAACATAGAAAATACATAATGCATGAAAACGTGCAATACATAAAAATAAAATACATAGAAATAATAAACAACAACAAGATAGCACAACTCATCTTCCAAAATTTCAATTTATCTTTCAAAGTATTTTCTCGTGTTGAGTGTCTCTAAGGTTATCCTTGATAAAACTTTATTTTTCTTCGGATTCTTTTCGAGACATCCAAAAGGTCAATTTTTTCTTGAGCTTCCATAAGTTTAAACTGCAAGTCAAACTTCACGGTGTCTCTAGTGATACGTGAAGTCGCGGTATCTCTATCAACATGAGGCTTTTTAAACTTCGCCGCCAACGTTTTATCCACGAGTATTTCATCTTCCCATCAAAAATATTTGGAACCATCCATATCCTATAAACATTACATGAAAATTAGTTTTTGAAAGTAAAATATGTGGATAATATGAAAAAACTCTAAACACTAAAAACTTGTAAAAACACTTACATCGAGCACTTTACAGTGCCATAAATGATGACCCGAATTATCTTGGATCCTTGATATTCTGAGCTTACAATAATAACCGCAATCATAAATGTTGACACCCAATTTTGTCCCATCTTTTATGATTTTATTCGTAATTTCTAATATTTTTGACACTTTTAAAACAATTTTAAAATATAGGCATGTATGTGTATATATCTTATTATTATTATTATTCGCATTTTTTACTATCATTTGCATCTTTATCATAATCATAGTTTTATCCATAATATTCTATGTTATTTTATTTTTTCGCCAAATGGCATCGCATTTCCGTTTTTTATCAAGCATTGAACATTTCGCAAATATTATATTTTTTATTATCACTTCGTTATGTTATTTTAAATAATTCACATCTTTTACAAAATATATATATATATATATATATATATATTTAATGTTAAAACCCTTTTATATTTTTAAACCCAAAACAATTTCTAACCCATTTCATTTTCCCAACCCAATACAAATCTCCCAAACCCAATTCCCTTTCCCTTTTTCCCAAAAACCGAAGCCCAACTCCCCTTTTCTTATTCCCCATCGCCCAAGCCTAAACTCCCCAATTAAATCCCCCACTCGGTGGCCCAATCCCCCAACCCGTCGGCCCCAAACCCGAACCCGCCCAAAACCCGCAAGCCCAAAACCCATTCCCCCTTTAAAACCCCAAAACCCAAAAAACAAAACAAAAAAAACCCAAAAATCAGAAAAACCTAAACCCTACCCCCCCTGAACCGCGCCGCACACCCCACGCCCCGACCCCACTCGCCGGTCACCTCGCCCTGCCATCACCGACCCCTGACACCACCAACCCCCCTCTGTTACGCCGACACCCTCAAATCCGCGACCCATGCCCCTCAAATCCGCGATTTTGGCTCCTTTATTTTGAATTTCAAACTCGTTTTAAGGGGGAATCCACCTATAAATACCCCATGTTGTTCTTCATTTTTTAGGGGAGATTGGATAGATTTTGGGAGGATTTTCAAAGGAATTTTCGGAGGATTTTTGGAAAATGATTCAATATATAAATATTTTGTTGTGTTCTTGATGGTAAGCATTTGCCCTCCTTGTTATTCAAGAATCAAGTCCGAAAAGGTTTGTTCTCCACTTCGATTCTCGATTTTGGATACCGATTCGGGTCGGGTCACCGACCCGGGCCGGGTCGACCCGGTTCGGGTAACATTTTCAGAATTCTTGCATTTCATATTTTTGTATGTTTGGTTATCTGAAATTGATGAAATTAGTTGATTCCGGGTTGAACACATGATTCGGGTCGTGTCGACCCGATTTGGATTTTCCAAATTTCTTGCATTGTTGCTGTTGTTATTATTGGTTATCTGAAATTGATGAAATTAGTTGATTCCGGGTTGAACACATGATTCGGGTCGGGTCACCGACCGGGTCGGGTCGACCGGTTTGGGTTTTCCAAATTTCTTGCATTTCATATTCTTGTTACTGGTTATCAAAAATCTGAATTTCTGATTTCATTCGGGTCACCGTTCATAATCCGGGTCTGTTTATTTTTTTTTATAAATGTTTCTTAATCCTGTTTTGGTTCCGAAACTTCGAAATTCGGGTCGGATAGTTTAATCGCTACTGTCTGTTTCTTTGGCATTGTTATTATGTTATTGATGGAATTAATACCGCATTCTCTTTGTTGTTTTATTGATTCAAACCAATATTGCGTCCATCTTCGGAAGACGCTTCTCGGATATTTACTGTTTTACTGTTTTACTTTTTAAACTAAACATCCCGTCTTTTCGGAAATTGCCTCTGCTTTTTGTTCTGCTTACCGCTTACTGCTTACTGCCTCTCCGTTTTCTGCTTATTGCTTATTGCTTACCGCTTACGCTTCGCCTCTCCGTTTTCGCTTTTACGCTTCTTCGCTTTCGCTTTACGCTTCTTCGCTACTCGTTCGATTTAATTCTGCTGATTTGAACACGATACTACACTGGCCGATGAAAAATATCCATTGATTTTGAGGCCTCCACAGTCGTAAAGACGGAAATATAACTTCTGGGCAATGATGAGACTTAAACCTTGTATTTCATCCGAGATCAACATGTTTAGTAGGCGAGGTGATTAAAATAACCAAACAGGTTATATATTCGCAGCCACGACGTGATTATAGTGATCTTTTCTTTTCATCCGAGATACCAACACGTTTAGTAGGCGAGGCAATCAAAATAATCACTGAGTCATATGTTTGCAGCCACGATGTGATTGGAATGGTTTTTTTCAAATTTTAAGTCTGAGCTCTCCGTGACCAAAACGATCACTGTTTTTGGATACGGACCCGAAGTTACGTTTTTTCAAAACGCTCTCGGAGTTTATTTATTTTTATTTACCATCTTTAATTCAGCTTTTATCCCGCTCTGTATTGTAATATTATTTATTGTCCTTATGTGATTGTTAAGATGCTTAGAATAGGTAGAGTTAGAATTAATTCATAGGATAGTCTAAACTTAGAAATCCTCCGCTAGTTTATTTTTTAGGCTCGGCATGCATATTTAAAATTTTCAAAACAAACTATGATCATCTTCTATTCATTTTATTAATTATACAACAAAAAATGATTTCCAAAAATTACTCATTTGGCATTACAAATTAATTGCTCTTCTCCTTATTATTGTCACAAATGCATACATGTACAAAATGCATCTCTTTCATTAATTATTTGCAAACATCTTTTTAACTTCATACTTTAAACATGCATTTTTCTTAGTGTAATATTAACCTGAGTTTGATCGGATAACCGCAAGTTAGCGGATCTTAAAGGATGCCTAACCCCTTCCATTTAGGATAATAAAGAACTCTTACCTAGAATCTCATTAGTTTCGCAGACCTTAAAATTGGAGTTTACATTGCAGCACTTAGTTTAATATTTAGGTGTCCTAATTCACCGTAAAAAATAATTAGGTGGCGACTCCTCAACTCCCTTTTACCCAGGAATCACCCGAACACGCCGTGCTCCGCTTTTGACCTCGGAGCGGGTCGAAAATAGGGCGCGACAGAATGGCGACTCCGCTGGGGACATTTCAGGTTCTTAACCATAGCAAAATCAGGTTAATTATTATTATGCTTTACTTTTGCTTACTATTTGTTTTAATGCTTTGATATGTTTCATTTGTGAAATTTTGCATAATTGTTTTAATTGCTATATTGTTTTACTGCTTTCCTTAAATTGGCATTTCGCTCATATTTCTTCCATTCTGGAAAATTGACACTATCACACACTACACGCGAGGTGTGTTTTGCGCACCCGCAAAATTTCTTTCAATCTACCAAATTTTAGGAGAGTTGGCGTATGCGCGGAGTGTCCGGACCATCCGGTGGCCGCGTAGCCTTCTCACTCGAGTAGTCCGCTCGGGAACCTTGTGTCTAGTCAACCAAATCTTAGAAAATTTAAGATAGAGCTATACCACCCTTTATTTTAAGTCATGCATGCATACACCTTAGGTGGATCGATCCTTGGCATCGACTCCACAATTAAGAAATTCGCCAAAATTGTCCACGGGGCTCACAACCCAACGACCAATCAGCATATTATGTGTAGCGTGATAATGATAAGACTAATCCAAGCCTAATCATGACATGCTGAAATTGGAAAATGTACATTCATTTTGTCTCATTTCCGACAAAAGCATTACAGTTTAGCATCTTGGATCAATCTGTCGTAATCCCGCATATCTGGCGTTTAGGCCCACCTCTGGCATAAGAGAGGCCCCATGCATATTAGGACGCGCATATAATTTCCATACAATCTGCTTCCTATTTTGTGCTGCTTTCCACTCCGTTCATATTATTTGAAGCAATAATTACTCGTCTTATACTAACTTGGTTTTCTTCATTTTTTTTCTCAGCATGTTTATTTTGCCTAATTTATTTCCCCAAAGGTTGATTTGTGTTGACTAAAACTGGCGGAGCACCCCATCTTTTATTTCTCAATCATGTCTACCCAAATTGTATTAATATTTAATGAAACAATGCGATTCAGATTGAGGCCTGAATCACATATATGCATTTAATATGTTTTACCTCCACTTTTGAAAGGTCAAAATGACACATCTGCATTGCTTTTGCTAGTTTAAAATCTGTTTTGTTTAATAATTTTCTTCTTTTTCATCATGCAAACTAATTTGTCGGTAATATGTGAAATATAATGAAACAAGCAAACAAGGTCCCAAACAACGAGTAAGACTTCGAAGAATATGAGGAAGACTCGCAACCGGAAGAACTGGGGCATTTTTTTTGGAATAAGTCAAAGCCAGATTTGGATGAAACATCAGGATGGTTGATAAGTTACAAGCATCGGCACGGACGTTTGCCATTTGTACTCTTGGGCTGCCACGCTACGACCAGGACTTCTACTGGGGCATTTCCCTATCATTCGAAGCCAAATCAGGTACGAAGAGACTGATTGATGAAAGCAGATGGACGCAATCGTCCGGGGCAACCTTATCAGGATAGAATGGCCGAAAACCATCAATGCAGATGCAGTGAAGAGATACTACATCTAAGATTAGTTATTCTCTATGTAATACTTTTTTCTATGTTGTAAAAGTTGCGCTCCCTCGGCGGGATACACATAGAACCCACGTAGGGTTTCGTCTCTTTAAGACAGAATTTTCCTGAAAAAACGCATTTGTTTACTTGCACGAACTACGCCATGACCTGATTCCCTCGGCGGGATACGTAGGCGGCCACATCGGCTTCAGTCCCATTTTTAGAAAAACCCTTACAATCTCCTTTGCTTGTAATGAACTACGTCATGACCTGATTCCCTCATGGGGATACGTAGGCGGCCTAGATCGGCTTCGGTCCCACCATTAGGAAATCTTTTTTCTTTATCTCACATATGACAAAATACACCCATCTGATCACCCTGATAGGGCAGGCAAGCAATCTACACATGACTTGGTTTGGTCCAGTCGAAAGTTCATCATCCTCACATATCGGAAACTGGGGCATTTTTAAGAGATCACTGCCAGAGGACGCCGATAAACATGGAAAAGCATCGGCAAAACTAAGTCTTCAGCCTAAGAGAATTTTGGATAAGACGTTTGCTATGTTTCACCGCATGTCACTGCTCGACAGACATTTACATATATGCATACTTTCTTATAAGCGAATTATTTTCAATAAAATTTTTCATTAAAATTCGACAAGAACTTTTTACTGATATGCCTACTTTCTTATAAGCAAATTATTTTCAATAAATGTTTTCATTAGAGTTCGACAAGAACTTTTTACTGATATGCCTACTTTCTTATAAGCAAATTATTTTCAACAAATATTTTCATTAGAGATCGACAAGAACTTTTTAATGATAAGCATACTTTCTTATAAAACAAATTGTTTTCAACAAATGTTTCCATTAGCGGTTAGCCAAGACTGGGAACTAGACATGGGCTACAGGTCCGAATCAGCAGGACATGCAGCTATCAAGAGCCAAAGCTACAAAGTCAACGCGAATCAACCGCCCCTCCCCAAACTCACAAATTTTCTTTGAATACAGGTTCTTCAAGTTGAAAAAGCAGGGAAGCCACATCACTTATGATTAATTCCCCAAAGAATTTCGGCACCACAACTCACTACAAGGATTACGTTCCTATTTTGCATTTATACGAAGACATCATCTTGACCTACAGGGTCCCGACTATTATGTCTGCACAAAGATGTTATTTCGAATCACAAGGAACGACAACACGGCAAAACCGATGGCAAAGACGTCGCATCACATTTTCGCCCGTGCCAGGACGACATTTCAATTCACGTGAGTTTGGATCGGCAGAAGATTCAGCACAATGCGGAACCCTATTACAGCAAACTGACGGCAAGGACGTCACTTACATCTCTTACAACAGGACATCATTACAATAACGTCATCGACGTTATGGCAGCAGGACAACTATCTTTTACCGCATTTCAACAACGTCAACAGCATTACAATGACGTCTTCAGCGCAGCAACTATCTTTTACGGCAATGCAGCAACTATCTTTTACCGCATCTCAACGACGTCAACAACATTACAATGACGTCTTCAAAACAGCAATTATCTTTTACGGCAATGCATCAACTATCTTTTACCGCATCTCAACGACGTCAACAGCATTACAATGACGTCTTCAACGCAGCAACTATCTTTATGGCAACGCAACAACTATCTTTTACAGCATCTCAACGACGTCAACAACATTACAATGATGTATTCAAAACAGCAACTATCTTTTACGATAATGCAGCAACTATCTTTTACCACATCTCAACGACGTCAACAGCATTACAAAGACGTCTTCAACGCAGCAGCTATCTTTTACGACAACACAGCAACTATCTTTTACAGCATCCCAACAACGTCATCGACGTTACTGCAACAGCAAACATCATTACAATAACGTCATTGACGTTACTACAGCACATCAACTATCTTCAACATCATTACAACGACGCCTTCAGCGTAACAACTATCTGCAACAACAAACATCATTACAATAACGTCATCGACGTTATGGCAGCACAACAATTATCTTCTACAGCAAAGCAACATTACAACAGCGTCATCGACGTTACTGCAGCACAATAACTATTTTTACGGCTTTACAACGACGTCAACAATATTACAACGACGTCCTCAGCACAACAACTATTTTTACAGCTTTACAACGACGTCAACAGCCTTACAAACGACGTCCTCAACACAACAGCTATTTTCGCAGCATTACAACAACATCATCAACGTCTATACAATGACGACATCAGCAAAGTCTATACAACAGCGACGTCAACAACATTACAACGACGTCTTCAACACAACACGTCGATCCAACGACGTCATTTCAAGCACTCCGCCTCATAATATGAGTATTTTAATTTCAGTCAGGCGCCCACCTTATAATGAGGGTATTTTAATTTCAGTCAGGCACCCACCTCCTAATGCGGGTATTTCCAAGTTATTTTCTCTACAATTTTTCTCAGCAGTTATACACTAATTATATCTTAAGCTTTAGTATGCAGGAGTTTTTAATTTACAGGAACTTCATCACAGCGTGGAACTATCTCTTACGGCGAACCGAGGCAAATTGGTCAACGACCTACTTCAAACGTCGACCCGCTCTTTCCCATTAATTTCTCGCATATGCGACCAGTGTCATCCTAAGTCGACGCTGGGGCATGGTTTCTTGAATGTGCACCATCTTTCTGCAACTTCTATACCCCTCGGAATTCTATTTCTTACCAGGCAGTCCCGATGATCAGGACAAAATTGGCTACTCAGTCAACTTCTTTGGCGGAAAACTCTTTCATCGTCTCCGTCCAAAGAGGGGCATCTGTTGACACCCAATTTTGTCCCATCTTTTATGATTTTATTCGTAATTTCTAATATTTTTGACACTTTTAAAACAATTTTAAAATATAGGCATGTATGTGTATATATCTTATTATTATTATTATTCGCATTTTTTACTATCATTTGCATCTTTATCATAATCATAGTTTTATCCATAATATTCTATGTTATTTTATTTTTTCGCAAAATGGCATCGCATTTCCGTTTTTTATCAAGCATTGAACATTTCGCTAATATTATATTTTTTATTATCACTTCGTTATGTTATTTTAAATAATTCACATCTTTTACAAAATATATATATATATATATATATATTTAATGTTAAAACCCTTTTATATTTTTAAACCCAAAACAATTTCTAACCCATTTCATTTTCCCAACCCAATACAAATCTCCCAAACCCAATTCCCTTTCCCTTTTTCCCAAAAACCGAAGCCCAACTCCCCTTTTCTTATTCCCCATCGCCCAAGCCTAAACTCCCCAATTAAATCCCCCACTCCTACCGGCCCAATCCCCCAACCCGTCGGCCCCAAACCCGAACCAGCCCAAAACCCGCAAGCCCAAAACCCATTCCCCCTTTAAAACCCCAAAACCCAAAAAACAAAACAAAAAAAACCCAAAAATCAGAAAAACCTAAACCCTACCCCCCCGAACCGGCGCCGCACACCCCACGCCCCCGACCCCACTCGCCGGTCACCTCTCCCATGCCATCACCGACCCCTGACACCACCAACCCCCCTCTGTTACGCCGACACCCGAAAATCCGCGACCCATGCCCCTCAAATCCGCGATTTTGGCTCCTTTATTTTGAATTTCAAACTCGTTTTAAGGGGGAATCCACCTATAAATACCCCATGTTGTTCTTCATTTTTTGAGGGGAGATTGGACAGATTTTGGGAGGATTTTCAAAGGAATTTTCGGAGGATTTTTGGAAAACGATTCAATATATAAATATTTTGTTGTGTTCTTGATGGTAAGCATTTGCCCTCCTTGTTATTCAAGAATCAAGTCCGAAAAGGTTTGTTCTCCACTTTTGATTCTCCGATTTTGGATACCGATTCGGGCGGGTCACCGACCGGTGCCGGTCGACCCGGTTCGGGTAACATTTTCAGAATTCTTGCATTTCATATTTTTGTATGTTTGGTTATCTGAAATTGATAAAATTAGTTGATTCTGGGTTGAACACATGATTCGGGTCGGGTCGACCCGATTTGGATTTTCCAAATTTCTTGCATTGTTGCTGTTGTTATTATTGGTTATCTGAAATTGATGAAATTAGTTGATTCCGGGTTGAACACATGATTCGGGTTGGGTCACCGACCGGTCGGGTCGACCCGGTTTGGGTTTTCCAAATTTCTTGCATTTCATATTCTTGTTACTGGTTATCAAAAATCTGAATTTCTGATTTCATTCGGGTCACCGTTCATAATCCGGGTCTGTTTATTTTTTTTTATAAATGTTTCTTAGTCCTGTTTTGGTTCCGAAACTTCGAAATTCGGGTCGGATAGTTTAATCGCTATCGTCTGTTTCTTTGGCATTGTTATTATGTTATTGATGGAATTAATACCGCATTCTCTTTGTTGTTTTATTGATTCAAACCAATATTGCGTCCATCTTCGGAAGACGCTTCTCGGATATTTACTTTTTCTTGTTTTACTTTTTAAACTAAACATCCCGTCTTTTCGGAAATTGCCTCTCGCTTTTTGTTCGCTTTACCGCTTATCGCTTCGCCTCTCCGTTTTCTCGCTTCGCTTTACGCTTCGCTTATTGCTTACCGCTTCTTCAAGCTTCTCGCCTCTCGTTTTCTCGCTTTCGCTTCACTGCTACGTTCGATTTAATTCTGCTGATTTGAACACGATACTACACATGGCCGATGAAAAATATCCGTCGATTTTGAGGCCTCCACAGTTGTAAAGACGAAAATATAACTTCTGGGCAATGATGAGACTTAAACCTTGTATTTCATCCGAGATCAACATGTTTAGTAGGCGAGGTGATTAAAATAACCAAACAAAGTTATATATTCGCAGCCACGACGTGATTATAGTGATCTTTTCTTTTCATCCGAGATACCAACACGTTTAGTAGGCGAGGCAATCAAAATAACCACTGAGTCATATGTTTGCAGCCACGATGTGATTGGAATGGTTTTTTTCAAATTTTAAGTCTGAGCTCTCCGTGACCAAAACGATCACTGTTTTTGGATACGGACCCGAAGTTACGTTTTTTCAAAACGCTGTCGGAGTTTATTTATTTTTATTTACCATCTTTAATTCAGCTTTTATTCCGCTCTGTATTGTAATATTATTTATTGTCCTTATGTGATTGTTAAGATGCTTAGAATAGGTAGAGTTAGAATTAATTCATAGGATAGTCTAAACTTAGAAATCCTCCGCTAGTTTATTGTTTAGGCTCAGCATGCATATTTAAAATTTTCAAAACAAACTATGATCATCTTCTATTCATTTTATTAATTGTACAACAAAAAATGATTTCCAAAAATTACTCCTTTGGCATTACAAATTAATTGCTCTTCTCCTTATTATTGTCACAAATGCATACATGTACAAAATGCATCTCTTTCATTAATTATTTGCAAACATCTTTTTAACTTCATACTTTAAACATGCATTTTTCTTAGTGTAATATTAACCTGAGTTTGATCGGATAACCGCAAGTTAGCGGATCTTAAAGGATGCCTAACCCCTTCCCTTTAGGATAATAAAGAACTCTTACCTAGAATCTCATTAGTTTCGCAGACCTTAAAATTGGAGTTTACATTGCATCACTTAGTTTAATATTTAGGTGTCCTAATTCACCGTAAAAAATAATTAGGTGACGACTCCTCAACTCCCTTTTACCCAGGAATCACCCGAACACGCCGTGCTCCGCTTTTGACCTCGGAGCGGGTCGAAAATAGGGCGCGACAATAAACATCGGGTTCTATAGCAAAGCTTGACATTTCGGAGCTTTGCGACATGATTTTCGAGGGGCTAAAGTATGGTAAAAGAGTAAAAATGAAGAAGGTGAAGAGTGAAGATGAAATGAAGAAGACCGTCTAGGGTTTATAATACTAGATTTTGCACATGAAGTTTATGCGCAATAGGACTTAACCGGACCGTTACGGTTAAGTCCTATTGCGCAGGAATTTACTGCACCAAAGGTAGTTTTGTCATCTTTTTTGGGGGTATTTTGGTTCACTTCGTTAGTTTTTGAGTCATTTAAGTTTCGGACTCATACAAGTTGATATACCTTTGGACTATAAACCATGCAAGTGTGAGTAATTCTTATATGATGATGGTATAAAATTGTTTTTATACCATCAAATCACGCAATTATAACTATAAGTAATCGGTGTGATAATTATTAACATCATTTAAGAATAAAAAAAATTATTTGCTACAACAGATTAAAATACATTAATGATAGAGACTATCAAAAGTTATTGTCGGAGTAGTAAGTATTCCCGCCTGGTAATCCTTAATGAAATGTTTCGATTTTGAAACGGAAAATGGAATCACATTTGATGGAGGGCATTTTACCTGACGCAAATTTGAATTAGTCAAATCTTAGTGCGGTTACTCGCGGACACTGAGTGAGGAACTAAAAAAAAGATACACTAATGATGCAATTTTTTTTTTGCACTATAATGTATGTTTATGAGTGCAAGTTCTTATGGTATAGCAATATTTATACAATCAAGTTATTGTAGGAAAACTTATTTATTAAATATTGATTGATAATTTAAAATAAAACTATAAGTAATTTATTGTTCCTTACGTCTCAATTTATGTGACATTCTTTTCTTTTTAATTAATTACAAAAAGAATGTCATCTTTGTATATTTAGTAAGTAACAATTTGACTTTAGACTTTCTAATTTGATAATTTATAACCACACAAATATTTATAACTTATTTTAACCAAAAAGTTTCATAAGTCTTTCTTTCTTTCTTAAACTTTCTGTCAGAGGTAGACCCAGGATTTTAATACGACTTGGGAACCATCAAAGGAAGATGCACGTTAGTTGAAGCATTGATTTCAAATCCTGGGTCTGTCTCTAATCACAATGTCATGCAACACCGGTTAAACACCCATACAATTGATGTAAAATACATATAAATGAAATGACATAATTGCTTAGAGCTCGCTCGTTGACCTGGTGGTTTGGTCTCAAGTTATACACATTAGGTTCCCTCTTCGAGACCTGGCAACAACACATTTTGTTCCCTTTTTTAACTGTTAGCTTCAAAAATGTTGTAGTCCGAACTCGAACTTGGGTAACACGCTTACTCGAACTTGGGTCACACACTTACGCTCAAGGATCCAAGGGCACGCTGATCAACTGAACCACTTTAGCAGATATGTTTGAGGGATGCTCTTAAAATATATGATAGTTCTTGAAGGTATATACACACATATATATAAAGTTTTTCCCAAAGTTAACGGGGGTAGGTGCTCCCACCCCACCAGTAGGTACGCCCCTGCATGTAAGTCAAACACATTGACATAAATTGGGACGAAAAATGTATAAAATAATTCATTTACACCGATGTAAAAGATAGTACTAATACTATCCATAGAGTATATAATTAAAATTCATGTCCCCCGGGGCATATCTGGATGGCAAATGAGAGGAACTTAAAATTCAATTGGAGGCCTGCAACGTGGGTTCGAACCCTGGTGGGAGCAATTTGCTCTCTTATGAGGTAGGACCTTGTAGGTGATATCAGTTGCTCTGTTCTCAAACCCTGGTCATTCAGGCACATCCCGCAATTTACTGGTAGTAGTGCTGAGGGATCGGAACTACTATCTCCAGGAATAGTCTGTCGTAAGTCGGGATGCTGGATATAAAAAAAAATCATTCTTTATACGTAGTAGTATGGATATACGTAGAAGGTAGTGGTCAGAGTAGACAGCTAAGCACGAAGTGGACCTGTGCTTGGAAAGGGACGACTGAATGTCAACATTTAACGAACTAAGGTCATATCTGTGGTTTTCTTCTTGTCACTACTCAACTAATTAAAGAAGTTGTTCAGTCATAACACTGCACAAACATAAATAGGAACCTACTCAAAATTTTAATACTCTACTACTGCATGCTGTGGACTAAAATGGAAGCTAATTAATTGAGTACCAACAATGAATGTAATGCGACAATAAAATTTCTTCACTTTTAACCAAAATCTTAAATTTAAGCTCAGAAAATAGAAAAACTATTGATAGGGAGCAATTTTCCATCCTTTGAGCAATACATGACGAGAATGTTGATTAATCAAACTAGTAAATATAATTTTGAATACCGAATAATTAAACAAAAAAGAAGAAATTTGGAAGACCAATATTGAGGCTAAAATTAAGGGTGTGTAAATATTTTACACAGAAAATATTCTCTTATAAAATGTTTATCTAAAATATAAGTGATTTTCTTACTTATTTTCAGATATATGACAACCGATATTTGGCAACTAAGTAGAAAATATTATCTCAATTCCCAAGACCTTTTATATATAATTTAGACAACAAACACTATGGGTGTGGGGTGGGTTGAGTGGGGAGGAGACTTGTTTTCCCAATTCAATAGAAAAGTCATTTTTCTAATTTTTAAGAATTTATTTTTTTAGAAAAAATATTTTTCAAAATATATTGAGCAACCAATAAATATGAAAAAGTTATAAGATATTTCAAAAAATGTTTTCTTCTATACCAAACACACCTTAAATGTTACAATATCCGCATTTCTTATTTTACTGAAAATTCATATTGTATCGATTAGAAACTTAAAATTTAAAAATACTACTGCATGCTGTGGACTAAAATGGAAGGTAATTAAGTACCAACAATGAATGTAATGCGACCAATAAATTTTTTCACTTTTAATCAAAAATCTTAAATTTAAGCTCAAAAAATGAAAAAAACTATTGATAGACAGCGATTTTCCATATCCTTTGAGCACTACATGACGAGAATGTTGATTAATCAAACTAGTAAATATACTTTTCAATACCAAATAATTAACAAAAGGAAGAGTATTGGAAGACTAATGTTGAGACTCAAATTAAGGGTGTGTTTGGTACGAAATAAATTATTCTCCTATAAAATGTTTGTTTAGAAAATAAGTGATTTTCTATTTAGTTATTTTCAAATATTTGGTAAATAAGCAAAAAGTATTGCTCCAAGGACTTTTATATATAATCAAGGCACAAACACTATGAATGTGGGGGTAGGGGTCGGTTAGAGTGGGAAGGAGACATGTTTTCCATACTCTCATTAAGAGAAGTCATTTTTCTAATCTCTAACAAACACATTTTCTGAATTTTTAGTAAAACATATTAACCAACGGGAAAGTTATAAGATATGTTTCCCTCTATACCAAACAGACGCTTAGAGGAACGTTCATTTATCTTTGATGGTATTCCCGTAGTCTTCAAATTCTAGGTTCCCCTCTGATTGTATACATTTGAAACTTACTATCCCCTCGGATTGTATACATTTGAAACTTACTACTGTTTTCATTCTAAATTCTCTGGAAATTTTGGGTGTATTAGTTACTACTTCTCAATTTGTAGCAGGTTGACAAAGATTGTAAAATAAATTCATTAACTTCTCTATCGGTACGATAATAAATAGATTCTAAATATTTAGGAGTTCTTTATATGACACTATTTTATCTATTGACAAACCATGGAAGACAATATCTAGTTATTTTGATGTGATAACTAGGGGTGTCAATTGTATGGTTCGGTCGATTATTTTATAGAATTTATATCATATCAATTTTTTGATTATTTTTTTTTGTATAACTAAAATTAGAGTTTTCGAAATCGTCCCATTATCTCAATTTTTCTTCTGTATCGGTTCCATTCGATTAATTTTCGGTATCTTAAAAGGTAACCTAATGACTAATGAAATTCCACAAAATAATTGAAGTTATGAAGTAAAAAGTTATAAACAAACTGAAATGCATTATTGATAAATCTCGCTGATGAATGTCACTAGTAAATATATACTTATACTTGTTACTTCTAATAGAATATCATTATCATAAAAAAAAATGTTAAATAGAAGAACTATATAAATAAATTAAATTGGTAATTGTAAGAATTATGGAATATTCTCCTCAATATTCATCTTCCACAAATGTGGTAAATATACTACTATTACAAGCTAAATGAAAGAAGAGTATCATGCTAATCTAATCTCCTAAGTCAATGCTGGAGGATATGATGAAAAGAGTATCATGCTAATCTAATCTCCTAAGTCAATGCTAGAGGATATGATGAAGAGAGTATCATGCTAATCTAATCTCCTAAGTTAATGCTAAAGGATATGAGTATCATCTACCATATACATGAGATGCTACGATCAAGAATTACTAATTACAATAATAATTATTAATTATTCTATCATTCCCTTGCAGTCGAAGCAGGAGGCAACTGAATGCTGAGACTATCCCAATAATTTTCAAATAACACCAGCGAAAGACCTTTAGTGAAGATATCAGTAATTTGATGGCGCGATAGGACATATAGCACATGCACTTGATCGCGTGATACTTTTTCACGGACAAAGTGGATATCCAGCTCAATATGTTTTGTGCGTTGATGATTGACTGGATTGTTGGACAGGCAGATAACACTAATATTATCACAATATACTAAAGTGGCTTTCAGAATCGGGCAGTGTAGCTCAAGAAGAAGATTTTGAAGCCAACATGATTCAGACACTACATTGGCAACCCCTCGGTATTCTACTTATGTACTGGATCTTGATAATGTGGCTTGTCTTTTTTAGGACCAAGAAACCAAGTTATCACCTAGAAATATACCATAACCTGAGGTTGAGCGTCTTGTGTCTGGACAACCTTCCCAGTCTGCATCTATGTAGGAGACAAGTGTGGACGTGGATGATGGATATAAGTGCAATCCATATTCAAGGGTACCCTGTATATATCGCACAATGCATTTCAGAGCATGCATATGATCATCCATCGGATTATGTATGAAAAGGCACACTTGTTGTACATCATAAGATATTTCCGGTCTGGTGAAGATTAGATACTGCATGGCTCCTGCCAGACTACGGTAGAGTGTCGGGTCGACAAAAGGCTTGCTGAAAGATGCACTCAATTTGGATTTAGTGTCCACTGGAGTTGCTGAGGGTTTACAGGAGGACATACCGGCTCGTTCCACAATCTCTACTACATGCTTCTTTTGAGAGAGAAATAAACCACCTGCATGTCGTGTCACTGCTATGCCCAAAAACTAGTGTAGCGGGCCTAGGTCCTTCATTGCAAATTCAGAACCAAGTTGTGACATGATGGACTTTCGAAGAGCATCTGATGAGGTAGTTAATATAATATCATCCACATATAAGAGAAGATAAGCAATATTATTACCCTGACGATAAATAAACAGAGAGTGATCGGAACGGCTGTTAGAAAACCCAATATGTGAAACAAAATCTGCAAACCACTTATACCATACCTTGGGAGCTTGATTTAGTCCATATAATAATTTATTGAGAAGGCCCACATGATTTGGGTATGTGGAGTCCATGTACCCCAAAGGTTGGTAAATGTATACCGTTTCATTTAGATGTCCATGGAGAAATGCATTTTTGACATCCAATTGATGAAGTGGCCAACCCTTTGAGAGAGCCAAACTAAGTATTGTTCGAATAGTCGCTGGTTTGACCACCGGACTGAACGTCTCACCGCAATCCACGCCAACACGTTGTGTTTTTCCATCACCTACAAGACGAGGTTTATGCCGCTCAAAAGAACCATCAGAGTTTTCTTTATGACTAAATATTCACATAGACCGAATTATATTAGCATGAGGTGGACGAGGTACTAATTCCCACGTCTTATTTTTAATAAGAGCATTAAATTCATCATTCATAGCCATTTTCCAATTCGTATCATGAAGAGCAGTCACATGATTACGGGGTAATGGTGATTTTGAGAGTTGAGTGTGTAGGCTATAATTGGTGTTGGGTTTGACAATATCGTGTTGGCTTCGGGTAGTGGGTCAGTTGACTGAGTTTTGGGCCGAGGAAATAACAATGTTTGTCATGACAGGGGATGTTGGGCCTCGGCCCAAGTCACTGCCAGAAGGTTGTACAGTGACATTGGGCTGGGAAGTCACTAAGGGCCTGCCAGGTAGTAGTGTTGGAGCACTGGGTCTTGGGACTGGAGGCCCACTCCACTGGAATGTATTTTCCTGCAACTGGGCCACTGTTTTGGGGCCCAGTTGGCCAAAATTGGCCTGGTTACCTGAAAAAGTGGGCTCGGGATAGTTAAGAAATTGGGTTAAGTACGGGAGTCGGCTATCATCAAGAAAATCATAGGTGTGGGGTCTAGACGTGTGTATTTTGGTAAATGGAAAATTCGTTTCATCAAAAAGTACATGACGACTTATAATTATTTTATTTGAAGATAAGTCGTAACATTTGTAACCTCGATGATTAGATGGATATCTCAAGAACACACATGGAGGAAGAGGATAGCATAAGCACCCGAATACCCGTAAATGGGAGTAAGAAGGGTCCCGTAGTATAGGATTTTTTAGTGGAGCTTGGTAGGACAAGTTCTTTTGAAGGAGTATGTTTAACAAATATGTGGTCATTTGTAGTGCATGGTGCCAAAATAAGGAGGGAAGTGTGGCATGGGCAAGGAATGTGCAGATAATATTATTGATAGTTCGTATTTTGCGTTCCGCCTTCCCATTTTGGGAGGATGTGCGGGAACATGAAAGGCGGAATTTTAAACCATGAGAATTGCAAAGATCCTAAAAATGGCTATTGTCAAACTCCCTGCCATTATCACATTGAATATTCTTGATTTCTTGTTCAAATTGATTTTTGATGAAAGCTCTAAATTTTAGAAAAGTGGAGAAAACTTGTGATTTTTTAGACAAGGGAAATATCCACAAAAAATTAGAGTAATCATCTAATAGAAGCAAGTATTATCTATGGCTCAAAGAGCTCAAAATGGGGGAAGTACAAATATCACAGTGGATAATATCAAATGGCATAAGAGTACATGAACTAGAGGAAACAAATGGCAATTTAACTTGTTTACCAAGTGGGCATGAATGACATTTATATAATGTTTTGGATTGAGTACATGAAATAAACTTATTTTGCTTAAGGGAGGCCAAGACTGGTGCCCCCGGATGACCGAACCGTTCATGCCATAAAGAAGAGGTTACTCCTGCAAAAGAAAATGGTAACCTGGACTGTTGAATAGGTGACGCTATTAGATATAGCTCGCTTTGGCTATCACATCTCATGAGAAGGCTCCCCATCTGAAAATCCTTCACGAAAAATCCAAAAGGGTCAAAAACAACAGACACCCAATTGTCAGTAGTAAACTTTCTAACAGACACCAAGTTTTTGTATTAATTATGGAGCATGAAGGACATTTTTTAAGGCTAGTGGTGGGTTTGGTGGTGGAAAATTAATAGAACTATAACCCCGAATTGGAATAGAATGTCCATTTCCGACAATGATACCATTATGTTTGCTCAAATTAAATAGGATGAGAGATTACCTTGAGAGGAAGTCATGTGAGACGTCACTCCGGAGTCCATGTACCAATTTGCATCGGGTGGATTGAGCCCAAGAGTGTGCATGGCGGACTCAATGTCGGTTGGGCTAGCCATCATCGAATGGGCCTCCTGCCACTGGTTCGGTAGTGGCCCATTACTGCCTGGACTATGAGATGCATTGCTCAAAACTGTTCTGGGCCCAAAATTGCCTGGCCCAGTAGTGGACAGTCCATTTGGACAAAAATTGGGCCTGGCCCAGTTCCAGTTGGGTAGGGGCATGGCGGCACTGCCCACTGGGCTGGTCCGCCGCGTGGCTGTCACTGCTGTTGTCCACCTGTGTTCTGCCTGCCGGAATTTCCGCCACCGCCACCGGAATTCCGGTGGCCTCCATTTTTATTATTTTCGCGATTTCCACCCAAATTTTTATTACCATTTTTTCCTTTTTGTCCCCGATTTTGTTGTGTGAGTTCAAAATGTATAGTACTGTCATTTGTGGGAGTAACAATCATGGCGGATTTAGAAACGGCGGCGGCCTTTTTGGCGAAGCCCGCCTCTTCAAGTATAAGCATCAAATGTGCTTGATAAAATAAAGGGAGAGGATTGCTTTGTCGGTGAGTGTCCCCACACCACTATAGGCGTCGGTAAGGTCGGCAACCATTTGCAAAACCAAGCGATTGTTGGTAACCGGTGAACCAACATTTTTAAGTTGATCCGATAAGACTTTAAGGTGTTGACAATATGCCGACGCATTTGGAAAATCCGTCATATCAATGGTGGAGAATTCTTGTTCTAACGTAACGGCGCGAGAATTTTTGTTGTCTTGAAAAATATCCCCAATCGATTCCAAGCCTCCATGGCTGTAGAATCCGGTTCCATTATTGTGTGTAATAAGTTCGAAGAGATTGTTGCGTAAATCCAAAATAGAACTCTGGCATCAAGAGCTTTGCAGAGTTCTTTGTCATCATCAGTCTTCAACTTCTTTCCTTTGCCATTCTCCAGCGGGATTATATGATGAATCACCCGGTAAGAACGATAATAAATTTTAAACAGTTCAGCTCAAGTTGCTTAGTGGACATTTTCCATCTCCAGGGTGATGGAAACGTGTGTTTTAATGTTTGAAACGTTAAGGGCTGGATAGAAATAGTTTTTGGAGTCAAACATGGTTGATTGGAATACATAAAATTGGACAAAAAAAATATGAAGAAGAAAAAAAAGAACAAGAAAATGCAAAAATCGGTTGGTGTGTGAGCCGATTTCTTGGAGGTAATTTTGTTAGGGTAGGATCTCTTCCTAAGCTCTTGATACCATGTAAGAATTATGGAATATTCATCTTCTACAAATGTGATAAATATACTACTATTACAAGCTAAATGAAAGGAGAGTATCATGCTAATCTAATCTCCTAAGTCAATGTTAGAGGATATGATGAAGAGAGTATCATGCTAATCTAATCTCCTAAGTTAATGCTAGAGGATATGAGTATCATCTACCATATACATGAGATACTACAATCAATAATTACTAATTACAATAATAATTATTAATTATTCTATCAGTAATCTTCACATCAATCAGTTAATTTGAAATAGATGAACCAATACTTATAACTTATGTGAACTAGTAAAGCTTAGGTTAAAGGGTAATTGTACTAAATTTTACACTAATGAACTTACAAGATAAAATTACAGATAATATCATGCTAACTGGAATAATCACTTCCAAAACTTAGAAAATATAAAGAGGAAAAACTTAAAAAGAAGATAGAACATACCTTTTAGTCTTCTACAGTTGTTGATAAGTGATATTACCTTAAAGTAGAGTAATATTTGAGACTATTTGTATATTGTTTTGATAGGGTAGAGTAGGTTTAGATTTTAATTGTAGCCCTCTCGATCAAAATTCAACTCAAGGCAAGGCTCAAAGTAAAAAAAAAGGTAATTCTGTGTATTTTAAATTTAATACATAATATATATATATATATATATATATATATATATATATATTCGGTTCAGTATTTTTTCCCGATAATATATTAATATCTATAAAATAAAAACCTAAACCTAATTTTTGGTACGGTTATAAATATATATCGAAACTTCCGATTTTATTAAAAAATGTTGAAAAATTGATTTGACATGATACGGTACGGTTCGATCGATTCAACTGATTTTAAAAAAATAATTGACACCCCTAGGGATAACTCAACCACCCAATGAACTCTCTGGCAGTATATTAATGCACCAAACTACTCTGCATTTAAGGTGTCTTACGAATTACGATATCTAAATCCTACAATCCCTCTAACCAAGGGCATATGTATAGTAACGAACGGGTTTAACTGAACCAAATATCTTTGGTTTGGACCTTGTAAATATGTATTAAAAATATTAAATAAATATAAATAATATGTTATGAACTCAGAAAAAAAAATATTGTAAGTCCAGAAAATCCCAAATGTTAAAGCTTAATATTTAGATCCGCATCTACTTCTAACACTTAAAAGGTAGAGTTTAAGAGTATATTATACCGTTAATGTAAAGAATTTCTACCCCCTAAGATTACTTTACCTATAGTAGCAAGTAACCTATCTTATTTTCAAGATTATAAATCTCATAATCAGTAGATATCATTTGATTTATCTAATAGTATACAAAATTATTTATCTAATGTTGTATTTAACTTAACCTCTAAAGTATGCTTCCGTTACCATCACTTTTTCTAGAAATTGCTGGCCTTAAACGACAATTTTGACCTAGAACTCATAATTAATGGACATTGTGCTGATTCCTAGATCATAGCATGCTGTTCAGGGAAAACGTTACAAAATACAGTGCGTATGTTAAAAAAGAACATATCTTTTTTTTTATACTCATCAATGTTTTTCCTAGCAAAATCTAGTATACGTTAAAATTCTATAATTAGGAGATTTATAATACTTCATTCAGATCTGATACTATATGTAACAGCCTTTAGGACTCAGTGTCGTCCTCGTTGAAGTTTGCCCAATCATCGTTCAAGGTTGCATGCAGAGTGACTCTAATACCATATGTAACAGCCTACCCCATTAATAATATTATCCATTTTGGGTCTAGCTCTCACGGCTTTAAAATGCATCATTAGGATCTAAGACTTGTTAGTTTCGAATGAAGAATGAAAAGTGCCCTGCAGCGAGAATTAATTATTGGGGACAAACGCTTCTTTATATATCCAACATCTTTTCCATATTTTATTGATGTAGAATTTACCTAGAGTGTGATATTCCGAAAATTAAACTTGAAATCTAAATAAAAAATTAAAGGTGAAGAATCTCGATCACTATAATCTTTGGTAGATTCTTGCATGTGTATATATAATCAATAGTTACCGTAAAGAATGGATTTTGGGTCTAACTCAACCCCAAAAGCTAGCTTGTAGGGTGAGGATTGTCCAAGTCCATATAAGGAGTCCATATTCTCATTCCATATCCGATGTGGGACTCTTAACACTCCCCCGCACGCCCAGACCTTGTTAACTAGAGCACGGATAATATAATTTGGGGGGTCCAACATTAGTGAACAAAGAATTGAAATGGGTCTGGCTCTGATACCATGTAAAGAATGGATCTTGGGTCTAACTCAACCCCAAAAGCTAGCTTGTAAAGTGAAGATTGTCCAAGTCTATATAAAGAGTCCATGTTCCCATTCCATATCCGATGTTGGACTCTTAACCGTTACTCCATATTAATTTGCCACTTTATCTCTATTCATTTTGGTGGACAAAGAAATGGGACAATAGGTGAAGTAAAACGTGATAACTCAGACATACATTAGTATCACTGGCATTTACTTTTCATTTTAGCAATAGTTCTCCATATTGTGTTAATTTTTCTCCTTTACAGAAAGCATACAAAAAGAAATTCCTTTTGTTGTCCAGTTGTCCTAATAACTTCCATTGGCATTATATTGAATGATTTCAGTCTAACATTATCGAGGTTCACATGATCCACTATGTAACGTCACTCTCTTTATTAATGTCTAGTACTGTTGTTGGCATTGGCTATCTTATAATTGAGAAAAATAACTTGGCCTGGTTGTTTCATCAAATCATAAGTTTTTAACTTAAAAACTGTTTTTGACTTCTACGATTTGGCCAATTCTTAATCATTTGTAAATCATTGTGAATCAAAGGTAAAAACTCGTCATATTCAGCTCTTTTAAGGTTCTTATTTAACAAGAGGTTCTATGAACACATGCTTACGTAAAAAACATATTATGTTTTTATTAATGTGATGTAAATATCGGGTGCAAATAATATTTTAACATCTTATAATCGTAGATTTTTGTAGTAGGATATTTCTAGAGTATAATTGTAGATTTTTATAGTAGGTTTTTGCTAGAGTTTTCTATAGTGAAGTCTAAAATGATGTTGTTAGGTTATGAATATTTTCTTTCTCGAATTGAAATTATAGGATACCACACGCGAAATACAACAAATTTACGCTAAATAGCATCTTCAGTATTATCATTGGCATCCCATTCTTTGTAAAATTGTGAGAAAATTACACAAATACAAGATTTATAAAGTAATTTTCAAAAGTTACAACTACTTTTAAAAAATTACATAAAATACAGTTAGTTCCAATTTTTAACTTTTAATTATATTATATACAATCTTTCATAACCCTAAATTATCTTTCCTAATTAAATACACAATAAAATCTAATTCTCTCACCTAAAATTACTTACCTTATCAATAAAAGGTGCTCTAATCTTCAATTTCACGCCCTCTCTCCTTTCATATGCATCTCCTCAATTAACTCCTAGAAATACAATTTCTCGAACTTTATCTTTATATGAACATTCAAAGTCTCCTTATCTGTACTACTCCTCAGTATTTCATATTTGTAGCTTTTTTACTTGAGCTTTTCATAATTCTTTTTGTTTCTAAGCATGTGTTCGAAAAGATAAACAAATAAGTCAATGTTCAGAACTGGCGCAAACTTGTTGAGTCTTGAATCTTGATAACCTGACATCAAGAAACACTAAATCTGGATTGTTACAACTGTGTGTTGAGTCGAGTGATGACACTCTGTCTTTAAGACAAGATTGCCACCTATCCCTCACCCATGTGGATATGTCCACTAATCCATTTATATCACAATTAATCAATCACACACACAATTAATTTCTTGATCTCAATTCACTTAAATCTTAATGAGTTATAAGACCTTCGTATACTCAATGTCATAATCGTGCAATATAGCACTAGTTCATAATCTCTTTATGCACGCACCAAATTTATTTTCGATCCTCGTCGTCACACTATTACGTTCAAAATTATTTCGGAATTTTATCTTTTTATATACTAAGCTCCTTATTTACATGCGTGAACATGACATAAATTCTCCAAGACTCGGGTCTTACTTGCATACGTCTAGATGCTCAAACCATCGCCCGAAAGTATGGGGTGTTACATCAGTGGTGAATTTTCGGACAGACATCAAATTTTTAATTAGGTTAGGGGCATGAAGAGTATTTTTCAAAATTTGAGGTGGATGTGGGGGAGACAAAGTAGTGTGTCTATAACCTCGAATTGAAATTGTGTTGCCATTACCAATAGTAATACCACGATTATTGCTCAAATTGAAATAAGACGAGAGTACCTTGATCGGACATCATATAAGAAATGGCGTCGGTGTCCATGCACCAATTCATGTCCGGAGGAGTTAATCCAAGTGTATGCATTGCTGCCGCAATATCTGTAGGTGTCGGGATTTGATTTGGGCCCGCAGCATTAAAAGCCTGTAGAGGCCGAGGCTCAAGCAGGCCTGCCTGCGGCCCCGACCCAGAAGAGTACCTGCCGCCACTGTTTGGACCCGAGAAGCTGGGCCTGGACTGTTGCTGAAACTGGGCCCAATTACTCGGATATGGACTGGACGAGAAATAGGGGGTTGTTGGGCCAATAGTCACTGGCCCAGCTCTATGGCCAGGGAGCCCACGGCTGGGACCAGTTGTCCAGCAACCCACTGTTGTTGCCACCACTGTTCCGCCCGCCATCGTTACCACCGCGATTGCCACCGTTACGACAGTTTTGGCTTGAATTTTTAGAGAATGAGGGAGGGTCGTCTGACTTTGTCATCATCACGGCGGAATTTGCTCCGGTAGCCGCCTTTTTAGCCAAGTTGGCCTCTTCTAATGTGAGCATGAAACATGCCTGATAAAATGGTGGCAGATGATTACATTGACGAAGCAGTGTGCCAACGCCATTATAGGCTTCAGATAGGATGGCAACCATCTTTGGAACAAGACGATCGTTGGTAACAGGCGCACCAACGGTGCAAAGTTGTTCCGCTGATTCCTTGAGTTGTTTACAATATGCTGAAACGTTAGGAAAATCTTCCATGTTGACATGTGAAAATTCCTGCTGAAGGGTGACATCTCGAGAATTTTTGTTATCTTGGAATATATCACGTCACCCTATTCCAGGTATCCATTACCGTAGCGTCAGGTTCAATTATCGTCTGTAAGAGGTCTGAAGAGTTAGTGGAGTAAATCCACTGTAGAACGGTAGCATCAAGGGTTGTCCATACAAGGGCATCTTTCTTCCTATAATGGCCTCTGTGGGCATCATTTCATATCGGCCTTTGTAGGCATAATCATTATCATATTGGCCTCATTGGGATTCTTCATTTTTGTGATATTTGTACCAGCTGCAGGTGGTGACGCGTATATATATATATATATATATATATATTGATACCATACAGAATTGTATATAACACATGTGGGTCCAGGTTAATACACGAATATAATGCAAATGCATGAATGACAATAAACATTCCGAATTTATGGATGACATAATATCCTTGTACCTTCGGCTAACATTGGGAATATTAACATCTTTTCCATACCTTAATAAGGATTTAGGAACATAGTTAGACATGCTTTTAACATAGGAATCAATAACATGAACATTCGTAACTACTAAGAGTAGAATAATTTATGTAATAATATTACGGTTACGTTTCGTTACATGGAACATGCCAAAAGAAGGAAATAATTTGTCTTAACATACCTTTAAACTCTTGTGTTATTTTCATGCCAAAGTTACGAAATACCTCAGAATTATTCCTCAAAATTCCAAGATCATCAACCAATGAATTATCTTTACACTTACTTTCTCATTGTAGAAGGTATCTAGTACTGCTACGAATTCCCAGAGCACAATATGGAATTTAAAACAAATGAAAAGGAGCAATTTCTCCAAGTGAAAGAATGAGTGGAACTGGAACGTTTTCCTTTTCTGAACTAATTGTCCAACATCATATCTTATTTAAGTGAGTGATTAAGATTAATGTAGGTCTCTCACTTGGCCATAGTGGCGGTTAGAGTACTAAATTTATGACACCTCTACACCTTTTTTTTTTATGCCACCTATCCCTCACCCATGTGGATATGTCCACTAATTACTTTATCCCATAATTAATTTCTTGATCACAATTCCCTTAAATCTTAATGACTTATAAGACCTTCATATACTCAATGTCATAATCGTGCAATATAGCACTAGTTCATAATCTCTTTATGCACGCACCAAATTTATTTTCGATCCCCGTCGTCACACTTGTTATGTTCAAAATTATTTCGGGGTTTTATCCTTTTATATACTAAGCTCCTTATTTACATGAGTGAATATGACATAAATTCTCCAAGACTCAGGTCTTACTTGCATACGTCTAGATGCTCAAACCATCGCCCAAAAGTACGGGGTGTTACATCATTTCCCCTTAGAAACATTCATCCTCGAATGTTGGGGTGACATATCCAATCCCCGTCACGTAACCAGAAAGTACAACTATTTTTTTTCACGGCTTTATAATGTAACATACATCATTAAATCAGACCTCACATGGTCCTCAATCATTAATTATAATATTATGAAATAGAACTCACCTTATGCTTCTTTAGGAACCTCGGCGTTTGGTCTGGAATATGTATGGATATTTGTGTTTCATCTCTTCTTCTGCCTCCCATGTCATTGCTTCCACGTTCTTATTCCGCTAAAGCACTTTTACGGAGGCTACTTCTTTAGTCCTTAACTTGCGGACTTGTCGATCTAAGATGTAAAACTATTTTTTTCACGGCTTTATAATGTAACATACATCATTACATCAGACCTCACATGGTCCTCAATCATTAATTATAATATTATGAAATAGAACTCACCTTATGCTTCTTTCGGAACCTCGGCGTTGGTCTGGAATAGGTATGGTTATTTGTGTTTCATCTCTTCTTCCGCCTCCCATGTCATTTCTTCCACGTTCTTATTCTGCCAAAGTACTTTCACGGAGGCTACTTCTTTAGTCCTTAACTTGCGGACTTGTCGATCTAAAATGGCAATAGGAACCTCTTCATATGATAAGTCCTCTGTAATATTCACATCATCAATCGATACAATCCGGGAAGGGTCTCCAACACATGCTCTCAACATGGAAACATGGAAAACCGAATGGACAAACTCCAACTCCGAAGGCAAGTCCAATTCATAAGCTACTCGGCCGATTCGTCGAATTATCCGATATGGTCCAATGTACCTTGGACTAAGATTTTCCTTTTTCCTAAATCTCATTACACCCTTCATAGGTGAAATCTTCAAAAAGATCCAATCATCTACCTGAAAATCTAAGTCTCATCGTCGCACATCTGAATACGACTTCTGACGACTCTGAGCGGTTAATAGCCGTTCTTGGATAAGCTTCACCTTCTCTATGGCTTGGTGTACTAAGTCAGGCCCAAATAACTCTGATTTGCCTACCTCGAACCATCCAATAGGAGATCCACATCTCCGTCCGTATAAAGCCTCGTATGGAGCCATTTTAATGCTAGCATGATAGTTGTTATTGTATGCAAACTCAATAAGGGGTAAATGATCATCCCAACTTCCCTTAAAGTCCAATACACAAGCTCGTATCATGTCCTCGAGTATTTGAATCGTACGCTCAGCCTGCCCGTTTGTCTGACGGTGGAAAGATGTACTAAGATTATCTTGGGTGCCAAACCTTTTTGAAATGATTTCCAGAAGTTAGCTGTAAACGGTGCACCTTGGTCTGATATAATAGAGATAGGCACACCATGGAGGCGAACAATCTCCTTAACATACAACTTCGCGTAGTCCTCGGCTGTGTAGGTAGTTTTGACAGGTAAGAAATGAGCTAATTTGGTTAGTCTGTCAACAATTACCCAAATAGAATCAAACTTACGATAGAAGCGAGGTAAACCCGTAACGAAATCCATATTAATCATTTTCCATTTCCACATCGAAATCTCAATATTCTGAGTCAATCCAACTGGCTTTTGGTGCTCTATTTTTACTTGCTGACAATTAGGACTCCGAGCTACAAATTCCGCCACGCTTCTCTTCATGTCGTTCCACCAATAAATGCTCTTGAGATCATGGTACATCTTAGTAGATCCATGATGAATGGAATATCGTTAACAATGGACCTCCGTCATAATTCTATCTCGTAATCCTGCTACATTTGGAACACATAAATGACCCTGGTGCTTGACAATCCCATGTTCGTCAATCTCAAAGGTTGTGATCTTCTTCTGTTGAATGACTTCTCTGATTTTTCTCAAACTAGGTCTTTCCACTGACGTTTCTTAACTTTCGATATGAGAGACGATTCTGACATATTCTGAATCACAAAACGACCATCCTCCGAATCCATTATTCAGACTCCCAAACTAGCTAATTGATGGAGTTCCTTTACTAACTCCTTCCTTTCAACCTGCACCAGAGTCGAGCTGATCATCGACTTACGACTGAGCGCATCTGCTACAACATTAGCTTTACCGAGATGATATAAGATGTCCACATCATAATCCTTCAATAATTCAAGCCATATTCTTTGTCTCAGGTTCAACTCTTTCTGTTTAAATATGTATTGCAGACTTTTATGATCCGTGAAAATGTCTACATGAACACTATACAAGTAATGCCGCCACATCTTCAATGCATAGACCAGTGCGGCCAACTCCAAATCGTGTATCGGGTAGTTTTTCTCATGTTTACTTAATTGCCTCACTTTACCATGTTGCATTAGCACATATCCTAAACCTGCTCCCGAGGTATCACAATACACAACGTAGCCTTCTGGATCCTCTGGGAGAGTAAGGACTGGTGCCGATGGTAGTCTATCCTTTAACTCTTGAAAACTTTGCTCACAAGCATCGAACCACTGGAATTTTATGGCCTTTTGTGTCAACTTCGTTAATGGTGTTGATATCATAGAAACCTCTTCTACGAACCTCTTATAATAGCCAGCTAAGCCTAGAAAGCTGTGAACCTCTGATGGAGTCGTGGGTCTTGGCCAATTCTTCACTACTTCAAACTTCCGAGTATCAACTTTTATACCTTCATCTGACACTATATGATCAAGGAAAGCCACTGAATTCAACCAAAATTCACATTTGGAGAGCTTAGCATACAACTTATGATCCCAGAGCATCTGTAGTACTACCCGCAAATGATCCATATGCTCTGCTTCCGAGTGAGAGTAAACCAGAATATCATCTATAAATACTATCACAAACACATCCAGAAATGGGCGAAACACGCTGTTCATTAGATCCATAAATATTGTCGGTGCATTTGTGAGTCCAAATGACATTACTAAGAACTCGAAGTGCCCATATATTGTCTTGAAAGCCATCTTCGGAATGTCCTTCTCCTTAACCCTTAGCTAATGGTACCCTGACCTTAGGTCGATCTTTGAAAAACATATTGCACCTTGTAACTGGTCAAACAAATCATCAATTCTGGGAAGAGGGTACTTGTTCTTGATAGTGACTTTATTCAGCTGCCGATAGTCGATACATATCCGTAACGAGCCATCTTTCTTTCGTACGAACAATACCGGCGCACCGCAACGAGATATGTTGGGCCTAATAAAGCCTTTCTCAAGCAGATCTTTTAGTTGCTCATTTAATTCTTTCAATTCAGTTGGATCCATTTTATAAGGAGGAATAGATATCGGCTGAGTGTCTGACAACACATTTATACCGAACTCAATTTCTCTTTCGGGAGGAAGGCTTGTAAGTTCATTTGAAAATACATCAAGAAACTCATTAACCACCAGAATTGATTGAGAAGTAGGTGGTTCAGCATCGACATCTCTAGTCCCAACAAGATGGTATATACAACCTTTGGAGATCATCTTTCTTGCCTTAAGGTATTAAATAATCCTACATTTTGGCGACGCCGTGTTACCCTTCCATTCAAGGACTGGCTCGCCTAGAAATTTAAATCTAACAATCTTTGTTCGGTAATCAACATTAGCGTAGCACGATGCCAGCCAATCCATGCCCATGATAACATCGAAATCAACCATTTCTAATTCTACCAAATCTGCTAAGGTCTGATGGCTACAAACTAATATTGCACAATTTCGATAGATCCATCTAGCAACTACCGACTCACCAACTGGTGTAGATACCACAAATGGATCTGTCATCCACTCATACTCTATACCAAATTTACAGGCAATAAAAGGGGTGATATATGATAAATTGGAGCCTGGATCTAACAATACATACACATTATGTGAAAAGATCGATAATATACATGTAATAACATCAGGTGAGGACTCATGATCCTGTCGTCCCATCAATGCATAAGTACGGTTCTGGCCCCTACCTCTGCCTCGACCGGATGTTGTCTGATGATTTTTCCCTGACGGGCATACCGAATGTGATGAAGCTGCTACAGATCCGACTGGCTGGGCTCTAACACCTTCGCCTCCTGTCAGGAACTCTCGCATAATATGACCAGGTTCACCACAAGAATAACACATATTTGATCTTTGTCGGCACAGCCCTGTATGGGTCTTACCACACTGCTCGCACCGAGCCAATGGTGGCCTCATCAGAATAGAATCCCCTCTATAATAAGACTATGACGCTTGTGAACACTGACCTGGTCCCGATTGAACATACCAATCAACCCTCGACCTCGAAAATGGTAATGATACGCTAGCTGCTAGGTAAGATGGGCGCCTATAAGGTTGTGGCCTGGGCCCACCTATGAAATCCCTTATGTCACCTATGGATCGAGCCCTCTTATGCTAGCCCTTATCACGCTCTCGATCTACCCGTTGTTAAATCTTATGATCCTCCAGATTTTGTGCATAAGCCTGAATACGAGCAATATCCATATTCAAATTTAGAGAAGCCGTAGTACACTCATTGACCAAGTGCGGCCCCAACTTAATAACAAACCTATGTATCTGGTCACAAATCTCCGCTATAATCGTAGGAGCATACCTGGCCAATGAATTAAAATGCAAGCTATATTCTCGAACATTCATGTTGCCCTGCTCAAGACGTAAGAATTTGTCCTGCCTGGCCCGTCGAAGCTCGACTAGCAGAAAATGTTGTAAAAAGACCTATGAAAACTCTCTCCATCCTGCTGGTGGAGCACGAGGTCCTCTATATTTCTCTCATGTCTCATACCAGGTCACCGCGATATTCCGCAGTCTATAAGAAGCAAATTTTACCAACTCAATATCGGTAGAACCCATCACCCGCAGGGTACGCTGTATCTGATCCAGAAAATTTTGCGGGTCCGTGTTCAGGTCTGATCCCGTGAATATGGAGGGTCTAGGTTAATAAAATCATGATCTCTCACGCTAGCAGCTCTATCAGAGGGACTGGGAACCTGACGTTGGGCCTGAGTGGCCACTAATCGAGTCAATAAATGTACAACACTTCGCATAACAAGATCCACATCTGGAGTATCAAGTGGAGGAACTGGGGGTACTGCAGCTCCATTAATCTCCTCCGATGGTGTTGAATTGGAGGAATCATACGAAGGAGTCACACTGTGGGTCTAACTCTGGCCCTCACTAACGGGTGGCATCGACTGGTACCTTCGCATGCAGTCATATCTAACGCACTCATACTCTTGAACTTCTTCCTTGCTATAGGCATTACTGGAATTATAAACACGAGACGGATTAGGAGTGAAATGCTTATAACTCAGCTCTACTGCATGATTTATGAGACGATAGAATAGAAACCATCCCTAAATGTCAGGTAGCCTCCTGCTTATAAGTGTGGTGTACAACACACCCATAAATAAGACTCTACTAGAAACGACTTGTAGACTCCCTAAGACAGACATGCTCTGATACCAAGTTTGTCACGACCCAAACTGGAGGACCACAATGGGCACCCGGACCTTACCTGTCGGGTACCACTAATCATATACTCAACGTCTAATCATAATTAAATACGATCTAAGCTGAAAAAGGACTATGTATAATCTTAACCAGAAAGCCCAACTTATATATATAAATATCAAGGTCGACCAGGTCATACATGACTACTATACACAGGACACCGTCTACAAATCTCTAAAAGAGTACATGACGCCATAAGGGTCTGGACATGGCCCCGCCATACCCATATATATAAGAAAATATTACCGTACCAAGATATACCGACACTCCAAAACAAGGGGAGTGCTCCAAAATTCATTAGGTTAGCAACCTACTAAAGTGAATCATCTCCTTGCCTACATGAACCTGCGGGCATGAAAAGCATCGTCCCCTGACAAAAGGGATGTCAGTACGACTGATGTACTGAGTATGTCAGGCATGATCAATAGTATAACAGGAATATAACAATAAACTGAAACCGAAACAACCGACAGAAATAGCCGACAATAACACCCGACAGAAGCAGCCGACTAGCAGTAAACACCTCTGAGGGTCACAATATGCCTAAATGTTTTGCACAATGCAAAGGCGGTATACATATATATATATATTGGTCACACAAGGACATCTTCCTTCCCATAATGGTCTCTGTGGGCATCATTTCATAACGGCCTCTGTGGGCATAATCATTATCATATTGGCCTCATTGGGCATCTTCCTTTTTGTGATATATGTACCAGCTGCAGGTGGTGACGCATATATAACGTCATTCCTTTTTCCCCATCCCCTACATATATATATATATTGATACCATATAGTAGTGTATATAACACATGTTGGTCCATGTTAATACATGAATATAATGCAAATGCATGAATGACAATAAAACATTCCGAATTTATTGGATGACATAATATCCTTGTACCTTCGGCTAACATTGGGAATAGTAACATATTTTTCTATATACCTCAATAAGGATTTAGGAACATATTTAGACATAGAATCAATAACATGAACATTCTTAACTACTAAGACTAGAATAATTTATGGAATAATATTACGGTTACGTTTCGTACATGGAACATGCCAAAAGAAGGAAATAATTTGTCTTAACATACCTTTAAACTCCTGTGTTATTTTCATGCCAAAGTTACAAAATACCTCAGAATTATTCCTCAAAATTCCAAGATCATCAACCAATGAATTATCTTTACACTTACTTTCTCATTGTAGAAGGTATCTAGTACTGCTACGAATTCCCAGAGCACAATATGGAATTTAAAACAAATGAAAAGGAGCAATTTCTCCAAGTGAAAGAATGAGTGGAACTGGAACGTTTTCCTTTTCTGAACTAATTGTCCAACATCATATCTTATTTAAGTAAGTGATTAAGATTAATGTAGGTCTCCCACTTGGCTGGCGGTGGGAGTACTAAATTTATGACACCTCTATATCTTTTTTATGCCACATATCCCTCATCCATGTGGATATGTCCAATAATTCCTTTATCCCATAATTAATCAATCACACACACAATTAATTTCTAATTTGTAACTTTCTATTCAGCCTCCTCCAACTCCAGGCTTGATCCCAATTCACTTAAATCTTAATGACTTATAAGACTTTCATATACTCAATGTCATAATCGTGCAATATAGCACTAGTTCATAATCTTTTTATCCACGCACCAAATTTATTTTCGATCCCCGTCGTCACACTTATTACGTTCAAAATTATTTCGGGATTTTATCCTTTTATATACTAAGCTCCTTATTTACATGCGTGAATATGACATAAATTCTCCAAGACTCAGGTCTTACTTGCATACGTCTAGATGCTCAAACAATCACCCGAAAGTACGGGGTGTTACATTAGTGGTGAATGTTCGGACATACATCAAATTTTTAATTAGGTTACAGGCATGAAGAGTATTTTTCAAAACTAGAGGTGGATCTGGGGGAGACAAAGTAGTATGTCTATAACCTCGAATTGAATTGTTTTGCCATTACCAACAATAATACCACGATTGTTGCTCAAATTGAAATAAGACGAGAGAGTACCTTGATCGGACATCATATAAGAAATGGCATCGGTGTTCATGTACCAATTCGTGTCCGGATGAGTTAATCCAAGTGTATGCATTGCTAATGCAATATCTGTAGGTGTCGGGATCTTATTTGGGCCCGCAGCATAAAAAGCCTGCGGAGGTCGAGGCCCAAGCAGGCCGGCCTGCGACCCCGACCCAGAAGAGTACTTGCCGCCACTGTTTGGACCCGAGAAGCTGGGCTTGGATTGTTGCTGAAACTGGGCCCAATTACCCGGATATGGACTGGGCGAGAAATAGAGGGTTGTTGGGCCAATAGTCACTGGCCTAGCTCCATGGCCAGGGAGCCCACGGCTGGGACCAGTTGTCCTGCATCCCACTGTTGCTTCCACCACTGTTCCGCCCGCCACCGTTACCACCGCGATTGTCACCGCATTTTTTGCCATTATTTTTATGATTTTGACCCTTTCTTCCGCCACCGTTTCGGCGGTTTTGACTTGAATTTTTAGAGAATGAGGGAGGATCGTCTGAATTTGTCATCATCACGATGAAATTTGCTCTGGTAACCACCTTTTTAGCCAAGTCGGCCTCTTCTAATGTGAGCATGGAACAGGCCTGATAAAATGGTGGCAGAGGATTACTTTGACGAAGCAGTGTGCCAACGCCATTATAGGCCTCAGATAGGCCGGTAACCATCTTGAGAACAAGACGATCGTTGGTAACAGGCGCACCACCGGTGCGGAGTTGGTCCGCCGATTCCTTGAGTTGTTTACAATAGGCTGAAACGTTAGGAAAATCTTCCATGTTGACATGTGAAAATTCCTGCTCAAGAGTGACATCTCGGGAATTTTTGTTATCCTGGAATATATCATGCACCCTATTCCAGGTATCTATTGTCGTAGCGTCAGGTTCAATTATCGTCTGTAAGAGGTCTGAAGAGTTAGTGGAGTAAATCCACTGGAGAACGGTAGCATCAAGGGTTGTCCATAACGTAGGATTTTTCTCGGGGGTAGGCACCTTCTCCACGCCATGTACCGAGGAGATTATGTGATGGAGACTTGATGCGAGCATGCGTGAACTTTGAATAATTCCACCCACGTCGCGTATTGGACATTTTCCATTTCAAGAACAATAGGGATGTGGTTCTTGTTGGAAACTGTAAGGGCAGGATGAAATATGTTCTTTGACGTAGACATAACGAAAGAACAATAGGTGAATTATTGATTTGAAAGAAAATTTGGGAATAGAGGAGGAGAAAAAAAATCAACGGAATCCGAGAGTAGGTAACGGAAATGGAAAAAAGAAGGGGGCATCGGAAGTGTTTGAGAGAAGGTATTTTAGCCCTAGACTTCTGATACCATGAAAGAAATAATCTCTTGAATATTTTCATTAATGAATGGGGTATATATACAAGTTACAATCTCCAAATATGAAAAATCATATTCCTACTATACTTCTAATATTCTAACTCTACTTGTACAAGAATTTTTACAATTATGATAATTATACAACATTACTTTAATAATTTAATTAACTGTGATATACACGGTCTATCAGTTATCAATAATTTCCTATTTGAACTAGGATTCTTCATTAAAAACAATTGTATTATTTACCAAAAAATAATAATAATTGTATTACATGGTGAAGGAAGCTGGAAGGGGAAGTAAAGGGGATCTACTTTCCTGGAAAGTAGTTTTTGCTAACATTGGAGCAACTTCTTAAAAATTTGCTTGTGAAATGAAATATTGAATATTGAAATATGTTCTTAGTATTCCAAATAAAACGACTCGGTAATATATAACTTCTTCCAAGCATGCTCCATTATTTTGTTCGCATATCAATATATATTTCATCGTTTGAAACTAACACTTATGTGTTATTGACATACAATAGTTTCTATAAGCCGATTATGAATCTGCATTATTTGTAGTGATAAAGTGATAATATTTTAATAACGAAGAACTTTTTTTTTTTTTTACATTATAGTTAGCTCAGTATTTATCAAGAATCCCGAAGAACTTCTAAAAATATTTGTTATACTATACATTTGTTTCAATTCTCAACCTTCATTTTTGGATTTATAGATAATTGAGTTAATAAAACGCAATTCTAACAACTGTTTCACTTTTGAAAGACATGAAATTCACATCTATTATATAGAAAACTTACACCAGTACCACTATATAGTAAGTCTTGATTCACTAGCTGTGTCACGACTCAAGTCAAGAATCGCGATTCACGCGTCCCCCGACATAGCTGGATAGCAAAGGAGGAGAACTTAAAATCCAGCTGGAGGCCTGCAGCGTGGGTTCGAACTCTGGTGGGAGCAATTTGCTTTCTTCTGGGGTATGACCTTGTAGGTGATATCAGTTGTTCTATTCTCAAACCCTGGTTATTCAAACACATCCCGCGATTTACTGGTAGTAGTGCTGATGGACCGGGACTACTATCTCCAGGAATAGTCTGGCGTAAGCCGGGAAGCTGGATATCAAAAAAAAAAAAATCACGATTGACGCTTAGCAAGAGACTACCCATGCGGAACACTAGTGTTTAATTCATCAAAGATGGGTGGACGCATCTCTCCGCCAAAGGCAAATTTCCAAAAATCCCCTCTATGAAAGAGAGATTATGGCGCACTCACAAGGTGCCTACTTTCAGCAATCTTTCAGCGAAAAATTATTGCATCAGGAGAGGTAGCTTTCGCTTTGAACCTTCCCTAGTTAAATACCATCGGACTTACTTACTACGCGGTGAACGTGATGTCTTGAACCGTCAGTGTTTAGTGTAAGCCAAGACAATGATATCAACACAATAACTCTTCTTATTCATTTTCCTTCTTACGTTTTTGTCCGTTGTGGCAGTGGACACACTTGGATTCTTAAGTGCGTTCATTTGAGGCGGCCATCCTCGCACTTAAATAGGTGATCTCCTACAAGGTATCCTGCTATACCCCACTTCACAAGTGTTAGGAATCATTAAAAGTTTCCCCAACCTTAACCTCAACCGTTTGAGGATCGTTTAAAGGTTTGGAAGCTTAACCTTTACCCACCATGCAGGTAGCACTTTAATGTCTATCGCGAGAACAACTTTGGATTCATCTTTCCGTATAGAAATCATCATCCGAAGTGCTTCTTGCTTTCACCGAAGCGCTCAACTGAACCTTTTGCCGCTTAGTTTTCCCATTGAACCAAATTCTTGGGATCTCCAATCAGTATGGTTGGGTTTCCACCGCAAAGGTTCGTATTGTTTAGGTTTTAAGCCCATTCCCCTAGACAGGCAGAACACTTGATCTCCGGGTAGTCCCTTAGTTAGTAAACAAGGAAGTGATACCCGTGATGATCAACTGCCATACGGTCTTATGTCTCTGATAGATCCTGGCAGATATGTCCAGATGCCGTCATCTGTGTCCTTCCTGAAGCCGACCGGCTAGCCACAGTGTATAACTGCTGAAGGCACGGGTTTCTCCCAATAAGGGACGTCCTCTAATGAGTCGTGAAGTTACTCAACTTCTTTCATGCTTTGTATAAAGCGATAAACTCCGATTCCATCATAAATCGGCCGATGCAAGTTTGCTTAGAGGATTTTCCAAGACCCACCATACACATTTACTTGTGGCTTTGGTGTTCTTCAGATCTGATGTCCAGTTTGCATCATTGTGTTCTCCCAGAACCGCTGGACATCCAGAATACTATAATCCGTAGATAAACAAATAATTCAGATATCGTCATATCCGACTTAACGCCTTCTATTGATCATTTATTAAGATCATCAGTGAACCTTAGTTCAACTGATCTGCTTTGTAGGCCGATACCAGGTCGGTTGTAGTGTGTACAATACATTGAACTACACATGACCTGTGCATATCGCTCCTTGTCTATGGGTGCACCATGATTCCAATCAGTTCTATGATTCATATCCATTGATGGCTTCAACGAGACTATCAACTATCGACCAGTCCGTTAGATGTCTTAGCAATCCAATTCCTAAGATGTCATCTGTGATACCCATATCTTTCATATCGAGACTTTGTTTCAATATGAATTTTACTTTCAGACTGTTGATTCTCCAACTGTTGGCTTTCTAACTTCAGAGTCAATGTTTCTGTGGTCAGATTCATTGTTTCTGTTTTTATCTGAAACTTTCAGGACCAAAATATAAATATTTCAGGGACCAAAATGAAAGTTCAGGAAGAAGCCCAACAGTCCAGCAAACCAACTCTGATTCTCTTCTTCCAACTCTTCGGTTGGGAATGATGTTTCAACATCCATGCCACGCAAGACTGCAATGGCCCAGGATGTTAAGCTACTCGCAGGGGAGCACTTGTACAAGTAACTGAGGCTTTATACTCGTCAATAGATCCATCTACTTTGTACTCACATTTGAGTATCCATTTTCACAACCCAAAGGTTCTTTTCCCGGAGGAAGATCAACCATTACGCAAGTATGGTTCTATATGATGGAACCTATTTCTCTCTTTGTAGATTCTTTCCAAAGCAGCGCTTTTGGAGATGACAATTATTTGTTAATTGTCCATGGTTCATTCTCAACCATACACGCTAGAAGGACTGGAACAAGTCTTTGTCCCCTTCTTTGCTCCGTCTCGGTTCAATATCTAGAATCCCTGAGTTCTGCAGATCTGGACTATTAAGTTTCGGATAGCCAGCAACTTTCGAGTCCTATAGATACGGAACGTCTAGTTCCGGACAGTCAGGCCCTCGCGGGTTCTTGTTAACCTTGAGCAATTACTCCTTTTTCCTTTTTCAAGGAAAGTTATCTTCAAAGAATTCAGCATTCTTTGACGCCAAGAGGCGATCAGCACTACTGTTATTTGCAGATCCAAAGTGGATATGCAATCTACAGTCTTAGGTACAACTTGACCTATTTCAGTATTCCAATTTTTACCAAGACACCCCACATAATTTGGGCGTACGGCTTTGCGCTTGGCTAACACCGTTAGACTGAGGTGAGTAATGAGCAGTCGTTTAATAAACAATGCTTCACATTCTCCCCCTCTATCACTACGAATTTCTCAATCCGTAGGCTTAATTGATTTTCAACTTCTGCTTTGTAGCGCTTATCCGCTTCAACAACTTCATCTTTATTTTTCAACAAACAAAGGATGCAATACATTATACCATCATCAATTAAGGTCACAAAGTACTTGTCTCCCCCCCCCCCCTATTTTGTATAAACTTCAAATCACCCAAGTAGGTGTGACTAAGTTCTAGAGGAGCGGTGCTTCTTTCGCTATTCCTTTGACGGAATTTGGAAAGGTTATTTTGCCTCTTCGCCTAGCTCACATTTATTTTGAGGGTTTATGTCGACAGAAGGCAACAATCTCAACATCGTTAGCTTTTAAATGACTTGCTATTTAACGTGTCTTAATCTATGATGGCATAGATGCACGGATTACAAATATATCATTCATTTGGCTAAAGATATACTGTACCATTCTTAGTTATTACAGACCTGTTGGACTAGTCTCAAACCAGCTTGACCAACAGCGTCCCTTTAACCAAGTTGGTGACATGTATCACATCATCTTAGAGTGATCCCATTTCCTGAAGTCCTATTGAGGACAACCTCTCCAACCCCTTCTACTTTAGAGGTGGTGTTGCTTCACATGAACAACCTCTTACCCGTGGTTAAGGCGTAACCGGATCATATGTGATCTAGATACTCTGGCCCACTCCAGTTGCTTTGGCATATTGAGTGTCCAATTTCTTTTCTGCCTTTCTTTAGGCCTTCAGATCATTTAAGACCTGGAAACGCTGGCCCACCACACTAGGTGTCCATTACCTTTCCTATGAAATGAATTCTGGCCCCACTCCAGTCTCCTGGAGGCTTTATATGACTGAGTGTCCAATATCATCATATCAAAGGAATTTTGGCCCACTCCAGTCCCCCGGAGGCTTTATATGACTGAGTGTCCAATATCATCATATCAAAGGAATTTTGGCCCACTCCAGTCCCCCGGAGGCTTTGTATGACTGAGTGTCCAGTATCATCCTATGAAGGATCTTCTGCCAAATAGTGTGACAGGCTCAACGTCTTTAGCTTTTAGACTTCTTCTGTTATGATTGGTGCCCAGACAATTCTTGGCGCTTACTTAAAAGTGGTAACAGTTTTTCGCACAGTTAGTGGATCTTTCTCCCTCGTATGTGCGAACATACTTTACACACTTTTAATAATTACACTTAAAAGAACGAATCTTTTTAAGTCGTTTACAAAATCCAATCTTTAAACGGAAAAGAAGAAGAGATTAAACTTCTGATTTTAAAGCGTAAGGAATATAAATTATTTTCGTGAAAATATTTTCATATTCCTCCTTACTTTAATCCATTTTTAATCAGACATCATTTAATCTTTATTCTTGACAAATAAGAAAAAATACTTATCCCAATTTCGGATTCTGGCCCACTTCAGTCACTTCATCGGACTGAGTGTCCATTTCCTCCTTACCATTATTTGGATCATTTGTCTGGGACAGATATAGGCCTTCTGCTGCAAGATAGAACCACATCTTCAACCTTTTCCTCTTGTCCCAGTTGACATCCCCAGGCTCTCGTGAGCGCTTGTTCCCACCACTCTTGGGAGCGGTGACACCACGAAGACGTTGACTTTCAACGGCATCATCATCACTTTCTTCTACCAGAAAACCATAGCCATATCCAGACTTGGTTACACAACTTTTGACCGACATCTTTCGAACAATAATAGTAATACAATACAGTCTTGTCTTAAGTTGTTGGTACTCTATTGTACTTTATAAAGCAGTACGAGAAGTAAATAACTATTACAAGTATTCGAAAGGATAAACAAATATTCAATATTCAGAAATTGAATCTTGTTGAAGAAAATAGGCCAATCTTCAAAACTGCCGCAAGCTTGTTGTGTCTTGAATCTTGATAACCTGAAATCAAGAAACAACTAAATCTGGATGGTTACAACGTTGTGTGTTGAGTCGAGTGATTGCCCTCTGTCCTTAAAACAAGATTGCCCCGTATATATGCTTTTACGTTAGCGGGCAATAGTCTCCCAAGATAAAACAATACTTTAATCTCAACGGTACAAAGCCAATAGGTTGAGCCTGACGAAGAAAACAAATATGAATCGACTTGCTGAAGATATGAAAAAGGAAGGAAGAGTTTCTGTTTACTCTTCTCTTTTGTCTCTGTGTATATAGTGTGTCTCTGTTGTGTATATCTTGTGTATATGAGGGTCTTAACTCACTGTTTTTCATCACAGTTTTGCTCACTGTTTTGAGTTGTGTTTTGTACTATTTTCTGGCTGTTTTGCTCACTGTTTTGTGCTGAATTTCAGTCACTGTTTGCACTGATTTTCGCCACTGTTTTGTGCTATTTTCGCCACTGTTTTGTGCTATTTTCTATGTCTGTTTGTTATGTTTTTCAGTCACGAATTGAGCCAAAGGAGGCTCAATATATAGCATGGAGGAGGGGCTGATCAACTGCCCAAAACATGGTTGTTAATGGCCATTATGAGGGCTGTAAATGGCAGGTTTAATGTCATTAATGTGGCTGTTCATGGCCTTGAAGGAGGGCAACTCTAGGGACCAAACTGTAAATATTAAGCAATTTGGGGTCCAAAAAGATAATATCAGAAAGTCCCCACAGCCCACGACCCGAGCCCGAGCTCTTGGTTCATATCATAATCACTCAGTTGTAATTGTGGTCCAAGATTCAATAAATCTGAAAAAAATGATTTAATCATACCTCTCTGAAGATTAATCATACCTCTCTGGGTTGATTGGTCGGCCTGATCTTGAACCATATTCAGCGCAACAAGGTCGGCAGCCCTATCAGCATCTATTGCAGTAAGTTCTGCACTGAGGCAATCGACTTCGGAATTTAGAAATTCTATTTGTTAAGCCAGATAGTGCCAAACTTCTTCTTGCTCCCCGAGTTGTTGAGTGAGGACTTAGACATCTTGGAAGAGTTTATCATTATCTTCCTTAAAAATATTATTTTCCTCGGTAGCAAGCTCGAGGTCATTTATTGCTCGAATGTAGTTGCCCCGACCTGGTCCAGCTCAGCCCGGACAGTAAGCAAGTCACCAACTTGTTACAGTTGGGCATCCTTTTTTTTAAGGAGCCTTTTGAGGTGTTGGATTTTTTTCTTCAGCATCTAATTGCCCTTTAAGGTGCTCATTTTCATCCAAACACCGGATAAGGCCCTCACCAACAAGAACGGAGGACTACAAGATTAAGAATCAAAGTAAAGTTAGACATTAGAGATAATACAATTTTCAACTTAGGCAGTCAAAAAGAATATGTACCCGGTTGGCGGCATGCATACCCTCATTGAAGAGGCATGGCCAAAACACCTTCTTCATTTTCTCTCTATCGGACTCCGATATGAGGGACCTCATGTAGTTGGCAACCCCGACTGGATGGGACAAAAAGTTTGTGTCCTCAGGGAAGGAAATGGTAGCAGATCTTATCTTCCCCAGGTCCGAACTTGGGGCCAGGAAAATGTTTACAAGCTTGGATCGAGAACTAGCATGGTTTCTCAGGGTCTTGGAAGATTTGGTCAATTTGTGTGGTATGACCATGTGAGAGAGTCTGGTGGTATGAGCCTGCTTAGCCCGACCTGCGGAGGTACCAACCTCTTCGAAGAGGCGGTCGAAATCTTCCTGCCCAAAGGTTTGGGCCGGTTGTGATGGTGGAGGAGGAGTTGAAGTAGAAGTCTTTGGTTTTTTAGCCAACGGCTCCTCATCCGTGGCTTCATCGTTATCCTCAATAATGACATATTCAACGACCGGAGGTGCGGGAGCAGGATTAGGCACCTCGGTAGGGAGTAAAATTGGTTCAGCTACTTTAGTAGCAATATTTTCTTCTCTCACTTTGGCTGGAGTATTTTCCGCTAGAGTGGTAGTAGTGCTAGTAGTAGTGGTGGAGACTTTACTAATCCAGACATCATCTGGAGAAATACTGGAGTCTTGAGCTCGAGAGGAACTTCCCGCCTCTGAGCTTTTTTTCCTCTTTTTGGCGGCCGAATGTGACTTCAGAGGCTTTGAGGATTTTGTAGTTTTCTTCTTCTTTGGTGCCTCATAGATATGGCAAACTGAGGTTGTTGGGTCGAGCATCAGGTTTGGAATAGTTAGAGCAGTCGAGGGTTAGACCTCGGGGTCGAGGATCCCTTCGGTAAAATTGGGAAGGCATAATAAAGAGAAAGTAAGAAAGAATGTATAAGGACGAAGTTTAAAAAATAAGATTAAAATGTGGTCTAACCGTGGTTTCGAGCTACCTAGCATTCATCGGAGAGTTTCTTCCATGTCCGCAGCTTGTGTGGATAAGTTTTAATTATTTTGTCGACCCATTGGTAGAGTTTATCTACATGGGCCGGAATCCATTGGACATTGAAAAAGTGAAGAGAATTTTTTTAAGAGCAGGACATTTAAGTCAAAAAGGAAAAAGGGGTTTCAATTTTTACGATGCATGTTCCACTCCTTCGGGAAGGGCATGTACCTCACCGGAATAATTTCAGCACTTGGAACAGCAACAAAAGATTCCATACATCTCCGGTCTTGATTCACATTGACACTGGAGAGAATGGGGAATTTTCCTAGCTTGGAAAGCTAGACTATTCCACCACAAAAGAATCTTGGCGAGTACAAATAGATCAAATGATCATAAGTAAAATCTTATTTGACCAAGTTGGCCAAGTAACGGAGGCAGGTCACGATCCTCCAAACTAATGGGACAATTTGTGCAAGACACGTATTGTAAGTCATGCACATCTCTAGGATCACACGATCGATCGGTGGTTCGAGTTTGAAAGTGAAGGGTAGGTATACACGTTGGATTACCCAGACCTGAAGGTGGTGACATCGTCGTCCGGGCCAGGGACAATAATCCCGGAGAGATTTTTCCAACCACACTCATCTCAGACCTTTTTGAGGTTGGAGGTCTTGATGGAGGACGACCAGTTTCTAGCCTCTTGTCCCCGGTCGGACTTCTTGGAAATCGTTTGAACGATGAACTCGATGTCAAAGTAGAAGGTTGAAGGCAGCATCTCATAGGCTCGGGGTTTGGCAGCAGTCTGAGCATTAGAGGACCCCCCGGTGTCGGTGGCAACTTCGGTGGTCGGAGGAGGAGAGGCAGCCGGAGAGGAGTTTCTTGAGAAGAACCTGATAATCTGTGTCATTGTTATGAATATATAAAGATGTGAAGGTATGAAGATGTGGAGATTTAAAGGCCTGAGAGGTTGAATATATGAAGATTAGAATGTTTGAAGATAAGTAGATATGAAGATTTGAGTTTTCAAAGGATGAAAGATAATTTATCAAAAGGTAAAAATGAAGAAGTAAAAAAAGAAGGGGTTTATGGAGGCGAGTTCATCATTACAAACTGTTTTAGTTAGAGAACCGAAATGGTGGTTCAATCAGATGTTGACATGTGTCCGAAGTGGAAGAATGATAAGATGTGGGTCAAATCTTGTGGAAGGTTGAACGTTTTGTTTTTTCGCTTATTTCGGAGTAATTTGAAAGAAAGCTTATAAGAGAAGACACCGAAGGGATCATTTCCACTTTCCATCACTACGGTAAACTTTGATTCGGAAAGTGTGGGGAATAAATGTATATGGTGGAAACCAGCACCATACATGACGTAGTTTAATCGAGAGGTAGAAGGGAGTAATGATAATGTGCAACCGATGTGAGTTGACTCGAAATGAGGTGTCAGTATAAGTTCGGGTGTTCAAGCAGGACCGGGTAGTGTCCAAAGCAGGTGACACCGGAGGAATGTCGAAGAGACTCAACACGTAACTGTTCTGGGCATGACTCCGGTAGTTACTCATTACTCATTAAATGGACGTTATTCTCATTTAAGTGCATTAAATTAGAGATTGTTTCTTTAACGTCAATATCTTGTATTGTTAACTACAAAAGGAGCTCAACCTTCATGTTGGAAGGGCATCTAATTCTCATTACATTCACTTGCACGATTTTATTGTAAACTTAAGATACTTAAGCTCTCAATATTGGCTCAGGTTCAAAGCAATTCAGCTAAGGACAAGACAAATCTCAGGGACAAGTCTCAATCAAGATTTTATTGATTCATGCTATTTCTGTTGCTTATCAAGACTCTTTGCTTACGAATCAATCCACGTATCCTTAAAACCACTTACAAATTCAATTGTACTTTTTTTGGGGTAAACATAATAAATCTATTTCAATCCAATTAAATTGTCATTGGTACTCCCTCCGTTTCAAAAAGTTTATCTTACGTTCCTTTTTAGTCCATTAAAAAAAGAATGTCTCTTTCCTTTTTTTCGCAATTCTTTCATTCCAACTTTCCATATGGCATGTTTAAGACCACAAGATTAAATGCCATTTTTTTTTACATTCAACACATCTTTAATTTAAGACCACAAGATTCAAAAGTCTTCTCTACTTTCTTAAATTCTATGCCAAGTCAAAATCAGATAATCTTTTTGAAACGGAGGGAGTATAAGTTTTTATTCTCTAACCCACTAACAAAGCCAATGACACTACCTTTGAGATAAAAAAATAACTTTTTACAAATTCCGATCAAACTTTAGAAAAAAAGTTTATTCACACTATTTACCCAATTCAATAAATACATGATATATATACATAAACTTTTATCGGTTCATCATAATTAGTTAATTCTTATCCTACTTTCAATTTTATCACTAACGATCTGTAAAGTACGATATCTTGATATAAACATCAGGTGTGGACAATATTTTCCGATTAAAGTGAGTCAAACATTGGTTTTACCCTTCTGACTTCATTTTTTTTTTTGGATTAAAGTCAAATTTTGGTTTAACCCTTCTAGACTTCATTTTCCTCAAAGCATATAAGAATGTGTCTTTGTAGATGGGATATGAAATTTGAAGTTGTTATTATGTACTTCATTTACAACTTAATGAGTTGAACAATAATTGAGTGTAAATTTATCTCGAACACAAATTAAACGAAATAGATTTCCCAACTCTGATCAATCAGTACCAAGAACATCTTCAGAGAGGTATGATTAAATCATTTTTTTCAGATTTATTGAATCTTGGACCACAATTACAACTGAGTGATTATGATATGAACCTAGAGCTTAGAAAAACTAGACACCAAAAGCTAGCACTAGATGTGAGAGTGAGATTGCCCTAAGCTATATAAAGGCTGCAATAACATCCCGTACGGATAATTTGATATCCAAACATGTACCTTGCAATTAGGATCATAACAATGCACAATCATAGACGGCACTGATACCAATTGATATGAACTTCAGCAGATATTGAGGTACGAGAGCAAAAGCTATATAATCCCCAAGTAGTCCCATACTTTGGATGTTGGATTAAACTCTCAATACTTGCAACTAATATCATAACAGATTGACAGGCTTCAGACTTGTCTCAACAAACAAGGTCTGAACACAATAGAGATCTTACATATCCTAAATCTAGACAAATTTGAGTTAATATTTGCATCATTGCATGCACATAATTGCGCAAAAGAATTAAACATGATAACATTCTCTAACTACTTTGATGAAAGAGGCATTTGATAGCTATATAACTATTTCAAGGATACACACCATTTCCCATTGAATAACAAGATCTATTCATCCAACAAGGAAGAACAATACAAAACAGCTCCCATATTTTGGAAGCTGCGAATAAGATTTCTCATTCTCTTTTCCCCGTGTTATTTGACACACTCATAACTTCAAATAGCTTCTTCATACAGGAGTTTGATCTGCACCCGGATTTTCATTCTGCAGCAATAGCAGGCTCATCAAAATATTACATCAGAGAGATTCACATCTGAATTTAGTCACAGCCAAGTCAAAATTGCAGCAGTTTGATACCCAAGTAACTCTGAAACCCCTAGTCAAATCAGTTTAATCAGTCCTTTGCCTTAGCTTTAATCATATCCCTTGCAGACCTTTGCTCTATTATCCCGCTGCCTACTGTTGACTCATCATAATATTTTGCTCGTCCCTGAAGTCAAATTCAGACGTAGTAATGCAATAGAAATTAAATCATCATGAATCAACAAAACATTTATGATGGAAATAAGTAAATATACTGGACCAAAGAACAGCGGTAAAGGAAATTGGGGTTGGCAAAGAAATATATGTCCTATATGTTGTATGGCAAGATGGGGATATCTTCAAAAGTTAGACAGCTCTAAAGCAACATCTGAAGACTATTAGTCTATTATACTTATTAGTAGTTTTTTTATAGTCTATTATACTTTCTAGTTTGACATTACCACTATTCATATAATGCATGTTTTGCAATTCTGTACAACTAGTCGAGTTACAGTCAGTTCAGAAGCAAAATGAGCAATTGAACATATTGTCCAAATCTAAACAACACTGTCCCACTGATCCTCAAAAAGATTAACATATGAAGCCGATGATAAACTGGTACCCATTTCTGACCCTTTTACTAAGTTAGTCCTGAAAGTAAATAGTTGATAATTAGAAGTCGAAGGAATTGTAACAAGGTTACGCACTTGTTACGGACTATACAATTCTTCTCATTGGCCTTCTCTTACTTATCTTTTGTAATTCCAACGTCATTTTCTGGGAAGGCGACATCTCCACTTCTTATGACCTTTTCAAGATCCCACAATTTGTACCCAAACTGTTCATCGCCATATCCGATGAATATGCAGAGAACAATTTTATCATCCAGCTTTTTTCTCTGCTCCTTCCGTACATGTGCAAAAGCTCTGCAACCAAACACTCCGCCTTTTTGGTCCAAACTCTCTGTGGAATGCCAAAACCCAATGGAAATGATGAACTTCGATTATTCAGTTAACAGGGTGTCTGAACTTCTTCGCCCCAGAATGACTTGGACAATTTTGTCATTCTGAGCATACTTCTCAGCTTCTCAACAATGGTGTGACTGAACCTCTCAGCTACACCATTGTGTTGTGTGGTTTCAGAAATTGTCTTTTCATGTGTCATCCCATGGCTCGAACAGTACTCTTCAAATTTCCTTGAAGTGTACTCACCTCCATTGTCAGTTCGTAGACGCTTTAGCTTTCAACCCATCTCCCTTTCCACCAACATGAAACTTATGAAAAACTTGAAACACCTTATCTTTGGTTTTCAATCAATAAAAGTAACAAAATATTTGTTATTTTGTTACTGCCTATATATCACCATTGGACCACAAACATCAGGATATACTAAGTCAAATATATTTAATTCTCTTTCAAATGATGTCTGAAACGAGACTCTATGTTGCTTTCCAAATATACAGTAATCAATAGGTTTTACCGTACCTTTGGAAAAAGAGATAGTGATTCCTCGGTAAGCATCTGCAATCCTTTCTCGCTCATATGACTTAAACTTCTATGCCATAGCTTTGAACAAATCTCATCTTAAGTCGCGTTCAATTCACCTCAGCATATTTATGCAATGTATTGTACGTGCCCCGAGCAATTCCCTTTGCAATCACCAATGATCTATCCATGACTCCACTTTTGATTTACAAAATAATTCTCGTATCCATCTCTATCCAAGGCATTTATCGAGATCAAGTTCATCCGCAAATTAGGTACATGGTGCACGTCCTTTAGAACCAATGTGCATCCGACATTTGGCTAGATACAAATGTCACCAATCCCCGCAATCTTTGAGTAACTTGTGTTACCCATTCTCGCAGTGCCGAAATCACCTGCTACATATCTGCAAAAAATACTTTTTACCAATATGGCGTGGTAGGATGTTGTTGTGTCAACGGCTCATTCCGACTCTGAGCATGCCAAGTGCATGCATTCCTCTTCCTCATTTACGATGAGTACTACAGTGTCATTGTTTTGCATAGTGGCGGTTGTGTTGTCGTCATTGTTTAGGCCACTACTCTCACCTTTGCACCTTTTTGGATTTGGACACTCTCGCTTGAAGTGACCGGGTTCACCCGAGTTGTAGAAGTTTCTAGCTCTTAATTTAGATCGGTTATTGGACTTTCCATGACCTCCAAATCTACCATAGTTGCTCCAACCCCTTTGGTAACTCATGCCTCTACCTTCTGTGATGAGAGCATGTCCTTGATTTTCGGGCTTCTTTCGCATCTTTTCAAAGAGTAGAAGAGCTAATGTGACGTTGCTGCCAAATTGTGGTAGGAACATGACAATTGAGTTCAGAAGTACAATGGCTTTATCTTCTTTCTTGATCTTTACTGCGAAGTTGGCTAGATGTGTGATTAGTCTATTAAGGGCAATCCGGTGCACAAAGCATCCCGCATTAGCAGGATCCGAGGAAGGGGCGCTCCTCAAGGGGTGTGATGCAGACAGTCTACTCTAATGCAAGCATTAGTGTCTGATTAGTCCATTAGCACATTTAAATGTGACAAAATTTGTACTTTCACCCATATGTAAGGCGTATAACTGCTTCTTTAGGTCCAATTTGTTTGTCAGTGTCTTGGACATGTATAGATTTTCAACCTTGTCCAAATGCCACATGCACTCTCTTAATGGTGTTATTGACCACATCATCGTATAAGTGCAATCCGATTGCACTAGCTGTCTTTTCATCTATTTCTGCCCAATCTTCAGGTTTCATGGATTTCGCTTCTTGAAATTGACGCCTAATGCCTTGTGTAACCTTTGTTGGATGCAAATCCCTAATCCTTTTTGTCATGTTGAGAAACTTGTATCACCATTAAATTTTGCTACCTCATACTTTAGTCTAGACATTTTTCTTACATAGACTATAGTATGACCGACTGCAAAAAAATATTTTTATCAATGAGCAAAACCTGTGCTTTGGTACCAGTTGTTGGGAAAAAAATAGGACACAGAAATAATATTCACGGCATATAATATCAATAAAAGCGTAACACCATGATACGGTAATTAACAAGAATAAAAAGCGTAACCAAGACACCAAGATTTTTACGTGGAAACCTTTTTGAATAAGGGAAAAACCATGGGCCGAGAGCAATGACTGATATCACTATAGCAAGAAATTTTACACACTGTGACCTAAATAAAATACTCCAAAGACCACTACACACTCAAAAAAAATAACTCTCTTTTGATTTTCTCACCTCACTACTTTCCTCACAAACTATTTTTCCTCAAACTATTTTTCTTCTTATACTGTCTGTGATGCTCACTCTCTCTCTGCTTTTGTGTGTCTCAAATGAGAAGAGTTGCCTCTCCTTTTATAGTAGTCAAATCATGGGCATCAAGCTACAAAAGGAAAAGTTAAATACTTGGCAAATAATCTCCATCACATTGCATTCTTTGGCTCCTGGATGTCAACAACAACAACAACATACCCAGTGTAATCCCACAAGTAGGGGTCTTGGGAGGGTAGAGTGTACGCAGACCTTACCCCTACCATGAGAGATAGGATGCTGTTTTTGATAGACCCTCGGCTCAAAGAAAGCAAACCAAAGCAATCCGAAAAAAGAAGTAATAGAAATAAAGAAGTCACGGCAAAATACTAAATAAAGCATGGCAGAGCGGTATGAAAACGTAATGATAAAGTAACTACCACCAAATCATACGACCATTGAAATGTAAGACACAACCTATAATAACATAAATCAAAGGACAAGAAACCACAAGAGTAATATGAAGCGTGATTAAAGCTAAAAAGAATGTCAGCCACGTCTTTTTTGCACATGGCTATTTTATCACATGGGGATGGACCCCACAAATATGACATATTAAAGCACATATAGACAGAGTAAAATAGATCAACATGGGGCCAAAACGATGTTTGGAAAAGAATTAGAAAAGAAAGCACGCGAACACTAGGATGACAACTACTTATTTTAAAGTAGCCTGGTATTCCCTAGGTACAACATTATCCTGGTAACTAGTAAGACATAAATCTTATTTCAGTCAGCAGATGCATCTGCTACATACATGCACTGTGAATATAGGGTCAGGATACCATTATTTTTTTAAATAATAATCAGTCAGTGCAAGACTTACCATGTCAGACAAAGAAGTATCAGCAACCTAAACAAGTCAGCCAACCTCTGCTACAATTTCTTTGACATCTAAATCAGCTAGAGTCTCCTTGCCGAACAGAGTAAATCCAACAGTTGCCTGCAAGAAAAATTCCACATTCAATGTCAAGAACAAACTTCGCTTTTTTAGTTGGCTTCGGTCAAGTAACAGAAGAAGAGTTTCCATATCGCGAAACGAAGATAAAGCATATAGCGAGAGCAATTAGCATCAATAAGCTTTCAAACTGTACAGGAGATAACCAATTTGAAAACATGCTCTATTAAATATATTATCTTTTTTGCATTGCCCAGGGTGGAAGAAGTCCGAGGGTGTGGGGGATTGTGGTGTTAGTGTTCTAGGACATACCAATCCTGCCTTGCTATCGACCTTCTTAAGAATCCCTGAAAATCCTGCAAAGGCTCCAGACACAACTTCAACAGTTGATCCTGGTATCAAAGATTTATCATCTGATCCTCTCAACGCATCAACTGCAAGCAGGTCTGAAGCTTTTTTGGATTTCCTTCCTCCTTTTTTGGGCACAACTTTGTCGTCAGTGGGAGCTATACTAGAGTCTTTTATCAGCTTGGAATCTAAACTTCCTTCTGCTTGTTCTTCTTCTTCAAAAGCTTGATCAGCTTTCTCTTGTTCTTCCTTCGCTTGTTTGAATATGGCTTCCAGGTCATCCTCATCTACAGGTCTGGGTTTATTGATCTGCCGTTTTCTGCAAATGTTCTAAGCTTTTAGATACTGAGAAAATGACCTAGCATACCTTGTAAGTTAGCCTTTTAAATAATGAAATGGGTACGTAGACACCGGTAACATAAAAGTCATATAAAGGGAGACCAAAAGGTAGATGTAACTAAAGGCAGCAAACTAGCTAAATATCCTTGGAAAATTCATTTGACCAATTGGCATAAAATTTGGTAAGAATTCGGACATTTTGTTAAGCAGAAGTAACATTCATAACTCATCTCGCAGAAAGACCACAGAGTAGCTGACTGAATAAACACATTTTACAAGCTACACAGATTTTGATTGGGAGTGATTTTGAAGTAAAAAAATTCGATCTTGGGCCTACTTAGCTTAGGATAATTCCACTCATTTTATGTTAATATACATTAACATAGGTCCCATTGGGTCATACACATAAACTGTGGGTCCTTGTTTGTATAAAAAAGAGAGTTCCAAGTGGCCAAAGAAAATTGCATCTACATATCAAACAAATTGAAGACAAATCCTCTTTCTTGACCAAGTAATACTTGTAAACTCTTTTTTATAACCATGGTGTCTGGACTAGCTTTCGCACACCTCGACTAATTCAAAGGGTACCTGTTACCTCCCACAAGCACAGGCACTGGGTAACACTAACCACCAAGGCTATGACATATGAGAAGAAGAAATACTTGTAAACTTGTGACTTGTGATAGGGAGAGCAAAGAGTGCTTACGTATTTCCAACCTTGGATCCAATAAAGCCGCCAATTCCATCACATTCTCGAATGAAATCATGTATTTCCTTGTTCATTACACACCTCAAAAACGCACATCCTGGGAAAAGAGGTTTCGGTTTAACGGAGAGTGATCCATTCTTTAATTTCCTTTTGACCTGGACAGATGGAATGTATACCTGCAGAAACTTTTACAGTCAGTCATAACTCAAAATATATGGAAAAATCAATTCCTACATTAGTTAAATACACTTTATCCCGTTCCAATTCGAGGCAATCCAGCCTCCAGCTCTCCTAAAATCAACTTATAAGGAAGCCTACATTGGTTGGAGCAGAATCAACCATGATTTCAAGCAAACTGAAACCCACCCCCCACCCAAAAGAAAACTACCATTTCAAACAAAGAAAATCAATAGTGGAAACTGAGACGAGTATTGGGGCTGATTTTCTTTAGAGGATTTCTACAGCAATAGAAAAACTGATAACGCCTGTTTATCATTTCTGATACAAGAGAAAAGATTTGGCAGTTCCATGGACACTGGAAATTATGCAAGCTCTGCAACTATATATACTACTATAAAGGCTTCAGAAGTAAACTTCTCTTACTCCTTCGTCTTCCGATAAAAATGAATACTGTTAATAAAAAATGGTCGGTGATTACTTCCCATCTATCTAAACTCTAAACTCTTGTGGATAGAGTTACCAGTATTGCCGGGGAATTGTAGGTAGCGCTGGATTAACTAGGTGCTCACAAGCTGGTTCGGGCACCACCAGTATCCAAAGAAAAAATGAGTACTGCTACATAGGCCTATGGTTCACTTGCCTTGCTACTTTCTTCTCCCCAACTATATTTTTCCGCAGCTACACTTACTCTAAACAGTGTATGATGAAGACATGAGTTGGTGTTAAATGGAGAAACATGGTCAGTGAAGATTCATATAGCCGACCACAACTTGTTTCGAACTGAGGTGTAATTCTTGTTGTATACTCTAAAACGCATTTGCAGGAAACCTATCACGTCCCAATTTTCATGAACCTCCATAACTCTCAACGCTTTTCTTTATAAATGTGGTGTTTGGCCAGCTTGCATGCACCTCGACAAATTCCACGAGGTACTTGCTACCTCCCGCCAACACAAGTAGTGGGTCGATAACTCTTAATGCTTGGACATCTTCCACATTCTTCATTTCCTGTTAATGGAGGAAATGTTTTTCATGATTAAATTGAGTCAATTTGATTGTTGGAGCTATATTATGTACAAACTATACTCTAATGGTCCCTATTAAACATTGGAAACTAAATAGGCAGCTTGACCTTTTGGATTTTAACATCAACATCGAATGCAATCTAAGACTGAGGGGTGCAAAACCAACATCATACCTCGTTTCTTAACAACAACAACAACACACCCGATGAAATCCCACAATGTGGTGTCTGGGGAGGGTAGAGTGTACGCAGATCTTACCCCTACCTTGGGAGGTAGAGAAGTTGTTTCCGAAAGACCCTCGGCTCAAGAGAAAGCATAAGCATATGAAAAGGTCAATTAAGGACAAGAAATTCAAAGCATTATGAAAATGAAGCTTATACTACTTTAAGCTTATAAGATAAAAAGTATACAGAACGATCGTAGTAAAGCTGCAGATATATCCTTTCTTTGATTAGACTCTTTGCCTTGGACGTGGCAGCGAATTCATTTAGAATGATAAAAAAGCATTGACACTATGTAGCCTACTGAAAACTGAAAAGCTAAAGCATAAATCCTTAAGTAAAGGTTTTGAAAATAAATCCCAAAGATTTCAGTAGTTTCCAATTTTCATATTTTTGGTTGGTCAAAATTTTTGGAACAAATTTTCTTAAGAAAAACAAGTTGCTTTAAGATGAGGAAAATGACTTCCCTAATGGAAGTAGGAGAAAAAGTTTCAAAAGTGTACATTCCACGTTAATTGTCACCTCTCCACCCTCCAACACACCCCACCTCCACCCCTATCCCCCACATTCCTACCTTTCACCCCACTCCTATATTGTTTTCCTAGATTATATAAAATGTTTGTGGAATAATATTTTATGCTTACTTACAGAAAACATTTTCCTTCATACCAAACACACCCTTAATCCCAAAAGAAGTTGGAGCCCCGCTATATAAATCCTCTATAATTGTTCCGCTCTATCTGAGCCCAAATTATTTTAGTACTACTCTTTTATGATATTGACAACCATTCCTATCTGAACACCAATTATTCAGATACTACTTTATGGATGAATAGGTTGTCTTTCTAGTTAGTGCTCTCTCTGAGGGTGTGTTTGGTATGGAGGTTCCAATTTTTTATGTTCGGTTGGTCAAAACATTTTCTCTAGGAAAATAAGTTCCTTATATAAGTAGGAAAAACAAGTTCCACAAGTAGCATTCCACGTTGATTGTGTCATCCCTGCCCTCTAACATACCTCATCTTCACCCCACCCCTGTTACCCCATCCCCACTACCCAACATGTTGAGGAAGCCGAATACATAGAGAGTGATTAAATCACAACAACTATATCTAAAGGCAACTAGTAAATAGAAATTAAGACAATAATAAAAATGAACTCCAAAATTACCCGTGAAATACTACAAGAGAGAGAAGATTTAAATGTCTTAGAAGATGAGAAGGCAAGTGAGGGGTGTATTCAAATGAACAAAACCCTTGCTATTTATAGAAGGAAAATTGCCTCACTAATGTCATGCATGACATCACTTAGAATGTGATCATGCAATGTAAATGCATGAAAAATGCATTTACCAATTTCATTCTACAAAAGTGGTTTTTAATGTTCACAAAGAATCTTGACAAATCTCCACCTTGGCAAGATTCTGCATTTTCAATTTTCTGACAATGACAAATTTTGATTGTCTTCAACTTCAACAATGTTGATCAAGTTCAAACATGACCGCAGTCACTACTTTCATCAGCATATCGGCAGGATTATTTGTAGTTCGAACTTTCTGCACCATGACTCCACCTTCTTCTATAATGTCTTGTATAAAGTGATATCGAACATCAATATGTTTCGTCCTTGAATGATAAACTTGGTTCTTTGCTAATTGGATAGCACTTTGACTATCACAGAATACTGTGATGCTTTCTTGTTCAATACTAAGCAATCCTTAAAGCCAAATTGCCTCCTTCACAGCCTCCGTAATTGCCATGTACTCTGCCTCAATAGTAGACAAAGCAACCATTGACGGCAAACCAGCCTTACAACTAAATGGTGCATTTGTAATAGTGAAAACATAACCAGTTGTTGATCTTTGTTTGTCCAAATCACCCGCATAATATGAGTCACAATATCCGACTAGATATACAAATGTATCGTAGAATTCATTTCACAGCTTGCCAATGCTCATTTCTTGGATCATGCATATACCTACTTGCAACTCCAACAGCATGTGAATTATCTGATCTTGTGCAAACCATTGCATACATCAAACTACCAACAACATTTGCATATGGCACTCTTGACATATATTCTCGTTCAGCTTCATTCTTCGGCGACATAGCGGCACTAAGCTTAAAATGAGGAGCAAGCAGAGTGCTAACCGACTTCGTTTTCTCATTCATGCCAAATAGATCTAGCACCCTTTTCAAGTATTCTTTTTGAGATAAACAGAGTTTCTTTGAATGTCTATCTCTTTTTATCTCCATGCCAAGAATTTTCTTCGCCTCACCCAAATCCTTCATCTCAAACTCCTTTCTTTGTTGAATCTTCAACTTCTCAATTTCCTCTCGACTTTTGGAAGCTATTAACATATCATCAACATATAGGAGAAGATATATGAAGGATCCTTCTTCAAGCTTGCGGAAATACACACAATGATCGTATTTGCTTTTTCGGTAGCTCTGCTGCAACATAAGCTTGTCAAATCGTTTGTACCATTGTCTAGAAGATCGTTTCAATCCGTACAACGATTTTTCAAGTTTGCAGACCATATTTTCCTTTCCAACAACTCTAAATCCTTTAGGCTGAGTCATATAGATTTCCTCTTCCAAATCTCCAACTGACATTTGGAAGAGGAAATCTATATGACTCAGCCAAAAGGATTCAAAGCTGCTGGAAAGGAAAATATGGTGTGCAAACTTGAAAAATCGTTGTACGAATTGAAACAATCTTCTAGACAATGGTACAAACAATTTAACAAGTTTATGTTGCAGCAGAGCTACCGAAGAAGCAAATACGACCATTGTGTTTATTTGCACGAGCTTGAAGAATGATCTTTCATATATCTTCTCCTATATGTTGATGATATGTTAATAGCTTCCAAAAGTCAAAAGGAAATAAAGAAGTTGAAGATTCAACTAAGAAAAGAGTTTGAGATGAAGGATTTGGGTGAGGCAAAGAAAATTCTTGGCATGGAGATAAAAAGAGATAGACATTCAAAGAAACTTTGTTTATCTCAGAAAGAATACTTGAAGAGGGTGCTAGATTGATTTGGCATGAATGAGAAAACAAAGTCGGTTAGCGCTCCGCTTGCTCCTCATTTTAAGCTTAGTGTCGCTATGTCGCTGAAGAATGAAGCTGAACGAGAATATATGTCAAAGAGTATCATATGAGGATGTTGTTGGTAGCTTGATGTATGCAATGGTTTGCACAAGACCAGATATTTCACATGTTGGAGTTGTAAGTAGGTATATGCATGAAATGAGCATTGGCAAGCAGTGAAATGGATTCTACGGTATATTTGTAATACTATAAAGGTTGGTTTGATTTTTGAGCAGAAGGAAAGCCAGTATCCAGTCGGATATTGTGACTCAGATTATGCGGGTGATTTGGACAAACGAAGATCAACAACTGGTTATGTTTTCACTGTTACAAATGCACCATTTAGTTGGAAGGTTGCTTTGCAGTCAATGGTTGCTTTGTCTACCACTGAGGCAGAGTATATGGCAATTACGGAGGCTGTGAAGGAGGCAATTTGGCTTTAAGGATTGCTTAGAGAGCTTGGTATTGAACAAGAAAGTATCACGGTATTCTGTGATAGTCAAAGTGCTATCCAATTAGCAAAGAACCAAGTTTATCATTCAAGGACGAAACATATTGATGTTCGATATCACTTTATACGAGACATTATAGAAGAAGGTGGAGTCATGGTGCAGAAAGTTCGAACTACAAATAATCCTGCCGATATGCTGATGAAAGTAGTGATTGTGGTTAAGTTTCAACATTGTTTGAACTTGATCAACATTGTTGAATATTGAAGTTGAAGACAACCAAAATTTGTCATTGAGAGAAAATTGAAAATGCATAATCTTGCCAAGGTGGAGATTTGTTAAATTTGTCAAGATTCTATGTGGACTAACGTGAACGTTGAATGTCATTTTTGTAGAATGAAATTGGTAAATGCATTTACATTGCATTATCACATTCTAAGTGATGTCATGCATGATCACATTCTAAGTGATGTCATGCATGACATTAGTGAGTCAATTTCCCTTCTATAAATAGAAAGGGTTTTGTTCATATGAATACATCCCTTACTTATCTTCTTATCTTCTAAGGCGTTTGAATCTTCTTTCTCTCATGTAGTATTTCACTTGTAATTTTGGAGTGGAATAAAATTTGGGTTGGTTGTGTCAGAAGACTAGGCAAAAATATAATTTTGTCGAACCTCGAAAAATTTGTGGTGTTCTTTTTTATTATTGTCTCTATTACTATTTCTTAGTTGCCTTCCGTTATAGTAGTTGTGATTTAATCACTCTCTATATATTCGGCTTCCACAACAATAGTTTGTTAAATTTGTTAAGATTCTATGTGAACTAATGTGAACATTGAAAGCCACTTTTGTAGAATGAAATTGGTAAATGCATTTTTCATAAAATGTATGCATGATCACATTCTATGTGATGTCATGCATACATTAGTGAGGCAATTTCCCTTCTACAAATAGCAAGGGTTTTGTTCATTTGAATACATCCCTCACTTGCCTCATGACCGGCTCAAGCATAAGGCAGGTAAAGCAATCGCTTGGGGCCCCAAGTTTTTGAGGGGCCCATTTTTTGCTAAATGTATCATATGTTTTTTTAAAAATAAATTTATGTGTACTGTTTCCGTTAAATTTTAAGAGAAATTTTTTGGGAGAAAGGTAAAATAACTTTTTACCTTTTAATGTGGGGACGTTGAACTAATTGGGTAATGAAACAATTTCAAGGTAATTATGGTATCCTTCCTTAGGTGGATACCCATTTTATTGACTCATTTTTATCCTAACAACTAACCTAGACCCACATTATTATTTTTATATTACCTTTTCCATTCTCCCTTTCACTATTTTTATTTTCAATATTCTAAAGTGTCCCGATTTCCAAACGGCTGCAAAACTTCTTGTGTTTGCTTACAAAAGATCAAAATTTGTTTTTTGGTGTCTTCTTCAAAATTTCAAACACTGTAACAAGCAATCATTATATTGAAGCAGCATTCGATATCATTAAATCAACTTATCAAATTCTTGAGTCAGATTACATAATTCTAATTTTATATTATATTTTTTTAATGAAACTTGTGATTGTTGATATTCTTACTTCATAAGTATATATTCTTGCTTTAGTTATTATTAGAATTTATTCAATTTAAATATGTCAACTAGAAAATATGAATCTGGTTATCCAAAAAGAGGAAAAAAGAGAAAATTTGACAAACTAATTATTTTGGATTAGCTATATTATCATTTAAAAAGGAATTGTTAGAGCAAATTAATTATAAAACAGTAATTAATGATTTTGCATCTAAAAAATCTAAGAAAATAGACTTTAAATAAAAATATATGTATATGATGATCTTTAAAAAAAAAAAAAAATAGGGCCTCCCTCTCAAATTTAGCTTTAGGCCCCCAATCTTGTTGAGTCGGCCTTGACTTGCCTTCTCATTTTCTAAGTCATTTGAATCTTCTTCTTTTTTTTGTAGTATTTCACTTGTAATTTTGGAGTGGGATAAAATTTAGGTTAGTTGTGTCTGAAGACTAGGCAAAAATACAATTTTGTCGAACCTCGTAAATTCTTGGTGCTCTTTTTTTATTATTGTCTTCTATTTATTAGTTGTCTTTAGATATAGTAGTTGTGATTTAATCATTCTCTATATATTCGGCTTCCGCAACAATTGGTATCAGAGCTAAAGTTCTATCTGAGTATGTTATGTGGTTGCAGCACAGTCTAAACTTCCACGTCAGAAAATAATTACTTTGGTCTTTTGTATTGTCAGCTAATAAATAGTATTTGTAGTAAAAATGGAAAACAAGAAAAATGAAGAATCCACATCGGGTGTCACTAATATGCCATTGTCATCTTCGCTTATGACAAGAATTGTGTGAAATGTGAAATTTGCAATTGAAATTTTTTGACAGGTCAGGACATTTCGGGATGTGGCAAGACGAATGAACATAATCCAAAATACCTTTAGTATTATGAATAGTTGTTCCAAATTTAACCCTTGTTTGTTTTCCCTTGACACAATGCTCACAAAACTTCAAATTGCAAGCTTTTACTCCTTTTAATAATCGTTGATCTGATAAAGATTTCAAGAATTTTCCTCCCGCATGTCCCAAGCGCATGTGTCATAGCCTGGTCGTTGCTGCCTTCCTTGTCATCACTGGATGTCACTGTCACTATCCCAATAATTGTACTACCGTTATAGTGGTACATGTTATTATTTTTTCGAATTCCCTTCATTACCACCGGTGCACCGGAGCATATTCTCATTAACTCATTTTCTGATCGATCCATCATGGTTCATTATCGAACATCTGTTAATGTTCTGATCGATCCATCATGGTTTCTTAATCAGATTGAACCAATTCCGTATGTGGTAAGAGGATTGTTATATGTGGTGCGAATATCTAGCCCTTGTTGAAAAAGGACATCAAGAACTTCGCCTTGCCACATCCCGAAATGTCCTGACCCGTCAAAATTTCAACTGCAAATTTCACATTTGACACAATTCTTATCATAAGTGAATATGTCAATGACGTATTAGTGACACCTGATGTAGATTCTTCATTTTTCCTGTCTTCCATTTCTACTACAAATACTATTTATTAGCTGATAATACAGAAGATCAAAGTAATTCTGATGTGTACTCAAACAGAACCTTGGCTCTGATACAACCAACCCAAATTTTATTTCACTCCAAAATTACAAGTGAAATACTACAAAAAAGAAAGAAGATTCAAATGTCTTAGAAGATGAGAAGGCATGTGAGGGATGTATTCAAATGAACAAAATCCTTGCTATTGATACAATAGAAATTGCCTCACTAATGTCATGCATGACATCACTTAGAATGTGATCATGCAACAATTTCATTCTACAAAAGTGGCTTTCAATATTCACATTAGTTCACATAGAATCTTGAAAAATTTAACACCGCACGCACCCCTACCCCATCCCCACCCCACCACCACATCCCATAGTATTTATCTAGATTATATACAAATGCTATTGGGATAAAAAAAATTGCTTACATACCAAACATACACACTTATTACAGCATACATAACACAACAGATATCATAAAAGTAATTACCAAAACCACAAATTAAGAACTTCACCATCAAACAAAACAAGAAAGAACAAATCTTTATCAACCTGGAAATCAATATCAGGAAAGTTCCTAGCAAGAGCACGAGCCATCCTTTCAGCAGTATCATGACCAGAAACTCTGGAAACTCTTACAACCCACCATTGAGGACCCAATTTAGCAAGATTATCAAGATTAAGCTCTTCAGTCCAAGACTTATATTGCTTCTTTGGTTTCTTAATAAGCCTTTCTTCTACTTCTTCTCTCCAATTATAACCTGTTTTGCTCTCTCTTCTCTCATTTCTCAATTGCCTTCTTTCTTTAGCAGTTAGTATATTCTCTTTAGGTGATGACTCTACAGTTGCATATACCCTTAAGGAAATGGTTTTTTGGGGTTTTGGGGAAATGGGGACTGGTAATAATGTGGGAAGAAAATGACTCCATGAAAGAATAGCTTGCTTCATCTTCTTCAACAAAGTGTAGTACTTCTTGTGGTGGTTATATGGTAACATATCCAGTTTTCTTTCCTGGGCCGCGTTGATGGCCTATGCTGGTCCATGACGGCCTAATTCCCACTATTAGTTCTTAAAATTTGGGAAGATTTGCAGAAATAGGATCATCTAAGGTCCACAAAATTGCACGTTTTTACTTAAAATGGATGGTCATTAATTTGGGAGAAATGGTTTTTTGGTCTTTTACAAAAACAAAAACAAATCAAATTAATGATATTTTTACCAGAGATCTTCATTTTTTATAATAAGAAATCTGAAGAAAAAAAAAAACATATAAGACATCTAAAAAAATCATTTATTTTTATGTAAATTATAAAAAGGCAAGATATCTCATTTTCTCTTTTAATTTTTTTCCCTTAAAATAGGCTGGTCTTTAATTTTTGAGAAAATAACACAAAATGATCACTATAGGCAAATTATTTACACAGAAAATACCCCAACATAAATTAATTACTTCCTCCGTCTCAAAAAGATTATCCTAGTCTGACTTGACATAGAGTTTAAAAAATAAAAGAATATTTTTTAAATGTGTGATTCAAAACAAATATTAAATATTTGTATGATTATAATTTATCTCATAAAATTAAATTTATTTCTAAATATCAAAAAAATTAGGATAATCTTTTTGAGACGGAAAATGACCTTTTGCATTGTGCAACTAACGGATCACGGAAGCACTCACGTCCCTGAGGTAAATATGTTTTCTTCTCTTTCTTTTGTCCTTTTTTAGTTTTTTTAGTTTTTCCCCTATATTTCTTTTTTTATGTATAAAATAAACATAATAGCTAACTATTTTTAGATTATAAAAGTATTTTTTTATAAAACTAAATTAGTAAACTATAACAAGAAATATATAAGTAAAATATTAAAGTCATTAATTTATTTATTAAAATCTAAATTAATAAAAAATACTCTTAAGATTTTTCTCTTTTGCAAATGAAAATAAAAGTTATATCTAAAATATGAATCAATTTTTTTATAATTCTTTTTGTAAATTTAACTTGTTGAAAATGATATAAAATTAATATATCAAAATTAATCTTAAACTCTATTTGTTGTATTTTTTTATAAATTTTTTCTCTTTAAAAAATGAACCTGTCATCTATGAGACCTTGTCTATATATAATACATATAATCATTGTAAATAACGATCATGCTACTTTTAAATTATTAAATGATAGTGATATTGCCCCTTATAGGGAAACCCATCGATTTATGCATATTTGGTTAGTACATGTTGCTTTCAAGCTACTTACTTTAAGAGGCTTACCAGAGAGTTTTATAGCAGTTCTAAGGGATGGTAGAAATCAGAACTGGAAAAAGTACCTTATAGGGACAGTACATACCAGTTTGGCATATGGCCCTGTTTATTTTAATGCTTATACTAACTTGCATGTATCTTTGCAAGATGGAAATTCTTTGAATGCTTTAATATTAAGTATTAAGTTGCATGGTTATGATTGTATGCCTGGAACTGAAGTTATATGTATTTGTTATAGAATCTATTTTAAACCTTTATAAACTATGAATCCTATGTGCAAAATCATGGATTTTAAAAACGAAACTATTTTAATAGAAACGAATTTTGGTAAATCAAAAATTACCACCAGAAGACATATTAAATGGGATGAAATTGATTTTCCCACATAATGGGTCATAGAGGGAGCTGCACCTCCCAGGAATAATTGTAATACTGATATTACTCATATTGAACAAACCCTTGATGGGACAGTCAAGCTAAAGTTTTGTAAACCAAATTACTTGACAAATGATTTTGGTTCTAGATCTACTAGATTTGATGTTTCAAATCATTCTTATATTTCACCAGCTGATTATATTGTTAAATCTCTTTCACGAGCTTCTACTTCTCGTATCCAAGATTTCATAAATCCACATGTGTCTGATAATACTGATAGTAATAGAGTTGATAGGGTTGAAAAGTACATTTAAATCCACATGTGCCTGATATATCACTTCCGCTATATACCATATGGGTATCATAGAGGACTGAAAAGTACATTTTTTACTTTTATGAAATGAATTAGTCTCTATGATAATATTTTAGTATATATACCATGTGGGTATCATAGATGACTGAGCTATTTTTTTAAGGAATAAATCAGTCATCTATGATATCTTGTGAGTATATGATATATCATGTGGGGTAGTCATCCATGATACTCTATCGGTATATGATATATATACCATGTGTGTGTCATAGAGAATTTAATTGTGTTTTTCTTGAAGGAATGAACCATTCTTCTATGATGTCCTGCCAGTATATAGTATATGATATATATCATGCGGGTATCATAGAGGATCGAAGAGTGTTTTTCTTGAAGAAATGAACTAATCCTCTATGATACTCTGTCAGTATATGATATATATTGTGTGAGAATCATAGAGGATTTAGTAATGTTGGAATGAATCTGCTAAGTAACTATAGTACCTTGTTAGTATATGATATATACTAGATTTGTATCATAGAGGACTAAGTGTCTTTTTAAGGAATGAACTATCATTCCTCTATGATATCATGTTAGTATATGATATACTATGTGGGCATCATAGAAGAATGAGTAATATTTTTTTAAAGGAATGATCCAATTTTCTATGATAACCTGTCAATATATGATATACACGATGTGAGTATCATAGAGGACTGAGTGTTTTTTTTGAAGGAATAAGCCGTCAGTCATCTATAATATTATGTTAGTATATAATATATCATGTGGTTATCATAAAAGACTTAGTATTGTTTCTGAAGAAATGATCAAATCTTCTATGATATACTGTCAGTATATGATATATATCATGTGGATATCACAGTATACTTCAATTGCTACTGATTTGATATACTGTATAAGTTATTTTTTTGAGATATAGAAAAAAAGGTACTATATTAGTTATCTTTGTATATAGAATTTTTTATTAAAAAAAAAAAAGAGCCTGAAGGGGTGTAGAATTAGATTATGAAAAAATAGAAAATAAAGAAAAAATAATTAATAAAATTAGAAATGGAGAAAAAATGAAAAACAGAAAATGAAAGAAGAATTTAGATATATATATTTTATTAATTTTAATAAATAAGCTAGTGATTTTAGTATTATTTATTACTTCTTCGCTTAGTCTAGTTATTTAATTTTTCTATATTTTCATCGGTCTAAGAATAATTAACTAAATATTTATTTTTATATATTTTTTAACTTTTAAAAAGAAATATAAAAAGACAAAAAGAGAAAGAACAAACCAAAAACAAGTAAAAAAAAAAAAAGGAAGAGCATTCGAAAGCAATATAAGCTTTCCCGAAATCTATATATTGATAAAGTTGGGAATAGAATAGGTGATGTGGCACCTCTTTTTGGCCAAGAAACACATTTTTTTTATATCCTTTGTACGGATGTCCATACACATTCACTAACCTTTTGTATGTTACATGTATCTATTAATTTGGGCACTTAATATTTGTGATGAACATACACTTGAAATAAGAAAAAAATCTCTTCTTCCTTTCTACTTCTTTGTCTACATCTCTTGTCTTATATTGCTATTGATATCATTTTATAACACGTTATCCGCACGAGACTCTGTCATTTTTATTTAATTTTCTATTTCAAGCGCAATTCTTGAAGTTACACGAGTGTAAGATTAATGCTCTTACCATGGATCTGTCCCTGAACATATTACTCCAAAGAGGAGCTAAGGTAAGTGGTTACTTGAGCACTTATTTTTAAAAGGTTACAAACCTACGGAGAAAGCATTAATTGCTCCTGAAGAACAATACGTAATAACTCATACCTCGATTTGCTCCTGAAGTAGAAATATCATAAAAGAACAATATTACGGAGAAAAGTCTCTATGTTATAATTCATGCCTCGATTTGCTCCTGAAGTAGCAATATCTTAAAAGAGGTTCTAAGCGATTATAATTTTATATGGTTAAGGCACGTTCAGATGATTATGTTTCATTCTTGAAGAATGTCAACTTTTAATAAATGTTATAAGTACAGATCCATTTCCTGAAGTGAATGTGACAATATGTAGTAAAGCTTATATATACGAACGTGCATTTGTTTGTGAAGTTATCACGACTCACCTCTAGAATAGGTATAATAATTGAGAAAAAAATATATTCTAAATATTTTATATTTTACTCCTGAAGTAGTAAACTCAGAATTCTGCTCCCGAAGTAGCAAATTTTGAACTCTACTCTCGAAGTACTAGAAACTTTAAACTCTTGAAGTAGTAAACCTGAAATTTACTCTTGTGAAGTAGTGAATTCAAAATCTATTCCCGAAGCATTAAATCTCTGTAATTTCTCCCGAAGTAGTAGAACTTTGAATCTACCCCCGAAGTGGTAAACCTTTGAACTTTACTCCCCAAGTAGTAAGGTTTTGAATTTTACTTTCAAAAGTGTTCAACTTTGAAAATTTACTTCTTTATATCACATATTAAAAGAAGTTTATATTTGAACTCATTGGTATATTTATGGAACAATAAGTTGTAGAAACTAAAGAGACAACTAATTCTATCATTTGAAGTATATTGTCTTCTTATCATTTGATCTATCAAGTAACAATTATGTTAGCGGTGGGTCTCATTTCCTTCATAAAATGTATGCTCATTTTTCTTCTTTTCTCTGTTGAGGTATGTAACTCTCTCAATTTTTAAACTGCGATTACAGTTGTACTTAGTGATTTTGACATACTAACTTTTACTCTCTATTAAAGTGATAGATGAAAGATTTGTAATGTATGGTATAACTAGCATAAAGTACCGTGCTTCTATTTTGAAAGTATTCAGAAAATTGAATTCACATGTTTCATCACTTGATCTCACAAATGTTGGTATTAGACATTAGTTTTTCCTTGCAGTGCATGTATATATGATTTTCAAAATAGATTTAATATTAAAAATGCAAATGACACAGTGAATCAACATTTAATACGTTAGTGCTATGTATGCATAAAGTAACTATCTTCGTACTTATGTGCATGGTCTGTGTAGTCATAATTTTTGGTGCCTTTTTAACTTTACAAAATATGTGAATCTATCATCACTGGTTGTGCATCTGTATATAAATATTATGAATATATACAAGCATCCTTGGAATATGTGAAGACCGAAATTCATTAAACGAAAAAGGGTGAATTCGCCTTTATACCTATCGCACATCAAATCATCTTGAATTTTTTTATTATGTATCATTGTAAGGCAAAATGATACAAATTGTGTAGAATACTATTTGCTATAACCACATTGATATATTATGGTTACTTTAGTAGCTTTGATGATAAATATTCGAATGTTAATGGTATTCTCCCTGAATGAGATGTATGAAATCCTAAAGTTTAGAATTTACTTTTCAATATTTATAAATTGTATTGTCATTAAATGTGAATTTGATTACTATTTACTTTATGATACCAACAGTATCTAAGCAATATTTGATTGTACAAAATTAATGATCAAGTGCTCCAGAAGAGCAAACTATTTATCTAGAAGATAATGGCACTATTTATCTAGAAGATCATAACACTATTTATCTAGAAGATCATGGCACCAATAGTGTCCAAACAATATGTGTGATTATGGAGAATAAAATAGAGGCTCATGAAGAGCATATATATATTATGTCATTCGTTCTAGATTGTAAAACGTTGTTATGATCGAATCACAAGTTGAGTAAACCCGATTTTACTAAAGTAAATGGCTATCATATTGAAGCTAATAATGATTGGATGACTAAATATCTACGAAAGCATAGTGGGTAAGAAATATGTATTTGAAAGGTTAGCCTCCTTAATTTCCAAATTGTATTACACAAATATAAGCATGATGAAATCACATGTCACGATAAACCAGAAGTTTTATTGTACAAAATAGAATTCATGTTATAGTAAATCAGAAGTTTACTAAAATAAATGGCACATGACATGGTAAACCTGAAGTTTACTAGTATAAATAATTTTATCAATTGACGTAAAAATTTTGGTTGTCCTGATTTAAATCTGATGTGCTAAGTTTGTATTCGGAATATATTGAATAACTAGAAGATTCTTCAAGAATTAATTTGTTTGTTCTCATTATAAGTTGATTATACTGACTAATGTTGAGATTGAATTTTCTAAATTCTGAAAAATATAAAAAAGGTGAATAAGGGCACGTTTACCTGTTATGTGATGTCTTCAATAGATGCATCGATAAGACGGCCACATGTGCTTTTATTGTCAACCCGCAGTTTGACATATGCAAAATTGCTTGCTCAAAATAATTGAGTTGAGAGCACAATTTTCAGATTATGTAATCAAGATAATTCATCTTGTTAATGCTGATTTATATTCAAGCTGGTTTAGCGTTGAATGCCTCCAATAAATAGCTAAACCATTGCGAATAAGAACAAAGCTTCATGTGTTGATATGAAATATGATATATTACATACAACAATGTTTGTATGCTTCAGCCTAATAAATTATGATAAATTCTCCCCTCATAATTGGTTCAAGGTCAGGAACCAAATATTTTCATCTAATAGTTTTGTTGTGCGGTATATGATTAATGAATCTACCACGATGCACACATATGGATTTCCCAAAAAATGTGAAAATGTATGTTAGTTTTTCTAACATAAGGGTAGAGAGAATAAACAGCTAAGAAATATATTGTGAATTATCACCAGTATGATCCTCATTCAAACGATAATTTAAGTCAAATGGTAGAAGCATTTGCTGACCCAACTATTTCATATTTCAGCTGCAAGATGCTCCTAAATATCCATGAAGGACAGGGTTTACAACAGGCGTGAAGCATGATAGACAAATCGATTTCAAACGCAATAATTCTTGAAAAATGAGAGGAGCAAATGATCAAAATGATTATAATAAGGAGACAATGTGCTCTTGAAGAGCCTACGACATAACACTTCATAAAACCTCATACGAGGTTCAGGTACCTGAAAAAAATAATGAAGTGAATCAGTAAGTTGTGTCTAATTGCAAACCGATACAAAATGATATCTCATCGATGATATATTTGATACAATACAGTGCGCAATATTGTATAATAATATGAGGATCTGAATTCTACGTCTCTTAAAGCATATTGATGTAGGAATAATTACCAAGTAGATACATCTTTCTAAATTTACTAGACATGCACTCCTGACATGAGAAGATGTCATGTAAATTAAATATTAAATGAAAATTGTCTCAGTCTATATGGATCACGTGATAAAATTATATGATTTTTTTAAGGATTCATAATGCCTGAAGCATATACACGTTCTTGAAAAACTTGTTTGTAATCCATAAATGGATTAAATGAACTAAGGTTGATGTACTGAAATCACTTTAATAAAATATTTGTTGATGAAGGGTACAAAGATTAGAGATGGCAATGGATCCTGGACCCGATCCGGATCCGGTGTATCCAGATCCGTTTTATAGGATATGGATCTTCAAAATTTGGACCCGACGGATCCGGATCGGACCCGGATCCGTTTCGACGGATCGGATCCGGATCCGGATCTTGTATTTGAGATCCGTATCCGGTCCAGATCCGACCCGTGGATCCATTTTTTATTAAATATATTCATAATCTAGAATGTAATTTTATAAGTATTTTCTTAAAATTACTAAGCACATCCTTGCAAGTTTAATTCTCAAAACAAGTTTAATTTATCTCCGCGTTAACTCAAAAACAAAAAAAATAAAGAGGTAACTTCGATAATAAAATCAATGTTATATTAGTGAATGACTAATATCTCCATAGACAAGTAGTTAAAATTATATTCACTTCATTTATGAAGATTCCAAGCACATGCAAGTTCTGCACTGTGAAAATACTAGTCACCATTTTCCACAACTATTGTCATTGTCCAACATTTTTAATTAATAGCTCACAATCAAAACGAGACAACGAACAAAATATCTCATATGAACATTTCAAAATTGAAAAACAGTAAATTGTTAGCTAAGTAAAAATCGTTTGTCAGTTCAAAAAAAAAATTCTTAGCAAGGTTACATTTTTAGTAAGGTAATTTTTTTACATGTGGATCCAGATCCGATCCGTGGACCCGGCGGATCCGATGGATCCGGATTTGGATATGATTTTTATGAACCCGTTGGATCTGGATCCGGATCTGGATTCGGGTATGAAAAACGGATCTGGATCTGGATCTAGTAGGATCCGGTCCAGATCCGATCCGTTGCCATCCCTAACAAAGATGACTATATTTAACATCTTCCCTTTATGATATTCAAAATCTTTCATAAGGTTGTGCAAGTTGTTGACTTGAATGTGATTGGTGATTTTGAAGAGTTTTCGAAAAGAAGTTGAAATGAGAAAAATAGATTGGTCATGAAGTGCCATATATTTGTTCAATTGATGCATTTATTTATCTTGCTATAACTATGAGCATGATATAATTTCTTCCTTACATGGAGATACTGAAATAAGATCAATTGCATATTGTCGATTGATGAGAGAATTTTTCCAAAATTAGGGGGAGAGAATAATGAAATAAAAAGGGAAATTTTGTGGAAAATTCATCATTCAGAAAATAGTAGACTACCTGCTAAAAGAAGTTGAAATAAGAAAAATAGATTGGTCATGAAGTGCCATATATTTGTTCAATTGATGCATTTATTTATATTTCTATAACTATGAGCATGATATAATTTCTTCCTTACACGGAGATACTGAAATAAGATCAATTGCATATTGTCGATTGATGAGAGAATTTTTCCAAAATTAGGGGGAGAGAATAATGGAATAAAAAGGGGAATTTTGTGGAAAATCCATCATCGTCTCATCTTGATCTACATGCTTCTATTAGTGAGCAACAAGTTCAAAAGATTATTCACTTGCGGAACATAGCAAATCAAATGCCAGACGCATTTATAGATTTGAAAAGGATTACCGAATCACATATTCATGCAGAAAATATCTCAATTCGGATTGATGTTCTTGTAGGACCATCTACTGGTGTCATAGCAAATGAGTTCAAAAGCACGCCTGAATCGTGATAGACCGTTGGGTTCTAAGGATCGGAATCTTAGAAAAAAAATGCTCAAGATGACACTAAGAAAGAATCTCATAAAGAAATGCAAGATTTGATCAATCCTGATATTCTTGAAGAAACCAATGAGCCGCAAACTCAAGAAAATGAAGAAATATCAATAAATCCAATTGATGTTATGACTATTTGAATCGCTTCGAAATAAATGTGATTTGAAATACCCACAATCTTATATGAAGATAATGCAGCATGTATTTCTCAATTGAAGAGAGGATTCAGAAAAGGAGATAGGACAAAAGCACATTTCACCAAAGTTGTTCTTCACACACGAGCTCCAAAAGAATGGTGATATCAACGTGCAACAGATTCATTGAAGTGATAATATGACTGATTTGTTCACTAAGTCTCTACCAACTGCAATTTTTGAGAAGATGGTGCACAAGATTGGAATACGAAGACTCAAGCATTTGGACTGAAGTTCTCATCAGGGGGAGTTAATACATGTTGTACTCTTTTTTTCATATAAGGTTTTGTCCCACTGGATTTTCCTTGTAAGGTTTTTAATGAGGCAATCAAAATGTGTATTATTAGAAATGTGTACTATTTTTCCTTCACTAGAATTTTTTTCCACTGGGTTTTTTTTCTAGTAAGGTTTTAACGAGGCACATTATCTATAAACATCCAAGGAGGAGTGTTATGAAATACATATACACATTCAATAACCTTTTGTATGTTACATGTAACTATTAATTTGGGCACTTAATAATTGTAACATCCACCTATTAATTTGGGCACTTAATATTTATAACCTCCATTGGGTGATTTCATCCTATAAATTGAGATGTTATTCACCTTTGAAGAGAGATGAACATACACTTGAAATAAGAAGAAAATCTTCTCCTCCTCTCTACTTCTTTGTCTGCATCTCTTGTCTTGTATTGCTATTGCTATCATTTTATAACATTTCTCTTTTTTTGGGACATTTTCTCTATTTTATCCTCATTTATGTTTAAAAAACTCAAAAGTCACTCATTTTAACTCTCTCAATTGTGTTAAATATATTATGTTAAAAAACTCATCATTATTGGTTCCTCCACGGAGCCTTAGTTTACTTGGTCTCTTCTAATATGTCCATTAAATTCTTTTCTCATTCTTACCGTTGAAGTTTCAGTTTCTTCCTCAATGAAACAAAAACGTTTTTTTTTCCTTCCTTTAATTATAATTTATGTGGTCGTCATTTTATTATTAATCCACTTTATTTCTATTTACTTACACACTTTCTTATTCACTATTTACGGAGCAAAAGAATGAAGGGTAAAGATTCACATTTTACTGTTGTTACTACTCCATCCCTTCATTCATATTCATTACAGTATTTAGGGAGGAAACATAATGCTTAGACGTATGAGGTTATACAACACTTTTTAACATATTCCTTAATTTGGTGGCTAGCGATGATTTGATTAATAGTATTCTAAAAAATGAAAGTGAAAATATGTTGGGATCGAAATAATTAATCAGGCCGTCATGCGGAAACTTATAATTGCAAACCTTGATTAAGGATAAATCAGATACAAAGAAAAAGTATAAAAAAGACTTTGATAATATGATATGAGTTTGGTCAATTGACCTACATATAAAAAAACTAATACAAAATAAAACCTAAAAACTATTGAGAGAAAATCTTCCATAAACAAGACTTTTTAATGACTACATTGTGAATGCTATTGCGTTGTATTTTAGTTATGGGAAGGAGGTCTTCAATTTATAGATGTCTAAAAATTTTCCTCCAAAAAAAGTAATAACCAACTACGGAAGAAAATTATATTCTCCTTTCGGGAAAAGTAAAAGAAATTATGATAGTATTTTTACTTTTCTTTTGAAGAAAAGTAAAACTCAAATATGATAATAAAATCATAACAAAAATCCTAACAAAATCATCATACAATGTGTCCACTAAGTTTTTTGTTTCTTTAAGTTATGTTATACATTTTTATTTTTAAAATGAGAGAAAGAACAAGCCAAGTGAAGGACTATATGTTGTTGTTTTTCTGCAGGGGAGAAGGGTTGTTTGATTATTGTTTTATGCCGTATATGACGATTTATGAAGCCAAGATCTGTATGGTTATTTTTTGGACTAAATATCGTTGTTTTCCTGCATGAAGTCAAGAATTTGTGACTTTATTTTTTTTTACATATTTCTTTTGATGATATCGAACGTATATGGCCGACTAATCATGATTACGTATTATTTTGAGGGAAGTAGGAAGCACACTGAAACATTTGCTTACGAGAAAAATTGTCAGCAAAAGATTATTCTACTTCTTTAACTTCTAATGATTGCGTTCGGTCTACTTCAAGCCTTCAATAATTTTGTACTTCTTCTTTGTGTTTAATATATATTTCATATATTTCCTTCACGATTAAGCTATTCTGGTACTACATAATGTGTGCAAATAGGATTTCTCAAGTCTCTTCAACCCTGCTTCATAGATTATTAAATTGTTGACATCCATCGTTTTATTTTCTTAGGGATGATAAGAAACACAAGAGGGGTGAATTGAATTTTAAATCATTTTTTAGTGATTAATCGATTATTCGTTCCGTCAGTCGATTCTCCCGCAAACTCAAAAGGTTAGTGAGTGATAATATGAGATGTAATGTAAAGGCAGAAAAAGTAATTAGTACATATGTTTTTATATTGGTTTGAATCATTGGTGTTGTGCCTATTGTAGTTCCCTTGGGTTACAAGAGTTTTCTTAGAGTCTTGAAGTTGATTTGATTACAATGGTGGTTCAATCCTTGAACCTTGTTCGTCTTGCTGACAATGTCTAGAACTTCTAATTGGCTGCCTCAACCTGTATAGCTTTGTACATTCTTTTTCTTTTTCCTTTTCTAACATTAGTAAAATCAGTACAGTGCTTTTTGTAAGATAAAAGAGGAATAAAAGTTGTTGCTCAAGCAAAGTCGTAGTTTCTTCATTGTATTGGATCTGCTTCTTATAGTTGACTGCTTTAGGTCTTGAGGAATGGAGGGGAATCAATCTTTCCTTTGATTGATTCTGATTGGCTCGTTCTAAGGTAACCCAAAGGATTTTGTATCCAATCAGAGATTTTGATGTGATCCTCTGATTGGTCTTGTATCTTCCTTGATATTTTCTTTCCTTTGTTAGCTTGTGCCAAAGGTTCTTGACTAGTGTCTTCCTTGAAATTATGATCTTCAGTGTAGCGTCTGGTATCTCTTTCAAAATTCTCTTTCCTTAGCTGACTTTTACAATATGTTATTCCTTCTTTGACTTGACGTTAGTTGGCTCTTCAATATTCCCTTTCCTTTGTTGATTTCGCTGAACGTTGTCTAGTATATTCTTGTGTGTCTTGTTTTCTTCTTTGTTTGGAGGTCGGTCGACGCCCTGACTTGGTTTGAACCCTTGAAAGCTGGATGCCTAGGTTTTCATTTTTTGATTCCATATGATCATACATCCTTGAAGGGTATACATCCTTGAAGGGTGGCCTTCTTTCCTTTTTGTTACCTGCATAATTAACAAGTCATTATCAAAACTCATTTAGGAATAATCCGGGAATAAATCAGGGCTAACAATATCCGCCTTTTTGATGATGACAACCAAAAAGGAATGTGACATTGTACTTCCCTATAAGACTGAGGTGCTCCCCCGGGCCTTTGCATGTGGTTATTCGAAGTCTTTGAATATCTGCATATTTTGCATATACTGCTCCTGCTAAGTTGGAAACTCCTTTTCTAACAATTTGACATCATCAGAAAGGAAAACATATGCAAGCGAAATAGGGCAGGTAACAAGCATATAAATAACATACTAGTATAAACCACATAAGCAAAACACATAAAGTCTGGACGACACAAACAATCCTCAGCAACATAACAAGAAATTGTTCAACCATCACAATTTAGCTAGCCCGCTTTCAGAAGTACTTGAGAATATTTATGATCCTCTCAGAGGAAGAGTTGTAAGAGGTTTCAATATTATGGGAGAGAGTGGAGTAGGAGTTTTGGATAGCAACAACAAGCTCAGTGTTGGATTAAGTGGTTGTTTTGTTCAGGGAGTTGACTCTTGCAATCAGATTGTTTACAGTCTTGACCCATACATCTTGCAACACATCCATGCGTACTCGGAGCTTTCCTACATTAGTACCTACCTCATTTGACGAACTTAGCACCTTGTCCAAGGTTTCTTGTATCTTCTGTAGGCTACCTTCCACTGCAGGAAGACTCAACTTTACCTCAGCTAACTTCTTGCGGACATCTGGATCAATAACAGGATTTGACACTCTCTTAACCTCAACTCCTTTGGGTTTAATTCTGACTTTGGCAACATCCTTCATGATCCATTCACCATTTATGAACACAAAGTTCATACTAGCAAAAGCCCTATGATCATAAGTTGCAGTAACCTCAACTAGACAGAAGTCGATAAGATCAACATAGATATCATTCAAGATACGAGAAATGATCATCCCATAAGGAAGGTTGGCTGAAGGTTATGTATCCAATGCACTTTCAAGCATATATTCTTTGAACCAGTCACCCCAATTGATTCGATACTTCTTCATAATACAATAGAGAACATAAATATCCATATTTGTGATAGAGCTCATGGAACTAGCACGAGGCAAAAAAGTAATAACAGAGCCAAAACACGGTTAATAAAATAGAGGTTAGAATGTCCAAAATCAGACAAGTCAGAATTAGGTTCAGAAACAAAATCTCTTGCTTCTTCAAGAGAGACTTCAAATTTTTTAGGCCACACAATGCACATATACTCAATTTTCCTAGAAAATTTAACACCAAACACTTTTTCAAACAAAATATTATTGACCACGATTCTCGTTTCCATAACAAGAGTTTCTACTTATCCACTATCTTTAGACACAAGAAGATTTGCATAGCACATCCTAACAGGTTCTTCAAAAACTCCAGGCTCACAAAGGTCAAAAACTGACAGAAATTTTTTATTTTAAGAAAGGAACTTACATTGCAGTGGTGATCCTTAAGTTGTTCAAGACTGATGACCCTGCTAGAAGCGATCATACGCTTTTTGAACAACTTATACTTGGCCTTTTCATTTGAGCCCCAAAACAACTGCATGTCCTCTGGTCCAAAATCATCACAAGGTTCTATTTTAGACTTCTTGGAGGGGTTTTCTTTGGTGGGAGAGAGAGTGCAACGCTTTTTCTGAGAGAGGTTTCCAATGATTTCTTCATCAAATGAGTCAGAGAGATTGACAGTATCCTCGATGTCTTAATTTTGTACTCGACAACTAGTCCGCCTGACTCCAGAACTGTCACCTTTAACCCTAACCATGGTGTTGGAGAGAATAGATTTTTTGTTAGAGTTCTTAAGAGAGAGTTTTGGTGAGAGAAGTGAAGAATTTTGAGGAAGATTGTTATATCTCGTTTTAACCATGTCAAACCAGAGTACAACATATTGGTGATTCCTAAATTGAATTAAGGAGTCGCCACCTAATTATTTTAAGATGAATTAGGACATCTATTTGACTAAGCAATTGCTTAAAATTAACTCCAATTACTGATCTACTAACTTATGAGATTCTAGATAATGATTCTCTATTATCCTAAAGGGAAGGGGTTAGACACCCTTTAAGATCCGCTAACTCGCGGTTATCTGGTCAAACTCAGGTTAATTATTATGCTAAGAAAAATACATGTTTAAAAAATATAAAGTTAGAATAACATCGCAAGTAGTTAATTAAAAAATATGCATTTTGATAACGTAACAGTTTTGTAAGACTTGCTTATATAAAAATAAAATACATGTAAAACTAATTTTTGTATAAAAGTGGTGCATTTGTATAAAAATTGATAAAATACACGCAAAGTTGGTTTCTTGGCTAAAAGTATGCAGTATGACATATTTGTGAAATATGACTTTATGAAAGTTATTTAAAATCGGATAAAAACAAAACCTTATTAGCATAATTAATAATACGAGTAAAAGATGATCAAATTGTTTGAAAGTTTGAAACATGCCTGACGCGCCTAAAATAAATAAACTAGCGGTGAATTTCCAATTTTAAAACTAACCGAGCCTAAAGTAAATAACTAGCGACGGTTTCTAATTTTAAAACTGCCCTATTAATTTAACGATTCGGGGCCTAATTATTCTAAGTATTCCAATGACCGCACAAAATAAAATAATTAAGTTACAACCCGAAAAATAAAATGGGCGGGATTAGAGAATAATAATAAAGAGCGACTAGGGCGGATGACAATGTCATCCCGCCCTATTTGTTTAGAAATCTTGAGGCCTGAATGCAAGGAACATGGATGCGGGTCTTCGCTTGTCAAAGTCGTGATAAGTAGGGTTGACAACGGATCGGATCTGGACCGGATCCTACTAGATCCAGATCCAGATCCATTTTTCATACCTTAATCCAGATTCGGATCTAGATCCATCGGGTCCATAAAAATCAAATCCAAATCCGGATCCATCGGATCCACGGATCGGATCTGGATCCACATGTAAAAAAAATTGTCTTGCTAAAAAAAATTTTGAACTGACAAATGATTTTTGCTTAACTAACAGTTTACTGTGTTTCAATTTTGAAATGTTCATATGAGATATTTTGTTCGTTGTCTCGTTTTTATTGTGAGTTATTAATTGAAAATGTTGGACACTGACAATAGTTGTGGAAAATGCTGAATAGTATTTCCACAATGCAGAACTTGCATGTGCTTGTAATCTTCACAAATGAAGTGAATATAATTTTAACTACTTGTCTATGGAGATGCTAGTCATTCACTAATATAACATTGATTTCATTATCGAAGTTACCTCTTTATTTTTTGGTTTTTGAGTTAATGCGGGGATAAATTAAACTTGCAAGGATGTGCTTAGCAATTTTAAGAAAATACTTATAAAATTACATTCTAGGTTATGAATATATGTAATAAAAACAGATCCACGGGTCGGATCTGGACCGGATACGGATCTCAAATACAAGATCCAGATCCAGATCCGATCGGTCAGAAACGGATCCGGGTCCGATCCGGATCCATCGGGTCCAAATTTTGAAGATCCATATCCTATAAAACGGATCTGGATCCACCGGATTCAGACTGGGTCCAGGATCCAATGCCATCTATAGTGATGAGTCTTATAACGAGACTCTTTGTTACTCCCGACGCATTTCATGTAAATAAAAAAAATAAAAAATTAGTAGACGGAACATGAAATATATATATAAGGGGCGAGGGAAAATGAGTAGCACAGTTAGATAATATCCAAAATTATCACACATAACTAAGTATCATTAGTAGAACTAGCTATCTATTTTGTATTTATTATAACAAGTCACATAAATAGACTAACAAGCCTAAAGGGTAGCAGTCAAAACATTTTATCTTACTACTGGGCTGGGCAGGACGCATCGGGCACAGAAATAAAAGGCAGGCCCAATAATTTATAATTTTCAGACTTTAAAGGAATAAGAAACAGAGAAAACAGGCCCAATACGATATCAGTCCAATTCTGAATGCTAAACAGACATGCAAGCCCATTTTCGCATGCAAGTTAAGCTGATATAAAGGATGTTCGCGATATACATGGTATATCCAAGTGTAACAAAATATCAGCTTGAATATACAGGTGCATGTATATCCATGTCTATATACCCTGTGTATTCTTGAGATATGACATTTCTAGATTCAACAAATTTTAAAGGAAAATATGCCGGATGTTTGAAAGAAACAGGACAGTAAAAGCGTAATAAGGCTAAAGTCATTATCAAACACAGTCTTATCCACTTATAGACAAATATGCTCACGTAAACTAGTTTATGAACCAAAGAAACACATGTATATTCTAAACGATCAGTCTGAACATGGACAGTTTCATATTATCAGCAAGGGCCAAAGGATATCTAATGGGTTTCGATACAACATAATAAATAATTTGAGTGAAAATGAGGGAAGATAAATACCAGGTAAGGAATAATGTACTAGCAATCAAATAATTCAAACTAGTAAGGCTAGACTAACCACATGATCATATTCAAATTTTATACCTTAGGCAAAAAATGAACAAGTAGAACATGCCATGAGGGATAAGGAGAAGAGACCCATAGACATAGACACTCAATTGCTTGCGCACATGCATAACCAATAAAGCATAAGCACACTAATAATCAGGCAACACAACCTAGTTGCCACACTTCTTTACAGAAAGCAAGTTATCAGTCCACATAACATCTTATACATATCATCTCTAAACAAACTATGACACTTATAACACTTAGTTAGCCTATATATGTCACTACATGGTCTAAATTACATAAAAAAGAACAGAGTTAATCACAGGGAAGTATAACTTAGCATATTATAAACTAAACTCAATCATGATGACACCCAGACATATAGGATAGGCACATGAGTAGACTTAGGGGACATGCTAACATAGGTATGGTTCATATAATCTCAATAGATATGAAATGATCTAGTGAATAAGGTAATGCTATCATGGAACATTTTGCATTAGGACAAACAAATCAAAAACATGTAGTCAGTTTAGAAGGCATAAGAGAAATTTCACACAGGCATAGGGATACTGGACCAAGAAAATAGGCATGTGATTAAACAAGTTGGTTTATTAGCAAAGATTTGACCATTTCAACATGTTATCTCTACAAATCTAGAAATCATTCAAACTAGATTAAATATTTGTTTTTTACTTAGTTAAAACCAGCATGATACAACAAGACTCAAGGAGGGCTTCTATATTGCATAATAATAGTCTTATACTAAGTGATCAAGGACAAATACATAGTTGATACAACAAGCAAAGAGGACAAGAATGAATATTCAACTTCCTGTAGAGGCTTATTTTGAATATGCAAAGGCACAAGAATCATATCTCATTACACTAATCATGATACCCTACATTGTTCAACCAAGCACATACACAATATAAGGTAGAACTTAGACCTCAAACATGGCACATAGGTCATGAATAAATAAAACACAGACCCTAGCTATTACAAAATACTCAAACAAATCTTGTTCGAGTCCCTTTGGAAAATAAACCAGTTGAACATGAGCTAATTAGAGTTGGTATTATATTAGTACTAGTATAAACTGTTTAATTCAGGTAATTCCAACATTCAGATTCAAATACAATTTAAACCAAATTCATATAACGAAAGTAACTGTTCATATCTCTTCCATACATAAGATCAAACATTACTTAATAGACATAGGGAAGCTTAGGTTTTAAAATAAGGTAACCAAACCTCATATTTAGATATTAACTGGCTTAGAACAGAGATTTTTAACTAACCAAATATTGATATACAATGCTCACAACACATCAATCAAGACCCTAAAACATATCTAAACCTCATTAGTCTCAATTAGGCAAATTAACATGCTGAATGTAACTTATACAAGCACACAGTAGCATGAATAGCTAAAATTAACCCCTTGATTAACACAAAACCACATAAAATACAGAAGTACCAAAAGGAAAAGACTGAGAGGGCTTCGAGTTCACTGACCTCCTCCGGGCAGCGAACGAGGCTTCATCTCGAATCGTTGACCCGCTCGGAGAAGTTTGTTTATGCGATTGAAAAGAACAAAATGTTTTGTGGCTTTGACGAGCCGGAAATGAGAGTAAAAAGAAAGGAATTTTGATAATCGAAAGTTGTTCAAAAGAGGGGTTTTTCTGCCTACCTATGCCTCTGAAAAATCCTAAGAAACGATGGATTTTTGGTCCTGCTTTTGAAAAAAACATGAGACTTTTTTTTTCAAAAAAAGAAAAAAAGAAAAACCCCCAACCTCCCAAACACAACCCAAAGGGCTGCATTTATAGCCAAGAATTGAGGGGCTTTCAATAGCTTCTTCAAGAAGCTTCAGTTTGAAATTCGAATTCAAACAGAAAGGAAAAGGTAGGTGTGACATTTCGACAGAAGAGGTCATGAAAAGGGTGAAAATCTCACCTTTTCAGCCCAATTTGAAAGAAAAGCAGATGTTTGGAGATGTTGGGGGTGGAGGATTTGGCGATTTTTGCCATTGTCCATGGGATATGAAGAGGCTAGATGGGAGATAGGTGAAGGGAGAGGCCTTTTACACTGTTGAGCGGCGAAGTTTCATACAAGGCTCGTGGCTCGAGCTCGCAGACTTTACCGTACCAGGGCCAAGGGTGATGTGACTGGAGGAGTGTGGCGGCAGTGGTGTTGATATTTATCCGGTGGTTTGAAGGTGTAGTCGGCGGGTTTTAGGGCTGGTTTTGGGTGAGGTGATGTGCGGCGGTATGGTCGTGGCAGTGAGGTGATGGAGGCAGGGCATGGGTCGCGCGCAAAGTTTTCTCCCGTGATATGAGTTACGACCCGGGTATGGGGGCGGGTGAGTGAAAAAAAAGGGGGGAAAGGGTTTTGTGGGATTAGGTTGGGTGTTGGGCCTTTTTTCGCCGGTTGGGCCTACGGGTTTTGGGTGGTTTGGGTTGATTTGTGGGCTGGTTGGGTGAATAAAAGGGAGTTGGTTTAAAATAAGAGGGGTTTATTATTAAAAAAAATGCTTTGCAAAATATATAAATTATAAAGATAAAAGGTAACAATGTGATAATGATAAAACATAATATTTGCGAAATGCTTAATGCTTAATATAAAAAATGCGATGTCGTTTTACGAAAATAAAATAACATAAAATATTATGATAAAAACTATGATTAAGGTATGATAGTAAAAGATATGCGAATAATAATAATAATATTGAGAATAATATATATATATAATTTAAAATTGTTTTTGAGGTGTCAAAATATTTAAAATTGCAGACAAATATCGGAAAAAAGGGGGACAACAATTGGGTGTCAAGTGTCACCAGATGCCTCTTTTTGGCCGGAGACAATGAAAGAGTTTTCGAACAAAGACGTTGACTGATTATTTTGGCATGATTATCGAGACTCGAAAGAATATTAGGGATACACGGGTAGAGATAGAATTCCGAGGGAGAAGAAATTGTAAAAGTTGGGGCAAATTCAAAAAATATTGCCCCATGTCGAGTCATGATGACACTGGTTGTAGGTGTGGCAAAATATTGGAAAATAGCGGAACGACGTTCGAAGTAGGCCACTGACCTTTGTTGGGAAGTCCATTCCTCCAACAAATTGCCTCAGTTCATCGTAAGAGATAGTTTCACGTTGTGTTGAAGCTCCTGCCGATTCAAACTCCTGCGGACTAGAGCTAAGATAAAAATTAGTGTGTAACTGCTGAATACAATGGGTATATGAGAATACGAGACGTTGTTGTATAGACGTAATGAAATGATGTTGTTGTATAGATGTAATGCAGATAACGCCGTTGCATAGACGTAATGAAATGAGGTCGTTGTATAGACGTAATGTAGATGATGATGTCATTGTATAGACGTAATGCAAATGACGTTGTTGCATAGGCGTAATGAAATGACGTCGTTGTACAGACGTAGTGAAATGACGTCGTTGTATAGACGTAATGAAATGACATCGTTGTCGTCGTTGTATAGACGTAATACAAAATATCGTTGTTGCATAGATGAAATGTAGATGACGTTGTTGCATAGGCGTAATGAAATGACGTCGTTGTATGGACGTAATGCAGATGATGTCGTTGTATAGACGTAATGAAATGATGTCATTGCATAGGCATAATAAAATGACGTTGTTGTATAGACGTAATGCAAAATATCGCCATTGCATAGACGAAATATAGATGACGTCGTTGCATATGCATAATGAAATGACGTCGTTGTATGGACGTAATGCAGATGACGTCATTGTATAGACGTAATGAAATGATGTCGTTGCATAGGCATAATGAAATGACGTCGTTGTATAGACGTAACGCAGATGTCATCATTGCATGGGCGTAATGAAATGACGACGTTGGATAGACGTAATACAGTTGATGCCGTTGTGTAGACATAATGCAGATGACATCGTTGCATAGACGTAATGTAGCGTGACCCTAAGGCCGAAATGTTATGCTGAAGTTCTTGCAAACTCAATCTGCATGAAAAGCTAATGCGTGGAAATAGGCGATGTAAACATTGAATAGATGAGGATGAGAATGTGACCCTGTGAGTTGAAATACCGTATTTGCATGGACATAATGCGGTTGGGACCCTGTAGGTCAAGACGATGTCTTTGTACAGACGCAAAACAGGAACGTGATCCTTGTGGTAAGCTGCGATGTGAAAGTTCTTTGCGATTTTGAACATAAATGTTGTGGCTTCCCTCCCTCTTTCAACCTGAAGGACCTGTACTCAAAGAAAATTTGTGAGTTTGGGGAGGGGCGGTTGATTCGCGTTGACTTTGTAGCTTTGGCTCTTGAAACTTGCACGTCCCACTAGTTTGGACATGTAACCCTTGTCTGGTTTCCGGTCTTGGCTAGCCGTTAATGAAAATATTTGTTGAAAATAATTTGTTTATAAGAAAGTATGCATATCAATAAGAATTTCTGTCTAACTCTAATTAAAATATTTGTTAAAACAATTTGTTTATAAGAAGGCATGCATATTAATAAGAATTACTGCCGAACTCTCGAATAGTGACATGCAGTGAAATAGAGCAAACGTCTTCTCCTAAGTTCTCATTCTGACTGAAGACTTAGTCGGCCAACACTTTTCCATGTCTATCGGCGTCTTCTTGCAGTGAACCCTTAAAACTTGCCCCAGTTTCTGGTATGTGATGATGCTGAACTTTCAACTGGACCAAGCCGAGTCTTGTGTGGGTTGCTCATCTGTCCTATCAAGGCGATCAGATGGGTGTATTTTGTTACATGCAAGATAAAGGGGAAATTTTTTAATGGTGTGACCGAAGTCGATATAGGCCACCTACGTATCCCAACAAGGGAATCAGGTCATAACGTAGTTCGTTACAAGTATAAGGGGATTGTAAGGTTTTCTAAAAATGGGACCGAAGCTGATGTGGCCGCCTACGTATCCCGCCGAGGGAATCAGGTCATAACGTAGTTCATGTTACAAGTAAATGAGATTTTGGGGGAAATTTGTGCTTTAAAGAAACAGAACCCGACATAGGTTTTTTGCGTATCCCGCCAAGGGAGCGCAACTTTTACAACAAAGAAAATGCATTACATAGAAAAAATCCTAAATGTAGTATCTTTTCACCACATCTGCATTGATAGCTTTTGGCCATACTTCGCCGTCTATTTCAGCTAGGATTAATGCTCCTCCAGTTAACACTCAGTGAACTGTGTAAGGCCCCTGCCAGTTAGGTGCGAATTTTCCTTTAGCTTCATTTTGGTGCGGGAATATACGTTTTAGCACCAATTGCCCCGGTTTGAAAATTCTTGGTTTTACTTTCTTGTTGAAAGCTTTGGTCATTCTGTTCTGATAAACTGCGTTCATCCATTTTTCATCAATCAGCATCAATTGTTCATACCGATTCTGTATCCACTTGGCTTCAGCTCAGCTTCTTGAATAATTCTCAAGGATGGTATTTCTACCTCTGCTGGTAACACAACTTCTATCCCATAGACCAAAAGATACGGCGTTGCCCAAGTAGAATTCTTGATTGTAGTGCGATAGCCCAAGAGTGCAAAGGGCAAATGCTCATGCCATTGTTTGTAATTATCAACCATTTTTCGTAGTATTCTCTTGATGTTTTTGCTGGCTGCTTCGACTGCTCCATTCATCCGAGGTCGGTATGGAGTGGAATTGTGGTGAGCGATCTTAAACTTCTCACATACCTCATGATCAAATTACTATTGAGATTGGCTCCGTTATTTGTTATAATCGACTCAGGGATTCCAAATTGGCAAATAATATTATTGCGGACAAAGTCAACCACCACCTTCTTCGTCACTGACTTGTGTGACAAGGCTTCTACCCATTTCGTGAAGTAGTCAATTGCCACTAGAATAAATCTGTGTCCACTTGACGCGGCAGGTTCAATAGCACCAATGACATCCATGCCCCAAGCTGCGAATGGCCAAGGAGAACTCGTCACATTGAGCTCGTTAGGAGGTACCCAAATTAAATCACCGTGAATCTGACACTGATTGCACTTTTGCACAAAGCGAATGCAATCTGTCTCCATAGTCATCCAAAAATATCCTGCTCGCAGATTCTTCTTTGTCAGAGTGAAACCGTTCATATGAGGCCCGCATGTGCCCCCATGTATCTCTTCGACTAGCTTGCTCGCTTCCCGAGCATCGACACATCTCAATAGACCTAGATCTGGAGTCCTCCGATAAAGGACTTCTCTGTTTAGGAAGAAACGGTTTGCTAAACCTCTCAAATGTCTTCTTTTGTGTGCTGGTTATGCCTTCTGGATATTCGTTTGTCTTGAGATACGTCTTAATGTCATGGTACCAGGGCTTTCCATCCAGCTCTTCATCTATGTGGAAACAATAGGTTGGCTGATCCAACAAGTTTACCTTGATATGATCAATGTAATTCTTATCCGGATGTTGAATCATGGAGGACAGAGTTACCAGAGCATCAACAAATTCATTTTGAGTTCGTGGGATATACTTGAATTCTATCTCGTTGAACCTTTTGCATAATTCTTTCACGCAATGCAGGTAAAGAAATATCTTCACGTTCTTGGTGGCCCATTCGCCTTGTACCTGATGGATCAATAAGTATGAATCACCGATAACAAATAATTCTTGTATGTTCATATCAACGACCATTCTAAGTCCGAGTATACAAGCTTCGTATTCTGCCATATTATTGGTGCATGGGAATCTGAGCTTCGCCAAAATTGGGTAGTGCTAACCCGATTCTGAAATCAAAACTGCTCTGATACCAACTCCTTTGAAGTTTGCAGATCTGTCAAAGAACATTCTCCAACCCGGGTACTCTTCTGAGATATCTTCTCCAACAAACAATACATCCTCGTCCAGAAAATAAGTCCAGAGAGGCATATATTCATCATCTACTGGGTTTTCAGGGAGATGATCAGCTAGCGCTTGTCCTTTGATGGCCTTTTGGGTAACATATATGATGTCGAACTCACTTAGCAAGATTTGCCATTTTGCTAGCTTCCAGTAGGCATGGACTTCTGAAAGATGTATTTGAGCGGGTCCATTCTTGAGATGAGATAAGTGGTGTACGCAGACAAATAATGTCTAAACTTTTGAGCGACCCAAGTCAAGGCACAACAAGTGCATTCTAGCAAAGTATACCGAGCTTCATAAGGCGTGAATTTCTTGCTTAAGTAGTATATAACTTGCTCTTTTTTTCATGTTTCACCGTGTTGTCCCAGCACTCATCCAAATGCATTTTCCAACACAAACATATATAATAACAAAGGACTTCCGGGATCTGGAGGCACCAAAACATGTGGATTAGATAGATATTCCTTGATTATGTCAAAAGCTTACTGGCAATCTATTTTCCACTTGGTAGAAGCATCTTTCTTCAGTAGCTTGAATATTTGCTCACATATTACCGTTGATTGCGTTATGAACCTGCTGATGTAATTGAGACGACCAAGAAAACTCATCACGTCCTTTCGACTCTTTGGAGGAGGCAAGTCTTGAATAACTTTTATCTTTTAGGGGTCCAATTCAATACCCCTTCTACTCACAATGAAACCTAACAGCTTCCCAGCAGGGACACCAAATGCACACTTTGTAGGATTTAACTTTAGATTGTACCGCCTCAGTCGGTCAAAGAACTTCTTCAAATCTGTCAAGTAATCTGAAGCCCTTCGCGACTTGATAATAACGTCATCCACGTAGACCTTGATTTCCTTATGGATCATATCATGGAAAATAGTAGTCATGGCTCTCATATAGGTGGTACCTACGTTCTTGAGTCCGAACGGCATTACCCAATAATAGTATACTCCCCAAGGTGTAGTGAATGTTGTCTTTTCTGTATCTTCCACATCCATCAAGACTTGGTGGTAACGAGCAAAGCAATCAACGAACGACTGCAACTCATGATTCACACAATTATCAATGAGTATGTGACTATTTGGGAGAGGGAAATCATCATTCGAGCTAGCCTTGTTGAGATCCCGATAATCCACGTATACCCATATTTTCCTATCTTTATTTGGCACAGGTACGATGTTGGCTAGCCAAGTAGGGTACCTTGTAACTCGAATGACCTTTGCATCGAATTGCTTGGAAACTTCTTCCTTGGCCTTTAAACTCAAATCAGGCTTGATTTTCCTCAGGTTTTGCTTCACTGGAGGGCAAGATGGCTCGATGGGTAATCTATGCAAAATAATATACGTGCTCAGACCCAGCATATCGTCATAAGACCAAGCAAATACGTCAATATATTGCCTTAAAGATCCATCAATTCTTTCTTTTGTTCGGTGCTTAGATGGACACTGATTCTTGTTTCCTTCACGGGTTCTGCGTCTCCTAAATTTACTGCCTCTGTTTCGTCCAAATTTGGCTTTGTCCTATTCTCAAAATGCTCCAATTCTTCCGGTTGTGAATCTTCCTCATATTCTTCGAAGTCATGTTCGTCGTTTGGACTTTGTTTGTTTATTTCATTACATGTCACATTCACATTATCGACAAATTTATTAGTTTGCATGCTGAAAGAAAAAAGAAAATTATTAAACAAAATGAATTTTAAAATAGCAAAAGCAATGTGGATTTGTCATTTAAGCTTTCAAAAGGTGGAGGCAAAACATATTAAATGCATAAAAGCGATTCATGCCTCAATCTGAATCGCATTGTTTCAAAAAGTGCTAATACAATTTCTATCAAGCTTCCCGGAGAAACAAGGCCGGGGCACAGGTCCAAATTTTTAATATATCTCCCTGTACTGCATCCCAAATGGTTGGGTCTTCAGCGTAATCATCCAGAATCACATTGCATTCTGCTTCTTCTTCAGCAATGAAAAGACTTTTGAATCCTTCCACGAGGTTGTCTGCATCATCTCCCTTTGATTTCTGAGCATCGCATGCTTTGACAAATGACTGATTCAGGGGCGAAACAGGCTTTGGCAAGAGAGTATCTTTTTTCCTTCGGAGATTGGTTGATCAGACTTCTTCATGAGGGGGTTCATATCCTAGACCAAAAGTATCCTTTTTACTGAGCAAATGAATCGGCTCTGCTACACCTTCCAAGTTCAAACCGAGGCCTCAACCCGGCTTAAAACCATTTTCAACATTTCCTAGGCCACCATTGTGAGAACCCGGGGTAACTTCAACTTTTCGCAATAACTTCAATCTATATATTAAAATTGTTTTTGAGGTGTCAAAATATTTAAAATTGCAAATAAATATCGGAAAAAAGAAGGACAAAATTGGGTGTCAACAGAGATGAGGGTTTGTATAGAGGTTGTGAGAAGATGGATGGTTATGTCGGGTAAAGTGGAGGTGACTTGAAAAGACGGTGGCAACTTTATGGGGAAATGATGTAATGATGGGGAAATTCTGGAGGCGGGAAGCATACACACAACATTAAAAAACACATAAAAATGGATGGACTTAAACATAAAATAAAATACAACACATACAATTTATTTTTGAAATGTAGAGATTCATAGACTATTTCTAAGAAAACAAAATATTTCTTCAAGTAAAGATATCAGCAAGTTGATTTCCAGAGTCCACAAATTCTAATGCGAAATCACCATTATTGACATGATCACGAATAAAATGATGCTTAATATCTATATGCTTTGCTCTAGTACAAGCACATTGTATTTAAATAAGCTAATTGCACTTGTGTTGTCACAAAATCAGAAGATAATTCATAATGAATTAATTGATGCATTATCCAAAGTAATTGTGTTCCACAGCTTTCTAAGGCCAAGTACTCAGCCTCAATAGTTGATAGAGCAAATGAGAGATATGTTTTTTTGCTATGCCAGGAGATGAGATTCTCCCAACATCTGGCATGTTTTACTAGTACAACTCCTAACTGTCTTGTCACCTGCAAAGTCAGCATCTGGGTATATAATTAAATCAAAGTTATTTGAGTGAGGATACCACAAACCAAACTCATGGGTTCCAATAAGATAGCGAATAATTCATTTTACTATGGTGAGATGTGATTCTTTAGGAGCCGACTGGAATCTAGCGCATTTGCATATACTGAAAATGATGTCTGGTCGACTTGTCATGAAATAAAGCAGTGACCCTATCATGACTCGATAGGTCTTTTCATCAACATCCTTCATTGGGGCGTCTGTTGAAGGACTCGTGGGGTCCCAAAAGCTTTGGCTTTTTCCATTCCAAACTTCTTAATCAACTCCTTTGTATATTTGGTTTGGCTTATGAAGGTCCCATTAGTCGACTGCCTTATTTGCAGTCCTAAAAATAATGTCAGTTCTCCCATTATGCTCATCTCAAATTCACCTTTCATGAGAGCGGTAAAACTCTAGCACAAAAGAGGATCAGAACTTTCAAAGATAATATCATCAACATAAATTTGAACAATTTAGATGTAATTCGAAGATGATTTCTGAATGAACATGGTCGTGTCAATTTTTCCACATTTAAAATTATTTTCCAACACAAATGAGCTGAACCTCTCATACGAAGCCTTAGGGGTTTGCTTTAACCCGTATAAAGCTTTAGACAATTTAAAAACATGGTCTGGATAAGATAGATTTTCAAAGTCGGGTGGTTATTTTACAAAAAACTTCTTCCTTGATAACATCGTTTAGAAATGCACTTTTGATATTCATTTGAAATAGTTTAAAATGTTTGTATGATGCATATGCGAGTGACATACGAATGGATTCTAACCTTGCGAACAGAGCGAATGTCTCGTCATAATCAAATACCTTCTTGCTGTGAGTATCCTTGAGTGACTAACTTGACTTTATTTCTGATTACTTGGCCAAACTCGTTTAACTTATTTCTGAAAACCCATTTGATTCCTATTACGAAAGCATTTTTAGGTCGTGGGACAATATTTCATACTTGACTTCTCTCGAATTGATCAAGTTCTTCCTGCATAGCATTTATCCATGATTCATAACCTAAGGCTTCATCAACCCTTTTTGGTTCAAGATGAGATATCATAGCAAATGAAAATTGTTGTCTAAGAGATGCTCTGGTTTTTGAGGTCTTTTCTCTCTCTTGATCCAATTGACTTCTTGGGCTGAGTGGGCGAGGATTGAGTTTTTGTTTAATAAGGTAAGATCTTGAAAATTATTTTTATTAATAACATAAGCCACCAAGACATACGGCGTGGTGGTATATTAACCCTTCTTTTTTTTTTGGAGAATAACTAAAGTAGATAGGAGGAAATATGCAAATATTCATTTTTTAACCGTTAACTAAACTTTAGACAACATTTGAAGACTAATTAAATTTTAATAATTTTTTAATTTACAAATATCATTTAGATGAGCAAATCTCTAGACTAAAATACGAAAACTTTTAAGATATACCCCGCAAAATTAATCAAAAGTTATGAGTTCTAGTCAACAAAGTAAGATAGATATATAGAATTCTTGCAAGCTAAAGTATATGAATTAGCCTCCTATCTTCTTATAGTCATGTCCATTGAATATATATTATATATTGATGTAATAATTTCATATCAAAGAAATCAAAACCCATACATGTATGATTTGTAGATACTGAAAGCAATATGAGATACATGAATTTTAGAAAATATTCATACAATCAGAACTGATACGGTTCAAACTCAAAGAATCACGGAATTAAAATTGAAATTGTCACTGATTAAAATAATAATAGTGAGATATTAGTTTCATCGGCATTAAAAATCTATCAATTAGCAACGACAGTCATTTTAACTGCAAAGTAATTTAGTTTTTTTCAGGCAAATTTTAATTTTAGATTACTTCTTTTTTGTGCACAAAAAAAAAAAAGATGTTCTCCTCTTTCCTCCTAAATTTTTTCGAATACTCCCGCGTATTTTTCTCATTTCCCACATTCTTCATCACGCTCCCTCTTTTTCCTTTTTAACCTTTCCCTCCATATTCTCAGCTCTTATAAATACTCAATGGTTTTCTTCCCTCCAAAACCTTTTTACATTTCCCTCTTTGTTCCTTCCAGATTTAGAAAGTGAAAATGGGAAGACAAAGCAAATCACGAAAAAACGAAAACATTGGTAAAGGAAAGGTTACTCCTGTACAGATTGCGTTCATCGTCGATCGATACCTCTCTGATAACCGTTTCACTGAAACTCGAACAACTTTTCGCTCTGAAGCTTCGCATCTTCTCGCTAAGTCTCCCGTCAATGAGGTATCTACAGCTTTTATTAATTAGTAACACGCATTTTTGATGAATTCGTTTAATTTAGGATTTCAATTTTTTTATAATTACTGTGTGTACAGGTTAATGTATAGACATGTATTTAATTGTTCTGATAAATTAGGGCTAATGTAGTATACCTAATGAATTGACGATAAGATTACTACTAAAAAAATAGGAATTAGCGACAACAAATTCTATAGTTAAACAACAAATTCGGTTGCTAATCCTATTTAGCACGGATTAGCGATGAATTATGATAGATTTTTGTTAGCTATGTGACGGATTAGCAATGAAGTTCGTAGCTAATTATAGTTTTTTTTAGTAATAGCTTAGCATTTTATTGATTCGTCTAATTTAGGATTTCAAATGTTTCTAATTACTCTGTGTACAGGTTAGTGTATATAAATACATGTATCTAAATGTTCTGATAAATTAGGAGTAATTTAGTATACCTAATGAATTGACGATATTGATTATATATATATATTATGAGTACTTACAGTGTTTCTAGTCGATTTGAGTTAGAACCTAGTGTTTTAATTTAGAAGGATGCACAATAGAATATGTATATATGCACAATTTACTAAATATTCTCATTAATTAGGACTAATATAGTATAGCTAATGAATTGTCGTTTATATATTATAGAGATGAATCTAGGATTTGAAATTAGTAGGTGTAACTGTGTAATATATATTCATATTTCTAAAATTTTGATAGATTGAGTATTTTTAGTTTTTTTTTAGTCGACTCGAGTTTGAATTTAGGGTTTATATTCAAAAGGTGCACAATCTAATATGTATATATTTCTCTAAAAAAATGATAAATTATCTATGCAATGGAGGTCTATGCTGTTCTTACTCTCCAAAATGTTGCCTCACCCGTGTTGGATTCTTCAAAAATGCACTACTTTTGGAGAATTTCACACTCCCCGTCGACATTTCTGAAGAGTCCAAGCAACATTTGAGGTTAATTAGTGTCTGCATCTTTGACCTGCCTCTAATTTAATTCCTTATTTCTTGGGTTAATCCTTGTTTTATTTTTGGGAATTTTATTGTGATATGTTGAATAGGCGCCAAGGAGTTTATTGAGTTTAGGAGATATGTTGGATGAGTACATATCTTTGAAAGAGCAGAAAGTGTTTTTGGATCAAGAAAAGTGTAGAATGGATCATGAAAAAACAAGGGTCCAGAATTTGCTAAATGGGATGCAACATGTTATGAATGCTTACAATGCTAGCACGAATTTGACGCCGCCTTCCTCAATTGCTGCTGCTGCTTCAATGCCAAAATCAGGTGCTTTGCCAAGTATAGTTAATGGGTCTTCCCCAGTAACCTCAGGTATGCATTCTACCTTTTTGGTTTGCTTTTGCTAAACCATTCTTTCAGTTTATTTCACTGCTTTTCAGTTTCAGTTGCTTTAGATTGTTCAATGTGCTATATATTTAATTAGGTTGTTGTATGTGATACTATTTTGTTTGGTGCATGAGATGTATTACTTCGAGTTCTTTTTCTCAAAGTAGGAGAAATTGACACCATTGGCTTCAGCACCACAGCCTCAATATCCTAATTATAACAGGATTGACTTCCAACTGCAACAACTTCCTACCAAGCTTCTTAGTACTAGTATGCAGATGTTGATTCAGTACACCATTACTTTATATGATAGTAGGTGCTGAATAGTTTTAAAAAGTTAAAATATATAAAAGTGCAGTTGAATCTGCAGAAACTACATTCAACCCTGCTAATAAGTAGATCTTTAATTCCTAGAGGCTAGAGAGAGATTTGATTATTGCACTTTCTCTCATTTCAATTGCTTTTAAATTGTTACCAGAATATATGGAAGGAACGGAGGATCTCGGATACCTAATTCTCTTCCAATAAACCATAATAGGCAAAGACTAATATTTTACCTCCCGAAATACTAGGTCTTGCATTTGTGTGGCCATCACTTACTAGTATGCAATGGGATGTACAATGTCTATTTGCTAGACTGCATTTAGCTCCTAACTGAAGTCATGCAGCACATATTTTTGCCTTAGAGGAGCACTATCTTCATTCGTAAAGGGAAAAATCTCCAAAAGAAAGATTGGACTGTAGAACTGTCACTGATTGCTGATTGCTCATGATCATATCCAAGAAACAGTACATCATTTTGTTCGTAGAAAGATATGCTGTGCAATGTGTTGGATGTCCTTGTTAAACAGTCTATTGATTCGCCAGAATTTGGATAAGTACTTTACCATTTACCTAAACAATTATACCCTACTACTTTTATCAGGTTATTATTCCGCATACAAAAGTACAGCTCTGATGTCAGCGTCAATGCCTTCAAACACTGCTCTAGATACCATGAAATTTTCTAATCCAAATTCCATTCCATCAACCTCAAAAAGAAAAGGCTTCAAAGATGTTTCTGCAGCTCCGATAACTGCCAAGAGATCTCGTAAACACTTTATCACTAACCAGTTGTCACTTAAAGGTAAATCTGTTTGAACTTGGTCCTTTGTCACTTCATGTGAAATGTCCTCAATATTTTGACATCATATTATCTTACTTTCTTGCAGATCCCAGTACAGATGCACAACCAACCAGTTCTGCTAAACACAACAACGTTGTGAATAGTTCGGTCATTCAATTATCAGATCCTGCGACTGCATCTGATAGGATACCAGTTCAAGGATCTAATGTTGCCAAGTCTTTGTTCAATCAGCCCATTCTGTCCCCTCCAACTAATTCTTCTGGCCCTAAAACACCACCAAGAGCAACATCATCCCAAACTGATAAATCTATCTCTCCACTGGAAGTTTGTTCAACTGCTACTTCCAGCAAAAATGTTACACCATCTCGTGTAACAGCCACCAACTGCACAATCATCTCGTCAGAAACAATTCGAGTGAGCCCTTCCAAACAATTATTTTACTCCATAGAAAGAAATCATTGCATTTCAACATCCTCACCAGTAAAGACCAACGTGAAGAGGTCTATTAGGCGAGATCAAGTAAAAAGTAGGCTGGACTTTGATGCCTCTGATAACATGCCATGTAATTCAGAAATGGCAGCTGGCGTTGACATGATTTCAACATCTGAATCTGAGAAAGGAGATTTTTTTGACTTAGATTTGCCTAATTTAGATGTTTTAGGGGTGGATTTTAATCTTTCTGAACTACTAGTTGATTTTGACCTTGATGGAGAGGGGATTGATTATTCTTGCCAGGAAACATTGCATTCTTCCCCAGATTCTTTTTCAGGGTAAAATTACCCGCCTTGCCCGGATTTTTTCATAGTTTCCTTGATCTAATGCAAGTGTTGGAATGGTTTCTGAGTCTCCACTTTATGTTTAATGCACAGGTCACCTCATGAATCAGGAAATGTCAATACTGATGCAAATCAGATGACTTCTCAGATTTCATCGACAGTTACTGAAGTCTTTTCAGAGCAAGACATGAATTTACTTGGTAAAAAGGAGATTCTTGACTATGAAATTGATTGTGGATTATTTTCATTGAAAATGTAGAATGAGTTTTGATTTTTTCATATTGATCATTCAGGTTCAGATTCCCTGACCACTATGAAATCAGTTACCAAATGCATCCAAATTTTAAGCCCTGGTAATTCATCGACTGCTTGCTTTCTCCTTTTCATTTTGCACAATACAAACTGAAGATATGATTCCATGACTTTGTCGTTTTTGCAGTTAAGAGTGTCGGAAGCTGGAGAGATTAGGAGAACTTTGTGCAAGAAATTGTCCCAATTCTTACACAGATGACTACTGAAGCTGAAAGGCCATAATTGATCACAGTTGACTGGATTTATGCAAACCCAACTGAATTTACCAAATTAGTTTTACATATTGACTGTTCATTCATTAGCAAAAGGATGTAGTGCATTGGATTAGGATTTGTTTCCATAGAATTAACAGCTGCAGCCCTAGCCAGAATGTTGATTATAAATAGTTTATTTTCAAACATATTAGGAATTTGTATAAATTTATCTGACATGAACAAGCTTATAGCAACTTTGATTATGAGAAACAGCTGATTATCTGGAGATAGCATAGGAACTCTCCCAGCCTGTCATTTTGATATGGTAATGTGCAAAACAAAGTCTCCATATGTTGGATCATGTTAATGCATGCACTCTTTTCCTAGAGTGTGTGAAGACCACTGAACTTGAATAAAGATTGCCCTGCTGCTGCTAAATGGCAAGCACTCGCTCACTAAGCACTTCTCTTTGGATTGGTTAAGCTGAAATTCATTACTCTTAACAACAATGCTTTTCAATTTTTTTGTGGATGATTTGTGTTTCCTGTTTCAATTCGTGTGAATTATGAGTGAATGTCATCAATGTTCAAAAGGCAGGCATCATCTGGTGCATAAATTCTGAAAATGGAACCAGTGGTTAAGGCAATATCCATGTAGCAGATCTATTGATAGGGTCAAACAATTCAATGTGTTCAGAGAATCAAAAGAGACGCGGAAGTAACTGCAAGGGATCAAAATGAATCATTGATAATTTCACTTTATAAGAATTGCTTTTTATTGGAATTAGAACGATAAATCATTTGAACTCTCGTGGAACTTTGGATGATAAAAAGCCCCAACAAAGAGGATAATTGTCAGAACTATGATGGACTTTGTCGTGGTTTTACTTGTTAAAATGGGCTTCAATATGACATTCATGCAAAAACAAAGTTCAGCATGCTTAGTTACCGCATATTCTTTTTATTTTTTATAACCGTGTTGTCTGGACTAGCTTGCGTGTACCTCCACTAATTCCAGTGGTACCTACTTCTCACTAGCATAGTTACCGGGTAACTCTGGCTTGAATAGATGGAAAGAAATACCTTAGTGATTTGCCTTCGCTTGAATTTGAACATGAGATCTCATAGTTTTTTAACACACTTTATTGACCACTAGACACACCCTTGGGTGCCTTAATTACCACGGCTTCTTGGTCTAAGCTCCGTAAGATTCATCCCTTCTTTTGTTAGTCTTCTAATTTACACTGCTAGTTAGTACCCTTCATGAGTTTCTGCTAATCTGCACTGGTCAAATTTATCCCTTTATTCCCCAACAGAAATAACAAAAGAGAACAGTCACTTTAAGAAAGAGGATGACATATTTAAGGCATAATGGAAAAACCTTTACATCGTTTTATGAATCGAATCACTGCAAAGCTTTTCAAGAACCTATGATGACTTGAAAAAAGAATTTCTTTTAGAGTGTTACAAATTCACAGTCTTGTCTTGCTTACAAAATGATTTGAAAATGGTCACTTCAATTCAAACTTGATTTCCACTTTCACCTTGATTTCTGAATTAGGACAAGTACTTCTCCAATTTTTCAACTTCTTCTGTGCTTCCAATGTACAATGGAACTCGTTGGTGGATCTGCAAAGTTAGAAACAGAAGAAACACCAACTTAACTGACTGATATATTCACTTATTGGTTACAGATTTAGCAGCTATTAGGTTCTTACCTCAGTTGGTTGGATATCAAGAACTCTTTGGTGGCCATCGGATCCTTTGCCACCAGCTTGTTCCACGATGAAGCTCATGGGGGCACACTCGTACAAAAGCCTCAACTTTCCATTCTTGCTCTTTTTGTCTCTAGGATAGCCATAAATGCCACCATATAGAAGAGTTCTATGGAAGTCACCAACCAAACTACCAATGTACCTTGCAGAGTAAGGCTTGCCACTAGGGCCAGGGTCCTTCAAGTCATCGATATATTTCTTCAACTTGTCATCCCAGAGCTGGTAGTTTCCTTCGTTGAATGAATAGATCTTTCCAGCTTTTGGTATTTGGACATTTTCTTGGGTCAGAACGAATTCTCCATACATCGGATCTAAGTTAAAGGAAAAAACGCCATTTCCCAAAGTGAGTACGAAAATCACAGAGCTTGAGTACATGCAGTATCCTGCTGCAAGAAGGTTGTTCCCTGGTTGGCATACATTCACGATGCACTTCTGCATCACATTTCCAAGCTGCAATATTGGACAGATATTTGGTGGATCGGTGGTTAACTATTTAATTTTGTCTAATGCCAAACTCAGAACTACACTGAAAAATTCATGCACCAGAGGTCCAATCGACTATTGAAAGCATCAAATATAAGAATCATAGCATTAAATGATCCTACTTCTCTGTGCATTATGTGTTAAAGACAACACATAGTCACAAGTCAAAACGCTTCACAACTATTTAGGGGTCGTTTGGTAGGAGGTATTAGAGAAAATAACACCGGTATTAACTTTGGTATTATTTAATTCCATGTTTGGTAGTGTTTTCAACCTATGTGGTTTAGTTATACACCCTATTCAGTACTATTCTTATACATAGTAAACCGCGACATGAACAATACCAATACTATTCCTATTCTAATACACCATATTCAGTACTATTTAAAAATTATGCAATGCATGTTATTTAATACAACAAACCAAACAGTCAATAAAAACTAATGCCAGCAGAACTAGGATAACTAATATACCATATTCAGAACTACTCTTATACTCCCTACCAAACGGCCCCTTAGAGTTCTCTTTTGGAGGCAACGGAAGGCTATCCAGTTTGGTGATTACCTCAGTATCATCTCCAAGATCGGTGAGGCACTCATCATTCGGGCTGTATATTCCAAAGATAGAACCAGTAGATACAGCAGCATCAATGTTTGATGATCCATCAAGAGGGTCAAACACCACAATATAGTTGCCTGAGTAACTCTCTTCCACTGCCACTGGTACATCCTCTTCCTCTGATGCTATAATCCCAGTCCTTCCACTTGACCTTAGACAATTGGAGAAAACCTGTTCAATCCATCAAACAATCAACTTTGAGAAACCAAGCTCATTAATGTCATACAATTGATATTCTATGAATTTAAGTTATGTGCATTGACAACGCAAATATTTTACACCATCCGGTTAAATTGACCTATAACAATAGGCAATTCTTCCTAGTAAGCCTGATATAGTAATATGAAAACTAGAATGAAGACATGCTATAGCTGTTTAAATTACATTGGTAGTGTACACTACAAAAAAGAAATTGAAATTAGCTACGAACTTCGCCACTAATCCGTCGCTTTATTACACGTAGATAACAAAACTTTTAACGATTTTTACTGTTTAGGTACATAATTTGTCTATCGCTAATTCCTGTTTTTTTCTTTGTTTCCCGGTAGTGGTAAAAATTCTACACACCATCCGTGTAATTAACTTAAATCCAAAATAGGATGCAACTTATATCCACTGACATTGTACACAATCCTTAAACTATGAGTATATTTTAATCTGTTGTAATAAATAACCTGTCTGTCTTATTTTTTGGACTATTAATTCTACTCTTATAGTCGGTGTATAGAACTTAAACTCATCTAAGGAACAAAGTACTATGTCTGTGAGCTAACAGGAAGAAGTTGTAACATACAAACCTCATTAGAGACAACATCAAGTTTCTTCTGATCTTCTCCTTGAATATTGACAGCACCTTGAACTCCAGTAAGGTTAGAAATGCCAGCTCTCTGTACCAAGGAAGCAATCTGCTTACAAGCCATTGAAATGCTTGAAATCACTATGGTAAGTTCAGCATCAATAACCCCAGCTTGTTCTTGCCTTAATAACCAGCTTGTTAAAGTTTGCAGCTCATAACCACTCCTTTTCTTTGTCTCTGTAACCCCTGCAGCTGTCTCTATTGCCATGCACTTTAACCCTCCATGAAATGATGACCTTCTCTTATTTGTGCTGTTTTTTGGGCATATGAATGGAGTCTTTTTGTCTAAAGCACATAAAAATGGAGTCTTTTTGTCTACAGCACATAGAAATGAAGTTGTTGCTGTTGCTGTTGCTGCCATTGTGATTTTCTTGGAATTCTTGAAATCACTAAAGTTCCTCACTTAAAAGTTCATTCTGTAATATTTATTCCAAAGATCTGTTTTTTGAGGCTCATTGGTAGTTTCCTGGGGGTAGGGGGTGAGTGGGGTGGTCTTAGATTGTGTTGGCAATTATGGGGTGGAAAGTGTAAGGCTGTTAGAAGATTTCTTTTATGGGTGTCCCACTTATCCTCCTTCATGGAAATCTTTTCCTTTCATTTGTGGTTAAGCTTTGGAAATTTTCAAATGACATCATCTGGGCTCAGAATTTGGGTATATTCTTGGAGAGTTGCAACAACTTGCATTGTGTATTTTGGATTAATGCCGTGAACCGTTAACCCATTGGTGTTGGCCCATTAAAAGAATTATGACACATTAGTTTGAGCTTGGAACATTATGGAATTATTTGCATACAGATATTCGATTTTGGTGCCACTATTTAAGTTATGTCCTAGGTTTATAAATTTTTTCACGTCTATCCAATTCGAAACAACTTCAATCATGCAGTGTTTCTTTGAAGTTTCATATGGTTGAAATTCAGACATTTCTGTCTAACAGTCACAGACGGCTGAAGTTTAGCCATACGAAACTTCAGACAACTCACGGGTTCGAGTAGTGGGTTGACGTTGAAGGAGAGCCTTGACGTAACTAGTAAAGTTGTTGTCATATGAGCAAGATGTCACGAGTTCGAGCCATGGAAACAACCTCCTGCAGAAATATAGGGTAATGACGCGTACAATGGACCCTTGTGGTCTAGTTCTTCCCTTGAACCCGCGCACAACGATTACTTGGATAGACATGCAAAAAATTTTAAAAATAGAGTACAAATTAAATAGCAATATGAAATAGGCTACCTCGTGAATTTTTTACATTGACATAGCGGGTTAGATTTCACTTTAAAAATAGTTAGAGAAATTTATCATTGCAAACAAATTTAGTCCACTAAACTAACGGAAGACAAAATTCAAATAGTTGCCCGGCCTAAAAGGTCCTTTTTTGCAATACATCTAATATTTATAAGCGAACAAGCTAAGGTACGAACGCTGCAAGCATATGTTGTACAATAAGTATTGTAGATTGTACAATTAGGCGTACGAACACCGGTATTTCTGCAATGGTGCATTCATTCAGGGGTAAAATGGTAAATCCTGCCTCATTAATTCTCATAGAAGACCTAACGTGTACTTCCTTTTTTTCCCACACGTGTATTGCCTACTACACGTGTTTTGTTATAATTACTCAGTTCACGAGCTTGTGAGAGAAGTAGTGAAAATTTTGTGTCTTTACGGGATATATATACAAATTCTCTTATATTTTAAAATAAATTCGCATTCTATTTATGTTTACTGATATATTAGTAGTTTCTTATAGGTCAGGTTGAGTAAAGAATTGAAATAGGCAGTGATCATTTTTTTAATTAATTGTGATAAGAGTCCCAAAATGGAAACGCCTCGTGACAATTCAATCCGAAAAGCTAACTTTTGGGCTCTTTACAAATTGAGTGGTGTAGTGGTCATTTTTTTTATTAGGGACAAGAAAAGGGGATCAAATAGTAGCCTGAAATGCTCAAAGATTATGCTACTATGTTTGAAGGAAGGTAACACACTACACAGTGATTATTAAGGGTGAGGTACATCTAGATTTACATTTATGTGTTTCTTTGGTTAGGAGTAATTTCTATTCGAAATTGGGGGAATTTAGCTTTGGCACAATGTGTTCGATTTAATTCCTGAGAGACATGCTGATGCATTTCTTTAAGAACTGTTTTTAGTAATACATATGACATACTTGATATTTTTCTCAACTGTATAGATATGGTGCGTTATTCACTGGCGCTTGCCAGAACTCCTAATGTAAGAAGTCATCTGGTGTGTTATAATCTTTACGGGAATGATCGTATTTCTCGGGAATTCATTGATAATGACTTTGCCAGGTTCTAGGGAAGCTATTTTTTATTTTTGCCGCATCCAGTTTATTTCATTAAGAGTCTCATATCGGAAGACTCCTTATATGGATTATGGACTTGTACAATCCTCACCCTACAAGCTAGCTTTTGGAGTTGAATTAGGCCCAAAATCCATTCTTTACATGGTATCAGAGCCAGACCCATTCCAATTCTTTGTTTGGGCCCATAAATTATATTATACACGCTACAGTTAACAAAGTCTGAACGTGCGAGGAGTGTTAAAGAGTCCCACATCGGATATGGAATGGGAACATAGACTTGTACAATCCTCACCCTACAAGCTAACTTTTGGGGTTGAGTTAGGCCCAAGATCCATTCTTTACACATTGCTACAATTGGAATTCACCTCGATTGGAGTCGATCAGTCTCCGCGAGTATAAGGCTGACTTAGCTGCAATCCTGTGTACAACACCATTTAATTACTGTGATAGAATTAAGTTTTTCACTTTGAAGTTTGAACGATGGCTTATTGGCCATTGTGCCATGAACTTGCTAGATAGTAACTACATTCAGATATTCAACATCATTTACAGCTAATGGGTTATCCGATCTCTCAGGAGAAATTTTCGGATACACTTCTTATATCCATAAAGCTATGGATGTGTAAGACAAATTTAGCTTTAACTACTAATACAAATACTCCAGGGAATATGTTGAGCTTCTTGGCGCAGTTGAGTTCCATTGTGTTATCTTACACTTATGACTTACAAATTTTAGCGCCATTTAGAGTGATTTTTTTTTTTTTTTTTACTAATATGTACTTTTCATTACATGGGAGAACTAACAGAAAGTATAGTTGGATAGAGTAAAGTCAAAGGATTTGCATGTCAATCTCTTCAAAAGCAATGCTGATAACTGGTAGTGAAGACAGGAGGCACTGGAACTGGTTTCCAACGGATGAATCAAGGTTAGATTAATTTGTTGTTTGTTCAAATCATATCCTTCAATATCATCATTGAGCTTAGTTCTTTACTGTGGAGATTATATTAGATTCTTGAACTGGTTGGATATTCTCTCTAATGCTATTGATAGGTAATCTTTTCTCCCAATGACCCCAGTACTTGAAATCGAGTTTCGTTGCTCATCACGGGATAAATTTTTCTGTATGTAAAAATGGGGTTTATTTACTGACCTTGTGACAAAATTTGATAGGAAGTTCGACCAGAGTTTATCATTTAGCTCTCAATTAAGTCTTTTCTTCTCATTAAACCCATCACATGCAGGACCAGATTATTTGAGTGGAAATTTTATGATTTCACTGCTAAATGCTACTACATATATGGTGTATGGCATGGACAATTTTCCATTGAAAGAAATCTGGTGGAGTTCGATAAGATCCAACCCTGCTTACATTTATGGTTGGAGGGTCGGAATGGAATTGTTGAATACTGAGCAAGTCCTTTGTCATATAGACTGTGTTGGAAATTAGCCTTTGGCGGGAGTTGCGACCGACCAACTTTAACGGCTTAAACACTAGTGTTACGTATGTTGGAGAATCCGGTTCTTCACACATGCATGATGTACTAAGTACGTAGATAACCGTAGGGCCAAGAATCGTCAAATTTCATTGAGAAATGAAAGAGATATTGGTTCACGAAGTAAGGTGTTTGAAGCATGGAAAAGTGTGGTGTGTGATCAATTCTCCCTCATCGGTAGAGGAAGAAAGAATTGTTGTGTATATAATACTCGAAATTGGTTTGGGGTTTGGGACCCCAAGGGGTATCCCATGTGTTTAAAGGAGGGAAGACCTAGATGTGCTTCGGTTCAAGGAAAGACCACACGCGCGCCGCCCGCCCGGTTCCGTGTTCCGTGTTCTCGGGCTGTGGGCCTTCTGATATTATCTTTTTGGGCCAGAAAACTTTGCCAGAAGTACAGTTTGATCCCAGAAGTTTCGGATGTGCGGTTTGGATCGAAATTCTTTCAGATGTACAGTTCGGTCCCTGAAGTTTCAAGATGTACAGTTTGGTCCCTGAAATTTTTCAGAAAGGCAGAATTTCGACGGTCTAGAACAGAAATGTCTAGCACTCAATTCAGCCATTAATTTTGGCTGAATTACACCTCCTATAATGGCCAATCCGTTGGCAATTTTCTCCATTTATGTGGTGGCTTTACTACCTCCATAATGGTCATTATTTGGCCAATAATGGTCATTATGGAGGCATCAAACAGTCCCTCTTCCTCCTATATAAACACCCCTTACACCATTGTTGAGGCACACTTGATATACACGAAAAATACACAAAGCAGAAAGCAGTTTCTTCCTAATCTTCCAAGCATCATTTCGTTATTCAATATTCTTCACGGTAGCTTTTGAGTTTCCTTTGCTCAATAGTTCCATTGCTGTTTTATCTTGGGAGACGAATTGTCCAGGACGTATAAAGGATACATACGGGGCAATATTGTCTTAAGGACAGAGTGCCACACTCGACTCAGCAAAAACCGCTTTCCAGTTTTCTTGTTCAACAAAATAGTAATTTCAGTTTTGTTGTTACATTGTAATTTTCAGTTTTATAGTTGAATTGTAATTTCAATTCTTACATACGCAGTTACTTGTAATTTCCGTTCCTGCAATCCTTGTAAATTCCAACAGACTGTACATATACATCGCAGAAAGTACAAATTGAAACAGTCGTGTTTGTTTTAGGAGTCGTCACTTTTTGTATCAAATTCTAACTCAATAGCGCATGTTCCCTTTTTCTTTTGACGAAGATATGCTCTCTTTTTCTTTAATGAAACATTTTCGCTTTGTCCTTTATGATAATATATATTTACCTAGGTAAAAGTCGAAAGTTTTGGATTCAAGTCACTCTCTTAGTAAAAGGAATATAAGAAGTGGATACATGAACATCTGTTTAAATGTTCAACATATCATCAAAACCATAAAGAATGGAAAAATAGGATAGACTACCTCCACATAACCAATTAGCAAACCACTAGAACCCTTGAGAGTTCAGATTAGTGCAGATGATTAAATATAAAAGACCTTACTTGCATGAACAAATAATAAAAACTGTAGGGAGAAAGCACTTAGTTTTAGAAACCTACTTCCTGTCTATTCTATCTTCAATAAGGCCTCTAGTGCTCATTAAATTACTGTTTCAGCAATGTAAGAAAATCGAAGTACATGTTTCCATTCCATTTCCGATGTGGGATTCTTAACACTCACCCGCACGCCCAAACCTCATTAACTGGAGCGTGAGCTTGACTCTGATACAATGGATCTTGGGCCTAACTCAACCCCAAAAGCTAGCTTGTAGGGTGAAGATTATCCAAATCCATATAAGGAGTCCATGTTCCCATTCCAGGGGACTCTTAACACTAAGGCCTCCAATGCTCATTAGATAAGTGTTCAATGTGAGAAAATAAGGTACACCTTTTGTCTAATAGAAGAATCTATTAACATCCTAAAGAACTATATAAAAACCATAGTGGCATCTTGGTGGTTAAGACATCAACACAAGATAGCAAAAAGGGATGGTCATACTAGTAACCCTTTTATAAGATTAGTTCTTAGATCTTGATACATTTAAGTAAAATGGTTTCTTCATGTATGCAGCATCTTGGGACCATGATAAGAGTGGCATTGTATTCACTGGAAGTGATGTTAATTCTCAGCATTAACAAATTGTTATGTTGATTCTAATTAAATTGGACATCTATTTCTGCCCGAACTCTAAGTTACGGTGTAGATTCTGATTATATTCCATGCTAACCCCTATATGCCTGCGTGTGTATATATATTTTTGGAATGTAAAAGTTTTGTATATTTTATGAGCTTAGGAAGAGACTCATTTGGACTTGAATTAATTACATTTGATGGTCGGAGGCGAATTAAAAGTTAATCAGTGAAAATTGACTTAGACAACAACTGGTTGTGGTGGTGCTTGGTTTAAGAGCTATCAGTGCACCTTGACAACAATAAATGTTATTAAGAAATATTTATTTTTATTTTTAAGGAACTTGTTTTATTAAAGTTTTGGATTTTATTCATATTTTAAGTGGATAATATGAGTCGATTCATATTGGACCCATTTTAAATGGATTGGATATCCAACTCATTTTAAATGGGTTGAGTCGGACAAATATTCATATCTTTTACCCATTTTGCCGCCTCTATTTATGACAAATGGTAAAAGGTGTCCAATAACCAAATTGGTAGTAGTTCTGAATTATCTGACAGCACACTTTGGTTTGTAGTTGACAATAGGGCAGGTTGATAGGCGAATTAGCATTTGAAATCAGTAGCCGAGAGCTTGTATTCACAACTCGTAGTCCTTTGTAACAATGGTTTGAATATAAACATACGTGCTATTAAAAGTTTTCAATTAATATAAACATATATACGTTTGAAAGTTTTCAACAATATGTACATAGCTCTATCTGAAGATAACTCTAGACTTATGCATGTTCTATTTCAATATTGATGTAGTACCAATTTCTCTTTATATATATTTAATTAAACTAATGAGATTGTTTTCAAATGTTTGTATTATAATAGCACTTCTTGTGTTTTACTGTCTGTTTTATGACATTGCAGTAATTCACCCTACAGTTGTAATTGGAACACATATATATCCATTGATACATTCTCACCCCTTCAATAAAAAAAAAGAGCCGAAACATTGTAGTAGTATTTTTTTTTTAATCAAATCCGCTAGGTGCGTGCCTAGGTCTAGTTTTTTATTAATAAATAAAAGTGACCCTCAATGAGAAGAGTACAAGCAAGGAGCTAGACCTAACCTTAATAATCCTAATGAGGTAATATTGGATCGGAGTAGTAAGAGTTAGGTTCGCAAATAACAAATTCTAGCCATTAAATATACTCCTAAAGGAGAAACAATAAGAGAAACAAAACGAAGAAAAATCATTGGGGTTTGGACTGTATATATTAATGTCATTTAGGTTTTTTTTTTTTGCATGTGATTGGAGGGGAAACATAAATATACTTCTAAGTAGATACCTAAATTTCAACCCCCATCCCCCCCGCCCCCCCAAAAAAAAAAAAAAAAAAAAATTGTGATTGATTTTTGACAGAATTCATTAATGTGGATGAAATTTATGACGTTCTTGTATAGTTCTAATTTTTTTCACAATTTTTTTTTACAGGAAGAGGCAGAGCTTGAAGAAGCAAAGTGAGCCTAGAGTAGTAGCCTTTTACGTTTTTTTTGGCCTTAGATATCTTATTAGTCAAGTGTTAGCGCCCCTTTAGAGTAAGAACACAAGGAGTTTACAAATATTCTTTTCTCATTGTGTAGCCGGAGAATTCGAATATCACTCTATAAATCCTTCCATTTCACAGGAAGAATGATCTAGTAGTTTGCTGCCTTAATGGAGGTGAGTTTTAGGAAGTTTAATTTTGTGACGGATTCTTCTGTTACAAATATTATATTTTTTGTTAGTGAAAAGGAGGACTTGACTCATTTTACATTTACTACAAACAAAATCCACTCATAAACTAACCTTCTAAACGTTGAGAAGGTCATGTGGGAATTCAACAAACTACAAGTAGTACAATATTGGAAGAGTCATAGCTAGTAATATTCTTTTCCTCGTCTTTCTAAGTTTGTAACTTTGCTGCCATTTTTTCCATACAAGTTTAGGTTATACTTTTCACAATGAAGTTTCACCAATAAAGTTATGACGTAGATTTCTAAGATGTGTACAACGAAACCAATAATGTAGCACGTACCAAGTTTATTGGTCTACCAATTGCATGCTGGCTTTCAATTTTCTAACATCTGTTTATAATTAATATGTTTCTTAAGGTCCAAGAATATCTCCCTTCCCCTATGTGTCCATGATTCTCTGTACAAGTTTCCTAATAAGGAAATTGAATCTTCCAACATGAAGACATCAATACACGCAGGGCCGCTTTAAGCCCCTAATTTTGGGGACCTCAAATTTTTCTAATAGTATATATATATATATTAAATTTAAAATTTATACATCATCGTTATAAATATTTTTTACATTATTAGGTCATTTAATATATATATCTATGGTAAATCTTCTTAAAATGTGAAATTTGAAATCTTGAAAATAAGACATATTACGTGCTAGATGTGTATTTAAGGAGCAAAAGTGATATCAAGTTATCAATTTGTTTAATCAGGTTTCATTTTAATCTTTTTATTATTTTGAATCCAAAATTTGTTATTTTTTTATATTTTCACTTCATAGGTACATATTATCTTTTTAGTTATTTATATAGAATTTTAACATATCAACTAGAAATATGAATTCAAAGTTTCAAACCAAGATTGGATATAGCTGATTTTCCGTGAAGTCTATTTCAGTAGAGCATATGATATCGATGACTTGAGGATTATTCAAAACTCCAAAACATTAAAAAAAATAAGGATTAAACTTTAATGAAATCCCAAAAAGGAGTCCTTGACAAATTTTCAACAAATAAGAAAAACTGTAGTTAAAAAGTACCGCTTCAAGAGAGATTAAAAGGATTAGTTATATTAGAAATTGAAAAAAAAATGTAAAATTTTGCTATAACTAGAAAAATAGACTTCAAATAAAAATATATGTATGAAGTTTTTTTTTAACAAAGACCTTAAGGCCTCTCATTGAAATTGTGCTTTAGGCCGTCGTAATTATTGAGCCCCCCCACCCCGACCAAGCATACCGATCAAACTAAATTTTATTTCGAATTATGGAATATTATCTTTGAAATAAGAATATCATTGAATTAAGAATTAAATGAGAGAAATATACAAGTTTTAATCTTCTATATATTTTTCCAATCTAAATAAGCGAGGCGACGTATGTAACCAAGTGAATCATACAGTAGCTAGATTGGCATATTGAGACCCCTCACTATTTCTCTTTCTCTTTATTAATTTTTTCAAGATCTTATTTGGATGAAATATATACTTGTCATATTTTAAAAGTAATAGGTGAAATTTTGATCAACTATAAAGCAAGGTCCTACATGGTTAATATTTCTGAACTTTTCGATAGTTCCTCGTATTTTCCTTCCTTTCTCTCTTTAGCTAAATTCATATCCTAATATTTGTTGTTTTCAGAGAATATATTTGCTGTTGGTCGTGCCACATTATGCCCATCACACCAATTTGATACTAATGGAATTCCTCACTCCGTCTTTTAAGCTTTTATTGAATTTTGTTTTCACAGAAAGTATTTGTTAAACTTCACTACTAGAAGCATGAAATGCACGATCTCTGTTGATAGTATGGAAGCAACACCAAAAGCTAAATATCAACAACTTGTATTGAAGAAGAAATGATACTGATTACAAAGAATGAATTAAAAGAAAAATATCTAGTCTAACACTAATTTATAGACTAACTAATCCTTATCATTCACACCTAATTAACTCCTAACATATACACCCATAACTAACTAACCGAGTCAGTTAGCTAGCTAACAACTAACATCCTAATCTTTATGATATTTACACAAAGGTCCCACAAGTTACATTATCATTTTAACATCCCTTCAAGCTAGGTGGTGAGAAAACATTCAAGACTCCTAGCTTGAATAGTAAATGATAGTGTTGCTCTCTTCCAAGTCCCTTAGTCAACAAATCTGTTTCTTGCTCAGTTGTGAAAACATATTCAGGATGAACCAAACCTTGATGCAACTTTTATCTATGAAATGACAATCAATCTCTATGTGTTTTGTTTTTCATGAAACACATGATTGTTTGCTATTTACATTGCTGCCTTGCTATCTGTAAGCAACCGAATTTGAGTAGGAATATGAACTCCCAGAAACTTGAATAATCTTAGCAACCAGATCAATTCAGATACTGTCAATGCCATACTTTTATACTTTGACTCTGTTGAACTTCTGGTCACTGTATTCCATTTTTTTTATTTCCATGAGATTAAGGAACCACCAAACTTCACTACATAGCCTGTCACTGACTTCCTTGAATTCGGACAACTTGCCCAATCAACATCACAATATGCTGTCAAGACAGCAGCACCTCCTGAGTTCATTAGAATCCCAAGTCCAGGTTTATTCTTCACATATCTTACACTCTATAAGTTGATTCTAAATGAGACTTCTTTGGACTCTACAGGAACTGACTTACGGTTTGAGCACTATAGGCTATATCAAGCCTAGTCAATGTTAAGTACAATAACTTTCCTATCAACCTTTGGTAACTTTTAATATCACTTAGCACTGAATCATCATGTACTCTACAATGCTGATCATATTCCAGGGTTGTGAGCTTCTAATTCTACTCTAATGGTGTCACTGATGGCTTACCACATCCCAAACCAAGCTCAGCTATGAGATCCAATGCATACTTCCTTTGACACAATAATATCCCTTGTTTAGATCTATTGACCTCAATCCCCAAGAAGTACTTCAGAACTCCCAAGTCTTTGATCTTGAATGCCTTGTGCAATATATCTTTGGCCTTCTAAACTAAGCTTGCATCATCTCGTGTGATCAAAAGATCATCCACAATAAACAAGTATTATGACATGTCTACCATGTTTTCTCAAGGTAAACAAGGTATGATCATGTTGACTTTGAAGGAAACCAGATGAAATGAGAGCAATAGTGAGTTTAAGATTCCACTGTCTAGAGGCCTATTTGAGACCATACACGGATTTGAAAAGCCTGCATCCCTTATTCCCCCCTTGGCTACCAAATCCATGTGGAAGTTGCATGTAAACCTCTTCTTCAAGATCACCTTGAAGGAATGTATTATAAATATCCATCTAATACAAAGGCCAGTGATGCATAGCAGCCCTAATTGTTACCATTTTTACTATAGGAGAAAAGGTTTTCTGGTAATTCAAACCTTCCTGCTGTCTATATCCCTTAGCAAAAACCCTAGCTTTAAACCTTTCTACTTCACCAATGGACTTATACTTAATTTTGAACACCCACCTACAACCAATAGGAATCTTGCCTCTAGGTATATCAACCATCTCTCAAGTGTGGTTTTGCACCAATGCATCTATCTCAGACTGCATAGCAGTGACCCATCTAGGATCCTTCATGGCTTCAGCATATGTCTTGGGTTCAATTTCAGTAGAAACAACTCCCAAAAAGGCTTGATAGTTTGCAGATAAGGAATTATAGTTAAGATAGTTAGACATAGGATAAGAACATGTAGTCTGCCTTGGTGTGGGACAAATAAAGTTCCTCATCCATGTAGGAGGTTTAACACCTCTAGCAGACTTCCTCAATGGTGGTGCAGAAGCATTCACACCAGTTAGTTCAAGAATAGGAACATCAGCTGGTATGCAATATCATTATCAACTAGTAATACAATCTCAACCTAATTTTGATTAACATCAACTTCTACTTTTTCTGGAAGTGCAAGATGTTTATCATTTAGGTCCTGGTGTGCATGAAGTTGTTGGGTTGCTTCTGGCAAGTCAAGCTTTGTTGTACCTTTGTCTTTTAGGTCTAAAAATAGAGGATTACTATCACTATGTTTAAGAAGTTGGAAAGGAAATATGTGCTCTCAAAGTAACATCTCTGCTAACAAAGAATCTTTATTAAAATCATATAGTCTGTAACCCTTATGAGAGGAACAATAACCCATGTGTACAACAACAATAGCTCTAGGGAAAATTTGTCCACCTTTTCTGTGACTATGGCAAAACATAGGCAACATATGACCTTTAAATGAGACAAGCATGGTATGCACTTATGGAACACTTCATAGGGAGATTTACCGCCTAGAACTACAGTAGGCAACCTATTTATAAGGTATACTGCAGATAACACACAATCACCCAAAAAATGCAATGGAATAGTGCCTTGAAATCTCAGAGCTCTTACTACCTCTAAGATATGTATATGTCTCCTTTCCACCACTTCATTTTGCTGTGGAGTGTGTGGACAACTACTTTGATGCCCAATGCTATTGTTTAATAATAACTTAGTACATTCTTTACTAAAGGACTCAACATCATTATCAGATTTTATCATTCTAACATTATTACCAAACTGAACGTTCACCATTTTGACAAAAGCTTTAAGTAAAACAATAGAATCACTTTTCAACTTCATCAAGTACATCCATATCATCTTAGAATGATCATCCACAATGGTTAAAAAGTATCTATGACCATTATGAGTAGGTACTCTATAAGGTCGTTATATATCTATATGCACTAATTGAAACAACTCAGTTGATCTAGTAGTGCTAAGAGGAAATGGTTTTCTTGTTTGCTTAGCTAAGGGATGCATTGTACAATTACTAAAATTGCAAACTAACACTTTATTCTTCAAGAAATCCAGCTTCTTCATGAGTACTTGCTGGAACATGACCAAGCCTCTTATGCCATATTTGTATGTCTTCTTTGACTTTTCCTACAAAACAACTACTATGCTTCTGCACAACACCATGACCATCATTATCATCCTTTGATATTAAGAGTGTAACGCTCTGAACTACGACCTAGGCAAAACACGACACTTGGTGTCTGACTGCATGTGACCGAACGAACCACATGACTTGCTGAATCAACACGGGTCTCAAAACATACAATGGTAATGATTTAAAACATGTAAAATATGATACTGAAAATATAGTCTGAAAATATGATTTGCGAAATAATCTAAAAACATAATAAGTCTGAAAACAATACTGACATGACATGCTAAACTAGTCTATGAAACCTCTGAAATATGAGTCTAACTGCAAAACTATTTTATCATGACAAGACCCTGACATACCTTTACTATAAAGCATGATATGAAAAATAACTAAACTGACACTCTAATGTAAATGGGGCTCACCACTAGCTAATACTGATAGAATCCTAGCAAACTGATCCGTCATCCTGAAACTCGGTACCTGCACCGTGAAGTGCAGGCCCTGGGCAAAAGGGACATAAGTACATTTGAATTGTACAGGATGTAAAACAAACAACTAAAAGAATAATCAAACACATGAAATAATAGGGACATGACACTGAAACTGTAACTTGAGCATGGGCATGTATATGATCTGACATGAATGTAAAAACATGTATAAAATTTGTATGTCTGTAAATCTGTATATCTGTATTTTTGTATATATGTGGGAGAGCAATAATATAACTGACATGAAACCACCACGCTAGAGTGTGGCGTCTGATCTCTACCCGATCAACTAAGCCATCTCGTACCTTACCGGGGTACGAGACATGAACATGATCCAATTCACCTCCATCGAGGCAGTGAACTTGAACATGACATGAATGGATCCTACAACTCGCTATGGGTACATGAAGGAATTGTCCTAACTGGGCAGAGCGATCCTTATCCTACGTTGGCATATGTAGTTTCAGATATTAAACCTTTTCGGTAATCCGTGTAACTCCCCAAAACATGAACATGAATATATTTGGCTTGTAAGCCCATGAATTTCATGAAATATAACTTGTAAACATGATTTGTACACATAGTCAACATGTATAGCTGCAATATAACTTATAATAAGCCTGAAAACATGTAAAGTATATATAATGAAATGGTATTGGTTTAGGATATGCATTTAAGAACCCATGGAACTCAAGTTACGACATTCATGGATTACAGATGGATTCCTAATAACTATAATATAATATCAAGAATATAATAAGGAATTAATAATACAAACATGATATATCATGATACATGTAGTTTAGGGTTATCATAGACTTGGAATAAAAATTCTAAGTTATGGAAATTCATGGTTTCATGGATGAATGTGGCGTGGGGAAGAACAATGATGTTACCACACGTGGATAAAAGCTCTACATACCTCAATCCGGCCTTTTAAACGTGTCACAACGTTCACCGCCTCTTTGAATGTTAATCTATAGCAATATGGGTCAAAGGGAATCAATATTAGCGCTCTTGCTCATATTTTGGTCACTTAGGCATTTTATCAAACGCCTTATGGGCATAAAGCTCCATAACCCTTATTAATGGTGTTTCTAAACCCAATAACCCATTTTTTTGCTTCTAGATGATTCTACAATCTCATATTGTTGCACCTAATATCATTCTTCATCACCCATAAGATAAAAAACACCCTTAATCAACAATCAACCACCAACAACCCAAACGTATACTTGTTCATGCTTTTCTATTATACCTATCATACTCCCTAACTATAATTCAAGAACTTATAGACTCTAAACACCAATTACATGACTATATTCAAGTGTATAATGAATGACTTACCTTCTGATAATCAAATCTTGAATTTCGGATTCTATGTCATCGTGTCCCAGATAAAGATTCAAGCAAGAATCTATGTATTTGAAGAGTTTAATCATGTTAAGAATCATGAGATTAATGCTAAAACTACTTAAGAATCATAGGAATGATCTTATCAAACTCCTCATCTTGGTTTCATTATTTTTCCATTGTACGGGTCAAACCTTAGCCGGAAGGTACGAGGTGTTACAATATCTCCCTGTGGGATCATTCATCCTCGAATGATGGATCATGGTTAGGAATATGTCTAACTCTTGAAGTTTGCAAAAATTTGGCAGAGTTTCCCTTGTAAATACTACTATCCAAACATTTATGAAATACATGCTAGCTGACCAGAGCACAACACAAGTCTTACATGGCATCATAATATGCATGACATGACATTACATGGTAACTGAAACATGAACGTTACTAACATGAATACTGAACTGGCTTGGATACGTGAACACCAACTATCATGAATACCTGTATGACATGAGCACATGGATATCGAACAGAATGAATACATGAATATTATTAATGGAATTTAGAAAAGAATTCGTAGGCACGAATGACATGAGTATTAGAACATAAGCATGAACATGACATGATTACATGGACATGGGAAGCATGACATGGGACATGAATACATGAAGACTGGCTGACATGGATATATGAGTGCTAAACTGACATGAGATATGAATACGTGTAAACATGGATATCATAACATGATACTTGATTGTCGAAAAGGTGAATGTTACAACATGAGATCTGAATGTTGAGTGGAGATGGGACCCGAACACTGAACTGGCATGAGGTTTGAATACTTGAGGTAGTTACCCTAGATATTTTCTTCTTGTCCATTAATAAGTGCGGATATTTGAGCTTCATGTCCTCTTTGGCTTCCCATGTAGCATCATCTACATTTTGGTTCCTTTACAACACTTTCACTGGAGCGACTTTCTTTGTCCTCAACTTGCGAACCTGACAATCTTTTATAGGATCCTGTTGGTCTAATATATTTGGGAGTAACTTATCTTTATTCTCAAATCACATGAGTCCCTTCATAGGCAAAACATTCTAGAAACACCCTATCGTTACCATAAAATTCTGAATCTCTGCGTTGCACATTCACATAAGACTCTTGCGACTCTTAATCATTTTTCAAACGCTCCTGAATTAATTTAACTTTTTCAACAGCCTAATGGACTAGGTCTGGCCCTAGCAAATCTGTTTTGTCAACTTTATACCAACCAATAGGTGATCTACACCTTCGCCCATACAAGTTCTCAAATAGTGCTATCTTGATACTAGCATGATATCTATATTTACAAATAACTCAATAAGAGGCAAATGATCATCTCATTACCTTTAAAGTTTAGGACACATGCGCTCAACATATCTTCAAGTGTCTGGATAGTGCGATCTGTTTGAAGATGAAAATGGTATTGGAGATGGTATCCAATCCCTACTAAAAAGACTTCAAAAAAATTTCGCTTTGAACTGGGCACCTCGAACTGATCCAATGGACATTGGAGCCCTATAAAATATGGGACTTTCCTAAATATATAACTTGGCATAATCTTTTGCTGAATCGGCTTTCGCTTGCTACCAATTTGAAAACGTATCCACGAAATTGGCTACATTTTTCTTTATGTCATTCCACCAATAAACCTTCTTAAGGTCATGATACATTTTTGTGGAGCTAGTATAGATAAAATATCTGAAATTGTGCCTCTGCCATAATCATCTTTTTGCATCTATCTACATTCGGGATGCAGAATTTTCCTTCATACCTTAGAGTACCATCATCTCCCTCTTATTTGGACGACATGTATTTATGTTTGCGAATCCCTTCCTTTAGTTTCAATAGATAGGGTTCGTGAAATTATTTTCCTCTTTTGCTCAACTACTAAGGAGGATTTGGATCTGTTCTGTACAACAACTCTACCATCTTCAGGGTCTAATAGTTGCACTCCTACGTTTGCTAAACAATAAACCTTTTTCATCATGATTCACTTATCTGCCTCAACATGAGCTAAACTATCTATACTTGATATATTTCTAAGATACTTCCTGCATTACTCATAGTACTGTTGTGTGCTAAGTCTTTGACCAGCACCCTGAACAATAGAGTCTTGTGCGATGACACTACCTTGATGACACATAACTGGGCATGATCTTATAGCTTTTCTGTGATCACTTAAACGATAATAATTGATCTTGACTCAAGTCAATCGATGATCATTCTACTCACTTTGTGTTTCTTGTACATATGAGGCATAACCTTATGACATTATACTCTCATTACTGAACTGAGGTTCTTCATATCTCATGCTAATCCTTCAATTTTTCAAATATTCAACTGCACTCATTGACAATTCACACATCTCTCTCTTGGAACAAAGGTTAAGATATTATATTTTGAGATCCTTCTCTCTCGTTGGGATCCAACCAACTTTACTTATCTTCTGCAATTCTTTGCACTTTATGTTACCGACGGCTCATCTTTCGACTTCCTTCTGAGCGATCTTCCTTAATAGGGAAAACTAAATTACTTACATGAACTGAATTTACTGGAATATTCTTTCTTAATGACTTAACTTCGCTCACATTGTTAGTCTTAGGGAAACCCCCTTTTGGATAACTCTTAAATGCTCTTCTTTTGTAATTTTCTCTCTCACTGCTTAGCTGATTTTCTTCTCCCACTGTCACTGTACTTCATGTTTATCTTAAACTGTTTAGGTTCTAATACGTATTCGGTGAATTCAAACTGCTACTTACTCACCAGTGTTAACATAACTAAGGAAATCAAATCATACATCTACTAGCTCTGCCAAAATCGCTAATTCAATGTATCTACTCAAAATATACTTATTATTCTCTACTAACCACATACTAGCAACATGTACTCTGGTTCTGTCCTAAATACTAAAGTGAAGCGTAAGATTATTTCTAACTTTCCTCATCATCCGACCCTATTCTACTATCGTATACTATCTTTTATGAGCTATAGACTAGATCAAACTTAGGGCAATTATGTCTCTATTAAATGAAAGATTGAAATATCTAACTCAAACTTTTTATACACGTTGAAGTCATATAAAACTATACACATATGGGGTAAACACTTAATCACATAGCCTTAGAGGAAAATGTCACATCTTATCATCTCATAGTAATATCTACTTCTTGTAGTAACTTACTAACGTCATACTCTCTGGTTCTGATATGAATGAACTTGCACAAATAAAAATCCTATCCCCTGAAGTCCAATATCGTCTGCTTTTGATTTTCATGTCGTGCATCGTCTCTTCTTAGTCATGTGCATAGGTCATACAGAAACACATTTTGTAATATCACGTCATTTTGCTTCCTAGGTATTTTGCCCTTGCGCTATTTTCTGCTCAAAACTATCGTGAGCCATTGCGGCTAACTTCATAACATGTTACCTTGTAGGGTCTTAAATCTGAGCTATCATCCTCACACTTATAGCCCCATGTTCCAACATCCAAATAGACTTTTTCTGTAAGGTGTAGAACATACGTATACTATCATGCAGAAACTTGTCCTTAAAGTGGTACTATCACCTGATAAATACATCATGCGCCATTTGGCGAGTCTTGGGTCTTAACCCGGACTTGAAGAATGCGAAGATCTCGCTATAGTCATTGTTAATTACACTTTATTTTAGCACCCATAGGCCTCGTTGTATCCTCACAAGTCAAGTCACAAGAATCTCGATACACTGAAAATTAAAAATGTGATTATTACGGTTTACTTTTACGTAGAGGTATAAAAGCTACTGGATAACTCGTGGACTCTTGGAATTATTTTATTTTTAGAGTCACCACCTACTTTATAAGAAAAAATAGGAAAATCATATTAAAAAGTTTTTTCAAAATTAAAGAAAAATCTTAAATTAAACCAGAGTTCGGGTAATGATTCAAATGATCCTCGGGGAAGGTGTTAGGCACCCCGGTATTAAGGATCCGTAAGATACGATTGACCTCAAGTATTATATAATAAATATTGCTTTAAAATTGCTGTGTTTGAAAATATTGCAATATAATTAATCATTCAAAATCTTCCGCAAAAATATTTTTTCACACGCTTTAACAAAAAAAAAATAGTTTTCTTCATATCCTTTTGAAATGCAAAGTCCTTTTTTATGGAAGTAGCAAAGCTTTTTCCAAATTTTCATTTTTTTTGAAAGATAAGTATAAAAAACATATATATATATTTAAAGGAGGTCAACCATTTAGGATTTTGTTCTCCTACTCAAATTATAGCTTAATAAGGGAAAATTTCCATTTATTGAAATTAAAGACTTGGTTTGAGATCATTAATTATTCAAGACTTGATTTTTTCTCATAGAAACACTTAAATCAAAATTTATCATTTTTTATTATTTGAAAACCGAGTTTAAGAGAAATCTTATTATTTTATTTATCATTTATCATTTTTTTAAGAAACATAAATAAAAGGCAACTTATATAATTAATTTCTAACCTATAGGTTCCAATAATATTTAAATTGTTTACAAATAGCAAATACAAAATACATAAATAAAGCGAACGGGTTGGCGGATATACCGGCCCATCAAACACCGTTATAAAAGAAAATTCTAACTCTAAGTTATTTTTATCCATGACTAGACCTTCTACCATTTTTACCCATGGCTGGGCCTTTGGGCAATCGGACTCGATGAATGATGTTGTTGGGCTCGTAGGCCCAACGGCTCAATCTCAGCAGAACTAGAAGAAGGTGGACCTCGTGGGTCCATGACCATGCAAAGGGAGGAGGAAAACATTCTTCTTCATCATCATTCTCTGCAACTTGAGGCTGCCTTCTTCTGGTCATTCAAAATTTTAATTTTTCTCTCCCTCTCACCTTCTTCATACGTTGTAGGTGAGCTTTGGTTTAATTTTTCCATTGGTTTGTGTATATTTTCTGAATTCGTGTGATTTTGTAACTCATCTTTTGAAGGTTGATTTTTATTGGACTTTGCAGGTATGCATTTTCTATTTGTATTTTGTAACTCATCTTTTGAAGGTTGATTTTTATTGGACTTTGCAGGTATGCATTTTCTATTTGTTGGTAAGCTCAATTATCTATGTTGGTTTATACCATAGAAATTTTGAGAAGATATGAGGCTAAGGAAGAATATGCCCAGCCATAGTATTAGTTTATGTGTATAAGTTAGTAAAGCACCTAAAACGATCAATAAGGATAAACAAATACACGTACACACGTAAATTCATTGATTTAAGATTATACATATGAAAGAAAAACAGAAGAATCTGAGAAACCCAAAGAATTGGAAGCAGAGACTCACGTATGAAATACTCATGTTATTAAGACCATGGACTTTGGACAAAGAAACAAGAAAGAACGGGCAGGCCCACAAAGTAAATCTCAGACTGTTAATAAGCCCAATAATTAATATGCAGACTCTACTAACATAGTCATATACCGAATGTTTCATAGTGTGTAGTATACTTGAGAATATACAAAGGTGTACAACTCTAATATACACCAGATGTATACTCGAGCTTGGCACCTTGTATATTCCGGAGTATGCCACTGGTATACTGCACACAAGAACCAAGTAAAAAGACAGCTTCAGATTGCCAGATGAAACAGAGAGCACTACTTAAACAATAGGCATACATGATCTGATTTAATTCAATTAAAGGGGCAGATACAGCTTCAAAAAATACTAGGTTCAGGCAGAGAGAAGAGGATTAGCCCAAATAAAAAAAGACAAACATACAGACTTTAGTACTTAATCAAACATGAACCTATCTCATATGACTGAACTTCAAAATTTAAACAAGCACACACAAACAACATAGAGGGCATTGGTCATACATTCATCAGGTAGATAATATACTTCCATAAAGACATGGTTCAGAGGAATAGAGGGATAAGCATAAACTCTTCAGAAGGATGCAAGTTCAGATGCCATACAAGAAAGAGGAGACATGTTGCACTACCCTCTAGTTATACTAACTATTTGTAAGACAAAACAGACCCTCATGACAGACTCAGAAGTTGAAAACAGACATCCCACATATCCTAATAGATGGTTTGTGTGCCTTATACCCTAATCATATTCCATTCACCAAACAGAACGAGTTTGAGGGGGTGTGAGACAAGGCATGGCTCATACAAGCAGCAAATGAAACCAGCTCAGAGTTAGAATTTATTTTAAATGTCTAAGCTAATATAGGCCAAGCTAATCAGCTGGAGCACTTTTAACACAAAAAGAATACTAGCATCAAAGCACTTGAAATACACTAGCAGACAAGGTAAATCAACTTAACTAGACATTTGGACATGAATGATGCAAATCACACAAGAGCAGTCAGGAAACATGCTTTAAAACAATACAAAGGTTGCTCATACAATAAAAAACCTACAGAGCCTGAGACAGATCTTTACATTAGCCAGGCTATCCCCTAAACATGTCCACATATGCTTGAGATAATTCAACATTTAGGATGAGGGAAGCCGATAAAACTCTGAATAATCATTCTGAAGGGAGGGGAGGCATGCTCTGGAGTATTTACAGAGATGGTAAGTTCCTGCTAGGCTAAACTTAGGGACATCAGAACAGATAGGGGCATGACATAGCCAGTTAGGCAATTGTGCTAGAGACCGAGATGGGCAAATATCCAAACAGAGACAACAGTTTTAGATATGCAAAATCACAGAGACTAAGGTCATACATAAGTCACAGCTGAGACTTGATCATGCGTAAAGATACTTTCAAATAGGCATGATGTAATTAACATGGTGACTAAATAAAACCTATGGCAACAAAACTACTCCTCATAGTTAAAATCACCCGTGGGACATGCTGGACTAGACTTAGGACACTCAAGTACACATATGTTCCGATACTAGTTTCAAATCATAGATAAAACACAAACAGGTCATTTAAGTACAAGAATCACAATTACTCATCCTCAGAACCCTAATATTACCTAACAGAAACTTCTAATGAATCACAAATTAAGTCACACATGTATTTCAGGATCACACTAGACTCAAAAAAATAGGTTTCATATGAATTCTAAGTTAAACATATTCTATACCACTTATAAATCACATAGGCACACAACTAGGTTGACAAAATATGTATCTGAGCTCACAAAGAAGCTAGGGCTATGTTATCACTCAAATAATCTTAAGGCATATTAAAGACCAAGCCATAGTTGTATAAACAGACCTCAAAACTAGTTTAAGTTATGACTCCAACAAGCAAGCACTATACTATATTACTCATGCTAAAAAAGGACAGTTAACCTACATCATAGCTTACTAAATAAGTGCTAAACTTCACCTATGCACCTCATAGGAAACATGAACCATCAGGATTTAATCACTAGCTAACTGTGTTGTCCATATCATGCTATTTTGAGATTAATATACTCAACACATTACACTAAGTGTAACCTTAGTCACTAACTAAGGGCTGAAATGCTTAAGTCGGTCAAAACAAGCTTAATCAAACATCACATTTAAATATTAATCACTAAGATTTTATCACTTAAAAGTTAATAACATATTAATCTAAATCCCTAGGCATATTTAAACTAATACTAATATAAATTAGGGGTGTCCAACAGGCCGGGCCGGGTCCCGGCGGGATGGGACCCGATGGGTTCCAGCGGGCCGAGATAGGTGGGACGGGAAGAGGTCCCGTCCCACATCCCGCCTGAACGGGGTCGGGTTGGGGCCGGTCGGATCGGGTCGGGACTCAGGATTTTTTTTTTGTTACTTAATTTAAAAAAAATAATATATACAAACACTTCAATAATTGAACAAGATAGTGTAATAAAAACATCTTAAGATTGTTTTTGTGCCTCTTATATTATTTAATAGAAATATGATTTTTTTTGTAATACAATTTCAAAATTGCAACTTTGTGGTGTTGTTTAAAAGTTCCAAATGACATAGTAAAATTGCAATTAAAAAAATTACAGATTCAACCATACTTTTTTGAATTTCCTCACAATGTCTTGAGGATCTTCTGTTGGAATAGGAATTTGTTTGTCAAATTCTTCAACGTCGCTTCCTGCTCCCTTAGACAAGATTTTATTGTAGTTGTAGTCTTCTTATTCGTTGGTCTTCGATTGACCGCACCTTCTACGCTCGGCACTAATCCAGTCTCAGAAGAGAGCTACAATCTCCAATGTGTCTCCCGCCAATGAATGTCTGTGCTCTCTTATTTGAAATCTTCCCGCAGAAAAAGTGTTTTCAGACGCTGTTGATGATGCTGGAATGTTCAACACATCTCGGGCCATCTTTGTTAGTGTCGGAAATGTCTTCTCATTCTCCCTCCAGTATTTCAGCAAGTCTTCTTGTCCTTCATCATTGACAATTAATTCGTACGGTACAACACCCTGCAAAACATAAACAACAAATTCGCTAACTTGTGAAGAAGTTGAACTACTGCACATTTTATTTCTAAGGCCTTGAATACTAGCAGCAGAAACCACATATTTTTTATAAAGTTGCAGCGAAGTAGTAGAAGATGGTATAGAAGTCGGTTGATTATTTGCACTTTGTTGTTGGTAATACATATATACTTGTTTGCATTCAGTGTGTATGCTAGACGTAACTTCTTCTTTAGTTGATTTGTGAGTTGGTTCTTCAGTTGAGTCTGTTGGAAGTACTTCTATACAATCATAAATCGTTTCTACAAGTGTTTTACAATCATCTACTTTATAGTTGGATTTAATACAACATCAACAATATAAATAGTGGGGATAGGAAAAAAGTATTTTTTTAAATATTTTTTCAATAGATGCCTTATAAGTTGGTTTTTGCATATATTCATTAAGTAACAAAAATATTAGTGCTATATAAAATAACATATTTGAAATAGTAGGATAATAAATACTGGAAAACTCTTTAGTAGCTTGATAAAATTTCTCTAAAAATCCATTAAGTTCTAAAAAAAAATTCCAATCATTATCTACAAGCATATCCCTTGGATTTTTATTATGGGCGTTAAATAATAAAGTAATAGGTTGTCTATAATCATAAGCAACAAGTAGTTGCTCATAGAGAATTCCATCTAGTCGAAACTTCTTATGAAATTTTTCTATAAGGTAATCCACAATCATGACATGTTTTTTATACTCTTTGCATCTTTATATTTTTTACCTGTAAAAATAAAGTTTATAGCAAATTGTATTTTATCAAGAATGTTTTTAAAAAGTTGTAGGTCATCCTTTACAACTAAGTTATAAATATGACATGCACATCTTATATGAAAATGATCAGGAAAAGATGAAGTTAATCTAAGTTTCAAAAGTTTTATAGCATAATCATTAGAAGAAACATTATCTAATGTAATGGTCATAATTTTATTAATTATTCCATAGTAATCATAAATTTCTTGAATATTTTCAGCAATAAAACTTTCAGTGTGCCTGTCATCTATTTATCTATATGCTAAAATACGTTTTTGCATAGACCAATTTTGATCTATCCAATGACATGTTACCGCTAAATAATCATTACCGTTGGTACTACGACTTATGTCAGAAGTGCTAGTCACTTTGCCATTAAAATGATACAGTGCATAACATAAATATTGTTGATATTCACTTACAAATTTAAAAATATCTCTTCTAACAGTTGATCTAGGAAAACCATTAACAACAAGATTATATGTTTCTCGAATGTAATGAATAAAACTAGGAGAGGAAGGAAATAAAAAAGGCAAACCCTCCACCGCAATTAATTTTGCCATATTTTCCCTATCTTTGTTTTTATCATATTTAGGACCAAAAAATCCCCCGTCGTCGGGTTAATTTGACCCTGTACTAGGTCGGGGACACTATGTGAACCTTGTCCCGACTCAAATGGCATTGTCACACCCGGTTTTTTAGCCTGATATTGATTCCACCTAGATGTGTGCTCGCTTTGTACATGTCTCAATAAACCTCCCGTCCCACTTTGACCTTTTTCGATTTTAAATTTATAAATATTTTTTCAAATTTTACGTCTAGCTAGTTGATTCTCTTCGTCCCTATAAAAAAAATGTCATGCATCTGATTTTAATTTTCGTTTTGTGTGGCCTCAATTCATACTAGGAGGAATATGAGTCATTCCAATTTCAGTTTCAGGCTGAGACTCAGTCTGAGCCTGAGGTTGAGGTGCACTAATGGGTGTGTCATATATATTATCATCTAAATTAAAGTCTGGTTTATCTACTTCATCATCTAAATTAAAGTCTGGTTTATCTACTTCATCATCTAATGTTATATCATTAAAAAAAGCAGTTTCATCAATATGACTAAAATCAATCAAATCATCGGGACTAGGAATAGAATTACTAGAAGAAGTACCATGTTTCATCAATATGACTAAAATCAATCAAATCATCGGGACTAGGAATAGGATTACTAGAAGAAGTACCCTTACCCTTGTTACCCCTACTAGAAGAAGCACCCTTACCATTACCCCTAATCATACGTTTCAATCCTTCAATTATAATTATGCAAATAAATAATTAAAGTAAATGAAATTAAATGCGATAATTAAAATTAAATAGCAATAATAATTTAAAGAAGGAATGAAGGTACCAAACGCCGACGTAACGTCAACGTGTAATCGAGGTTGAAAATTGAAACTTTGCTCGATGGATGATCCTCAAGCTAGTTGCCAACTTCACTCCCAATTTTTTAACTTTGATATAATATTTAATAGTAGGAAGATTTGTAGAATTATAGAGAGATAAATTGAGAGATTAAAGAGATGGTAGGAAGATTTATGAGAAAAATGAAGAGGAAAATGAGTTATTTATAGTTGAATAGGGTTAAAGTGTAAATATATTAACTTAGGGGTTAAAAATAAACATTAAGGGGGTAGAGGGGTTTGGGGGGGGGGGGGGGGGGCAAAATAGTCGTTATAGCCGTTGCACAACAGCCAACTGTTATTTTTGCAAAGGGGGAGGGGGAGGGATTGTCATGGGATGGGTCGGGTCGGGACGGGCGGACGAACCCAGGCCCCGTCTCGAGTTCGAACCCCGACAAATTTTTATTTATTTTGGGGGTCAGACCGGGGCAGGCCGAGTATGGGGATCGGGCCGACCCGGTCCAATGGACAACCCTAATATAAATTAAACATGCCTAAATTAAACAGGTTCTAATTATATGCACTAAACACACAACATACAATTTTAAACTAATCTAAGCATTTAAACATCAAATTATGCCATAATTAAAAAGGGAATAGGAGGCAATCACACATACCTCCATGTGGTGAAGCCGTGAACGAGAGCCGGTGTGCAAAGCTCACGTCTGACACTCGAATGCTCATCCCACACAAAAAAGAAAACCAAAAGTTTAAAATTGTTGAAATCTTAGAAGATATTCTAGGGTTTCGGATTGCTAAAAAAATATGAGACTATGCTTAACTTATGTCAATTTTTTGGCTGTTAAGACTTGATTTGGACATGAGGGGAAGGGTCCTTTATATAGGAGCCAAAAATCCCAAAAGGGTCCTTTATATAGGAGCCAAAAATCCCAAAATATTGAGTCCGAACTAATGTGGGAGATTATATTTTCCCAGATTTTTGAGTGAATTTAAAGGAAAACTAAAATCAGTCCTTTATGGACTTGGGCCTAGCCTTAAAATAAAGAGCCCAAAATCGACTATATTAAAAGGGATCGGGTAATTAGATATATTTTGCAAAATTGACCACAAGATAAATTAACACATGGCCACTTGACTTTCAATAGCCAAAATCGATCAATTAAAATCAATTGAGGCTAAAATGAAAACAATTTTTAAATAAAGCCAAAATCTTTAAATAATTGAAGGGTAAAAATGAGATGTTATTTGACACTATATTTAATTACTCAAATTTCCTTAATTCAACGGAGTAAAATATTACCAATTTTAATATAATTAACTCAAATAATTAATTAAATAATTGTCCTCTTAATTTATAAAAATTGATAGACATTTCTTAAAATATGTAAAAATATGCAAATGATATACAATAATATATTTGATAATATTTTGCCAAAAAACATGGCAAAATGTTACAGAAATAATTTTGTAAAATCATTTTTGTTTTGTAAAATGCATATTTTACTCCATTTATAACTCATGAACTCTGAATAATTTAATAAAGTATTGGAATATAAAAATTAAGTATCAACAGTGATAACTATATAACCAAACTCTGGTGTACTGAATAACCATAATACTGCTAACTGAAACACTGTATAACCGGTAATTGAGGTAACTGATTACCATAAAATATGATAACCGCCTTTGCACTTTCTGATAAGGTTTATGCTCTAGTCTATAGAAACGATGAATTTTGTTCCACTTTCGATATTATCTCAAGTCTCATCTGTTACCAATATGCACTTCTCGATTATACCCCCAATGGGTAGTCGTCCTCACTTGGACCTTCTTCTCGTCGCTTATGCGTTTGATACATCTGAAATTCGATGGAGAGAAAATGTTACTTACCGAACCAATGTGGGAGATTATATTTTCCCAGATTTTTGAGTGAATTTAAAGGAAAACTAAAATCGGCCAATGAAAACTCAAATTTTTGAATTGTAATGGGACGAAACACATTTAATGCTAGCTGAGAAGAGTGGGGGGGGGGGGCACGGCACGAAGGTAGAAGACAAGTCTCATTATGAGCCTTTCCTGAAATGGAGATGCAAGGACTGGTATGAAGCACCTTGTCTACAACATTGCCATAACCGGTAAGTGATGACGCTGGGAGAGAGAATGGGAAAGGGCCGGCTAGGGTTTGGCCTCCATTTGAACTTTTCCCTTGCCTAACTTAAAGCATCGATGGGTTGGGCCTCGGTCCTTTATGGACTTGGGCCTAGCCTTAAAATGAAGAGCCCAAAATCGGCTATATTAAAAAGGATCGTTTAATTGGACAATATTTTGCAAAATTGACCACAAGATAAATTAACACATGACCACTTGACTTTCAATTGTAACCAAAATCGATCAATTAAAATCAATTGAGGTTAAAATTAAAACAAATTTTAAATAAAGACAAAATCTTAAATAATTGAAGGGTAAAAATAAGATGCTATTTGACACTATATTTAATTACTCAAATTTCCTTAATTCAATGGAGTAAAATATTACCAATTTTAATATAATTAACTCAAATAATTAATTAAATAATTGTCCTATTTAATTTATAAAAATTGATAGACATTTCTTTAAAATATGTAAAAATATGCAAATGATATACAATAATATATTTGATAATATTTTGCCAAACAACATGGCAAAATGTTACCGAAATAATTTTGTAAAATCAATTTTGTTTTGTAAAATGCATATTTTACTCCGTTTATAACTCGGGAACTCTGAATAATTTAATAAAGTATTGGAATATAAAAATTAAGTGTTAGCAGTGATAACTATATAACCAAACTCTGGTGTACTAAATAACCATAATCCTGCTAACCGAAACACTATATAACCGGTAACTGAGGTAACTGATTACCATAAAATATGATAACCGCCTTTGCACTTTCTGATAAGGTTTATGCTCTAGTCTATAGAAACGATGAATTTTGTTCCACTTTCGATATTATCTCAAGTCTCATCTGTTACCAATATGCACTTCCCGATTATACCCCAATGAGTAGTCGTCCTCATTTGGACCTTGAATTTCCTTCTCGTTGCTTGTGCGTTTGATACATTCGAAATTTGATGGAGAGAGAGTGTTACTTACTGCTCCATGCTTCATGGCACGAGTTAGAAGAATTCCTTAAAGTACGGCTCTAATTGCACGATCTAAAGTATGAAAGAAGTGAGACAATCCTAAATGTCTTGGTGGTCAACTGTCTATATGTGTGGCGCACACACACATATAAAAGTGATGCCACTGGACAATTTCATAGACTCCCTAAGACACTTGAACCTAGGCTCTGATACCAAAAGTTATAACGCCCCGAACCGTGGCCTGAGTGAAACACGACACTCGGTGTCTGACTGCATGTGACCGAGTGAGCCACATTGGTTGTTGAATCAACATGTGCATCAAAACATACAATGGTAATGATTTAAAACATGTAAAACATGATACTGAAAATATAGTCTGAAAATACGATTTGCGGAATAATATGAAAACATAATAAGTTTGAAAACAATACTGACATGATATGCTAAACTAGTCTATGAAACCTCTGAAACATGAGTCTGACTACAAAATTGTTTTACCAGGACAAGACTCTGGCATACCTTTACTGTAAATCATGTTATGAAAAATAACTAACCTAACACCCCGAATGAAATGGGGCTCACCACTAGCTGATAGTGATAGAATCCTCGCGAACTGATTAGTCATCCTGAAACTCAGTTGCTGCACCGTGAAGTGCAGGCCCTGGGCAAAAGGGACGTAAGTACATTTGAGTTGTACTATATATAAAATTACTAAAAGAATAAGCAGTCACATGAAATAATTGGAACATGAAACTGAAATTATAAATTGAGCATGAGCATGTATATGATCTGACATGAATGCAAAAACATGTATAAAATTTTTATATCTGTATTTCTGTATATTTGTGGGAGAGCAATAGTATAACCGATATAAAACCACCATGCTAGAGTGTGGCATCTGATCTCTTTCCTATCAGCTAAGCCATCTCGTACCTTGCTGGGGTACGAGACATGAACATGACATAAATGGATCCAATAACTCGATGTGGATACATGAAAGAATTGTCCTAACTGAGCGAAGCGATATTTATCCTATGTTGTCATACATAGTTTCAGGTATTAAACCTTCTCGGTAATCTATGTAATTCTAAAAAATATGAACATGAATATATTTGGCTTGTAAGTCCATTAATTTCATGAAATATAACTTGTAAACATGATTTGTAAATATAGTCAACATGTATACCTGAAATATAACTTACAATAAGTCTGAAAACACGTAAAGTTCAGATAATGAAATGGTATTGGTTCAGGACATGCATTTAAGAACCCATGGAATCCAAGTTATAGGCATTCATAGATTATGGACGGATTTCTAATAACCATAATGGAATATCAAGAATACAATAAGGAATTAATAAACAAACATGGTATATCATGATACATGTTGTTTAGGATTATCATGGACTTGGAATAAAACCCCTAAGTGGTTTCATGGATGAACGTGGCATGGAAAAGAACAATGATTTTACCACACATGAATACAAGCTCTACATACATCAATTCCAGCTTTTTAAACGTGTCACAACGTTTGTCGCCTCTCTCAATGTTAATCTATAGCAATATGGGTCAAAGGGATTCAAACACCTTATGGGCATAAAGCTCAATAACCCTTATTAATGGTGTTTCTAAACCCAATAACCCATTTTCTTGCCCCTAGATGATTCTATAATTTTATATTGTTGCAACTAATATCATTCTTCATCACTCGTAAGATAAACAACACCTTTAATCAACAATCAACCACCAACAACCCAAACATATACTTGTTCATGATTTTCTATTACACCCATCATACTCCCTAACTATAATTCAAGAACTTATAAACTCTAAATACCAATTACATGACTATATTTGAGTGTAGGATGAAGGTCTTACCTTTTGACATCCAAATCTTAAATTTTGGATTCTAGGTCATCTTGTCTCAGATGAAGATTCAAGAAAGAATCTATGATTTTGAAGGGTTTAATCATGTTAAGAATCATGATATTAATGCTAAAATTGATTAAGAATTATAGGAATAATCTTACCTTGATGTGGGGGGTTTGGGGGAAGTTCTAGGGTCTTTTCTCCTCCAAAAATTGGCAAAAAACGAAGTAAAATGAATATTTTTTTATAAGGTTATGATCTGCACTTTTATAGACTAGCACGACCTGCGAACCGCAGACAAATCATAGATCGTGACAGCGTGACATCATTTTTGGTGTTCAACCTACGTTTTGCAGGTCGCGCCACAACCCAAATTACATGTTCATAAAATGGACATAACTTTCTGTACACAACTTCGTTTGGCTTTATCCATATATGATTGGAAAGGTATTTCAAATAGCTAAACCTTTCATGTTTTGGGTTATCCCAAATTCACAACTTATAATTGTGTTATTCTCGCTTGAAGTTAGGCCTCGTAAAAATTCACTTGAAAACATGATTCGTAGAGTAGCTTCCAAATCTATTTTTTTCAAAAACTCTTGTTATGCCTTGATTAGTTTTCAAAACACTTACTAAACTCCTCACTTGGTTATATTATTTTCCCATTGTAAGGTTCAAACCTTAGCCGGAAGGTACGAGGTGTTACAAAAAGATACAAACCACCTTCTTCTCTATCAATCCCAATCACTTTCCCAGTCTATAGGTCCTGGAACATATAGAAGTGTGGGAAGAAAATAACTGAAAAATGCAGCTCCCTAGTAAGTTTTGACACATACATCAAATTGTATTTGAAGTCAGGCACATACAATACATTCCCTAGCTTATAACCTGCTGAAAAACTACACTTCCCTTGATAAGAAACTAGAATTGTCTTACCATTTGGAAGATGTATATTACCTCTCCTTGACTCTGGTAAGGCAGTTAGAACAGTCAACAAACTAGGATTGGTAGTCTTATGATCTGTAGCACCACTATCTATAATTCAGGAATCTGTACAATTCTGCATAGATTGTGTGTTAGCATTACCTGCCATGTTTGTTGTATTCTATGCCATCTTTCCTTTTCCTTTGCCTTTGCTCAGCAACTTCAGTATTTGAACATATTTTTCATCTGTGAAATAGTTCTGCATTCCTTGTCCATTTCTGCTACTGCTAGCAATATTGGCCCTTGGACAATTCTGTTGCATCTCCTGAGCATGTGCGTTTTGAATTTTCACATTGCCTTTAAGAACACTAGCCCTTTGAGTTGACTCCTCCTTGATAAAATTAGCATCATTGACAACCACATTTGCTTGTCTATATACATTCTTCTTTTTACCTTTAAAGCCAGGTGGATATCCTATCAATTTGTAACAAGTGTCCTTAGTGTGACCTTTAGCTCTACAAAACTCACAAAAGAGATGTCCAAACTGGTTGAACTTCTTATATCTATGCTTGTTATCCCTAACACTCATCAGAACTGTGATATCATGCATATCATTAATTATGCTTCCTTGTGAACTAGGTCCACAACTAAAGTTGTTAAACATCTTGTACCTATGTGGATCATTACTTGCATTCAATAGGATTCTACGATCATGCATCTCACTCACCACATTACCCTGTGAACTATAGCCACAAATCTTTCTCTGACTTTCCTCATGAGAAAGCATAACATGAGTTTGACTAACAGAAAGTGATGGTGGCATGAGTAAAATCTGACTCTTAATAGCATTGTATGACTCATTTAGGCCAATGATAAACTGAAACAACTTCTGTTGTCTAGATACACAACGAAATCCTTCGATTTAGCAAATCTACACATAGTCGGAACTAGGAAATAGTACTCACCCCACATCAAACACAATCGAGAATGATAAGAAGATATATTAGAAGTGTCTTGTGAAATTGTTGCTATTTCTCTGCAAAGATTGTAGATCCTCGATCTATTGATCTTATCAAATCGTTCATGTAGATCCATCCACACTGCATGAGCATAATCTACATAGACAACTCAATTCACAAGTTCCTTAAAAATGTGTTCATGATTCAAGTCAGAACCGTAGCATTGACTCTCTCTCATTCTTCTTCTAGATCATCCTTGTACAAATCCTTTGTGCATGTCCCATAATAAACCCTAATTTGCGCTTAGCTCGCAATGCGATCTTCATCGCTCTGCTCCAGAGTGAGTAATTCTCAAAAGCTCTCAATTGAATAAAAATGATCACATATTCAGAATTATCTGATGGCTGTAAGTAAAAAGGATAACATGGATCATCGATATCCAAATCCGTCATTATTAATCCTCTGAGAGTTCAAAATCGAATGAAAGCTAATCAGCAATCTTCAAAAACAAGCTCGAATTTAGCTTCTACCAGTTTCGATCAACCTAATCCGGCTCTGATACCATGATAAACTTCACTAGTAGAAGCATGAAATGCAGGATCTGTGTTGATAATATGGAAGCAACATCAAGAGCTAAATATGAACAACTTGTATTGAAGAAGAAATGACACTGATTACAAAGAATGAATTAAAAGAAAAATATCTAGTCTAACACTAGTTTATAGACTAACTAATCCTTATCATTCCCGCCTAATTAACTCCTAACCTATACACCCATAACTGACTAACCAAATCAGTTAGCTAGCTAACAACTAACATCCTAATATTTCTGATATTTACACAAAGGTCCCACAAGTTACATTATCATTTCAACAGTATTTCTTTTAAGATTTTCCGATTTATGTTTGCATATACATCAATAGCATGTTAAATATTAGATCAATTGTATTGTTTTGGATTTTAGCAAATTTAAGGCGGTGCATAATTGGAACTTAAAATTTTCTTAACAGATGTTCATATAGGTAATGGAAGGTATATAGGTTCGGAGGTGAGAAATTTTAAAAATGAGAAGATCGAGAAGAGAAATAAAAGATTTTAATATATTTATGAGAGAGATGTGTAGTTAAAATTGTTGGATTGTCAAAATGTTTGGGAGCAAATATGTGGAATAACTATTATTTTACCATGGTTAAGACCTTGTTATAATTAATTAAATTTAAAATCATTGATTTTAAGATGAGGTAAGTATCCCAAAATATTTGGGAAATAGAGAGTAATTAAACCTGCTAGATTGAATTGCCCTGCATCTTTAATAAAATAATACTTAACTTATTTTATATATTTTGAAATTATCTTTTTTCAAAGATTTTTAAACTTTAAATATAAAATTATGATACTTAATTATAGCATTTTAACATAGATTTTAGACATTTACATCTCTAAATAATAATAATGGAAGTTCAAGTTCACATTCAGAACTAAATGGGTTGACTATTTAAACTCTCATCTGCTAATTTTTTTAGACAAAATTAAATTCGACTAAACAAAAGAGGAAAAATGCAACGCGTGGGCTCCACTAAATTGTCCCAAAAAATTGAATCCTTTTGAAATTCAGTGTGAATACGTGCATTATGACTAGCTTTTCACGAGAGACGAGACGCTTCCTGCAGGCCTATAGGCTATGACTTCAAACTTTGAATTTGTAAGGAAAAAAAATCATCAAATATTAAAAATAATCCTCACCAAAGAAAAATTAAACAAAAAGAAACTAACTATTCTGGTTACAAACATTTGTATGATTTTTATAGGTCATAACACATCTTGAATCTCTCCTCTCTCCTCCTAAACTCCCTATATAAACTCAAGAAACCCCTTCATTCAAATTCATCTAACAAAAAAAACAACAACAGTTCTTCTCTATTTCTTCTTCAAGTTTTCCCAACAACACAAAAAAAGAAAATAATAAGAAGAAATGGGTTCAATGAAATCATCATTGATCCTTTTCTTTACCTGTTCTCTTTTTCTCCAAGTCGCTCTTGCTAAATATAAAAGTGAGTAAATTTATTGATTTCTTAATGATTGTGAAGATAATGAGTTCAATTAAACCCGTTGAATCATTCTAAATTTTTTCGTGTTCAATGCTACATCTATATCTAATTTTTTTCATGCACAAAAGTTATTCCAGAATTTAGAGTTTTTGATTTCTTAATAATTGTGAAACCCGTTGAATTCAAATTTTAATGATCATATTCAACATGTAACATAAGATGTTCTTATTTTAATATAATATTTGTACTCTTTTTCTGTTTATAATAGCGGAGATTATTTGTGAGAGTTTGCCAAATGGTGTTTGTGCATTCGCAATTGCATCATCAGGTAAGAGGTGTGTATTGGAGAAATCAATGATAGAAGATGGAGAAAGTGAGTATACATGCAAGACATCAGAGGTGATTGTTGGAAACATGAGGGAACACATTGAATCAGATGAATGTCTTGATGCTTGTGGTGTTGACAGAAACTCTGTTGGAATTTCTTCTGATTCTTTGCTTGAGGCTCAGTTCACATCCAAGCTTTGCTCCCCTGCTTGCTACCAGAAATGCCCCAACATTGTTGACCTTTACTTCAACTTGGCCGCCGGTGAAGGTAACAACCTTAATCCGTTGTCAGATAAATTCTTTGTTTTTAACAGTATATATATTCTTCCTTTTGAAAATTTTATCTTAGAAAACATAATTTCCAACACTAATATTTTGAACAATATTCCTTTTGTAGTAATTTAACACAAGGTCATAAATTAACTATACAATTATTTCAACCCAAATAAAATTGTGTTTCTTGTTGAGGCATGGCATGATTATTATATCATGAATAATAACTGTAAAGAATGGATCTTGGGCCTAACTCAATCACAAAAGCTAGCTTGTAGGGTGATGATTGTCCAAGTCCATATAAGGAGTTCATGTTCTCAATCCATATCCGATGTATTGTCCAAGTCCATATAAGGAGTTTATGTTCTCATTCCATATCCGACGCGGGACTTTAACAATAACATTTGATTCTTTAAAGGGTTAAGGCTAATAATACTGCATTTCGTGCAATACAAAATTTCAAAGTTGAGTCGAAGATTCTTTAAAGGGTTAAGGCTAATAATACTGCATTTCGTTCCATGTCTTTATTTTTATTGCATTCTGCTTATCGTACCACGTTAATGTGCAGGAGTGTACTTGCCCGACCTATGCAACAAGCAAAGGACCAACCCACACCGTGCCACAATCGAGTTGCAAAGCAGTGGTGCTGCTGAAGAGGTTGCTGATGCTCCTGCTCAATCTCCTTCTTCTTTCTAAATTGCTTTTGCACCCTTTTGTTTTTATAAATATATTTTTACAAACAACTTCGTTGTTGTTTGTGAAGGATTTGCATTCAATGTTAATTTTTTTGGGTTTGCTGGGATATTTTTTTCCCAGAGACATTCTATTGTTTGTACCGATTCTTTTTCCACTGAAAATTGAATAAAGATTCTTCTTCTTTTACATGGACTACTTGTTGCTTTAATTTATTTTCACCTAGTTTCCCATGTTTATTATGTTGATCGAATGACAATCTCTACGAGGAAATGGGTGAATATAGATCTTTACAATTTAAATAGAAGAAATTGATCCTGCAAAGATTTCTTGTTTAATATTTTTGAATCTCTTATGTATAGAAATTGAAGGAGCTGATTCGGCATGATCACGATTATATATGTCCAATTTAGTTTAGGAATTTAGGGATTAGGTCTGTTTGAGGAACTGAGATGATCCATCTTAGTCTTAGTACACGAACGGGTATGTCTTTGACAAACTCAGGAATTGACAAATCTACAATGAAGAATACAAATCTCTTATAAAATAGACACAAAATCTAAAACAAATACTAAGGGTTACAAAATTTTAAGGACAATCTATCTAGCAGTTGATTTAGCAAGTGAATTCACAAACTGAACATTTTCGGATTCACGAGTAAATGATGTGCATGTCACTTAGGCATTGTGTAAAAAATTTAATTGAATGATTTTTAAATGAATTTGTGAATAGTTAGACTGACTTTTACACGATAATAAAATACTAAAAATAGTGACTCTCCCGTTATATATCAATACTTAAATGTAGGAGTTTCAATGGTACGGTTAATATTTTCTAAAATTTCTACCATACCAACCTTTTAGATTATTTTATTATGTATAACCAAAATTAGACTTTTTGATATCGTCCCGTCGATCGACTTCTCTTCGGTATCGGTGCGATTCAGTTAATTTTCGATATTTATCTTTAAAACATCATGTAAGAGTCATACATATATATTTTTCCACAAATAGAGGTTAAAACACAATATTATGCATATTTTCGTAGAATTTGGCAGAAACTCTCTAGATTTTTTTACCATCTGAAAGGCGATGAATCAAAGAAATATGAAAGACAATAAGAATAAAGACCGATCTCACTATTTTATAGTAGGGTAAATAAAGTTAAACTAAACTAAAAATCTAGATCAGATGAGTGGAAAGAAATTAATAAGATGGAATTCAAGAACTACTAAGATTTTGAATCCAAATAAAAGAAATTTAAATTATACGAGAGTAAAGATACATAATACCTTATAATTTACTACTCAAGACTAGGGATGTCAACGGATCGGATCTGGACCGGATCCTACTAGATCCAGATTCAGATCCGTTTTTTATACATGGATCCATATCCGAATCCAGATCCATCGGGTCCATAAAAATCAGATCCAAATCCGGATCCATCGGATCCACCGGGTCCACGGATCGGATCTGGATCCACATGTAAAAAAATTTGCCTTTTTAAGTTTTTTTTTTTTAACTAACAAATGATTTTTACTTAGCTAACAGTTTATTGTATTTCAACTTTGAAATGTTCATATGAGATATTTTGTTCGTTGTCTCGTTTTGATTGTGAGCTATTAATTGAAAATGTTTGACAATGACAATAGTTGTGGAAAATGATAACTAGTATTTTCACAATGCAGAACTTGCATGTGCTTGAAATCTTCACAAATGAAGTGAATATAATTTTAACTAGTCTATGGAGATGTTAGTCATTCACTAATATAACATTGATTTTATTATCGAAGTTACCTCTTTATTTTTTGGTTTTTGAGTTAACGCAGGGATAAACTAAACTTGTTTTGAGAATTAAACTTGCAAGGATGTGCTTAGCAATTTTAAGAAAATACTTATAAAATTACATTCTAGGTTATGAATATATTTAATGAAAAACGGATCCACGGATCGGATCTGGATCGGATACGGATCTCAAATACAAGATCCATATCCAGATCCGATCCGGCAGAAACGAATCCGGGTCCGATCCGGATCCGTCGGGTCCAAATTTTGAAGATCCATATCCTATAAAACGGATCTGGATCCACCGGGTCCAGGATCCACTGCCATCTCTACTCAAGACCGTTGGAATACCTTGTAACTTACTACTCAAGATGCTAGAACTAATTTGTTTCAATAGAAGTAGCATAATAAATTTTGGAGTTGGGACTTTGGTTGTTAATTACATGTTTGGCTTGTAGCCGTTTTCATCATTCTAGGTCCAATGCGAAGAATTTAATGTCTCATTATTTTAAATTTAATGCATAAAATATATTTCACAACATATAAATTTATTCGGTACGGTTTGATTTTTTTCGATTTACTTTTATAAAATTTAAACATACCATTATAAATTTATGTAGAAATTTATGATTTTATTAAAACAAACCTAATAATCGATTCGGTACGGGTCAGTCGTTAAATCAATTTTTTAAATCATTGACACCCCTACTTAAATGAGCACCCATGTAATTCCACCCCTATCTCCAAAAAGGATAATTTACTCAAAATCTCAAAGTTTAGCTCTTTCAACGCACTTATTTTCTGAAAATAGCATAATTGACTTAACAAGTTTCAAATTAAATCTAATCGTTATTATACCACCAAAAGATTGTCATAGGTATTCATGTATGTAGTAGACCTCTCACAAGAAAGAATAACAAATTAGCACTTTGTAAAATTATGATGTTCGAGAAAGTCATAATACATATTGTGCATCTCATCATGATATTTTAAATCACTTTTCACTAATTGAATTTTTCACTAAAGTAGTTGAGAAACAAGAATACAAAGAACGTTGTCTATGAAATTTTCAAAATAAAAGAGAGCAAAATAATACAACCAAATGTTTAATGAGATAATATTATAACTGTAATAATTAAGAGTTATTAACAAATAAATTAGAGTCAGCTATATGTAGGATTTTCACTCAGGAAATTGATAAATAAAAATTTAAACAATCGAATATGCTAAAAAAAAATACAATTCTAGAGGATGCAATAAACACAGGTACAAAGAGTAGGTTCCAAAAAAATACAATTCTATAGTCAACACTATTGTCTATTTTGTCTTGGTGGTCCTATCCTTTTCCTGTCTTCCTTCAAATTCTACTAATCTGCTCCTACTATATACTATATAGTCAAACTTTTAGCCATTTTTGCTCCAAAAAGGTGGAATCTCAGACCCAGGAGCCCCCACACCCCGGTCCGACAGGTTTGTGAAGGAGGTAAATCATGGTGACTCAATTGATTTCAAAGGTTAGACCAAATCTGCTTGTGCACAAGGGGCCCTCCTTTATTTTAAAAAGAAACCCCCACACTGCCGCTGACAGGATTCGATCCTTGGTCTTTGCTCCAAATATCCCCTTGAAACCAATTGAGCTGCCCAAGCGAACAACTTTTAGCCATTTTTCATCATCATCAGTGGCGGATACGATTTTGTGCGCAACTTGGGCAAGAAACAATACACTTTTGAAACTAATCTGGACTTTTTGATTTTAGGGATTAAAAATTCTTAACTTCACCACGTTTTTTATAAGAATAATTAAAATTATAAACGACGTCCTATCATTCTACTAAAAATTAAATTAAAAAACAACAAAAAATAAACTTAAAAAAATATATATAAAAAGAGATTCAACGCTGGTTACATTTTGAACGCACTGAACTACTATGCTAACCTTTTGCATATTCTTTAGGGTGTTCAAGAGTTGTATATGTACTATGAACATAAAAATTCAACCCTCTATATATAGTAAAAGAATTTTCCGAACACCCTACCATCCACGTGAATCCGTCCCTGGCCATATGAATTTTCAGTGATCCTATTTTTTTTTAAGCTCAACTATTATACTACTATAATTGATAAACAGAATATAACTTACAAGTTTCTGAGAGCATAATGTAGTATGATATTCACCATCTCCTTTAATTATATATTATTTTCTTTTGAAAATAACTGTTTGGAAATTACATACCCAAGACAAGTCAATTTGTGTAATAACCTAGTATAATATTAATAAAAGTATCTTATTCGGCCCCCAAAAAAGTCAGAAACTTGAATAATTATATTATCATGAGTTTGAATTTAGCCATATAGCTGTTACAAAGACGTATATTAATTGTAACTTACCACAAATAGTGAATGATCAATCATTACCTTTAATTAAAGATTTCAAATTTAAACTTTTGAGAATGAACAAAATCCTTGTAGGAAACATTTTTACCTTTCTTCTCCTCAGCTCGAGATATCACTTGTTTCATCATATTGATAAAGTACTTTTTTGGAAGATGAATCATTTTTGTAATAAAAAAATGAATAGATTAACTCTATCTCTCAATTATCTATTTTGTACTCGAGAATCTCCCTCAGTTACTCAACATTATTTAGGTGCATTTGGTTATCTTACACGGTGAATAATTTATTGTATATAGTAAAAAGTAAAAAATTTATCTTACATGGATTGAATTTTGGATTAGTTGTGGGACCAAAAGCAATAGAGGTACCTTTAGGTTACAACTACAACTCTACAAGGGTTAAAAGGGTAAATCAAACAAATTTAAAAGCAGAATATGCGAAGCTTTCACTCTCTCTCTATAACTTCACCTGTTTTGCAGTTGCACTAGGCGGGTACTACCCAAACAAAAAAACTACACAAAAGAACTCAAAGTTTAAACCCCCCCCCCCCCCCCCCCCCCCCCCAAAAAAAAGAAATGGAAGACGATACACCGGAAGTTCAAGAATTGAACGTGGCCGTTGACGGTGGCGAAGAGGAATTGTTGATGTTAGAGGATGGTAGTGGAAGTTGCAGTGAGCAAGTAAGAAAGAAAACATTAGAGCGTGTTAAAGGACCATGGTCACCTGAAGAAGATGCTATACTTAGTCGTTTAGTAAGTAATTTTGGGGCAAGGAATTGGAGTTTGATTGCTCGAGGAATTCCAGGTAGATCAGGGAAATCTTGTAGGTTAAGGTGGTGTAATCAGCTTGATCCTGCTGTTAAACGCAAACCTTTTACTGGTAGCTTTTCCAATTCCTAATGTTTGCTTCTTTGTGTGACTATTTGTTAAAAGGGTTATGTTTTAAATCATGGAAATTTTGTTTCTACATTGCTTATTTGCTATCTCCTTTAATACATTTGAGCCACAGGTAGTTTTCTTCTAAGCCGAGGTCTACCGAAAACAGCCTCTCTTCCTCACAAAGGTAGAGTTAATGTTTGGGTACATCCTAACCTCCCCAAACCCCACCTTGTGGGACCACACTGGGTTTGTTGTTGTTGTTGTTGTTTTTGTCTAGCATTGATGTAAAGTTAGAATATAGTTTAGATTTTGAACCTGGGGTCAGTAGAATCTTTGACATTCAACATAGTTGAATATTCAGGTGAAAGTTCGTTTCTACGTGTGATTTTGTAATGTATTGATGTTAAGTTAGAGTGAAGTTTGGATTTTGAACCTGGGGTAAGTAGAATCTTGACAGTAAGGTATTGAGTGTAGTTGAATATTCCCGGTGAAATGTAGTTACTCCTTGTGGATTTGTCCAGCATTGATGTTTAGTTTTTTATTCCTCGATGATGTGTATTACTATCTGTTGCCACATTTATTTTCTATCTTGCTATTTTGCTATCTCCTTTATTACAATCCTGCGTCAGTTACTTCTATTTTGAGCCGAGGGTCTACCTGGAACAGGGTAAGGTTTGCGTACATCCTATCCTCCCCAGACCCCACTTGTGCAATCACACTGGGTTTGTTGTTGTTGTTTAGTTCGAGTAAAGTTTGGATTTTTAGCTTGGGGTCAATAAAATCTTGATAGTAAGGTATTGATGGTACTTGAATATTCCCAGTGAAATGTAGTTTCTACTTGTGAATTTGTAGTGTATTGATGTTTAGTTCGAGTAAAGTTTGGATTTTGATCCTGGGGTCAGTAGAATCTTGACAGTAAGGTATTGAACAATGTTGGATGTTCCCGTGAAATGTAGTTTCTGCTTGTGATTTTGTAGTGTATTGATGTTTAGTTTGAGTAAAGTTTGGATTTTGAGTTTTTTTTTTTTGTTGTTAAAGGTAGGTTAAAAGTTTGGATTTTAAACATGGGGTCAAGAAAATCTTGGAAGTGAGGTATTGATCAATGTTGAAGGTTCCGGTGTGATTTTGTAGTGTATTGATGTTTAGTTTGAGTAAAGTTTGGATTTTGAACCTGGGGTCAAGAGAATCTTGACAGTAAGGTATTGATCATAGTTGAATATTCCTGGTGAAATGTATTTTATACTTGTGACTTTGTCCAGCATTGATGTTTTCTTCGAGTAAAGTTTGGATTTTGAACCTGGGTCAGTAAAATCTTGACATTCACCATAGTTTAATATTCAGGTGAAATTTAGTTTCTACTTGTGATTTTGTAGTGTATTGATGTTCAATTAGAGTAAAGTTTGGATTTTGAACCTGGGGTCAAGAAAATCTTGGCAGTAAGGTATTGAACAATGTTGGATGTTCCGGTGAACTGTAGTTTCTGTTTGTGATTTTGTAGTGTATTGATGTTAAGTTAGAGTAAAGTTTGGATTTTTAACCTGGGGTCAGTAGAATCTTGACAGTGAGGTATTGACTAATATTGAATGTTCCGGTGTAATGTAGTTTCTACGTGTGATTTCGTAGTGTATTGATGTTTAGTTAGAGTAAAGTTTGGATTTTGAACCTGGGGTCAGTAAAATCTCGATAGTAAGGTATTGACTAATGTTTGAATGTTCCGGTGAAATGTAGTTTATACTTGTGATTTTGTTGTGTATTGATGTTAAGTTCAAGCAAAGTTTGGATTTTTAACTTGGGGTCAATAAAATCTTGACAAGGTACTGATCATAGTTGAATATTCTGGTGAAATGTAGTTTCTACATTGTGATTTTGTAGTGTATGATGTTTAGCTCACGCAAAGTTTGGATTTTTAGCTTGGGGTCAATGAAATCTTGGCAGTAAGGTATTGGCCATAGTTCAATATTCCGGTGAAAGGCAGTCTCTACTTGTGGATTTGTCCAGCATTGATGTTTAGTTTCTTATTCCTCGATGTGTATTACTATCTGTTGTCACATTTTTTTTCTATCTTTGCTATTTTGCTTTTTCTTTTATTACAATCCTGCGTCAGTTACTTTTCTTTTGAGCCGAGGGTCTACCTGAAACAGTCTCTCTACCTCACAAAGGTAAGGGTAAGGTCTGCATACATTTTATCCTCCCCAGACCCACTTGTGCAATCACACTAGGTTTGTTTTGTTGTTTAGTTCGAGTAAAGTTTGGATTTTTAACTTGGGGTCAATAAAATCTTGATAGTAAGGTATTGATCGTAGTTGAATATTCCCGGTGAAATGTAGTTTCTACTTGTGAATTTGTAGTGTATAGATGTTTAGCTTAAGCAAAGTTTGGATTTTGAACATGGGGTCAGTAAGATCTTGACAGTAAGGTATTGACCATGTTGGATGTTCCCGTGAAATGTAGTTTCTACTTGTAATTTTGTAGTGTATTGATGTTAAGTTAGCAAGTTTGGATTTTTAACCTGGGGTCAGTAGAATCTTGACAGTGAGGTATTGACTAATATTGAATGTTCCGGTGAAATGTAGTTTGTGCTTGTGATTTTGTAGTGTATTGATGTTCAGGTAGAGTAAAGTTTGGATTTTTAACTTGGGGTCAATAAAATCTTGACAGTAGCCAGTAAGATATTAACCAAAGTTGAATATTCCTGGTGAAATGTAGTTTCTGCTTGTGATTTTGTAGTGTATTGATGTTTAGTTAGAGTAAATTTTGGGTTTTGAATCTGAGGTCTATAGAATCTTGACAGTAAGGTAACAACGAATGTTGGATGTTCCGATGAAATGTAGTTTCTACTTGTGATTTTTTAGTGTATTGAAGTTTAGCTTAAGCAAAGTTGGGATTTTGAACCTGGGGTCAAGAAAATCTTGGACGGAAGGTATTGGCCAATGTTGAATAATCCAGTAAAATGTAGTTTCTACTTTTGATTTTGTAGTGTATTGATGTTTAGCTTAAGCAAAGTTTGAATTTTGAACATGGGGTCAGTAAGATCTTGACAGTAAGGTATTGACCATGTTGGATGTTCCTGTGTAAAGTAGTTTCTACTTGTAATTTTGTAGTGCATTGATGTTTAGCTGAAGAAAAGTTTGATTTACCTGAGGTCAAAATTAAAGTTTGGACTTTTTTACCATAGTTGTGTATTTAGGTGGAATGTTACATTTCAAATGTAGTTTCCACTTGTGATTTTGTAGTGTATTGATGTTTAGTTCGAGCAAAGTTTGGATCTTTAATTTGTGTCAAGATTTAAGTTTGAATTTTCAACTTAAGGTCAGTAAAATCCAGAACAGAAGGTATCGGCCACACTTGAGAGTTCTGATGACCTTAAGGTTGGGAAATTATGTAGTGATAAGTTGAATAACCTTGAAGGGAGGATTGGATCAGGGCTTGATGAAATGCACCATGTCCAAATGCATTCAGGCTCAAGTCATGGATCATTCAAGTGATCTCAACTATGCCACATACATTTTTGACATGCAAAATAGACAGTTACTTCCATTCTTTTGGTTCCTTTAGCTATACAGGGTTACACATTTCGGAGAAAAAGGAAATGAAATAGAACCAACATCATATTTATAGGGTGGGATGAAAAACATAAAAACATATTTACAGTACTGGAAAAAAATAGAAGTTCCAGTGTTATTTTGTGATTAAAAGGTATGAGTGTAAGTCTTCTCAAAATCCTAATGTTGTACTCTATTTTTCCTTGCACAAGAGTTCAATGGTGTTCTTTTACAGTGTCACTGGTGTAAATTTAAAGTGGAAAAGCATGCATGGCTTTTAGAGACCCTGCCTGTCAAATCCTAAATCAAGAGACGGGATAATGAAGGATCTGAATGATGATGATATAGTCTTAAGTGCAACCTCAAAAATGGTTAAACTTCCACTTGTATTTTCTTTTAAGCTGAAAGTACATCTGAGATTTTAGCAGATCTGATCACTCAAGTCAAAGTATCTTTACTACTATGACTGGCCACGTGACCCTGTTACCCCCATTCTCGAGAAGTAGACAACTGATCGTTAAGAGTAGCTCACCTTTAGGTTGCTAGTGCCTACTAGTACCGTGAGAGGAAGAGTTTAAGTTTGTACTAGTATATACTGTAGGTTTCTGCACTAGTCTTGAGACTCAATGTTAGTGAATCATGGACCGACCTAGATCCTATAAAAGTTGAAGTGTAAAATGCATGATAGTATAGTGTAACTCTGGAGTAGAAGACAAAAAAGCACTCAGCTTTGAGAACTTGGCCATGACTAAAACCAGTGGTTTTAAAAGTGAAAGTCCAAAAGCAGAAGTAGCATAAGAAGAAGACTCGCACACAGAAAAAGAAGAAGAATAAAGTTTTCTGAAGAGAACAATACTAAATACTAAAGAAGCCAAACAAGAAAAGAAATTAATAGTAGAAGAAGAATCATTGCAAACCTTAGAAGAAATAGAAAAAGACAACGAAGAGAAGACTCAAGTATATCTGAAGATAAATCCTAATATTGAGATAGCAAAAGGCCCTCATTTTCAATTAACCTACCGTTGCTTTTATTATCACTTCATGAAGTGTACACTTCTTCGAAGTTGCTTTGCTTCATCCATGCAAAGCAAGGATCCCTTATTTCTCATCTCTTTATCTAAGCGTCCAAACATACACGTTTAATAGTAAAGACTAACTGACGACAGATAGGTCGCTGCAAATTAATGAACAAGGTTATGCAGAGTAGTGTTATGCCTTTGATGGTTCTTCTCAGCCTCTATTACTTTTGACAGCCTTCCTCTGTAACTCTTATTCTGTGCAAAGTTTTATGAATTTTAAGATTTTAACTAGAAGACATAGCTTTGTGAAATACCAGATTATTTTGCAGTTTAGAAGATAGAGTAATATGTGGGGTTAGCTAGAAGCTAATAATACCGACCAATTACAACAGCAACAACAACATACCCAGTGTAACCCCACAAGTGGGGTCTGGGGAGGGAAGAGTGTACGCACTACGCAGACCTTACCCCTACTTCGAGAGGTAGAGAGGTTGTTTCCGATAGACCCTCGGCTCAAGTAAAATCATATCAATATACCGATCAAGTACCAATAGACAATTTGGTTATTGCTAGTTGGGTTGGGAAGTAAAAGTGGGAGTGCACGTACTATTTTCCTATTTTCTTAAGAATTGAAGGAGCGAAAGCAAAAGTGTTGCCATCTTCTCTATGGTGAGGACTTAGGTCCTTCCACGTGGTTAACAATTAAAGCACTTCACATCTACAATACTTGCTGTGAAATGTGGAGTTCTGCATACATATGTGAAGATCTGGTGCTATGCTACATCAAACTAGATATACTTCTTAGTTGCCAGTTGTATCACATGTGGCTTCTGATCCTAAGAAGCAATTATTGTTATAGCTTATATAAGTAGCTGATTGAAACTAACAATTCGGCCACTCTTTTCAGATGAAGAAGATCGGATTATCCTTCAGGCCCATGCTATTCATGGGAACAAATGGGCATCAATTGCAAGGCTTTTGCCAGGTAGAACAGATAATGCAATTAAAAATCATTGGAATTCAACCTTGAGGCGCCGCTGTGCCGAACTTGGTAGGTTAAGAAGCGACTTCAGCAATGTCTTGGAGGATGTTAGTGCCGAAAAATCAAAAGCATCATCTGAGGAAACCCAATCATGCGGAGATGTGAATTCTTTGAAAGCTATTGAAGGAAAAGATGTTAGCTCTCACGAAAACCAAGAAGATAATCACTGTGAGGATAAGAGTCAAGGAGAAGTTCAACGGAGTGATGCAGCAGCAAACGATCCTCGTACTCTCTTCCGTCCTGTGGCTCGTATAAGTGCTTTTAGCGTATATGGTTCTTTGAATGCTCCAGAAACCCAACTTCAAACTCCAACGCTAACTCCTATCCAAGCGCCGGATCTTGGGGTAAGCAAATTGCTTGAAGGAGCTTTCAGTGACAGATTAGTGCCTCACCAGTGCGGTCATGGCTGTTGTGACAATGCCAATCAAGAAATTAACGGAAGTTCATTATTGGGGCCTGAGTTTGTTGACTATGCTGAGCCTCCATCCTTCTCAAGCCATGAGTTGGCCACATTAGCCACAGAGATAAGTAATATTGCTTGGTGTAAAAGTGGGTTGGAAAACAGCAGCATCGAGGTTATCTTCAATCCAACAACCAGGGCAGCGTGTGGTACCTCTCACTTGTCAAGCAGACTGTTCTAATCTTTCAAATGAGTAACCAAATATATATACATAACTCGAAATTGATGATGGATGCAGTGTCAACCTCAACAAGAAGGCGATAGCTACCATGATACAAAAGATTTTGAGGCTGAGTTGATTTACTTAACTTATTTTGGAATTAGGGAGTATAGGATAAAAAGAAGCTGGGTGCCTGATTTAGTGTCCAAAGTCGAAAATGTATTGGTTGAAAAGAGTGTAAATGCATTATATTCCTAGGTCTTCGTTTATGAGGTATTTTAATTCTTTCTTACTTGATGAGTCCAATTTCTTGAATGGTATGATCCGAAGCTTAATATGTTGTAATTCAACAACGACGGTTGATTTTTATTCAAAGAGTGTGGTTCCTCATTCCTTTAATTTATCCTTATACTGTTGGGATGACACAAGGAAAGAGAAAGATGGTAAATTCTTGTATTTCAGCAGTTCCTGGTAAAATTATAACATGTCCTTTGCATGGTTTACTTTATAGGGCGACTTTAAATGAACTTCAAATCTCAGAAATGAGTGAATCTTCTCATAGTTGGACAATGGTTAGTTCCAACTGATTAATATCTTTTGTTTGTACATATATGCTTTTGTAGCTGGTAATATAGGGAACATTGGTCTTCCAATTATTGGAAGCTTCAGTGTCAGTGCCATTGTGTGCGATTATAGATTCTTGTTGCTGGCTACTTGCTGTATTAGCACTTAAATTTAAGGTTAAAGCATTTATTATTGCAACTAGGACTCTAGGAGGTCTTTATAAGTACAATGATATAATTGGTTATTCAGAACTGAGAAGTGATGATGCTTATTTGCAAAGACTAACAAAAAAACAATGCAAAAAAGGAAAGACAGTCCTACAGACAGCCCTTGTGAAGTACTTTGTGTAGGAGAAATATTAGTTGTTACTACTAGACAGACAGCCCTTGTGAATAAAAAAAACTTAAAACAAATATAACAATAGAACAAAGAAAAAGGAGTTAATGAAATAAAATAAAAATTTGGAAGATTCTGGTGTACTGGCTCCTCTTAAACCACCACAATCCACAAAGATCCACTGGTACCATGAAAGCAAAAGAAATCTGTGCTGTATTATTCTTTCTTTAAATCCTATCTTTGGTCTCTTTTGACTCAGATTTGGATATGTGAAAGCGATGGAAAACGGACATTGGCTGAGCACCATGCTAGGTTTCACACACTCAGAAGTGATAAATTCAACAATATATACCGTTTAATTTCACAAGTGGGGTCTGAAGTGGGTAGCGTGTACACAGAACTTATCCCTACCTTTGAGGTTATTTCTGATAGATCCTCCGCTCAAGTAATGCATAAACAACATTAGGTTAGCAAGAAAATTAAAGCACAAGACACAACAAGTAATAATAGAAAACTAAGGATAAGAAATATGAAAACACTAAAATAAAAAATACAAAAAAATGACGAAAATAAATTAAAAGATAAATTATTTTTTGATTTATATAGGTGAAAATTAAAAGAAAGCAAGGACATACAAATATATACCAATGTAGTAGTTAAACAACTATCATCAGTGCGAAGTGCAAGTATATTCCGATAATATATGATGAAGCGCTTGAATAAATGTTTGTAAGAGTTATAAGTTTGTATACGCTATCAAGGTTAACTAAAAATTAAATACATATATATAACCGATTTTTATAATAAGTGTGGAGTGCTAGCTACGAAGATTAGGTGAGTAACATGTAGGGGTGGCCAGTGGGCCGGATTCGGGGGGAGCGGGTCCCGACAGGACCCGACGGGACTGGGGGAGGGCGGCACCGGTCTTCCGGCGGGACTGGCGGGATCCGCCGATGTCCTGTCCCATTTTCGTTCCCGTCGGAAAAGGGGACCGGTCTTGGCAGGATCGGGTTTTTTCATATTTTTTTGCAATTAATTTTAAAAAATAACATACATAAACACTTCAATAATTGAACAAAATAGTGTAATAAAAATATCTCAATGCTGTTTTTGTGCCTCTTATATTATTTAATAGAAATATGATTTTTTTGTAATACAACTTTAAAATTGCAACTTTGTGGTGTTGAAAGTTGCAAATAACATAGTAAAATTGTAATTAAAAAAAATATATATTTATAAACACATTTTCTAATTTCTTCACAATGTCTTGTGGTTCTTCGGTTGGAGTTGGAATTGGAATTTGTTAGTCAAATTGGTCGACATCGCTTCTACCTCCGTCGGACAAGATTTCGTTGTAGTTTTCGTCTTCTTCTTCGTTGATCTCCGGTTGACCGCACCTTCTACACTCCGCTCATATCCAATCTCTGAATAAAACTGCAATCTCCAAGTTGTCTCCCGCTAATGAGTGTATGTGTTCTCCTATTTGAAATCTTCTGGCAAAAAAAGCGCTTTCAAACGCTGTTGATGACGCTTGAATGTTCAACACATCTCGGGCCATATTTGCTAGTGTCGGAAATTTCTTTTCATTGTCCCTCCATAATTTAAGCAAGTCTTCACGTCCTTCTTCATTGAGAATTGTTTGGTACAGTACAACACCCTGCAAAATAAAAACATCAAACTCGCTAACTTGATTAGTAGTGGAACCACTAAACATTATATTTTTAAGGCTTTCAATACTAGCCGCAGAAACAACATATTTTTTATAAGATTGTATTGTAGAAGAAGAAGATGGTATAGAAGCCAGTTGGTTGCTAGCACTTTCTTATTGGTGATGCATATATATTTGTTTGCATTCATAGTGTATGCTAGACAAAACTTCTTCTTTAGTTGGTTTCTTAGGTGGGTGTCCACTTGTGTTTTTTGGAGTTGGAGGTGGAAGTGTTGTTATACAATCATAAATAGTTTCAATAAGTGTTTCACAACCGTCTATTTTAATATTCGGATTTAATACAACACCAATAATATAAATAGTGGGAATAGGAAAAAAATATTTTTTTAAATTTGATAAACATTTTTTAATAGGTACCTTATAAGATGGTTTTTCCATATATAATGCATAACGTAAATATTGTTGATATTCGTGTGCAAATTTAAAAATGTCTCTCCTAACAGTTTATCTAGAAAAATCGTTAAAGCAGAATTATATATATCTCTTATGTAATGAATAAAACTAGGAGAAGAAGGAAATGAAAAAGGCAAACTCTCCACTACAACTAATTTTGTTGTTGCTTCCCTATCTCTATGTTTATCGAATTTAGGACCTACAATTTCCTCCGTCGTCGTGTTAATTTGACCCTGTACTTGATCCAGGACACTATGTAAACCTTGTCCCGATTGAGAGCGCATTGGCGCACCCGACTTTGTAGCCTCATATTCATCTCACCTAGCTTTGTGAAAGTTTTGTACATGTCTCAATAAACCTCCCGTCCCACCCTGACCTTTTCCCATTTTAAATTTATAAACATTTTTACAAATTCTGCATCTAATTACTTGATTCTCTTGATCCCTATCAAAAAAATTCCATACAACAGATTTTAATTTCGTTGTGTGGAGCATCGTCTCATACTAGGGGGAATATGAGGCGTTCCAGTTTCAGTTTGAGGTGCACTAGTGGGTGTGTCATCTAGATTATCTTCTAAATTAAAGTTTGATTGAGTTGCAGAATATATCTCATCATCTAATGGTATATCATTAAAAAAATTAGTTTCATCTATATGAGTGTAATCAATCAAATCATCATGTCTAGGAATAAGATGACTAGAAGAAGTATCTATGCCCTTGTTACCCCTACTAGAAGAAGCACCATTACCCTTACCCTTAAACATACCTCTTAATCCTTTCATTTTAATTATGGTAATAAATAATTAAAGATAATGAAATTAAGTGCGATAATTAAAATAAAGTAACAGTAATAATTTAAAGAAGGAACGAAGGTACCAAACGCCGACTTGTAATCGAGATTGAAAATTGAAACTTTGCTCGATGGATGATCCTCAAGCTAGTTGCCAACTTCAATCCCAATATTTTTTTTTTTTACTTTGTTACAATTATACAAATGAGCAAATAAAATAAAATATTTCGTAGGCAATGTAATTGTAGACTTGTAGAGAGAGATAGATTGAGTTGAGAGATTAGAGATTAGAGAGATTGTAGGAAGATTTGTGAGATAAAATGAAGAGAAAATGAGGTATTTATAGTTGGGAAATTGGGTTAAAGTGTAAATATAGTAACTTAGGGGTTAAAACTAAATATTAAGGGGGTAGGGGGTTTTATGGGGTGGGTGGGGTTGGGTTGGAGGGGGGGGGGGCAAAATGGCCGTTGCACAACGGCCAAAATATAAATTGGTCGTTATGCAACTGTCAATTTTGCAAAGGCGGGGTCGGTACGAGGTCGGGTCGGGGCGGGTCTGAGGCGGGACGAGTCCAGGTCCCGTCCCAGTTTCGAGTCCCGACACCATTTTTTTTCGTGGGGATCGGGGCGGAATCGGGGTGGGACCGGACCGACCCGGCCCACTGGTTAGCCTTAGTAACATGTTGCAATTGATTGAACCATGATTTTTTACAATATGCACGTCTATTACTTGGATATTTATGAATGGTCACATACTATAATGAAATTCCCACACACATATATAAAGTTTAAGTTTAATCTACTGATAGTATATAAAATATTGTAAGATAAAATCACATAAAAATCAAGAGATTACATGTAAATGTCTACTTTAAGTATGATCTAGTAACTAAAACATTAGGGGAAAGCTAATTAAGAGGGCGCAACTCGCAAGAGTTTCAAACTCCCTTTGCAAAAAAAATTACATTATATATAATTTTAAAATTATTTTTATGTATACATAGTAAAAGTTGAATCTCCTTTACTTCGTATATTTACTTTGTTTTATGTATACATAGTAAAAGACGAAGTGTTTAACAAATCACTCAGAGGAAAATGATCAGCTATGTTCACCTATATTTTAAATACGAAAAAATGATCTTATATTATCTCCTGAATTTTATTGAGGAAAATGATCTGTTATATATTTCTATTCCTAATTAATGATTTCGAGTTATATGAAAAAAATCCTGGAGGGAGCACTTTCTCCGTTAATAAACCTTACGCGACACAAATTCATAGGGTCATTGGCACAAATGCCTCTATTTTGGGGTGGTCTTTAATTTTTTCCCTTCAAATTTGAGTTCTTTGATTTTGCCCTTTATTATTTTTTACGCGACATAATTAGAATTTCGATCGGCATAACTAGTATTATATCTTCGGCATATGTATCATACACAATCCACAGATTATGTCGAATAAGGCATAACTGCCAACACTCAGCATAATATAAAAAAAACCATAATTTCATATTTTGGCGAGCATAGTTAGCATTTAATTATCAACATATGTATCATAACATCCATACAAACTAGGTCAGATAAGACATAATTTTCAACACTCAACATAATTTTAAAAATTACTATAAAACTATGTTGCATAACTTAATTCCTATATAATTTATGTCGTGCGAGTCAAAAATTTAATTTTTAAAGAAAAAAATATTATAGAGACTATGTCTTGCGAAGTAGACCTGGATATTTTCATAAAATAAATAGTAGAGGCAAAAATTAAAGACCAGGGCGTTTGAGGGGAAATCCGCACAAAAAAATGAATTCATAGTATTAATCAAGTGCCCAATACAAATGTTCAACACCTAATGAAAAAAAAAAACTAAAATAATATTTATAATGAACTACATCATTAAATCTTCAATGTCTTGGAGGAAATGTTTAAGGAAGGTAATTTACTCTAAAACCTTTTCTTTAAATACCACTAGTCTAGCAGAAATTTCGTAACAAATTTCTTTTCTTTAGGGAAGAAGCAAAAAAAGAAAGTTTAGTGTACAATAGAATAGAGTCGAAACCAAAACAAGGGGCGAGGAATTGGGACTAGTATCAGCTTTTCCTACTTGTCACGCAACATACAAACAAACGTCACAGCGAAGACCTTTCCACTGTAAATTTCTGTGCTGCTACAGAGGTACACAACCCTTCTTTTCTTTTTCTTTTTGGGTCCTGTAATTTTCTTATGTGACATATGAATTTTGTAGCTAAATAAAAAAAATTATTGCTGATTTTAGTTAGCAATGACGGATTATAAAAAGTTTCGTTTGCTACGAAAAATTTAACAACGTGGTAAAGATGAAGTTTGTAGCTAATTATAGTATTTTTTTGTAGAGATTGAATATGTTCCTTATATTTATATTCTTACTCTATGCCACTCAAAAAGAAGAAAAAAAGATGTAGAAGCTAACAAATCAAGATTAGAAATTCATATTATGAAGAAAAGGAAGTAGACTCTCCAGTGATCTTTGATACAAATAATTATGACATTCCAAGAGTTTTCTCTACTAAAGGTAGGTAGTGAGTTCTCACACAATTATTGTTATTTTTTCTTTTTAAAAAAGTAAAGCTGATACTAATAAACATGAAATTATACTGAAAACTCCACGATGGATACTAATATTTTGCAATATCAAAGAACACTATAGCCAAAGTAAAACTTCCTTTAGTCCACACTAAGATTTTGTTAAAGAATTGTGTAATTATTTTAGATCTGCTCAACATAAGTTAGGGGTACAATAGCAACGGGAAAATATAAAAAGACACAAATAGTAATGTGTAATAATTATAACAAGCCGATAATCTAATATCCCATTCCTTTATTAAGGTGGGACCAGAAGGACAATATTATTATATGCTAGTTTAGTTACAATAGCATAGACTTGTAGTATTAGTTGGGCAATCAGTCGAAATTTCATTCTTCTTACTTATTTAGACAAAACTTTGACGTAAATTTTGGTTTGGGAGTCAACTGAGTCAAGAGGACTTTACAAGTCGATGCTATTGTAACTAAACCATATGCAAAAGCAACTCCATCACGTTAGAAACTTGCATCTAAGGGCACTTTCTTTTAATAAAATAAAGACGGAATGACTCGGGAGATTCTTATACTTATCCCAATTTATCATCCTAATATTTGTACTTTACGGGTGATGCACCATTATCCGGGGCATGATTTTATTAGCTCTATTACTAAATTGCTTTTTTTTTTTGTTTCAGATCCTATGTGTGGCACACAGACAAATCTTGCCTATTTAAAACAGATATTTTAATATGATTTTTCTTCTATGGTAAATGACAAGCCAATACACACCAAAAATAATAAATTAAAGAGTAGTACAAAAGATAAAAGATCCACATAATGACCATACTGTCAGAATGAAGAACATGGAGGTTAGTAGACAATTGTTTTTTTTATATTCAATTTTCCTGCTTACGCCAGACTATTCCTGCAGATAATAATTCCGATCCCTCAACACTACTATCAATAAATCGCGGGATATACCTGAATGACCAGGATTTGAGAACAGAACAACTGATATTACCTACATGGTTCTATCCAAAAAGAGATCAAATTACTCCCACCAGATAAACTTACAAAATATTCTAACCAGGATGTATTCAGTGATTATAAAAGGTAGTAAAAAAAAGTGATAAACTAAAAGTTACACAATGTATGGAGGGAGAAGAAATAGACACAGAATCTTTTTCCTTGATTCATACCATTTTCAACAAATAACCAATAGGAACACCCATCATTTTTATCAAATTATTCATTACCTGCATTCACCAACTCCAAAGAGATAGAGATTTTTTTTTTAAAAAAAAAGATGGAAAAGGAACCACTACTCGAATGCTTATAATTATCTTACTCTACAAACGATATAATTTACACCTAACCACAATCATTTTCACCACGAACACAAAATATTGAGACGAGAAACTAGAAAAGCACTCCCTCCGTCACAAAAACAAAATTGTGTTAGTTTGATTTTGAAAGAAATAATTTTCTAATTATTTTTGTTAATGAATAAGGTATATATATAATTTACAATCTCCAAATATGAAAAATCCAATTCTTACTATACATTTAATATCCTAATTGTACTTGTAAAAAAAATCTTACTATACATTTAATATCCTAATTGTACTTGTACAAAAATTCTACAACTATGGTAAGTTTGTACACTAATTTGATTACAATAATAAACCCACTGTTTCTGTGATATACAATGACGTGTATATCACGGGTTCTGTCATACCCCACAATCATAGCGGGCGGTTGTTGTACGCTGAGATTGTCCATAAAATCTTCAAATAGAACCGAGGGAAGACTCTTAGTAAAGATGTCATCAATTTGGTACCTGGAAGGGACATGCAAGATGCGTACTTATCCACAAGCTACCTTTTCGAGAATAAAATGAATATCCATTTCGATATGTTTAGTGCGCTGATATTGGATCGGATTCCCCGAAAGATAGACTGCACTAACGTTATCACAGTAGACCAAGGTAGCTTTCTGAATATGAAAGTGAAGTTCTAATAGAAGATTACGCAACCAACATGATTTAGACACCACATTGGCTACCCATCGATACTCGGCCTTTGCACTGGATCGCGATAATGTAGCCTGACGTTTTGCAGACCAAAGGACTAAGTTATCACCAAGAAACATACAATAACCAGATGTCGAGCGTCTGGTATCAGGATAGCCACCCCAATCAGCATTTGTATAAGACACGAGAGTAGAGACGGAGGATGGATATAAATGCAATTCATAATCAAGTGTGCCTTGTATGTATCGTATAATGCGTTTGAGCGCATGCATATGCTCAATCTGTGGATCATGCATAAATAAACACACCCGCTGAACTGTATAAGTGATATCAGGCCTTGTAAAAGTAAGATACTGAAATGCCCTCGCAAGACTGCGATAGTGGGTGGGATCCTCGTATGGTGTTAATCCAAGTGTATGCATTGTTGCCGCAATATCTGTAGGTGTCGGGATCTGATTTGAGCCTGCAGCATGAAAAGCTTGCGGAGGCCGAGGCCCAAGTAGGCATGCTTGCGGCCCTAACCCAGAAGAGTACATGCTGCCACTGTTTGGACCCGAGAAGCTGAGCCTGGACTGTTGCTGAAACTGGGCCCAGTTACCCGGATATGGACTAGGCGATAAATAGGGGTTGTTGGGCCAATGGCCACTGGCCCAGCTCCACGGCCAGGGAGCCCATGGCTGGGAATAGTTTGCTTGCGGCCCACTTCCCCGAGGCCCACTTCTGTTGCCACGACTGTTCCGTGCGTCGCCGTTACCACCGCTATTGCCACCGCGGGTTTTGCCATTATGTTTATGATTTTGACTCTTTTTGCCGCCACTATTGCTGCGGTTTTAGCTTGAATTTTCAGAGAATGAGTGAGGGTCGTCTGACGTTGTCATCATCACGATAGAATTTGCTCCGACAATCGCCTTTTTAGCCAAGCCGGCCTCTTCTAATGTGAGTATGGAACAAGCCTGATAAAATGGCGGTAGATGATTATTTTGACGAAATAGTGTGTTGTGTCAACGCCATTATAGGCCTCAGATAGGCCGGCAACCATCTGGAGAACAAGACGATCATTGGTAACAAGTGCACCAACGTTGCGAAATTGGTCCGCCAATTCCTTGAGTCGTTTACAATAGGCTGAAATGTTAGGAAAATCTTCCATATTGACATGTGAAAATTTTTGCTCAAGTGTGACAACTCGGAAATTTTTGTTATCTTGGAATATATCACGCACCCTATTCCAAATGTCCATCGTTGTAGCGTCGGGTTCAATAATCATTTGTAAGAGGCCTGTAGAGATAGTGTAGTAAATCCACTGGAGAACGGTAGCATCAAGGGTTGTCCATAACGTAAGATCATCCTTGGGGGTAGGCACCTTCTCCACGCCAGGTACCGAGAGGATTATGTGATGGAGGACTTGATGCGAGCGTGCGTGAACTTTGAATAATTCCATCCACGTTGCGTATTGGACATTTTCCATCTCAAGAACAATAAGGATGCAGTTCTTGATGTTGGAAACTGTAAGGGCAGGATGAAACATGTTCTTTGACGTAAACATAACGAAAGAACAATAGGTGAATTAGGGATTGGGAAGAAAATTGGAGAATAGAGGAGGAGAAAAAAATCAATGGAATCCGAGAGTAGGTCACGAAAATCGAGAAAAGAAGGGGGCAACGGAAGTGTTTGAGAGAATTTATTTTAGCCCTAGACTTCTGATACCATAAAAGAAATAATCTCTTAATTATTTTCATTAATGAATAGGGTATATATACAATTTACAATCTCCAAACATGAAAAATCCTATTCCTACTACACATCTAATATCCTAATTCTATAATTATGGTAAGTTTGTACACTAATTTGATTACAACAATAATCCCATTGTTTTCGTGATATACAATGTCGTGTATATCACGGGTTCTGTCAGATTTGATGTGAAATTTTAAAAATTAATAAAAGACTTTAAAAATATCTGGTTCAAAACAAGTGTTAGATATTTGTGTGGTTGTAGATCATCTCATAAAGTTAAATTATTTCTAAATATAAAAATATATCAATATTTTCGGGACAAACCAATAAGGAAAGTAGAACAGTCATTTTGAGAAGAGGGATAGTAAAAAGAGACATATAAAAAAAATAAAGAATCCTTGTAAAAACGCTTCTTCCATAAATAGGCTCTATCCGACGCTAATTCGGATATAGTTCGGTTCTAATGCGAGTACCCGACATCGGGTGGGAAACAAAAAGAAAACCACTAAACGATATGGTGCGGTGAACGAGGCTACTTATTCCTTAACAAGAGGTCTCGGTTCGAGCCTTGGGTATGACAAAATCTTTAATAAGGAGCGTTTCTCTTAGAAATAGGCTCTATCCAATGTAAATTTGAATATAGTCCGCTTCAATACGAATACCGAACACCTTGTGAAAAATTGAAAAAAGAATATATAAAAAAATAAAGAATCCTTGGTATAAATGCTTCTCCCATAAATTAACTCTATCCATCGCGAATCCATATATAGTTCGGCTTTAATGCGAGTATCAGACACGGATAAAAATAAAAAAAGTACCAAATGATGTGGTGCGGTAATGAAGTTGCTCCTTTATCAAGAAGTCTCGGGTTCGAACCCTGAGTATGAAAAATATTTGGTAGGAAGTGCTTCCCCTAGAAATGGGCTCTATCCGGCGCTAATACGAATATAACCCGCTCCAATACGAGTACCGAACAACACGGGGAAAACCGAAAAAAGAATCCTTAAAAAGAACTAAAGAATCCATCATAGATTTTTATTTTCACTTTTCACATTTTCTCCCAAAAAAGAAAATAAAAGCAGAGATCTTGAATGGACGGTTCAGATCATTTCGATGAATAGAACTGCTTGAAACTTGAGATACTTGTTGGAGTACTTCACCAACTACAGTACAATCATATCATATCTCAAAGGTGGGCCATATGTCTTCCTAAAGTCTGTAACACAGCTTACTTAACAGAACCATGACCCCTTTATGTTCTTGTTCTTTTCCTCCTTAAACCCTGCTCACTTTCCATACACTTGAACAATACATTTACCTTTCTTTTTTTTGCTTTGCTGCTAAATTTTAGAAAATGGGGTGTTAATGTGTCACCTAATCCATCACCCACTTCCTTAAATATTTCATATTAATAGAGCAAGAAGTAAGGCATTGGGGGCTTAACTCATGCAACACTAAAAAGGGCATAAAAATTGTATCTTGGAAGTTGAAATCTTTCAAGTTTCAATTTTTAAGTGTTTTCTTGGCTCTGGGTTGTTGAAATGGGTAGAGAATTGAATCTTGGAAGTTGAAATCCTTCAAAGTTTTGATTTTTTTAGGTTTTCTTGATTTTAGGTTGTTAAAATGGTGAGAAAAATGAGTCTTGGAAGTTGAAATCAATCAAAGTTTTGATCTTTAAGGTTTTATTGCTTGTGGGTTGTTGAAATGGTGAGATAATTGAATCTTGGAAGTTGAAATCCTTAAAGTTTTGATTTTTAAGGATTTGGGTTGTTTAAATGGCAAGTGTAGATGTGTCTCATGTGGATTTAGAGGCCGGTGGCCACAGTCGCCGGTGCTCCGGCAGTGGTGGAAGTGAAGAGGGTAGTGTTTGTTTCTCTGATGCTGATGAGGGTTCTTGTTATTCTCAGTTTTATTCCACAGCTGAGGGTTCAAATTATGATGATTATAGCTTTGCTTGTGCCACTGAGTCTGAAATAGGTGAAGCTATGGAGGAATCAAGAAGAGTGTCATCTGTAGCTGAGTCTGATAGATCAGTGGACTTAGAAAATGGAGGTGGTGAAACAAAGTTGCATGTGGGGAAAATCGAAAGAGATTGTAGGATTTGTCATCTTAGTTTAGTAAGTTCTTGTACTCCTGAATCTGGTGTTGCCATTGAATTAGGATGTTCTTGCAAAGATGATTTGGCTGCTGCACATAGGCATTGTGCTGAGGCATGGTTCAAAATCAAAGGAAATAAGTGAGTAGAGAAATACCCTTAATTCATTTTTCAAGTTTCTGCCTTTAAAATTTGATACATTGGATTGCCTATGTGATCAATCTGGATGCTTAAGTGATAATTGTTGTTTAATTTTCTGTTCTTGAAGTATAATTGCCTGCATATTTCCTTCTATGGCTTGGCTTATGTGTTAGATTCTTTTGCACTTAATGGTTTTGCAATGAAAATGATTTGTTGAATCTTCTGTTGGAAGTGTTTTGATATCTTTATTTAATATATGGTCTCTGAATTTCAATACATTAGCTTGCCTGTGTGATCAATCTAGATGCTTAAGTTGTAATATTACCATCTTGAAACTATTATTATTTAATTGCTTCTATGGCTTCTCTTTTGTTCTAGATTCTTTTGCACTTAATGGTTTGCGATGAAAATGATTTGTTGAATCTTCTGTTGGAAGAGTTTGATTTCTTTATTGAAATTGGCACTACATGATCTGTCAGAATAACCCTTTTTTGGGTAGGGTAACGTAGAAGTTTGGTCTGTGATGTCTGTTTCTCTTGGGAAAGAGATAGCATCATGGGAAAAATAGGACAAGTTAATTAAAGAATCTGAAGGGAATAAATAAAATGAAAAGTGAGAGACTAAATCAATGGTAACTTGACAAGTATCATTAGGATATCTAATTACACCGACAATTCTTCCTACCATGCCCTTTAATTGTCTTTAATTTGTAAGCTCTTCCTGATATAAATATTTGATATGCACTTTTCTTTTATCAAAGTGAAGATTTGACCTTAGTGGATAAAGTAATAACTTTTATTTCCCCAACAATATGATAATATTTTGCTGTCTCCACTCTGCATATTCTATTACTTAGATACTACTAGATCTTTACTTTGATTATCAATTCTCTGACAGTGACTTCTGATGTGTGCAGAGTCAAGATTCTAGTGTCATTTTCAGATAGAAACTTTCATCAATGAGTCTTTTTTATTTTTTAACAAGTCCACACTAGCGATGCACGTTAAATTAGTGCTTTTGCTCTGATAATGACCAAGTAATTAAAAGGGTCAAACGGAATTAAAAAGCACATGATGTTGTAAATGTGCTATATGAATTTGGACAAAGAATTGCAACATTGTCTTGGACATCTTGATATATCATATTGGCAATAAGATTGAAAATTTGACTTTTGGAATCTACAAGATTGAATTTTGTTTTGTTAGTCTTCCTGAAGAATCAAGATTCATATGCAATCTATAACAGAGTAGAAAGGTAGTATTAACAGTTAGAAGTTGTGTGTGTGTGTGCACGCATGCGCTTGGTGGCGCAACCTCGCGGGGGAGGGGGAGGATTGGAACAATTGGCAGAGGATTAAGTACTGAAAGATCCGTGTAACGAGATCTTACAGAAATACAATACTTTTGAAGTGTCAGTAAGTGCATTTATGTATGTATATACATACTAACATACATAAATAGTCGCCATCCTTTATGAATATCTGCACACACACGTATTGTGTTTTTTTTTTCTCTACTGCTGACTGGTATGCTTGACTTTGGGACTTCCTCCTTCCACTGGAGGAGCTGGCTTACTTTCCAGACCTTGTATTCTGTACCGTGCTGCACAATTAAGTCAGTTAATGTTTGTATAAAATCTCAAGGAACCCCCCCCCCCCCCCCACCCCCTCAAATAAAAAAAATAAGAAAACATAAAAATCAAGTTACTACATGACAGGACTATTGCCATCTCTTATGACCCAATAGTCGCTGACTCATTGTCATCATAAGGGTTAGTTTTTTATATATTCTTAATTTCTTACTATTGTTTTGCTTGTCATTCCTCTTCAATATGGTTGTACATTAATTTTTGAGATTTGACCGTCAGCCTATTGTTATTGTTTTTTGTTTCGGTTGCAAAATGATTTGTCTGATAAATGTATTTTGGTAATCTTTCTGGTCAACTTTGTCACTAGTTCTTGTGGAACCACAGAATAGTACTAGATATTATGTCTTTTGGGAGAAGTTACAAATTCTCATCTTTCAGTAATCAGAAAATCTAGTTAAACCAGGATCTTGATAGGTAATTCCACAATCATGAGAACTGACAGCTTAAGCCTTAAAACTTCTGCCTCTTCCAAAATAGTTATCTTAACATGCTCGGTATTTCCAGTTATATGAACGTGGAAGTGCTAAAGATTACAAAACTCTGAACACTTACCTAATCTTGAATCTTGAACAGGACATCATTATCTTATCACAATCCTATTTTTTCAAATTTAGCTCTTTTATGTTCAAACTTCAAAGGATAAGCATCTTCTAACAAAAAAACCCGGTATTTTAGTCGATTAGGGGCACCTGCACAACCCTCTTTTATGTTCAAACTTCAAAGGATAAGCATCTTCTAACAAAAAAAACCTCGGTATTTAGTCGATTAGGGGCACCTGCACAACCCTTATTTATGTGCTTCCATCATTATACTTCTGTGCAACTTTTTCAACTCTGGAATCCTGTTCACTCTTGTTCTTTTACATATTCCACTCAGTTTCATCTTTCCAATATGGTAAAATTACTCAGAAACAGTCATCAAAAAGTATCTGGCTATCTGCGAGCTCTTTTATCAAATTGTAATACTGCTAGTTATTATGTGACCCTTTTAACATTTAAAGTTTTTTTTCCAGGACTTGTGAAATATGCAACTCTATTGCACGTAACGTGGTTGGTCCAAATGATGTTGAGTCAGCACAACAAACTAATGAATCAAGGGCAGTGGCTACAAGTGCAGCGTCTGCACCAGTATCAACAACTTCAGAAGCTAGAACTTGTTTGAATGGCCATCGGTTCTTGAATTTCCTCTTAGCTTGTATGGTATTCGCGTTTGTCATCTCTTGGCTCTTCCACTTTAACATCCCATCATAGTGTATCATAGGAAAGAGTTTACGAGCCATGAAATTCGAATACAGTTGAAGGCTTAAGGTGGTAAAAAGAAATGTTAACATGTTGTTACGGACTAGCTTTGGCAATATATCTATCTACCTACAGGGCAATATTTCATCTGTCTACACCTAGATTTAGAAATCAATTTGTAAGTGTGTCATCGTCGATTTATTAACTATATTGCCCTTTGATCTCAAGAAAATGCCAGCAGTTGTGTTTTAATTTGTTATGTTCCAAGTTAAATGGACCCCTTTTCTTTTTCCAAATTTGGTTATAGTTGATTCATACTTTTTCCTTGTACAATTTCTTGTTTGGTTTTTGGAGAAGTGGGGGTGTTAAAGACAAACTAGACAAGTAAGAGGGCTTTTAATGAATCTGAAGTTGACAAAACTAGTTCAAGATTTAGATTGAATTTCAACTTGGAGCTCCATTTACAGTTATCTGTGCACTGAATAGAGCGGTTTGTAATTAATTTGCAGAATAATGACTACCTAGATCAAATTCAAGAATTTGTGAGGAAATTTTTGCTTTTATATTCTACTATATAGAAAAGACGAGGTTTCGACGTGTTAGTTTTTAGTCAATACATTTCAAATCAAGGGTAACTTCGTCATTTACTCTATTAATTGATACATAGCGTTCCATTGTTTTAGCTACGTGTCTTATATCCTGCAAACTCACCCCCTATTTGGAGGGTGGTTTCCTTAAATCATGTTTGTTTCCATTGTTATTGAAATTATGTTGTATGATATTATATAATTATTGTAATTTCATGATTAAATAATTATGAAAAAGCTTAATTTTTATAATCACGAATTTATTAGTTTTTGCTCCACCCACCCACCTCTATCACACCCAAATCCACTCAACCCCCACCCCACCACCACTACTACCCATCCCCCTCCATCACATCCAAACCCACCAACCCCACCCTCTAGCACCCACACTACCACTCACCATCCCACCACCATCCACAACCCCTCACTGTCACCCACCCCTCCACCCCCACCACCCACCACCACTCCTCCCCCACCCCCACCCTACCACCACACACGACCCCTCACCACTACTCACTCCCATCATCACCCACCACCACCAATCTTCACACCATTCCCACCCGCCACATACTTATTTTTTAAAGTTTTCATTTTATCCTTTATCTTAATTTATAACTAAAGATTAATTTTTTTTTAATAAACTTACATGTTATTATATATTATGTATGTGGGCCACTTTCAACTCAAGCTAAGGGAGGTTTTCCTTACTTCATCACTTTGACGATTTTACAAGGTTTGGGCATGTGTATCTTATGAAACACAAGTCCGAAGCCTTTGAGAAATTCAAGGAGTACAAGTCAGAAGTAGAGAAGCAACTTGAAACAAGTATCAAGACCCTTCGATTAGATCGAGGAGGTGAATACTTAAGTAAAGAATTTCTGGATTACTTGAAGCTTCATGGAGTCCAATCACAATGGACACCTCCTGGAACGCCACAAATGAATGGTGTTGCTGAAAGGAGAAATCAAACCCTATTAGATATGGTTAGATCCATTATGAGTTTCTCAGCTCTACCAACATACCTTTGGGGCTATGCATTGCAAAGCTCAATTTATATTCTGAACAGGGTTCCTTCAAAGTTAGTAGAGAAAACTCCATATGAGATATGGAATGGCAAGAAGCCATCACTTTAACATATGCGACCCTGGGGGTGCCCTGCATATGTAAAGAAGATGTTTGTTGACAAGTTGGAATCTAAAAGTGAGAAATATTATTTTGTGGGGTATCCAAAGGAAACTAAGGGATACTATTTCTATCTTCCTGGAGAACATAAGGTCATTGTTTCCAGAAATGCAACTTTCCTCGAAGAAGAATATGTCACAAGGAACAGAGCTGCAATGAGATAAAACTTGAAGAAATTCAAGAACCACAAGATAACACAGAAGTTGAACCCTTGTCGAATGACCTAGACATGGATTCAGTGGGAGTATCTGGTGAAGATTGGGTACTTAGAGTACGCCCTTCAGCTAGTGGGAGTGCTGTGAGAGATAGTGCAGAAATGCAAAGCTCTCATACACAACCAATGGAAGATGATACAATGGTTGTACATCATTCCATTAAGGGAATACATGAAAATGACATTCCTGAAAGCTCTCAAGGTGATGGATTTTCCAGCACACAAAGACCTTCTCATAATCAGAATGCAACAAGCAATGAAACGCAGAATAACCAACTTTGTAGGACTACTAGGACTCATCGTCCGCCTGAAAGACTTAATCTCCTTGTTGAAACACACAATGGGATAGATATTCCTGATGATGATGAACCTACAACCTACAGCAAAGCCATGTTAGACATTGATTCGCAAAGATGGCAAGAAGCCATGAAATCTGAGATGGACTCGATGTACATAAATCAAGTTTGGAACTTGGTTGATTTGCCAACATGGGTTAGACCCATAGGATGCAAATGGGTCTTCAAGAAGAAAATTGATACATATGGAAAGGTATAGACTTATAAGGCAAGATTGATGGATAAAGGTTATAATCAACGGCCTGTGGTCGATTATGATGAAACCTTTTCACCTGTTGTGAAAATTAAGCTCATTCGGATTTTGCTTGTAATAGCCGGATACTATGATTATGACATTTGGCAAATGGATGTTAAAACTGCTTTCCTCAATGGTAACCTAATTGAGGAGGTGTATATGATACAACCTGAGGGTTTTACATCCAAGACTAAGCCCAAAGCAGTGTGCAAGCTACAAAAGCCCATTTATGGACTTAAGTAAGCCTCAAGGAGTTGGAATATTTGCTTTGACAAAGCAGTCAAATCATTTGACTTTGTTAGAAGCAAAGAAGATCTATGCGTTTATAGTAAGCGCAAGGAAGAGAGTATTATCTTCATTGTTATATATGTAGATGACATATTAATAATGGGATATAATAAGACTCTAATGCAATTAGTCAAGGAATGGTTATCCAGCACCTTCATGATGAAGGACTTGGGTGAAGCCTGCTACATTCTTGGAATTAGGATCTATAGAGATGGACCTAATAGATTGTTGGGGCAGTCACAGTCCACATACATAGACAAAGTGGTAAGACGATTCTCTATGGAAAACTCCAAGAAGGGAAGTCTTCATATGGGTCAAAGGATCAAGTTATCAAAGAAGGATAGTCCTTATACTGTTGCAGAACTTGAACGCATGAAAAGAATCACATATGCTTTAGCTATAGGATCTATCATGTATGTCATGACCTGTACGAGGCCAGATGTGGCCTATGCACTTAGTATGACTTGCAAATTCCAGCAGAATCCTGGGGAAGAACACTGGAAAGCAGTCAAGAGTATTCTTAAGTATCTTAGATGAACTAAAGAATATTTCTTAGTCTATGGTGGACAAGATAAGCTAGTGTGTACTGGGTACACTGATGCTAGTTTCCAGACAGATCTTGATTACTTCAAATCTCAATCTGGATATGCCTTCATTTTCAATGGCGAAATAGTGAGTTGGAAAAGTTCCAAGCAAGCTACAACTGCTGATTCGACAACTGAAGTCGAGTACATTGCTGGATCGAAAGCTGGTAAAGAAGTTGTCGCGATATCTGAGTTTCTGAAGGAATTAGGGGTTGTTCCAAGTGCCACTTGTCCAATAACGATTTATTATGACAACACTGGTGCGATTGCGCAAGCTAAGGAACCAAGATCAACAAACAGAAACAAGCATATAGCGAGGAAATACCACATACTTAGAGAGTGGTGGAAACTGATGAAATAAGATTAGACTATGTTCCCACATATGATAATCTAGCTGACCGGTTTACTAAACCATTAAGCTTAGTTAAGCATAATGGTCATTTTGAAAACATGGGTATTAGATACATCGGAGATTGGCTCTAGGCCAAGTGGGAGATTGAAAGTATGTATGTCCTAGAGACAATCATTATTAGGGACAAATGTACTTGAACACATTCGTATTATTAATAAGATTAATATGTATGGCATTTGCGATTATTGAATTATTGTTTGATTGTTTGTAATTATTTATTAATGTGCATCCCTTGAGATTACGTTGTCATTAATAGAGTGAAATATTGATGATAGAACGTAACTCTAAAATAGCCTCGACTAATGACCATCGAGAATAGGATATCGATGATATGTTATAAGTCGACATGTGGTATGCATCACATTCTTAGAGAATGTAGTATGTCTCACCTTCTACTAGTAATGGTTACTAGTGATGGACACATGGATACTTTTGAAAAGTATTGGTACATCCTGCTGATAAAATATTTGTTAGACATGTCTAGAGTGTTATCAACGTGTGGGATATAAATGTCATTTGACTTGAGGTCAATACACACCTTGTTTATATAGTAATGTACTTTGATCCTGTCCTAAGCTTAAACTCCTTATAGGATAAGACACGGCTTATGTTGAGTACATTATGATGTAAATTAAGGTGGTAATTGAGCCAAGAATAGGATTCATTCCTCGATTGGATATTCGAGAGAGCACTCAACTTCTCAGTGATATTAGGTCGACCAAGTCATTGGCCAATGCAAGAGACATATTTAGATATGGTCTAATTATCGACTAATATAGATGAGATAAAGTGATCAAGCCATTTGGATAGACACATGTCAAATCCTAAGCTTGATCAAGTGTGCGGCGAATGAAAAGAATTTATCATCTCACATAAAGATTATGTTTGCTGGATTCATGTAAACGTACTTCATATTTTGGATGTGTGAAGTCTTAACTGGCCAACACTCTACCCCATACAACATAGTCGGTCTAACCACTACCCATAGAAATTGCCTTTAAGTTTTGGTGACACCTTTTTATCGCACAAGAGTCTAGATGCGAGCCTCTATTTCATCCACCCTGCACCAATACAATGTGTGACATCGTCATCAATCTCTCCATTTTCTTGGATAATAGACCCGAGATTCTTGAAGCTTCCTTTCTTCGGAATGACTTGAGTACCAAGCCTCACCTCCACGTCTATCTCATGGTCGCTTCCGTTACTGAACTTGCACTCCAAGTATTTTGTCTTGATCCTACTCAGCCTGAACCCTATAGACTCCAGAGTTTGTCTCCAAACCTCCAGCTTAGCATTCACTCCGTTGCGAGTCTCATCAATCAGGACTATGTCATTTGCGAATAACATACACCATGGCACCTCTCATTGAATTTGTTGCGTCAGTCCATCAATCACCAAGGCAAATAAGAATAGGTTAAGAGTTGATCCATGGTGCAGCCCCATCATTACTGGAGAGTGTTCTGAGTCTCCTCCTACTGCCCGTACCCTGGTCTTGGCTCCGTCATACATATCCTTGATCGGTCTAGTGTACGCCACAGGTACACCTCTAACCTCCAAACATCTCCATAGAACCTCCCTATGGACTTTATCATATGCCTTATCGAGGTCGATGAAAACCATATATAAGTCTCTCTTCCTCTCCCTATACTGCTCCACCAACCTCCTAATAAGATGAATGTCTTTTGTAGTTGAATGCCCCGACATGAATCCAAACTGGTTCTCGGAAATAGACACGCCTCTTCTCACACTCATCTCCACGACCCTTTCCCAAACTTTCATAGTGTGGCTTAGTAGCTTGATACCCTATAGTTTTAATGATAAATAATATTGACCATTAAAAATGACATGTGTCTTATTTTATCAATTTTTAAATTTTTTTCCCTTCTCACTTGCTTCTAGGAAGGTGAGTACACTTTCTCTACTTAGGGGGATATTTAATACAATATCGATAAGAATATGAGGTAAATAATTGCAAGTAAAAGTTTAATTGCTAAAGTAAATTTTTGGTGCAAGTTTAGGAGTGAAAATATGTATTCTCTCTAAAAAATAAAGTTGAATATAACACTCCAATTTCCTCCATCTTCTTAAAAAGATGACGAGGTTAATGCATCTAATTTTCAGTATGAGTTCACATATTTATTTTTATTTTTGAATTAAATTTCTTACAAAAACAATACCAAAAAGTTCAAAGAATATGTGGAAAATTATTAGTATTATTACGGGTGAAAATTATTTATCCTCCCCAATTTTGCTTTAAAAATCAAATCCCCCCTCAAATATGAACAATAGACATTCTTCTCCATTATCCTATGCAATGTCTATTTTACCCTTATATTTCAATTCTCCATTTATGTATTATCTCTTTATATAATATTTATTTTTCTCAACCTAGATATTTATATATTTTTATTTAAAGTTAACATTTATAAGTATAATATCTTTTTATGAATTTGTCACAAAATATAATGCTATTTTTTATGGTTTTTATTTTAATATTACATGCATTAAGTATGTTATACTTATAGATGCATGTTTCAATCCTCTCTTATGGTTTATTGGCAATATATACAAACCAGTTTTGTGTTAATAAAAAAATATTTTTTAAATTATAATTTAAATTTTTTTTACTATATAAATAGATAATATTTTAAAAATTTATAAAATATATCTCTATTTTTATTAATTATTTTTGTATTACCTGCATTGAAATATGTTTATTGAGTTATTATTACCGGTTATTTTCAGTTGTATAAATAGATATTAGAGTTTTGATTATTATAAATAAAATTAATTTTTTATTTTGCTCATTTATTTTATTATGAAACGTCATTAACTTATATACTCAATTAGTATTTCTCACTTTTTCTTCTCGTCTAAAAAATGATAGTACTATATTTATTTTTTACATAGAAAATTGTTAAATAGATTAGAAAATAAAAATATCATGATTTTTAAAAAGTAAAATAAAAAGATAAAGATCAATAATGTAAAGATAAAATAGGTATTTTAAAAAGTCAATTAAAATAAAGGTGAAGAATGTCTATTGTTCAAAATTGAAGGGAGTTTAATTTTAAAGAAAAATTAGGGAGGGTAAATGATTTTCACCCGTATTATTATCAATGGGTTAAAACTTAAAAAGAGCTTTAAGTTTTAAAAAAGGAGAAAAAAATCGTAGGTTCCTTTTTTTTTCTTTGTCCGACAACATCGTAGGTTTGGGAGACAAGTTTACCTCAAATCTCAAAACCCTCGCAGTATATTTCTGTTCTTGCGCCTCTCATTCTAACGTTTCCTCCACAGTATACAACCAATTTCAAGATTTTCTTTCTTCCAACATTAAAAGGGTATGTAAATATCTTCTAAAGTTCATATTTTTTTTTTGGATTTCAATTTCTACATGTATCTAATCTTTCTTTACTCTTCCAGTTATAATGGCTGCTGCTGTTCCATCCGCCTCGGAAAGAGAACAGGTTTTTTTTCTTCACCTCACTTAATACTACTCCCTCCGTTCCGAAAAGATTGTCTTAGTTTGACTTACATGGAGTTTAAGAAATAAAGTAACACTTGTGGTTAGATATTTGTGTGGCTGGAAAATCATTTCATAAAATTAAACGTACAAATCTTTTTGGGACAAACTAATAAGTAATTTTTTGCTTCCGCCTTAATGGGTGTATGTTTCTGATCTATTAGTGTTCTTTTGAAATTAAAAATCTTGGGTTTTCTTTGTTTTTGGGTGAACAGATATTCTCTATGGCAGAGAAAGAGATGGAGTACAGAGTTGAGATGTTTAACAAGTAGGTATCTTTTAGCTTTCTTGAATGTTTTGAAATATACGCATTTGCTTGATTTTTCTTAGACTAGCAAATTGTATAAGGATGATTAGTCAACAACAATATACCATACCCCAGTGTAATCCCACAAGTAGGGTCTAGGGAGGAACTTTACCCCTACCCTTTGTGGGGTAGAGAGGCTGTTTCCGATAGATCCTAGGTTCAAAAGAAATGCATCTGAAGCAGGATTGTAAGAAAAATAGGACGGCAAAGTAGCAAGATACAAACAAACACAACAACAGATAGTGTACACATCGAAGAGTAAGAAATTATGCGATAACTAACAAATACTATTAAAATAGATTAACACTCAGCTACCTACTAGCTTTTTACCCTAAATAAGGGTGATTAGTCAGTGTGCAGTAATGTACATTGAAATTTTGCAGTTGTAGTTTATACTATGAAATAAGTAAGTGCCACACAATTGTATGCTGATTCTTTGTTATACATAATCTTTTGCTACTAAGATTTGGGTTGGGAACTTGGATTGGTGGTATTTGTCCTTTTGAACATCAAAAGTTTCAGATATAAAATTGGAGAGGAAGACATGCTGTGAATTGTGTAAATCAGCTTAAACTAGTTAGAGAGGGAACACTTTTGCTTATTTATTTTAAGTTTTATACACACCCTTTACACGTGACCTAATCCTTTTTCTTGGGACCAACAACATACCCAATGTCCCACAAATGGAGTATGGGGAGGCTGGTGTGTACACAGACCTTACTCCTACCTTTGTGGGGCAGAGAGGTTGTTTCCGATCGACCCCTCGGCTCAAGAAAAGATTTATTCAAAAAACAGGTTTGAATAATACAAGAGTGAAAAAACTATGATGAAAATATAATTCTTTTTCTTGGGACAAGCACACAAAAATATTTTGTTGATGGATGGTCCGAGCTATGCTGTTCCCACCGCACCTTTTGAGGGACTTGATCGGGGAATGCTTACATATCTAAAGGCCTAAATTAAACAAAGAAAAGTGTCCGTTCATGAGGCGGTTTACACAATTTGACATTGTAATCAAGTCCCTCAAAAGGTGCTGCGGGAACATAAAAAAGGCCAGTTTATAAGATATACTATAAACTCTTAATATGATGTTTGGAAGTAATCTTTTTCTCTGCATAAAAGGTAGTGTTTTCTGTTTTCTAGTTTCTCTTGACTTGCTGGGATCTAGTTCGCATTTCTCATCTTGCTAATTCACTAATTTCTTACCTGTTCTTTTTTCCTTTTAAACTATAATTCAGGCTTACGCATACATGCTTCAAGAAATGCGTCGAGAACAAGTATGTTATTCATTCTTCTTCTGCTTGTGGCCTATTATGAGTTTTGTGCATCATTTTCTTAAGATTTAGTTTCTTGGCTGACAATACATTTCTAAATCAGGTACAAGGACTCGGAGTTGAACATGGGTGAAAATAATTGTATTGACCGATGTGTTTCAAAGTACTGGCAGGTAAGCCATGGTTGTGCATTCTTACTTCACTAAATCCTGGAGTTAACCTGCTACCACGTAATAAATCCACATAGATTTACTTTCAAGTGGTAAAATTGCATTGGTTGCATAGCTATATTATCTTACTTTGTCTGTCTAATGGAAATGGGTCATCATTTTCTGAACAGATTATTGAGTAGTTTAATAAGAGATGAGTAATATTTTCTATTGACAAATCCTGTGGCTTTTGGTAGTTCTCTAGTTAAATGATGATAGTTGTTATTTCTTTTTCTTCGTTTCACATTTTAGGTTGGTGCTAAAAAAGATATATTTTGATGTTCTTACCACAATACTCGAGTAGAATAGATGACCCTCGCTACTTAAAGTGGATTAGATATGGATTTTAACATCATTACAATACTGAAGGGAATGAATTGGTTAGAAGCTCAGATTAGTGTAGAAGGCTAGTAGGTAGTCTCGCTTATCCTTTCATATTAGTAGTCGCAGAATTACTCTATAGTTTCTTGTGCTTTGATTTCTGCTACTATCTGGTATTTCTTGTACTTCGATTGTCCTATTTTACTGTGGTAGCTACGGTCCCTTTTTCAAACTGCTTTATCATGGCTTAGTCGCTTTTGTTATTTTCATTTCCATACTGCTTTGAATTTCTTGTCCTTATTTGACATCTTTTTATGCTTTCTCTTGAGCCGAGGGTCTTTCAGAAACAACCTCCCTACCTTGGTAGGGGTAAGGTTTGCGTACATTCTACTCTCCGCAGACCCCACGTTGTGGGATTTCACTGGGTATGTTGTTGTTGTTGTAATGAATAGGTTAGAAGGGAGAAAGATATGCATTGTTTTGCAGTTCATACGAGATACATCAGGGCATGTACACTTGTTTACGTTCCTCTGGAGGTTCGGGCTCACTAGTTATTGGTTACAAATTATAAACACCAAAGTAAAAGTGAATGAATACAATGATCTTTATTGACCAGTGGCAACCTTTAAATACAAGAAGAATAGACTAAGTTCCAACTCTTTTAATCGAAGAGACTTATTCAAAGCTAAACATAATTGAAGGAACAACCTAAGCGACCTGAGAATAAAGGAACCAATCCTAACAAACTGCTAAGGAAAAGGTCAAACACTAACAAATAGTAATGTGTGCGCTAATACACCGCCTCAAGGTAGGCAGTGTGTCAAACACTAACAAACCTCAAGTTAGGTAGTGTGCAACAACACTTAACTTGAAGAAAGATGGTTTGGGAAGAGCCTTTGTGAGAGTGTTTGCTAGTTAATCTACATCACCTATGTGCACAACTTAAACCTGCTTTTGTTGCACTTCCTTTCGAACATAATGGAAATCCACTATAATGTTTTCTATTTGACTGCGGGAGAACAATATTTTCACAAGTATGTGGTACCAGCATTGTCACAGTAGATAATTGGAGTTTTGTGAGGTTGAGTTGCAACTATACCAAAACTGAAGATAACCAGTAGTTTAAGCAAGTGTACATGCAACAACTCGATATACATCTGTGGTAGAGGAGCGAGCTATTGTGTTTTGTTTCTTGGAGGACCAGCTCATAGGATTATGACCCAAAAAACCAGAAGATAACCAGTAGTTGAGGCTCTAGTGTCATACCCATTCCAATCAGCACCATAATACATATAGAGATTGAAATCGATACTGCGCATTAAACGTAAACCAAACTGAATAGTGCCTCAAAGATTCCTTTATTATTGATTTGAGAGCTTTCTAGTGAAGCTAAGAGTGAGTTTGCGTGAACTGTGACAGTTTGTTTACTGAAAAATAGATGTCTGTGTGGGTGAATGACACAAATACTATAGCTTCACGATGACTTGTATTTGGTTGCAGCAATTGATTTTACACCATCATTAATCTAATAGTACCTCAGTAACACTCATTCAATGTTTTAGCAAGATTGCAATGATTCATGTTCTCATTACGTAGTATGTCATGATATTTGCACTTTGAAGTACTTCAACACCTATAAAATATTTGAGATTGCCATGATCTTTTGTCGAAGCAAGCAACAAGTGAGGAAATGACTTGTTTAACACCTGACCTCTTGCTTCCAATGATGATAATATCATCCACATAGATGAGGAGGTATACAGTACAATGTATCGATGAAGGATGAGAAGCGAAGTATCAGATTCATATTATACAAATTCCAAAGATAACAGGTCATGCTTGAGTTTGTTGTACCACACGGGGAGCTTGCTTGAGACTATATATCGCCTTTTTTAGACGTCACAAATGTGCGGGAAATCTCGGAGATTTCGAGATGACCATGGAGAAAAGACATTATTGACGTCTAGTTGTCGTAGAGGCGGATTCAATTTTATTGCAATTTAGAATATCACATGAATAGTAGTTGGTTTGATTACTAGATTGAATTTGGAGTTAAAATCAACACTAGGATGTTGAGTGAATGCATTTTGCAACGATTCTTGACCTTATAATGATCTACTGAACCATCAGCTTTTTGCTTGATCTTGTACAACTCTTATGGGAAATAATATTTTTAAAATGATCATGTGTACGGATTCCCATTTCATCAATGGATCAAGCTCAATAGAAAGCGATGAAATCCATGTTTGATGCATTGATGAAAGACCAAGGGTGGGAATTGGTACGTGATACAAACACAATAATTTCTTGCAAGTGTGGTTATATAGGATCAAGCGGAAAACTGATACTTCAATAGATCATTATAAGGCATACTCGTCTCGCCAACTGAACTCCTAGTGTTGATTTCCGGTCCCTAGTAATCACACCAACCACTGTTGTGATACTTTCTTTTGCAATAATAACTTAATTAGCCTCTTAAGGCAACTTGACATCATTAATGTCTTCCTCTAAAGTCATCTGATTGAAAAGGTATAATGGAACAACCCCCTAAATTTCAAGACAAGAATTTCCCCACTAATGGGCCATCTTTCAAAGGCGATCTATGGTGTCAAACAAGCTCCCCAGGCGTGGTATCATTTGCTATCTTTGAAACTTGTAAATTCTGAGTTTGATACTTCGATTTCATCCGTCATCAGTACAACACCACTGTACCTGCTCGTCTATGTGGATGATATCTTAATCACGGGAAGCGAGAGTTCATTTGTTACTCGTTTCTTCATCATATACTTTTTTCAATGTTAACAATTTTAGGTGTTGAAGTACTTCATTTGTCGCAACCAACTATTTCAATACATACTGCATGAGGAGAATGAGCTATTGCAATCGTACTAATACTCCAATTGGCGGGAAAGCAACTGATGCAACCAGATACAGAAAAGTCCTTGTGAAGCTAAAATATTTGTCATTGACAGAACCAAAAGTGTATGCAGAGTTGGTGCCAGATGCGATGGTGCGAGGTGGTGAATATCCATCTAATTGATCGTATAAGTTGTGGTGCATGTGCATGGGAAATGGTGTCTTCCATGTGGTAAAGTTATGACTTCCATTTAGTTTAATCAGAAGCTGCGAAGGGGGGTAAATTGGACTACCATTTTACTGGTAATTTTATCAGCAATAACAACTTAACTTTGTTTGCCATTTTGTGGAGGGTGACCGGGAACAAAGAAGGTAAGGATCTTCCTCGTAAGAGCTTTTGGGTTCTTGATACCCATATAAACACCAAACTAAATGTGAATAAATTTGATCACCTTTATTGAACCAGTGGGCAATATTAAATACAAGACTTTTTCCTAAACTAACTCCTTTGACGGAGGAGACTTACTCAATGCTGAACCATGAATGAACAACTTTACTTGGAAAGGAATCAAACCTAAAAAATGCATAGGGAAAGGTCAAACTGTAACATTTGCGCTAATACAAATAACATTCAAATCACCTGTCAGGTTTATTATACTAAGATCAGGCGTTTGGACAACATTTGAGTTAAAATTGTAAAGAAGTTTGTTAAATTGAATCTCTTTTGACATGAACACTTGAATAAAAGAATTTGTGAAAGTTGAAGATTAGGGAATGGAAACCATAATTTCACTTGAAATCAGATTGAAGTTCTATTACTGAATTTTAGTATTTTCAAATACTAAAATAATATTTATGGCCAAATGGGAAATTTCAAGCTTATAACTTTGCTGTTGGCCTACTTGAACCTAGTCCTTTATATATATACTGCTGTTTTAAGTACGACCCCCCCACCCCACCCCTCTTCCTTTAGTGAAAATGAGGTGGTGTAATCTTGATATTCATTAAATCTCTTCCCACCTCATTACTGCCAGCGAAAATTAGATAGTTACCAAAGTGTGGTAGTTGCATCAAAACAAAATACTGGCCGGTATCTATGCTCCTGAAACCTGAAGTTATTTAGTTGAGGTTGTTATACTTCTTTTTTCTTCAAGATTCAACAATAACTAAGCACGTCATTTAAATCTTTTCTGCAGGTGACTAACCTAGTGGGAACGCTTCTTGGGAACACTCGACCCATGTAACATTTTCCCGTTGTCTACTTCATGGTGTTTGAATAATTTATCAGGGAGAATAGGAAGGAAGAAATTGATAATCTTTGTCTTTATTGCTCAAAGATGTTGCATCTTGAACACATTTTACTATATTTAGAAATATATTTCTTTTTTTACTCTTTGACAGTAAAGATGATCTGAACCAATGTGTAATGACTATTGATGATATTTTGTGATACAACGAGTCAATTTCAGCTTTTGGCCAAAATGTTAGATTTCGGTTTAACAATCAAATCAATTTCAGAGTTATTACAGCTTTTTGTCAGAATGTTGGATCATCTCACTTGATTCAGATATGAATGTGTATGGTTTATTGAATATGTTGCAATGTTGCTAGGTTTTTGTCCCTATTTCCTCTGATTTTAGTTCTAGTCCTATATTGTTACCTAAAATTGTATTGGTGTGTCCAAGTTTCCAGATGGATTCATCTACTTTTTTGTTAATTTTGCGGTTGAGTGGTCTCAGTTAGAGATGGAATTGCACGTGTTTATAGATTGATCAAGATTCAAGCTGTGCACTATATCTCACATGATCATTATACCCATTTGATGTGGATACACGAATGATAGAAGTGTTGATTCATTATTTACCGAATCTAGAACCATGCACCATTGGTATTTGGAAATTTCTTGATTAAACCAAAAAAAAAAATCATCGTCAAACTGGTTTATGGACATTCTAACATTCTGAATGTTTGAGAAATCTTTAAGGTTGTTTTGTGCGATCAATGGGAAATGCCCAAATCTACACGTATAAAATGTAGTGGAAAATGCATGGGGAGAACAGAAAGATGTGCCCTTTGTGCTGGATCATATGGGTTTGTTCACACTGATGGGACTACGGTATAATGTACTACGGAATATAAATTTATCATAGAATAAGAAATACATATGGCATATATAATAATAAATATTTATGTAAGACACGACATAAAAATATTTTTCGACTAAATGTGATATAAGGACCAAAAAATTGGAAAACCCAAACTAAAAAATTCCAGCAGAATGACTTTGAGCCAAAAGTATGCATATTATTAGTGTATGCTGAAGGCAGTGAATACACTCATGAAGTTGACAGTTAACAGAAGTTACAACAACATGGAATAAGCTGTATAGAACATCTAAATGCATTCTATGAAATCAGGTCCAATTTATCCCAATACTACTGAGTTCGCAATTTAAGACAAGTTCGACGTTCTTTAAATCTCACACTTATTATCTCTACATGGATAAAACAATAAATGATTTATTTTACCTGCGAAATTTGGAAATAAACTCGCAACGTATAAACAATTTGATTAGTTTAAGACAGCAAAACACCTAAAAACAATTCATCAGGCTGAAATTCTTGACCCTTCAACAAAACTTTCCCAACTCACCTCTAAAAAACTGCAAGCTAACTTCTGCATTTTGTTGTTAGCCCTCACATGTAACTCTGCCTTCTCAGCAAGAATCCTTAATGAAGTGACCTCATTGACCGACACATCAGAAACGGATCAGCATACAACTGATGGTATAGAAACAATTACCCACTTCACTGTCTACCTCACACCTTAGCATTCCTTCCAGATAAGGTGTTGATCACCATGTTGAGTATTCTGTATTTTTGAATTTTCACTTTACATATCTTGAAGCATGTATTAATGGTTAATTGTGTCATCAAGATTATGATTTGTATTCAAAGCTCCTTAACCTGGTAGAAAAGGGTGTATCCAATTTGGATTTTCGTAAATTTCACGATGTCCTTTGTTATGAAGGCACTAATGGTTATGCCTTGAAATTTTTTATACCGTACAACAGCAGAAGAAAAGTAGTCCTAGTGCAAAATGGCTTTAGCATCCTTCTGGATGCTACTTTTCAAAGAAAAAGATGCATTACTTGTTCTTCTGGTTCTCTGCATTTGAATGAATTCTTGGCATAGGCACATTGATAAATGATAATCATGAAAGCTGAATTCCATTACTTGCAAAATAAACAAAACAAAGAATAGAAAGTGCATTTGAGGATAAAAAATAATCTTTCACCAAATATAAAAAACTACTTCCGGAATGGAAAGAACAAAACTTGAATATTAACATTCAACAACCAATTGTGTTCATAAGCCCTTTAGGTGCTGCTTTTGTAGATAAATACAAGAAACTTGAAGACGATAAAAATCAAAGAAATGCAAATCTATACAGTTTCAATTTTTGCTCCTTTTGGCTTCTAACTTTGTGGCTTCTTTAAGAGCTTCTTGGGCATCATTCTCAATCCCAAGGATAAATAGGCCAGCAGCTTGGAGGTAAAAAGCAGTTGGCCAATCGGGGAAAACCACCTGAGCTTGCATTGCATCCCCTAGAGCCTCTTGTGGCATGTCGCTCATCAGATAACACAAGCAACGCCTCGCATATACGGTTGGTGATACCATGGTCCCTCCATCAATAAACTACATTAAACAGAATAGCTTGTAAGCTTCCTTGTCTTGTTCAAATATTTGAATACTTGAGAAACATATTTCATTTTGAGCCCTTACACTAACATAGAGAGGAATTTAGTGAAGTCTTCCGATAGTTGTTTTACGACTATGACGAAAGCAGCAAACCTTTAGCAATTAGGACAATGAACATATTTTAGATGGTCAAACCTGTGTATAGCAGTCAATGGCAGTAATGAAATCCTTGGCTCGGAAAGCAGCATCACCGTGCTTCTTAGAATTCAAGGTTTCCTGCATCTGATTTGTCCACATCTGGAATGAAAGCTGCAATGGAATCACAAAATAACAAAATCAAGATCAAGTTGTACCAATAAAAATGAGACATGATATTTATTGTGGGGCTATTGAGATATGGGGATGGAAACACACATAACAAACAAGCAGTATAATAGTGAACTTGAAAATTATCACAAAACAATCAGATATCTTATATTGGCTTATTGTAATCCTTTTGTTTTACAATCGACAGACAAAGGATCTAAAACTTTACGATAACACATGCTTAATAATGATACCTAGGTAGGTCACGTTGCTATTTGATGGAGAAAGAAACAGAATGAGTAAATTTAAAAGGCAAAACATAGTGGGCTCTTTTTCATGGTAATAATTAGAGGAACAAGCATGATACTAAAGTTGGATTATTCATTTTACTAGGTTGTGAGAAGAATACCTAATCCAGAAAACATCTTCTTTTATATATATTTTTGAGAAACAAAGATGATCAATACCGCTAATGAATAGTGAAATTTTATAAAGGAAGGAAAACCTCATTGGCAATTCCTTCATCATCCTTGTAGCCAGTCTTTTCCAATATTTCATGAAGGGCAGTAAGATCCTTTCTCAAACATGCTTCACCCATTGGCGTCAACAATAATGGCTGAGGTGGGGTTGCAGTTCCATGTGGAATGCCCAGCAAAACATGTGATGGCACCTGAATTATATCAATGGAAAACATGGGCTCCAAACATTAAATAAAACAAAATTAAGGAGAAACCTAAGTGGTTCATCTGAGGAATAAATTGCAATAAAATACAATGTGTCCTTTCCATAAATCAAATAATTCCACCAAGGTTTCCGTTTCCATTGTCAACTAACTAGAAAATACGAGACGGAAAAAGACATGGGAGATTTGCCCACACTATAGTAACAGATTCAACCTTACTAAAGTGTGATCCTAGACAACCAAATAACAAAATGCAAAAAGGAGGTATTCAGGTATTAATCCATTTTCGATCTCATAAATGAAGGTATAGCAATTCTTCAAATGTTTACATGATCATACCTCTGTTTCTTTCTGAAGAGACATAAGAGAAGTGACAAGAGATTTTGCGTTTGGCCTCTCACGTGCTTCATACTGTAAACAGCGTGTGGCTAGCCGAACAAGCTCTGTACCATCATCATTAGAAAAATGACCCTCCATGGAAGAATCCATAAGCATCAAAAAATTCTTCCCCCGAATTAGATCAAGTGCCTACAAGAAGGTCAAAAAAGAAACAGTGACTCTTCAAGTTTAGGAACTCAAATAATAGAGTTAACAAACGAAGTTCCACTATACAGGATTTAGGTCCAAGAATCTTTTGAAACTTACATGGCTTGGAGGAATATGCTTTCCACTCAAAAGATCTAGCAACATAGTTCCAAAGCTGTAAACTACACTTTCAGCGGTCACTCTTCCTGCCAATCATAAACTCGTTTCTACGTTTAGTACAATACTAAAAGAAATGCCTGAACTAATTTGTGAAGTCCCTGGTGCAGAACAAACAACACTTGGATTGAGAAAATAATAGCTTAAAGAAATCATATTTGACCTGTTTTCAAGTACTCTGGGGGAGTGAAAGCCAAGTTTGTACTATAACTCTTCCCGTCTCTACTGTTCTTCATCAGGCCAAAGCAAGAGAGTCTAGGATTACCATCCTGTGAAAGCGCTAACCAATATAAGAGCACTACACCTAAAGCAACCTAGGAATAATGAAAAGTCGAAAATTGCACTAGAATCAATATTTACCTGATCAAATAAGATTCTGTAAGCATTAAGATCGTGATATAATGCCCGACCTTTGCAACTGCAGTAATCCAAAGCTTGCGCTAGGTAAAAAGCGACCCTCAACCTCATCGCCCATTTCATAGGTTGATTCTCCCCTATTCCATATCAAAGTGTATCAAATACCAGCATCAACCACAGAATCATAAAGTAATTCCAAGTGGTAAAAGACATGATACAATTGACGATCTACTAAAACACAAAATAACAGTCAAAATACCTTTGACAACAAATAAGAACCCGTTTGGCCATGAATATTTCTCATTTTATTTGGAATCATGTTTGGACATAGAATTGTTACAATTTTCCGGAATTGAAGTTGAATTCCAAATTTGAAAAAGTGGTTTGCACCACTTTTCACATTTTTCACTCCAAATTTTACACTTTCCACTCACAAAAATTCACTTTTTTCCAAGTTAAATTCATGTCCAAACACAACTCCAATTTCCAAATATAATTTTTCAACTTTTTTTCCAATTTTTTTCTCCAAATTTCACATATTTTTATGTCCAAAACGTTAATTAAATTATGCTTAGCCATGATCTAGATCACAATAAATCCCATCAGTTACAACATAAAGTTCCTATATTCTGAGTTACAAAGTTTTGGCATTATTAATTGCAATTTGGGGAGGACTCACAGTGAAACAAATGCTTAGCAAGGGTCTCATCAGGCATGAACTCAGCCACCAGCAACTTTTCCTCCCCTTCACAGCAACATCCTATTAGATTTGCCAATCTCTCGCTCCTCAGATTCCCCACAGCCCTAGCCTCATCCTTTACAACACACAAACATTGTCCACAACATAAGAAAATCAATTGCTACACAAAAAGTTTACAAATTAGGACAATGAAGCACAACAAAGTTTAACCAAAACTAACCAAGAATTGGCGAGAATCGGGCCAAGCAGACCTATTGAAACGTTTAACAGCAACCCAACGACCATTCTCAAGCAACCCTTTATAAACTACATTTGGAGCTTTTTCTCCATGCTCTGATACAATATTTTCTGGAGAAAAGTCATTAGTAGCCATCTTTAGTTCATCAAGACTGAACTCAGTAAAAGTTGGAAATGCATTCTTCTCATTTTTGCCTCCATTCTCTGCATACATGATAAAAAGAAAAACAAACTATTAGTGCCCGTTTGGCCATGGATAATTTTCACATTTTCCGGAATTTTATTCTGGAATCATGTTTGGAAATAGAATTGTTAGTACAATTCTCCGTCCGAACTTAAAAACTCCAAATACATGTTTTCACATTGTTCACTCTAAATCACTCACAAAAATTTAACATTTTTCCAAATTGTATTCTAAGTCCAAACACAACTTCAATTTCTTATTTTTTAAGGGGAATGGGAATGGAAAATGGGGAGGGGATTACAAGGTGCAGAATCCAACCCTGACCAACAAGGTCAAAGTTCAGTTAGCCAACCAGCTAAACTACTAAAATTGCCACACAACTCCAATTTCCAAATTCCATTTTTCAACTTTATTCCAAATACTACTAACTTTGTTTTTTCAAATTTCACATTTTTATGTCCAAAAGCCCACTAAAATCTCATCAAGACATTAAAAGAATTACATAAAAAGCCACCCACAGTCATAGAAAATAAATACCAAGATCAGATGAATCAAGAAGGGATGGTTTGAGGTGAGAATGCCACCAACAAAAAGAGAACTTAGAGCAACAAGCACCCATTTTGACAGCAAAAAACAACTAGATTTCTTGAAATATTTTAACTCTAAACCTCAGCAAGCATTGGAATGGGGAGAGAAAGGAAACTTTATGACTACTTTTTCTTTCTCAAGGAACAAACAGAGAACCAATTTATAGGGATCCAAAGAAAGGGTGTTCTTATTTAAGCTTTTGCAGTTCTCAACATGACAGTAAAGAGAAAAAGAAGGCAAATGGGGAGAAAGAAAAAGGAGGGATTTTTATAGTTTTTTTTTCTTTAATTGTTGTGGGGATCCAAAGAAAGGATCTTTTTGCAGAAACTTGAAGTACCCTTTTGGTGATTCTGTTTGTGTTGTAAATTTAAGGCCTTTTTAAGAGCATGCAGAAAGGAAGAAAAGAAAAGAGTATTGTACATTAGAGTTGTATATAAGTATTATAGGAAAGTATGGGGTTTATGTATGGATGAAAAAATATATTACGGAGAGAAGGCAACAGCCAACACACAGTCACAGAGTGTGTAGCTTTTTGTTTTTCTATTTCATGTTGTCTCTCTTTAGAGAGGAAGCCATGTGTTGTTGCTGCAAAAGAGAATGGCCTTTTTCTTTTATAAATATAAAATCTTTCTCTTTTGTTTTTGTACGGTTAACGCTGGTGTATTTTTGCTTTGATTATACATTATTTATGAAAGAAATACCCCCTTGATTATTTTTATTAATTGAAAGACTATATATACAATTTACATATTTCCGGAAAATTATTTTTCTATTCTACTTCTAAAACTCTATTATAGTAGTATAAGACTTCTATAATTATGGTAAGTGTACAATGCTAAGTAATACAAAGATCCTACATTAATTACACTATTCCACACGGACCAAAGTCCCATGATATTTACTATGTATATCACGGGAATATACATGGAATATACATTGTCTAACACACCCCCGCACTCATAGCGGGTGGTCTTCGAACGCTGAGACTGTCCCAAAATCTTCAAAAAGGACTAAGGGAAGACCCTTTGTAAAAATGTCTGCAATTTGATACCTGGAAGGGACATGATAGACACGTACTTGTCCACGGGCTACCTTTTCGCGAACAAAATGAATGTCCATCTCGATATGTTTAGTGCGCTGGTGCTGAATCGGATTCCCAGACAGATATATGACACTAATATTATCACAATAAACCAAAGTAGCTTTCTGAATAGGACAATGAAGCTCTAAAAGAAGATTACGTAACCAACATGATTCAGACACCACATTGCCTACCCCTCGATACTCGGCCTATGCACTAGAGCGTGATAAAGTTGAATGACGCTTGGCAGACCATGAGACCAAGTTATTCCCAAGAAACATACAATATCCAGACGTAGACCGTCTGGTGTCTGGACAGCCACCCCAATCAGCATCTGTATACGAGACAAGGGCTGACGTCGAAGAAGGATATAAATGCAAGTCATAGTTAAGTGTTCCCTGAATATACCGAATGATGCGTTTGAGCGCATTCATGTGCTCAACTTTAGGATCATGCATAAACAAACACACCTGCTGTACAACATACGTAATATCAGGTCTCCTGAATGTAAGATACTGAAAGGCCCCTGCAAGACTGCGATATCAGGTCGGATCCTCGTATGGTGCGCCGGCCGCAACACTAAGTTTGGGCTTAGTATCAACGGGGGTGGAAGTGGACTTACATGATGACATCCCAGCCCTCTCAATGATCTCAGCTGCATACTTCCGTTGAGATAAGAATAACCCACTTGCATGACGAGTAACAACAATCCCCAAAAAATAACTCAAAGGCCCCAAGTCTTTCATAGCAAACTCAGAGCTGAGCATTGTCATGATAGACTGGCGTAAGGCATCGGAAGAGGCAGTCAGAATAAAATCATCCACATATAACAGAATACAGGCTAAGGATGAACCACGACGCTAGATGAACAAGGAATTATCCGACTTGATGTGAGTGAACCCAATAGTCGAAACATAGTCGGCAAACCGCGTATACCAGGCCCGTGGAGACTGCTTAAGCCCATATAAGGACTTCTTCAACAAACAGACATGATGAGGATATTTGGGATCCCTAAATTCCAAAGGCTGATGCATATAGACTGTTTCCTAGAGATCACCATGGAGGAAAGCATTATTTACATCTAACTGATGAATAGGCCATGCTTTTGAAAGAGTTAAGCTAAGCACAATGCGAATGGTAGCCGACTTGACCACCGGACTAAACGTCTCACCACAATCCATACCAACCTACTGAGTCTTACCATCACCCACAAGTCGCGCCTTATGTCGGGCAAATGAACCATCTGAATTTTCTTTATGAGCAAAAATCCACATAGACCTAATAATATTAATACCAGCTGGACGGGGCACCAACTCCCACGTCTTATTATCAATAAGAGCATTATATTAATCACTCATAGCAATTTTTCAATTCGGGTCATTTAATGCAGACATAGAATTACGGGATAAGGGTGATTTAAGAACATTAGAATGTAAATTAAAATGTACTTTTGGTTTAAAAATCCCCCGTTGACTACGAGTGACTAGTTTATGACTCAAGGCAGAGGCGGGTGGATTTTGGGAATTTTTGGGACTCGGGACGAACTGGCCAACAAGCAGTGGGCCTGCTGGCCCAAATCGAGAACTGAAGCTGGAGTTGGGCACTGGAATTGGGCCAACACTGGACCCAGAAACAGTCCCCGAAACTAGGCCAGAACTGGGTAGAATGGATGACCCAGTTTCTGGACCCAGATTAGAAGATGACGCTGTTTGGGGAGGACCAACGGACAGTGGGCCCGCTGGTGGAGTTGGGGTGCAAGACACATCCGAAAAATAGTGAATAAGTTTCGGGGATATACCATCATCCAAAGAATTATACGAACTAGACACGGGATTACTCTCCTTAGCAAACGGAAATTGAGATTCATAAAAAATGACATTGCAACTAATGATGATTTTATTAGAGGATAAATCAAAGCATTTGTAACCACGATAATTAGACGAAAAACCCAAAAATACACACGGAGTAGACCGGGCCTGAAGTTTGTTAATTGTGGTGGACGAAAATAGCGGATAACACAAACACCCAAAGACCCTAAGATGTGAATATGAAGGGGTCTTATTATATAGAGTTTGTAGGGGGAATAATATGTCAAACCTTTGGAAGGAAGTATGTTTAAGAGATGTGTAGCCATTTGTAGAGCATGATGCCAAAAAGACGGGGGTACGAAAGCATGAATCAATAAAGTACAGACAATGTTATTAATGGTACGAATTTTGCGTTCGGCTTTCTCATTTTGTGAAGACGTATGAGGACAAGAAAAACAAAAATTGATCCCATTATTAGCACAGAATTCCCGAAACACCCCATTGTCATATTCTTTGCCATTATCACATTGAATATTTTTTATTTCCCGTTTGAATTGGGTTCTAATAAATGCTCTAAATTTTAGGAAGATGGAGAAAACTTGAGATTTCTTTGCCATCGGATACGTCCATAAAAAATTAGAATAATCATCCAAAAAGAGAACATAATACCGATGACCCAATGAACTAAGAACATGAGACGTCCATAAGTTGCTGTGAATAATATCAAATGATATTAAAGTATGAGAATTTGAGTCTACAAATGACAACCTAACAATTTTTTCTAAAGAGAAAGACTGACAATTTGGAGTACTGCGCGTACCCTTACATAAAATAAAATTATTTTTATCTAATGATGACAAAATAGAAGACCCCGGATGACCAAGACGAGCATGCCACAAGGAAGGAGCAAGGGCTGCAAACGCTGATGGCAAGGCTTGACTCGATGGACCGGAACCGGGTGTGATAGGATAAAGATCTCCCCTACTATCACACCTTATGAGAGGACTCCCCGTCTTGAAATCCTTCACAGAGAAACCAAAAGGATCAAACTCAACAGAAACGGAATTGTCAGTGGTGAATTTACGGACATACACTATGTTTTTAATAAATTTAAGGACATGTAAGGTATTTTTCAAGATAAGGGGTGGATTGGGGGGAGACAAAGTTTTATGACCATAACCCTGAATTGAAATAAAGTTACCATTACCAACAATTATATCTCGAGGGTTGGTCAAATTGGAATAAGACGAGAGAGTACCTTGATCGGATGTCATGTGTATAGTTGCGCCGGTGTCCATGTACCAATTCGGATCCGGTTGCATTAACCCAAGTGTGTGCATTGCAGCCTCAATATCGGTGTGAGTAGGTGTGGGGCCCACTGCCGAGAATGCTTGTGTGGGCCGAGGCCCAAGCAGTCCACCATGCTGCCCCGGCCCAGTGCTGAAGCAAGATGAAAAGGCCTGACTGTTGGGCCTGAATTGGTGTTGTCCAGCCCACTGCCCATTGGGAGAACCTGGAAAATAGGGGTTGTTGGGCCACGACCCACTGCCATAGGCCCCACAGCTGGAACCGGTAGGGAGGTGGCCCACTGTTGACTGGACGGGGCCCACTGCCGGAATGTTGTCCACCGGAACCGCCGCGTTTGCCCCCGCGGTTTTGCCATTATTCTTACAATTATTTTTGCCGCCTCCATGAGCACGGTTTTGGCCCGAATTATCAACAAAACCCGAAGAATTTGTGAAGGATGTCATCATGACGACATGGCTTGCACCGGTAGCCGCCTTTTTCCAAAGTAAGCATGGAGCGGTCTTGGTAAAAAGCGGGAAGTGAATTACTTTGACGAAGGAGAGTTCCAACGCCATTATAGGCCTCAGAAAGGCTGGCAACCAATTGTAGAACCAAACGATTATTTGTCACATGTGCGCCAACGTTACGGAGTTGGTCTGCCAACTCCTTGAGTTTCTTGCGATATGCAGACACGTTTGAAAATTCTTCTATGCGAACTTGAGAGAATTCCTGCTCGAGTGTGACAACACGTGAATGTTGGTTATCTTGGAATATGTCACGCAATCTATTCCAGGTAGCCATAGTCGTAGTGCCCGGCTCAATGATCGTCTGTAAGAGGTCAACCGAAATAGTGGTATAAATCCACTGGATAATGGTAGCATCAAGAGTAATTCATAACTGAGGATCCTCCGCGGAAATAGGTGCAGCAGGAGGAATTATGTGATGGATTACTTGATGGGAGATAGCGTGAATTTTAAATAATTCTGCCCACGTCGCATATTGAACGTTTTCCATCTCAAGAACAATAGAGATGTTGTTCTTGATGTTAGAAACCATGAGGGCAGGATGAAAAGTGTTCTTAGACATAACGAAAGAACAAAGGAAGAGGAGGGAAAATTTGTTATGCTTTATTATTTAGTTATTGTTAGCGTGTGTTCTTGTGCTTCGATAATTCGATTATCGCATTATTTAGTTATTATTACCGTTCTTTCCTCTGAATGTTATATACTGCTTTTCAATTTGCATTATTTCATGATGTTACTGTTTTTATATTCCTTAATTTTAAACTGCTTTGAAATGACTTAAGCCGATGGTTTATCGGAAACAACCTCTTTATCTCTATAAGGTAGGACTACACTCTACTCTCCCCAAACCCACGTATTAAATTACATAAAATATATTGTTGTTTTGTTTTTGTAATTATGGTTTAAAGTTTGTGGCTTTTTGCAAGAGTTTCAATTTACTCATAATTCCTCTTTTGTGAATCCCACTGTGTTTTCTCTCACTAATCCTTCCCCCACCCCTTAGGTGGCCCCACCGTTTTGCCCAAGTGGTCCCAAGAACTCCTTTTTGTAGAATTCAAAAGTTTGGTTGACAAAAGATCTATGTATATTTAAAACGACTATTTCTATCTAGCAAATATGTGTTACTTGCATTTACTTAATTGAGAATTGGTTATTAAAACTAAATTAGAAAACTAGTCACCGTCTACATGCATGTTAATAGCTATAAATTTTGTGTTCAAAGCAATAACATTTTAAGCACTCACATTACTCCCTCTATTTCAACTTATCAATATAGTTTATTTCGATACAAAATTTAATAAAAAATGTATTAAAGAGCAAAGACTAAATGGAAAAGCGGACGAATAAGGAAAGATATAAGGTAACAAAGAAGAAATCAAAATTAGCGGTTACGACGACAAAAACGACAACTTTCGCATGCTTATATGTTGGACTAGGGGATAGGAAACCGTCCAGGCTCGCTAAGGCGAGAGAGAGGACGCCCTATACCTGAATCAAGGGAAGTGCATCAAAACGAGGAAGACAAAGTATTGATGGAGGAGGCACTCATTAGATGAAAGTGACAAACATACTTTCATAAACTCTTGAACGAATAGGAGGACAAGGTCATTGTGTTGGATGATTTGGAGCACTCCGAGAGACGTCGGGATTTTGGTACTGTATGGGTATTAAGATTGAGGAGGTTAAGTGTGTTATTCGTAGGATGAGCAGGGGAAGACCGACCGAGCCAAACGAGTTTCCGGTAGAGTTTTAAAAGAACACAAGCAGGATAGGTCTGGGATGGCTGACTGGACTGTTTAATGTCATTTTTAGAATGATAAAATATATGAAGAATAGATATGGAGTATGATGATTCCGTTGTACAAGAACATAAAGATATTCAAACTGCAATAATTATAGAGGTATCAAGCTGCTAAGCCACATTATGAAAGTTTGGGAGAGGGTGGTAGAGATGCGGGTGAGGAGGAATGTGTCCATTTCTGAGAACTAGTTCGAATTCATGCCGGGAGATCAACTACATAGGCTATTCACCTTGTGAAGAGACTGGTGGATAAATATAGGGAGGGGGTGAGAGACTTAGATATGGTGTTCATTGACCTAGTAAAGGCATACGATAAAGTCTCAGAGGAGGTCCTATGGAGATGTCTAGAGGTTAGAAGTGTACCAGTGACTTACATTAGGGAGATGAAGGACATGTAGGATGGAGTCAAGATTCAAATAAGAATTGTGGGAGCAGTTTCAGAGCACTTTCCAGTCAAGATGGGGTTGCACTAGGGGTCATCTCTTAGCCCGTTGCTATTTGCCTTAATGGATGAATTAACGCGGCATATTCAAGGTGAGGTGTCATGATATATGTTATTTATAGATAATTGATGCGACCCACGACACATTTAATGCTAGATTTGAGGTTTGGAGATAAATCTTAGAGTCTAAAGAATTCGGGTTGAGCAGGACCAAAACAGAATATTTTGAGTGCAAGTTCAGTGATGTAACACACGAGGCAAATGTGGAAGTGAGGCTTAATACATAATCTATCCCCAAGAGAGAAAAATTCAAGTATCTTAGGTCTTTAATCTCAAAAAATGAGGAGTCGACGATGATATCACACATCGTATTGCTGCGGGTGGATGATATGAAGGCTCACCTCCAGAGTCTTGTGAGCTAAAAAGGTACCACCAAAACTTCAAGGTAAATTCTACAGAGTGGTGGTTATATCAAATTTGTGTATGGGGCGAAGTGCTGACCAATCAAGAACTCTCATGTTCAAAAGTTGCAAGTTGCGAAAATGAGGATGTTGCGATGGATGTGCGGACATACTAGGAGGGATAAAATTAGGAATAAGGATATCCAGGATAAGGTGGGAGTGTCCTCCATGGTTGACAAAATGAGGAAATCGAGGCTGAGATGGTTTAGGCATGTGAAGAGGATATACGGAGATGCCACGGTGAGGAGGTGTGAGCGGTTAGATATAGTGTGAGGAAAGTTAGAGATAGATAGAAGAAGTATTGGGTAGATGTGATTAGACATGATATGGAGGAGCATCAATATACCAAATGATATGACCTTAGATAAGAGGATTTGGAGGTCGCAGATTAGGATAGAAGGTTAGTAGGTAGTTGAGCGTTGTCTCACTTTTTAGAGGGATTAGGTTTGGTGGTAGTTTGGAGCACCGTGTCTGTCATAATATTAATATATTCATTTAACTTCTTGCTTTTGATGTATGTTACCATTTGGGTTTCGGTTATCACACTATTTAAGTGTTGTTAATGTTCATTTTCTGAACGTTTTGTACTACTTTCCTTATCAATTGTCATGTTTTCTTCATAGCCGTATTTTCTTTTTCGTATCTACTTTGGTTTGCTGCACTTTAATTGAACAACCTCTCTAACTCCACGAGGTAAGGTAAGACCCTTGCTGACTTCTATTGCAGCCATAGATTTAGCCTCCTCCTCAAAAAAAAAAATGTAATTGTAACTTTTTAACTTTTTTCTCTAAAGAAAAGACATCTAATTAAACTTCCAAAATTTTCCACTTTCCCTTTCATTGACATTGAGGATGGCCCAACTACGCGGCAAAACATAGGATAAGGAGTGTTGAATAAACCAATTAAGTGCGGGGAATAAAAGTCCTTTTCAAAGATCAAAGTAAAAAAATAATAATTTTGGTTTGACACATAAAATTATCCTACTCATGAAGTTAATTAGGTGAAGTTTCATTAATTAAGACCATGTCGGTCATTTTCACTTTATTCTGATTAGACCGTGATATTATTCCTGTATTTTTTTAATTTTACACGTCATTTAAAAAAAAATATTTTTAGTAATCACAGATAATATGAAACGGAAGTACTACTTGTTCTAGTTTTATTACATAGATTTGATTAATTAGGACTTCATGGAGAGGAATCATCTTCTAATTTTGCCATTAATAATTCTACTTGTAGAAACACCCAGATTAAGAAATAACTATTAATTAAATAATAATCTTCAACTGCATTTTAAAGTATAGGATGTATTCCACTCCCTATGACAAAATGCAAATTTCATTGTTTGAAATTAGAGAAAGGAAGATGGAAAGGAAAACAGAAGATAAGAGAAAAAAGACTATTATTTTCTTTTTAACCAGAATTTTATTGTATGTCCTACTTTTAAAGCCACTATTTAAATTTTCTCTCCTTTTTAAAAATGTTTTACAAATATAAATACATTGACTTACCGTTTTCATTTCCACTCTTTTTTAAAAATAGATTTAACAACAAACTCGGTATCATGCATGGTGAATTTTATTTGCAGACGACATAATATTGGTCGACGAATCACGTGGCGGAGTTAACGGTCCACTGAAGATTTGGAGGCAGACCGTTCGAAGGCTTCATAGTGAGTGAGATTAAAACAGAGTACATGAAGTGTAAGTTCAGTGACGCACTAAGGAGACGGATGGGGAAGTGAGGATTGATACACAAGTCATACCCATGAGAGAAAATTTTAAGTATCTTGGGTCTATGATTCAAGGAAATTGGGAGATCGATGAGGAATCGCACATCGTATTGGAGTAGGGTGAATGAAATGAAGCTCGCCTTTGGTGTCATATGTGATAAGAATGTGTCACCGAGACTTAAATGTAAGTTCTATAGAGTCGAGGTTGGTTATGTGAATCCACACTTCTTTATTTAAGCTCATTACATATTATCATTATCATAGATAATTAAACAATTCAGGTAAGATTTGCCCATCTTACATAACTGGTGAATAAATTTAACAAGATGATAGAATGAAGATAGTACCAAATTTAGGTTACCGACAAAATTTGTGAACAATTAATAACACATACCAGATTGCCCATCCGATAAAACTTGTGAACAATTTAACAAGATAGGTATAATGAAGATACTATTAAATTGTATTCGCCAATAACTTTTGAACAATTGAACAACACGTGTAAGGTTTGTTCATCTGACAAAATTTATGTATAATTTAACAAGATAGGTAGAATGAAAATAGTATCAAATTGTGTCTTTCACACTTGTAAAATAGTATCTATCCCAACTGGTAGCGTAACACTGGTGTCGTAGTCAATCTAGTCTTTAACTCTTAGAAGCTCTTCTTTTTTTGATTAACTAGATAGCCAATTTTATAGGTAAAACTAGCTATTACAAGGTGAAGGGGCAATAGTTCCCCCAAGCTGTTCATTAGTTGGGGGGTGTTCCATATCAGAATTAAACGTTCAAAAGTAGTTTCTAACATGTCTTCCCAAAACGCATCATTGATAAACATAGGAGGTGTAGGGTTCAAAATATAAAAGTAAGGCACAACGGAAGTTTAAAAGTTTTTATTTCTTACTTACCCCAATAATAATTCTGGTATGGTTATACAACAATGGAACTTGTAACATAAAACATTTACTTACAAGTTAGTATTATCTGGAATCTTTATCTACTATAAGGTGCACACGCGGTTGCCCTTCCGATTGCAAGCTCCAAGCTTCAATGTACTTCTCTTTCGAAAAGCTAGGAAATCCGGCAGAGGTTCGAGAGTATTTGATTCTAAGTCTCTAAGACTTAGAATGTTTTTCAGGATTGGTGTGTTGAATAATGAGGTGAATGCCTCTATTTATAGTTGAAAAATAGGTCAAAATCGGATTAGGGTTTGACCTTGGGCCTGGCCCAAAAATTGAGGTAGAGGCGCCGTGACCCTAGGGCATGGCGCCGCGGCGCTCGACTTTATTTTTCGTGCATTCTTAATTAAATCCAAAATTCAATTTTGACTTAATTAAAATAATCATTATTCATTTAAATGTCTCGATTCCAAATCAAATATTTTAATTACTCTCTCAATACATCCTTAGATCGGAATGGACAATCGACACAGTGTGACCCTACATGCCTTCCATATCGTCATTAATCAAATTAAGGTATACACGGAACTCCTAGACGGCGCCGGAAGACGAACTCAATATGTAAAGTACGTTTACACGAATCCAGTAAACTTAACCTTTATGTGGTAAGATAAAATCATTTCATTCACGACACACTCGATCAAGCTTAGGATTTGTCAAGTGTCTATCCAAATGGCTTAATCATTGTATCTCATCTATATTAGTTGACAACTAGACTATATTCTAAATATGTCTATTGCGTTGGCCAACGACTTAGTCAACCTAATATCACTGAGAATCCGAGTGTTCTCTCGAATATACATTCGAGGAATGAATCCTAATCTTGGCTCAACTACCACCTTTAATCAACATCGTAATGCACCCAATACAAGCCGTATCTCAACCTATAAGGCATTTGAGTTTAGGACGGGATCAAAGTACATTACTTTGTAGACAAGGCGCGTATTGACCTCAAGTCTAAGGACTTCTATCTCCCACACGTTGATCATACTTTAGACAAGTATAACAAACAATATATCAACAGGGTATACCAATACTTCCAAAGTATCCATTTGTCCATCACGAGTAGCCATTACTCGTAGTAGGTGAGACATACTACATCCTCTAAGGATGTGATGCAGACCACATGTCGACTTATCACATATCATCGATATTCCATTCTCGATGATCATTAGTCGAGGCTGTTTTAAGAGTCACGCTCTATCATCAATAACTCACTCTATTAATGACAACGTAGCTCAAGGGATGCACATTAATGAATAATTATAAACAATCAAATAATAATTTAATAATCGCAAATGCCAAAATATTAATCTCCATTAATAATAATATGAATGTGTATAAAGTACATTTGTCCTAATACATATTGTCTCTAGGACATAAATATACTTTCAGGAGGTACTACAAAAATTTTAACATTCCCAAAAGCATTCTTCCTTGCCCCTTCCTTAGCTAGAATAACTACTTTGTTCTGCTCTATGTAAGTGTGCCTTGGCTCTGAATTTCTTAGCCTTTGGAGGAGTAACCTGCACTTAGAAATAAAGCCACAATAAGTTGCATGGTCATTTTTAACATATTGATTACCTCTTTAGAGTTAGAGTTAATTTCCAGTGGCATAAGATTGTTTTCCCAAGCTATTTTGAGGCCCTACAGCAAAGCTAAAAGTTGTGTTAAATTGTTAGTAACTTTTGGTATTCCCTGTGAAAAACCAATGACTCCACCTATTCCATCAATTCTAGGATTCCCTAGGCAAGATCCATCAATGTTTAGTTTGTAACTACCTCTCCCATTTAATATCAATTTTGATTCCTAGGGTTGTTATTTAGATGGCTGTATTCCACAGCTCTACTATAAGTATCCCTAAAGGATGAAACATCATGTTTGCTATTGGTCCAAATGCAGAAAGGTAACATCTCCTCCCAGAGGAGGATATGATTGAATTTTTCTCCTTTCATATTGTTCCAAGATCATAGAGTTAATGTCAGTAGTATTGGGATTGATACAGTTGTAGGAAGATTTGTGAGAAAGAAAAGAGAAAATGAGGTATTTATAATTGGAAAATTGGGTTAAAGTATAAATATAATAACTTATGAATTAAAAATAAATATTAAGGGGGTAGGGGGAGGCCAAAAATGGTCATTGCACAACGGTCAAAATGTAAAATGATCGTTGGTGCAACGGTTATTTTTGCAAAGGGGGACTTTGGGCGGGATCGGGACCGGGTCGGGACGAGACCATGTCCCGTCCCGGTTCGAGTCCCGATACCACAATTTTTTTTTAAAAAAAGTCGGATTCGAAACGGGACCGATGCGGGATCGGGCCGGGACCGGGCCGACCCGGCCCACTGGCCAGCCTTAACCCAAGATCAACTAGGCTACAAGTGTTAATGCAATATCAGAAGCAGCTAGCCCTATTATTATTAATATTATTACCACCAAACTTATCATAGGCCTTAAACTTATTAGAAGCTCTTCTCACACACGCATCCGACCATTAAAACTTATCGTTAGCTCAAAGGCTCTTTTTTCACAGCTTCCTTAAATAGATACAAAATATAAACAGTGGCCTCAAGTCATTTTATTTGTGCTAATCCCCCCCCCCCCTTTTAATGGTGATATCCGAGCCCATTTGTGTACCCTCAACTATTGCACATATATGCTACCTTCCACAAAAACATATAAATATTCCTTTCCGTTCAAAATAATTGATGTTTTATCCTCTAAAAGTTGATTTAAAATAAAAGTAACTTGCATAAATAAGTGTAGTCATTATACTAAAACATCTTCTATGGTTAGCTACAACATGTAAAAATTCCTCAAAATAAATTGGAGTTTCACAAAATTAAAAAGGCATTTAATCTTTTTTCGAATTTGCTCTTGACATTCCTAATTCAATATACAAATTTAATGATAATTATGTCATCCTAAAAATAAAATAAAATTATAATTAAGAGTATTTTAACTAAAATTCTTCTTAATTTTTAGGAGTAAGTGAATTTATTAATCTTTATGTCCAAGCCTAAAACATCAACTGTTTTGTATTGAAGGGAATACCAACTATACCAAACAACTCCTTCTGCGGGCTTAATAAATAAAAAAATCACCTGACTTTTCTTGTTTTTACTGCTATTTTAACCTACAAGATTTTTTCTCTTATTTCAAATAGATGTGATAATTGCTTATAATAATAAAATTCTCCCTATTTTCTTATTTCACACATATAAGATTTATTTTTATTATTTATAAACATGTTATGTTCAAAGTGGCCTGAAGATCTTTGCCATTTTCCTTCACCGTCCTTCCTTCCCCTCGTTTCCAAATAAAGAAAAAGTTTTACCTTTTCTCGTTTAGACTTGGTCATATTCTTTTCTGTTGTAATTATGGAAAAGACAAAAAATGGTACAAAAGTAGTGCAAAAAAAAGAAGGCATTTTACTACAGTAAATATTCTGATACTCCAATTTGTCATCAAATCATATATATGCCATATGAATTTAGTACTTATGAAAGATCTTTATTGGTGTTCGAGAGTTTTCACAATTTGCATGTTTTCACAGTTGCCTAGGATTTTCTCTTGTTTAGACTAATGTTTCTATTGTGGTATCGCTAAATAAAACGAATGACAATAGTATATGGCATTATTGAATTCAAACTCGTAATACTACCATTTAGAATAAGTATCTTGGCTTGTGACCTTTCTATGATGAGTTGATCCAACTTCAATTAATTGTCTTATGAATTATTTAGCTTATGTTCCAGGCACAAAGATAGAATGTATGTAAATTAATAAATATTCTTACAAACATAAGAAAGAAATGAGAAATGTCCATCATTTGGTAATGGCCAATTGTTTATCGTCATTGAGGGGTATAATAGGATGATTTGAGATTCTTTTACTTTAGTCGAAGGTTTCAGCTTTGAACTTAAAGAAATGAAGAATCTTCTGATAGGAAATAATATACTCTTTGCGTTTTAAAATGTTTGTCTGATTTTCATTTAACACGAAGTTTAAGAAAGTAAAGAAGATTTTTAAATCGTTGGTAACTAAAGATATATAGAATCTATATAAAAAAAACATTCATTTTGAAACGGACTAAAAAAGAAAGTAAGACAAACATTTTGTAAAGAATGGATCTTGGGTCTAACTCAACTCCAAAAGCTAGCTTGTAGGGTGAGGATTGTCCAAGTCCATATAAGAAGTTCATGTTCCATTCCATATCCGATGTGAGACTCTTAACACTCCCCCGCACGCCCAAACTTTGTTAACTGGAGCGTGGATAATATAATTTGGGGGCCCAACATCGGTGAACGAAGAATTGGATTGAGTTTGGCTCTGATACCATGTAAAGAATGGATCTTGGGCCTAACTCAACCTCAAAAGCTAACTTGTAGGGTGAAATTGTCCAAATTCATATAAGGAGTTAATGTTCCCATTTCATATCCGATGTGGGACTCTTAACAAAAACGGAAATAGTATTTTCTTAGGGCTCGTTTGGTATGAGGGAAAAGGGATAATTAATCCCGAGATTAATTTTGAGATGTGTTTATCTCATGTTTGATTGGAATAAAATCATGGTATAACTAATACCGGAATTAATTATCTTGAGATTGTAGTGTTATTTTATCCCCGTGAAAGAATGCAATAACTAATCCCAAAATTAATTATCGTGGATAACTTGTTTTCAACTAAACGATCCCTTAGTGTGCCTATTCCATCCAAATTTAGATACCGAACTCATTGTTTACAAAGGTCTAACTCTAGCTAGACATGACGACAGACAAGTCATATCTGATAGTATTAAATTATTTATACTCTCTTTATTTTAATTTGTGTGATACTTTCTTTAGTCCGTTCTAAAAGAATCTTAACTTAATGAAATTTTTTATAATCATAAATGAAATAACGCGACAAGAAAAAATTATAATCATAAACAAATACTATAATATATTAAGATCACATGTTTTAAAGTCTTCAATTTTTTTAAATTTTGTGTGGCGATTCAACTTATATCACATAAATCTAACAAAAAGGTATATTTAAAGATAATGGTCAAAAACACACCTAAAGTATCATTTTTTTAAATTTTCTACCTGAACGATTAGGTGTGAGAGGTTCCTACCTAAATTATCACCAACTAGTTAGCAAAATACCTCAACTATCAGTTGTTCACTAGAAAAAATGAACAACTGATAGTTGAGGTATGTTTTGTTAACTAGTTGATGATAATTTAGGAAGGAATTTCTCATACCTAATAGTTCAGGTAGGAAATTCAAAAAAATTATGAGGTAGAAAATTCAAAAAATTGAGGTAGGAAAAGTGAACTAGTGTTGAAGTGTATTTTGTTAACTGATTGGTGATAGTTTAGGTAGAAAACTCTCACACATGATAGATCAAATATAAATTTTTTAAAAAATGATACTTAAGGTATGTTTTTTACCCTTTAAATCTATATTTTAACGTTCCTGTGAAAATGAAAATTTGGAAATATGGTTAGTGGTTAACGTTCATGAGTTTTCATTTCCATTTAGAAGTTTTACAGAAAGAAGGAAGGGGGGGTTCCAAATAATGGGAAAATTTAGGGGTGGACATAAAACCCGTTAGAAGTGAAAAACCCGAATTGAATTGGCGGTTCATTTTTTTAAAAAAACCGATTTTTTAAAAAACCGAACTGAATCAGGATTAAATAAACTGGTTCGGTTCTTTAGTATTGGGGATGAACCAAACCGAAAAATCGAGGACAAATATGTAATTAATTTTATTTTTTATTTTAGGCTACTTCTATCTCTTGAATCATAGCCATTGAAGTCAATCTATGAAGCTTTTATGAAAGTCGAATACTGCATGAACTTAATTAACATATCACGGAAGCATTGACATAATATGTATGGAGAGAAAGTAGTTGTAAATTGGTGCAACTTTAAATGGTCATAACTCTGCGCTCGGATGTCCGTTTTATCCGATTTTTTTTATTTTGCTTACTTTTTCGAGACGTGGCCGCCAATTTTTGGAAAAACGGAAACAATTTGTGTTTCCCCCATATCCGTTTCTAATTTTTCATTTTCTTGATATACAATACATTTCAACGTCGAAAATTCGTGGTAATATAAGTGTGAATGTCAATTTCAGTGTGGAAATTCATTTTTTTTTAAAAATCCCCGACCCGTTTATTTTATTCCAGTGTTGAACTTTTATTTTGTGGTGATATAAACTTTAATTTGGATTTTTTTTACATGTTTTAAGAATATATGTGATGCAAACTTTATATTTTTGGACTTTAATTTTTTTTTTACTTTATATTTGAATTGAAAAACCCGATATAAACCGATATATCGGTTTTTCTTTTAAAAAAAGTTTGATTAAAAAAATTAAATTTTATTCGATTCATATATTTTTGATACAAAACCGAACCGATATACGCCACTCCTAATAAAATTGACCCATTCAATTCAAGAATATGTATAGTATATCACTATATTGCAGAGAAGAAGCTGAAAATATTCCAAATTAGCCAACCGGATTTATGATTTTGCATAAATGAATCTTGGACTGCTTCAAATACCAGAGTCTGGTCTTCACTGACGTAAACATTTCAACCTTTTTAAACAGTTCTTTTATTTTTTTTCTTTTGTAGCCTCTCATTCTTTCTTTTTTTTCTGGGAAAGTTACATATTTGGCAAATTGATTGAAAAAATCCTAGTCAAATATATATAAATTATACTGTACATAAGTTATATACATACTAGATGTACTTTATAATTATAAGTTTACTGGTTGTTATTATGAGTGGTAACTATACGCTATAAAAAATCTTATTTTTCTGCTCTTTGGTGAGAAGCAATAAAACCGATCCAAATAAGTAACTCTCTCTCTTTGACTAATTGTTGAAGTCAAATCAAATTAGTAACTTATTGTTGGGAAATTAACTGGAATGTTCGTGCGGTAAAAAGTAATTAATAGAAAGTATTCATTTAATAAAATATTACGACTTATATCTATTTAGAAAATAGTATTTATAAAATATTCATTATGCATGCACATTAACTATATATCTCTGAGATGAACAATTCACATATCATATACTGTAGTACTATATCTATAATAATTTATAACAGTTCAATTATTCTTTCTTTTGTATACCTTCGGTGTATCCAATTATGTGAATGATATATTCTGAAGGTATACAACGTATGAAATAATACTATGTAAATTTTTAATGGACAAATGTTGTAAATAAACCCAAGTGACCTTTTTTACTCTGTTTGAATAGTGTTTTAAGGATCCCTTTATTGCTTTACAAAAAATAGACATTTACAAACTATACGAAATGTATTTGAAGTCTCACTTTTGCTCCACTTTAATATATTAGTCGAAGTTCATTCAGTTTGACCGTTCAGAAGGAATATTTTTTAAACAAATAGGGTGGTATCATTATCCAATTCAGGAGGCATCGCCCTTGACATTTTGATAAATCTACACTAATTTTTTAAATATTAATTCATCTTAAATCAATAGTATATAAAATAACTCATTTTTATAAACTTGCTCATATTACTTTCCAAACGCGTATAAAAGAGTATATATATATATGGTTTTCCATTTCAATTCGTTGGAGAACCTTTTGGCACAAAGTGTATAATTAGTTTAATAGGTTTATCCAACGCAAATCAAATTAATTGAACCAATAAATTTAGAACATTAAATGCCTTATAGGAAGAAGAAGAAGAAAAAAAAGGCTAATCACTCAAAATTGGGAGGAAAATGTGGACAAATGAATGATGGTCATCACCACGTTAATAAGTAGGCCAATTATGTGTGGTGCCTTGTAATAATGTGTACCACCACAAAGGTGTCAAAGAGGACCCCAAAATAAGCATGCAAAAGTAAAGAAAAGTGGTCGTTATACTCACATACACTAATCATGAAAATGCACATAATTTACTCATATCAACACCAACATGTCTAGTCTACACACTCAGATTTTGGGCTCTTTAATTTGTTTTCTTTGTTGGCTGACTTTTACAGCTTAAATTGCGCCAGCATAGGAGGTTTCATTTTATTTATTTTAGAGAAAATATATCTTCTCACTCATAAACTTGCACCGACAACTCACTTTATCAATTAAACTTTGCTGATAGTTATTTATCTCCCTAAACAATTTATACGTGAAATAAATTAACCTTACGTTGTCAAGATTAATCTTACACTGGGCTAGGTAGAACACTCTCCGCCACATCAGCGCTACGTCAACAATCAATTAAATTTTAAATTTTTACTTTTTTTTGTATTTCCATTCATCTTCTTTTTATTAAAAAAGTTCCAATTCCAATCCTTCTTCTTCACACACCCCAAACAAAACTCCCTTCTCCATTCCTTCTTCTACACACCACCCCCACACCCAACCAAACCTACCTTCTTCTTTATTTTCTTTTAATTACATTTTCGTTTTCATTATTTTTCTTGTACATTTGAATAATTATTTTTCATTCAAAAAAATGAGTAATGGGTTTGATATAAAGGTTTCTCAGTTCTGTAATGGATCTTTCAATTAGTAATAATTACCAAAGTCATATTTTTTTTCTTTGCTCAGCTTGTAGCCAAGATTTACCCCAGCGAGAACATCCTATCTGTCTCAGAAATGCGCGATCTTTTAGCATCCATGTAAAAAAGCTTTTTGCTCTAGTAAATTGTGAGTTCGATTCTAGTTTTAGTTGTTAGAGAAATACTAGGTTCATTTGAACCCATTAAACAAAGGCTGATCAACAGATGATGCCAGGGTTTGAATATCTGAAGTGTTAAACTTGGTTAGTGTAGGGTTTTGTTGGGTTCAAAACATATAAGTAAAGCACAACGGAAATTTAAAATTTTATTCTTACTCCAACAATTACTTCTGATATGGTTATATGATGTTGAAAAGTAAGCATCAATGATGTTGAAAAGTAAGCATCAACAACCATTCTTTTTTCAACCGTTGAAAATGGCTCAACCATCATTGTTGAATAAGTTTGACTCACTTCTAGTTGTAAAATCAGCCTTGAGTATGTGTGTTCACACGGTATGTTCACACGTATGTTCACATGATGATGAATGGCTATAAAATAGCATTCTCCCTCACTTACAAACAATCCCACAATCAAGCTTGTAAAGCTTCAGTAAAATAGAGTGAGGATCCTGAGAGAGAATTGAGTGTTGTAAACATTCTTCACATTTGAATATTGAGAGTTTGTTGCCTCCCGTGGACTTAGACAATTTGCCGAACCACGTAAATTTTTGTGTTCTTATTTTCTTTTCATGTTTTACTACGTTTCCGCACAATATAGGACAATCAAACCTGTAAAGTAAACTTGAACATAACACTTACAAGTTCTAAAAATCTGAAGTCTTTTACTAAAAGGTGAACACGCGATTGCCCTTTCGACTGCAAGCACCTTGCTACGATGTAGGAAATCTTGGTATAAGATTGAGAGAGTTTTATCCTAGACTCTAAGTCTATAATTATTTAATAGAATTAGCATTTTATTAAAAATGGGGTAGTGCTGTATATATAGTAAATTTTAGGTCAAAATTATATTAGGGTTGGGCTCTAAGCCTGGCCCAAAAACTGAGGTGCAGTGGGCCAATTTGACTGGGCCCACTGTCGGGTCGGCGCCGTGGCTCAGCCTAGTAGGCGCCGCGGTGCCTTATGTCCAACAACACTCCTCGTTTTAATATATTCAACACATTTAATTAAATAAAAAATCCAATTTTGACTTAATTGAATAATTTCCATCTAATAGAAATTATTCCATTATTATCAATTTAAATATCTCGATGTCAAATAGAATATTTAATACTTTTTCAATACATCCTTAGATCGAAGAAACAATCGACATAGTGTAACCCTATAGGCCTTTACATATTGACACTAATCCAATTAAGGTCCATACAGAACTCCTAGATTGCGTCGTACGACGAACTCAATATGTGATGTACGTTTACATGAATCTAACAAACATAACCTTTATGTGAGATGATAAATTCTTTTCATTCGCGACACACTCGATCAGGCTTAGAATTTGCTATGTGTCTATCAAAATGGCTTGATCACTTTATCTCATCTATATTAGTTGACAACTAGATCATATTCTAAATATGTCTCTTGTATTGGCCAACGACTTGGTCGACCCAATATCACTGAGAAGTTGGGTGCTCTCTCGAATATCCAATCGAGGAATGAATTCTACTCTTGGCTCAACTACCACATTAGTTTACATCAAAATGCACCAAACACAAGCCGTATCTTATCCTATAAGGAGTTTAAGCTTATGACATGGTCAAAGTACATTACTCTGTAAATAAGGTGCGTATTGACCTTAAGTCAAAGGTCCTTTATCTCCCACACGCCGATAACACTATAGACATTGTATAACAAATAGTTTATCGGCAGGGTATACCAATACTTCTCCAAAAGTATCCATGTGTCCATCACGAGTAACCATTAGTCGTAGTTGTGAGACATACTACATTCTCTAAGAATGTGATGCAAACCACATGTCGACTTATAGCATATCATCGATATCCCATTCTCGATGATCATTATTCAAGGCTATTTTGAGAATTACGTTCTATCATTAATATCTCACTTTACTAATGACAACGTAAGCTCAAGAAATGCACATTAATGAATAATTACAAACAATCAAATAATAATTCAATAATTGCAAATGCCATAAAAATATTAATCTTATTAATAATACGAATGTGTTCAAGTATATTTGTACCTAATAATGATTGTCTCTAGGACATACATACTTTCAATCTCCCACATGGCCTACATTCAATCTCCAATGTATCTAATACCCATGTTTTCAAAATGACCATTATGCTTAACTAAGCTTAATGGTTTAGTAAATGGGTCAGCTAGATTATCATCTGTGGGAACATAATCTAATCTTATTTCTTCAGTTTCCACCATCTCCCTGAGTATGTGGTATTTCCTAGGTACATGTTTATTTCTGTTTGTTGATCTTGGTTCCTTAGCTTGCGCAATCGCACAAGTGTTGTCACAATAAATCGTTATTGGACAAGTGGCACTTGGAACAACCCCTAGTTCCTTCAAGAACTCAGATATCACGACATCTTCTTTACTAGCTTCCGATCCAGCAATGTACTCAACTTCAGTTGTAGAATCAGCAGTGGTTGCTTGCTTAGAACTTTTCCAACTCACTACTCCACCATTGTAAATGAAGGCATATCCAGATTGAGACTTGAAGTCATCAAGATCTGTCTGGACGCTAGCATCAGTGTATCCAGTAGCCACTAGCTTCTCTTATCTATCATAGACTAAGAAATATTCTTTAGTTCGTCTAAGATACTTAAGAACACTCTTGACTACTTTTCAGTGTTCTTCCCTTGGATTCTGCTGGAATTTGCAAGTCATACTAAGTGGCATACATGATTGATCCTATAGCTGAAGCATATGGGATTCTCTTCATGCGTTCAAGTTCTGCAACAGTAGAAGGACTATCCTTATTTGATAACTTGATGCTTTGACCCATAGGAAGACCTCATTTCTTGGAGTTTTCCATAGAGAATCATCTTAGCACTTTGTCTATGTATATGGACTGTGACATCCCCAACAATCTATTAGGTATATCTCTATAGATCCTAATTCCAAGAATGTAGCAAGCTTCACCCAATTCCTTCATCATAAAGGTGCTGGATAACCATTCCTTGACTGATTGCATGAGAGTCTTATTGTCTCCCATTATTAATATGTCATCTACATATATAACAATGAAGACAATACTCTCTTCCTTGCGCTTACTATAAACGCAAGAATCTTCTTTACTTCTAACAAAGTCAAACGATTTGACTGCTTTGTCAAAGAAAATATTCCAACTTCTTGAGGCTTGCTTAAGTCTATAAATGGACTTCTGTAGCTTGCATACTTCTTTGGGCTTAGTCTTGGATGTAAAACTCTCAGGTCATATCATATACACCTCCTCAATTAGGTTACCATTAAGGAAAGCAGTTTTAACATCCATTTGTCAAATGTCATAATCATAGTATGCAGATATTGCAAGCAAAATCCGAATGGACTTAATTTTTGCAACAGGTGAAAAAGTTTCATCATAATCGACACCAGGCCGTTGATTATAACCTTTAGCCACCAATCTTGCCTTATAAGTCTGTGCCTTGCCATATATATCAATCTTCTTCTTGAAGACCCATTTGCATCATATGCGTCTAACCCCTGCTGGAAAATCAACCAAGTTCCAAACTTGATTGATGTGCATCGAGTCCATCTCAGATTTTATGGCTTCTTGCCATCTCTGCGAATCAATGTCTAACATAGCATCGCTGTAGGTTGTAGGTTCATCGTCATCAGGAATATTTATCTCATTGTGTGTTTCAACAAGGAAATTAAGTCTTTCAGGTGGACGATGAGTCCTAGTGGTCCTACAGAGTTGATTATTCTGCGTTTCAGTGTTTGTTGTATTCTGATTATGAAAATGTCTTTGTGTGCTGGACAATCCATCACCTTGAGAGCTTTCAGGAATGTCATTTTCATGTATTTCCTGAATGGAATGATGTACAGCCATTGTATCATCTTTCATTAGTTGTGTATGAGAGCCTTGCATTTCTGCACTATCTCTCATAGCACTCCCACTGGTTGAAGGACGTACTCTAAGTACCCAATCTTCACCAAATACTCCCACTAAATCCTTGTATAGGTCATTCGACAAGGGTTCAACTTCTGTGTTATCTTGTGGTTCTTGAATTTCTTCAAGTTCTATTTCATTGCAGCTCTGTTCCTTGTAGACATAGTCTTCTTCAAGGAAAGTTGTATTTCTAGAAGCAATGACCTTATGTTCTCTAGGAAGATAGAAATAGTATCCCTTAGTTTCATTTAGATACCCCACAAAATAATATTTCTCACTTTTAGATTCCAACTTGTCAGTAAGCATCTTCTTTAAATATGCAGGGCACCCCTAAGGTCGCATGTGTTTAAGTGTTGGATTTTTGCCATTCCATATCTCATATGGAGTTTTATCCACTGACTTTGAAGGAACTATGTTCAGAATATAAATTGAGCTTTGCAATGCATAACCCCAAAGGTATGTTGGTAGAGTTGAGAAACTCATCATGGATCTAACCATATCTAATAGGGTTCGATTTCTCCTTTCAGCAACACCATTCATTTGTGGCATTTCAGGAGGTGTCCACTGTGATTGGACTCCATGAAGCTTCAAGTAATCCAGAAATTCTTTACTTAAGTATTCACCTCATCGATCTGATCGAAGGGTCTTGATACTTGTTTCAGGTTGCTTCTCTACTTCTGACTTGTACTCCTTGAATTTCTCAAAGGCTTCGGACTTGTGTTTCATAAGATACACATGCCCAAACCTTGTGAAATCGTCTGTAAAAGTGATGAAGTAAGGGAAGCCTCCCTTGGATTGAGTTGAAAATGACCCACATACATCAGTATAGACCAACTCAAGTACCTCTTTGGCTCGCACACCTTTCCCAGAAAGTAGCTTGTTGGTCATCTTTCCTCTCAAGAAAGATTCACAGTTACCATATGACTCCAAGTCAAATGGTTCAAGATAGTCTAACTTTCTTAATCTAGGTATCCTTGATTCATTGATGTGACCAAGTCTACAGTGCCATAAGTAGGTGGGGTTTCTTGGATTACTTATCTTAGCTCGTTTATTTTACATATTGAAAATTTCACGACTACAATTGAGAACATACAAACCATCTACAAGCGGAGCATTTCCACAAATAAAACCATTAAAAGACAATACATAACTGTCATTGGCAATAAATGAGGAAAACCCCTCAATGTCTAACACTGGTATAGAAATAATATTCCTCATCAATGAGGGAACAAAATAACAATTATTTAGTTCTAAACAAAAGCCCGAAGGTAAATCTAGTCAATAAGTTCCCACGCGTTTAGTATCTACTCTTACTCCATCTCCAACGCCCATGTCTACCTCCCATGGTCCAACCTTTCTGCTGTCAATCAAACCCTGCACATTATTACAAATGTGTGATCCACAAGCGGTATCCAATACCCAGCAGTGAGAGTTACTTATAGACATATTTATTTCAATGACAAACATACCTTGTCCAATAGAGCTAGAAGCACCTAGTGTTTTCCCTCCTCCTGGAGCTGTGCAGTCCTTCTTCCAGTGCCCTTTCCTTTTTTGCAGTTGAGGCACACATCCGAAGCTACCTTTGCCTTCTTCTGAACACCTCCTCTAGGTTTTAAAATTGTGGGTGCATCAACTGCCTTAACCTTCTTCTTCTGCATATTCTTACTCTTGGGTTTGAACTTGCTAGATGAGCACAGCTTTACCCTTAGAGGTAGATAATTCAAAGGTCTTCAACATGTTATGAAGTTCTGGTAGACTCGCCTTGGTCCCATTCATATTGAAGTTCACAATGAAGTTTTCAAATGAACTAGGAAGTGAATTCAGGATCAGGTTGACATAGACTTTTATAGGCAGCTTCGTTTCAATCGAAGTTAACCTTTCTATCAACCCAATCATCTTCAGAACATGCGCTGACACTTGACCCCTTTCGTTCAGCTTACATTTGAAAAGTTCTCTCAACAATTCATACTCTATTGTTTGATACTGTGAGCCATAGCGACTCTTCAAGTGTTCTAGCATTTCATTAGGGGCCGTGTTTTCATGTTGCCTCTGTAACTCCACATTCATGGAAGACAACATTACACACTGTGCCGAGGTAGCATCGTCTAGATGTTTCTGATAAGCCACCTTGTCAAATAGGGCATACTCACCATTTTCAGCAGGGACTGTGGGGAACACTGTGTCCAACACATACTTAATCCTTTCTTGTCTTAACACTAATCACAGATTTCTCAATCAGTCAGGGTAATTTGCTCTAATAAACTTGTTTGTCTCGACCTACATTTTCAGCGACAGATTTGACATTTTATATAGTTTGAAGAATTAGATTTAGACTTGAAATTAAACTCTAATATAATTTCTATTAAACACATTCGTTAACTAATTAATATGGTCTTTAATTTAATTAGCTCCCACTATTTTAACATACTTTTTGACCCATGGAAGAATACTGACTCATATCAAATATGGTCATAATGGGCCATGATCCAGGTTCATGTTATCTCCGCTTTTGTTGTGGTTGATAACTTCAACAACACAACCTGGTAGGTCTCCAAACCAATTACAAACAATTTGTAACTCATGGTTGACCAAATATTCCAAACAATCGATCTGCGTCCCTCGGCTTGTCTGACGATGTGGCGCCAAGACAGCCTAGCAAGTCAACCCCGTTATGCGACTGTAATTATGTATCTAAGTGAGTTTTGCCTTATAGAGCAAATATTGTGGTGTAAATACTCATGAAGGTTTATCACCCACTTCTACATTTAACATGCATCTATGAAAGAGTCTGAGTCCTCGTAAACTTAGAGCAAATGCTGTGCCATAAATACTCATCTCGCCGAAAAGGATTTTGCACTACAATCAATTATAACGGACGACGCGTTCATTTTAAATGAGACTTATATTAAATTTTGGGGAACATTTCTAATTTAGGGTTTTAACCAAGATCAACTCTAGCATGCTATGTCAAACAAAACATCTTAACTATCATGCAAAATCAACTAAGCACATACTGGGTACCGCCTTTTCAAGCATGATATTTAAGCGGTTTAAATAGATACTGGGTGCCGCCTACCCACACAATTATTTGCAGACGCTATTCTAGTAATTTAAATGATAAACATATTGACATTTAGCACATAAACTACATACTTATCAACTAATATATTGTATAATAATAATCATGGGTTAAACATTCTTAACATATTTTTTTAAAATCTGGACAGGTGGCACATCGGCGCTCCACCATGGAACTGCGGGGTGTGTAAGGCAGTAGCCTTTCGGCTTTTGCAGTGTATTAGGGCCGCGGCGCTCCACCATGGAGTTGCGGTGCCTACTGTCTAGTAAGTCAAAAATTTAAAACGTAGCTTCCAATCGCGGATTTTGGACAGGAGCTGCGGCTCCTTCCTGTCACCGTGATAGGCGTCGCGTCGCCTCCTCGAAACCCTAGCAAGCACCGCGATGCCCTACCATAGTGTCGCGGCCCCGACATCCTGACAAAATATATCTGTGTTGATTTTCTAAAAATCATCCAAACCCTAAATCCAATTTAGGGATCAGATCACAGATCCTTTATCATCACCCACCATTATCAATAACGCACATATCGACCACCATCCATTCCTACCTGTTCTTCATCGTGCACCATGTTTGTAATGAACCGGTTATTTGCACTTTGGCTTAGTCCGAGTTAGAACGGAATGACTTCCTCGATTTAGAATAGTTGATAGTTTAGGGTGACATAAAAAGGTTAATTGTTTAGTCAAGATATGTAGGATTTCAAGAAGCCTTGTTTTAATTTAGTTTGAAAACCAATTTTAAGTTTAACCCATATTATTATCTTATTCAATTGTTATATAACCATTGACCAGTCTGGGCTTTGATACCATTGTAGGATTTTGTTGGATTCAAAACACATAAGTAAAGCACAACAGAAGTTTTAAATTTTATTTTCTTACCCCCAACAATTCCTTCTGGTATGGTTATATGACAATCAAACCTGTAAAGTAAACTTGAACATAACACTTACATGTTATAAAAATCTGGAGTCTTTTACTAAAGGGTGAACACACGATTGCCCATTCAACTGCAAACATCTTGCTACGGTGTATTCATGTGTCAAGAAAGTCAGGAAATCTTGGCAGAGGTTTGAGAGAGTTTTATCCTAGACTCTAAGTCTAGAATTGTTTAATAGAATGAGTGTTTTATTAACAATGGGGTAGTGCTGTATATATAGTAAATTTTAGGTCAAAATCTTATTAGGGTTGGGCTCCAAGCCTGGCCCAAAAACCGAGGCGCAATGGGCCAGTCTGACTGGGCCCACTGCCGGGTCGGCGCCACGGCGCCTTACGTCTAATAACGCTCCTCGTTTTAATATATTCAACACATTTAATTAAATCAAAAATTTAATTTTGACTTAATTGAATAATTTTCATCTAATAGAAATTATCCCATTATTATCAATTTAAATAACTCGATTTCAAATTGAATATTTAATACTTTCTCAATACATCCTTAGATCGAAGAAACAATCGACATAGTGTGACCCTATATGCCTTTACATATTGACACTAATCCAATTAAGGTCCATACAGAACTCCTAGACTGCACCGTACGACGAACTCAATATGTGAAGTACGTTTACATGAATCCAACAAACATAACCTTTATGTGAGATGATAAATTCCTTTCATTCGCGACACACTCGATCAAGCTTAGGATTTGCCATGTGTCTATCCAAATGGCTTTATCACTTTATCTCATCTATATTAGTCGACAACTAGACCATATTCTAAATATGTCTCTTGCATTGGGCAATGACTTGATCGACCTAATATCACTGAGAAGTTGAGTGCTCTCTCGAATATCCAATCGAGGAATGAATCTTATTATTGGCTCAACTACCACCTTAGTTTATATCATAATGCACCCAACACAAGTCGTATCTTATCCTATAAGGAGTTTAAGCTTAGGACAGGGTCAAAGTACATTACTCTGTAAACAAGGTGTGTGTTGACCTCAAGTCAAAGGTCCTTTATCTCCCACACGCCGATAACACTATAGACATTGTATAACAAATAGTTTATCGGCAGGGTATACCAATACTTCTCCAAAAGTATCCATGTGTTCATCACGAGTAACCATTACTCGTAGCTGTGAGACATACTACATTCTCTAAGAATGTGATGCAGACCATATGTCGACTTATAGCATATCATCGATATCCCATTCTCGATGATCATTAGTCGAGGATGTTTTGAGAGTTACATTCTATCATTAATATCTCACTCTACTAATGACAACGTAACCTCAAGGGATGCACATTAATGAATAATTACAAACAATCAAATAATAATTCAATAATTGTAAATGCCATAAAAAATATTAATCTTATTAATAATACAAATGTGTTCAAGTATATTTGTCCCTAATAATAATTGTGTCTAGGACATACATACTTTCAATTAGTTCCCAACTAATTGGGATGTTAATTCTTAAAGAATGTACAGTGGTTTTTGGTAATGCTCTTTAAGTTTGCTGCATGTTTTTTTATGTAGAGGAAACTGCAGGTTGCTTTTGTTTTATAGTCATCAATTTATTAATTTATTTCTTTTTAATATGATCATGAAAATAATGGAATAGATAGAGTAGTGGCCACGGAGGAGAATAAAGAGAAGAGAAATAAAAAACTTGAAAGGAAAAGTGGGACCTACAAATTTTATTTGTCTCAAATAAAAAATTCATATAATTAAATAATATATATTAATATATTTTAAAAAATATTAAGAGTATTAATTATATATTGGCCATTAAAAATGACATGTTTATTATTATATAAGTTTTAAAATTTATTTTTTTCTTCTCAATTGCTTCCAAGAAAGTGAGTACAATGTCTCTACTTAGGGTACATTTAATGCACTATCAATAAGAATATGGAGGTAAATAATTGCAAGTAATGTTTAATTGCTAAAGTAAGTTTTCGGTGCAAATTTAAATATGAAAAGACATATTTTCTCTTTATTTTATATCTTGGTCCAGATCTTACATATGCATACACTATATAAATCTATGTTAATCTAAAAGTGAAAAGCTTCAAACCAAACCAAGATGTTAAGAAACTAGAACATCCCGTTAAGTTGATGGACCAGTATGATTTTTATCATGCATGAATATTAATGTAAAAAACATAAGTCACAAATTTGTGGTTAAAATTTAAATTGCGCTACTGGGAGCTTTCTTCTTCTACTACATTTTATTTAATGCCTTGGTCCACATTGTATATGCACCTTCTTTTAATTTTTCATTTGATGTCTAATATACGCAACAGGGAGTAAGATTAATACGGATTCACGTCGTATAAGGCTCATTAAAGAAAAAACACTCTCTATTAAGATTTATTTTCATATCGTAGCCTCGAACTTAAGACCTCTGATTAAGGTTGGAGGGTATCCACCCACAACCATTGTTGGTGGTCCAGATCTTTTGCTAATACTACATGAATTTTAAACAAAGTTTTATTACAAAAAATGTTGGGTTTAAATGATAGATTGAATGGGAAATGGAGGGAGTTCCCTCTTGCTCTATAAAATAATCATTTGTCCCACATCGGTAGTGGAAAGAAAAGTGGGAGTTGTCCCACATCGGTAGTGGAAAGAAAAGTGGGAGTTGTCCCACATCGGTAGTGGAAAGAAAAGTGGGAGTTGTCCCACATCGGTAGTGAAAAGAAAAGTGGGAGTTCTCTCTTGCTTTATAAAATAAGCATTTGTCCCACATCGGTAGTGGAAAGAAAAGTTCTTCTACTTATAAGTAGAATTAATCCTTCTTGTCAATAAAAGGGTTGAGGGGGCAAGGACCCCTCGCGCCGTTGTCGTCGCTCGCTCGGCTCGGCTTCGGCTTCGGATTCGGTCAAATGATCTGATTGATTGATAATCTTTAAATAATTAATTAACTTATCCAATCCTACCCGTTAGTGACCCTGACCCGCGACCCGGTCGGATCCGCGTGTCTGACCCGCGACCCGATTTCTTTCCCACATTTAAATTTCCCACCAGTTTTAGTGACTGTTCAGAAGGGTTGCAAACCTTCAGAAACAGTACTTCCATGGCTATAAATTCGGTTGATTCCTCAGAATTTTACTTACGAATTTTCTGAACAACACAAACTTTTTCTTCTTCTGCATAAACAAATTATGTGTGATATACTGCTGTTGAGTAGTTCGCCGCTACCTGAATTTGGAGTACTACTATTCTGGTAAGATAATCGTTCTATCCTGGGAGGGGATATTCCATCAACCTCGAGTACTGTGAGAGGAATAATTTCCTTAAGGACACACTTTGAACTAAGTGGGCTCGATTATATTCTGAAAAAAATATTCTTATTTTTCCAACACTGATTCTGTTTATTTTAAGTAATTATTATTTACTGGTTTTTTGGAATACAGATTAATAACAATCTTAAGGAAATTATATTTTTAGATTAATCTGTATTCTGTTTTGGAGACTAAAACCTGTGTGGTTTTCTACTTCGTATGAAATTTCATATTCTGACTTGAAGACATAAAAACTTCGTTGGAATATTAAAGTTCATACTTGTACAACTATTTGAAGAACATAAAAACTTCATTGTTGTTTGTATTCGGTTTGGAGATTAAAACTTGTGTAGTTTTCTACTCCATATGAATATTAGTATTCTGACTCGAAGATATAAAAACTTCGTTGGAATACTAAAGTTTCATAATTATACTGCGATTTGAAGAAATAGAATCTTCATCGTCTAAGTCTGTGATTGAATTGCTATTCGGTTTTATTAACTAAAACAGTTTGTCGATTTGACAGTGACAAACGAATAATGGCAATTGAGACTGGAACTACCTCTGCGAATACGCACCGGCGGTTACTCCTACAACCCGTACCGTGCCACCGCCGAGAAACTGCGAAGTTCACCGGTACCAACTTTAAAGTATGGCGACAAAGAATGTTCTTTTGGCTTACCACCCTTGGTATGCAAAAGTTCACCAAATGAGGACCCTCCCGTGCTGCCGCCGACATGCCCGACAACCAACAGTTCATGGTTACCGAGGCTTGGAAACAGGGCTGATTTTTTGTGCAAAGGCTACATTTTGAGTGCCTTAGAAGATGACTTGTACAACGTCTACGGTCAAGAGAGAGACTTCCAAAGAATTATGGAGTGCACTTGAAAAGAAGTACAAAACGAAGATGCTTGCTGGAAGAAGTTTATTGTTGCCAAATTCCTAGACTACAAAATGGTAGATGGAAAAACCGTTGGAACCCAAGTTCAAGAGCTTCAACTTATCTTCCATGACCTTATTGCTGAAGGTATGGTAGTAAATGAAGCGTTCCAAGTGGCTGCAATGATTGAGAAGTTGCCGCCCTCATGGAAAGATTTCAAGAATTATCCTAAGCACAAAAGAAAGGAAATGAAGTTGGAAGATCTTGTGATTCGTCTCAAGATCGAGGAAGATAACAAAACCACTGAGAAGAGGTACCGTAAGACTTCACCAATTGAAGGGGCAAACATCGTTGAAGATGATGTTCTGAAAGAGAACAAGAAAAGGAAGAGGCCTTCTGGGAAGGAGAAGGATTCCAACAAGAAAAAGTTCAAGGGCAACTGCTTTAATTGTGGGAAAGCTGGCCACAAAGCCCCAGATTGTCGTCTCCCGAAAAAGAACAAGGGAAAAGGACAAGCCAATATGGTGGAAAAGAATGATGATATAGATGATCTGTGTGCAATGCTATCATAGTGCAATTTGGTTGGGAACCCAAAGGAGTGGTGGCTTGATTCTGGTGCCACTCGACATGTTTGCGCTACAAAAGAAGCATTTGCAACCTATGCTCCCGCCGGGACCCGAAGAGGTACTTGTTTATGGGAAATACCGCAACACCAAGGTTGAAGGATATGGGAAGATACTTCGAAGATGACTTCCGCAAGGTCCCGACTCTCAACAATGTTATGCACGTTCCAACAATTCGGAAGAATTTAGTTTCAGTCGGACTACTCGTCAAAAACGGGTTTAAGTGTGTGTTGGTTAGTGAGAAAATTGTAATAAGTAAGAATGATTTGTTCATAGGAAAGGGCTACCTCACCGAGGGCCTTTTCAAACTCAATGTAATGGTTGTTGACAGTATTAATAAGAATTCATTTTCGTCTTACTTATTGGAGTCAAATGATTTATGGCATGTTCGTTTAGGACATGTCAACTACAAAACCTTGCGAAAATTGATTAATTTAGAAGTATTGCCTAAATTCGAGTGTACTAAATCTAAATGTGAAATCTGTGTTGAATCTAAGTTTGTTAAACATCCATATAAGTCTATTGATAGGAATTCAAATCCTTTAGACTTAATTGGCACAGATATATGTGATATGAAGTCAATACCATCTCGCGGTGGGAAAAAGTATTTTATAACTTTTATTGACGATTGCACTCGATATTGTTATGTGTATTTGCTTAATAGTAAGGATGAAGCAATTGATGCATTTAAGCAATACAAAAACGAAGTGGAAACTCAATTGAATAAAAAGATAAAATAGAAGTGATAGGGGTGGAGAGTACGAATCTCCTTTTGCAGAGATATGTTTAGAATATGGAATTATTCATCAAACTACTGCCCCTTACACACCACAATCAAATGGAATTGCGGAAAGGAAAAACCGAACATTAAAGGAAATGATGAATGCCTTACTAATAAGTTCCGGTTTACAGCAAAGCTTGTGGGGGGAGGCTATCCTTACAGCTAACCGAATACTCAACAGGGTGCCCCACAGCAAAACACAATCTATTCCATATGAACTATGGAAAGGAAGAAAACCCAACTTGAAATATTTCAAAGTGTGGGGGTGTTTAGCAAAGGTCCAAGTTCCAAGTTCCTTTGCCCAAAAGGGTAAAAATCGGATCAAAAACTGTGGATTGTGTTTTTATTGGCTATGCTACAAACAGCAAAGCTTGTCGGTTTTTGGTTCACAAATCGGACAATCCCAAAATACATGTTAATACGGTAATTGAATCAGATAATGTTGAATTCTTTGAAAACATTTATCCGTATAAAACTGAATGTGAGTCGTCAAGTGAAAGATCTAAACGACCGCGGAAAGAACCAAAGGAAAATACACCAAGTAAAAAGGATGCAAGGCGTGCAAACGTCAAAGGACATCAACTTCCTTTGGACCAGATTTTGTGACATTCTTGCTTGAAAATGAGCCTCAAACATTTAAAGCAGCGATGTCTTCTTCTGATTCAGCATTTTGGAAAGAGGCAGTCAATAGTGAGATTGAATCAATTTTGAACAATCATACATGGGAATTTGTTGATCTTCCTCCTGAAAATAAACCTTTAGGATCAAAATGGATTTTTAAAAGGAAAATGAAAGCTGATGGCACTATTGACAAATATAAGGCAAGACTTGTGGTCAAAGGTTATAGACAAAAAGAAGGCCTTGATTACTTTGACACATACTCGCCGGTAACAAGAATAACATCTATTCGGGTGTTAGTGGCACTGGCGGCCGTATATGGTCTTGAAATCCATCAAATGGATGTCAAGACAGCTTTCTTAAATGGAGAATTGGAGGAAGAAATTTACATGGAACAACCTGAGGGTTTTGTGGTTCCTGGTAAAGAAAGGAAAGTGTGCAAACTTGTTAAGTCACTTCATGGACTTAAACAAGCACCCAAACAATGGCATGCGAAATTTGACCAAACAATGTTGGCAAATGAATTTAAGATTAATGAGTGTGACAAATGTGTTTACATTAAAAATACTCCAAATCATGAAGTCATTGTTTGTTTATATGTTGATGACATGTTGATAATGAGTAGATATATTACCGATGTAAATGCTACGAAGCGTATGCTGGCTAGCAAATTTGATATGAAAGACTTAGGAGTTGCTGATTTGATCTTAGGCGTCAGAATTCATAAAACTCCACAAGGTCTAGCATTATCGCAGTCTCATTATATTGAAAGAGTACTTGACAAGTTTAAGTATTTAACTTTCAATGTTGCAAAGACTCCAATTGATGTAAGTTTTGCACTTCAAAAGAATAAAGGTGAAAGTGACTCACAATTGGACTATGCACGAGTTTTGGAAAGTTTGATGTATATTATGAATTGTACACGACCAGATATAGCATGTGCTATAAGCAAGCTGAGTCGATTCACGAGTAATCCTAATCAAACTCATTGGATGGCAATGAAACGAGTCTTGGGGTATTTAAAACACACCAAAGACTATGCTTTGCATTATAACAAATATCCCGCCGTGATCGAAGGATATAATGATGCAAATTGGATCACCGGATCATCTGAAGTTAAATCCACGAGTGGTTATGTTTTCACAATTGGGGGTGGATCAGTGTCTTGGAAATCATCAAAACAGACATGCATCGCCCGCTCTACAATGGAATCTGAATTTATAGCTTTAGACAAGGCCGGTGAAGAAGCTGAATGGCTCCGAAATTTCTTAGAAGATATTCCATTCTGGCCCAAACCTTTGGCTCCTATATGTATACATTGTGACAGTCAAGCAAAGAATAGGTAGGGCAGGGAGCGTAATGTACAACGGAAAATATCGTCACATACGACGAAGATACAATACCGTTAGACAACTCCTCTCTAGTGGCGTTATCACGATTGACTATGTAAAGTCAAGAGATAACGTGGCGGATCCGCTTACAAAAGGCTTATCTAGAGAGGGAGTTAGTAGATCATCAATGGGAATGGGGTTAAGGCCGAGGACAAGTCATCATGGCGGTAACTCTACCTAGCAGACTAGAGATCCCAAGAGCTAGGTTCAAGGAGATCAAACAAAGTTGTGACTGGCGGTTCAACATTGTCAAATAACTCAACCCATTCTCGGATGAAGACAATGTTCAGAAATAAGGATAAAACCTTATGGCTTGTTAATGAGTTAACAAAGCATTAAGGTTCTTTAATGATTATCTAAATCTGGCAGTGTATGACCAGATAATGTGGCTATAGGACCACATGTTTAGAAATCACCTATGTGAGTGTTAAGTGTAAGCCGCTTTAAAGGGGAATGACAATAAAGGCCCATTCTCTACACACTCATGAAACCATGAGGTGTTCATGGCTGAAACGAACACAACCGTGAGAACCATAAACGGTTGAGGGTTGATTGTGTGACTTATGTTGTCTAGGTATACAACAAAGTTCGACAGTTCAAAGATATCAAATCTACCGATTGATCGAGTACATCCGATATAAGTTCACTACGGAAAGTTCAAAGGGAAACCTACTTATCCAGATGCAGTCAATTCTCGCTTGTATATCACACTTGTCTGCGCATTCCTTTATCTTATAGCCATTCCCCATTCATGTGGGGGATTGTTGGGTTTAAATGATAGATTGAATGGAAAATGGAGGGAGTTCCCTCTTGCTCTATAAAATAATCATTTGTCCCGCATCGGTAGTGGAAAGAAAAGTGGGAGTTGTCCCACATCGGTAGTGGAAATAAAAGTGGGAGTTGTCCCACATCGATAGTGGAAAGAAAAGTGGGAGTTGTCCCACATCGGTAGTGGAAAGAAAAGTGGGAGTTGTCCCACATCGGTAGTGGAAAGAAAAGTGGGAGTTGTCCCACATCGGTAGTGGAAAGAAAAGTGGGAGTTCTCTTTTGCTTTATAAAATAAGCATTTGTCCCACATCGGTAGTGGAAAGAAAATTTCTTCTACTTATAAGTAGAATTACTCCTTCTTGTCAATAAAAGGGTTGAGGGGGCAAGGACCCCTCGCGCCGTCGTCGCTCGGCTCGGCTTCGGCTTCGGCTTATCTGATTGATTGATAATCTTTTTGGACCAAATTTTCTTTAATTTTTAATTATTTAATTAAATTAATTAACTTATCCAATCCTACCCGTTAGTGACCCTGACCCGCGACCCGGTCGGATCCGCTTGTCTGACTCGCGACCCGGTTTCTTTCCCACATTTAAATTTCCCACCAGTTTTAGTGACTGTTCAGAAGGGTTGCAAACCTTCAGAAACAGTACTTCCATGGCTATAAATTCGTTTGATTCCTCAGAATTTTACTTACGAATTTTCTGAACAACACAAACTTCTTCTTCTTCTGCATAAACAAATTATGTGTGATATACTGCTGTTAAGTAGTTCTCCGCTACCTGAATTTGGAGTACTACTATTCTGGTAAGATAATCGTTCTATCCTGAGAGGGGATATTCCATCAACCTCGAGTACTGTGAGGGGAATAATTTCCTTAAGGACACACTTTGAACTAAGTGGGCTCGATTATATTCTGAAAAAATTATTCTTATTTTTCCAACACTGATTCTGTTTATTTTAAGTAATTATTATTTACTAGTTTTTTGGAATACAGATTAATAACAATAAATACTTACAATGTTTTCTGTGAATTAATTATTCTAAGTCTAAAAAGCAGTAGTGGTGAAAAACTAGAGTATTGGTACTTTGTAAAATTGACGACAGCTGAAAGAAGAAAAATAAATAATGAGATAAAATAGTTGAGTTATTAGTGCTCCATCTTTTTAACGAAGTCAAATACAAAATTTCATACTTCCCCTTGGTCTCAAATTATCTTCTTTTTTTTACACGCCTCTTGGAAATATTAATGAGGAGAGGTATTTAACTAATTTACTCTTATTTATGTCTAAGTTATAATCTCTTTCCATTAAATTGTTAGTCTATTTATGTTTCATTTTCATTAATGACAAAGTTCTACTAAAGATAAAATGGAGAATAAGTAATTAATTGTGACTTAAACTTCTAAAATAACAAATAATTTGAGACAACTAATTTAGTAACCGCGACATATAATTTGATACGGATAAAATATTTAATTTCTTGAAGTATTTTTTTTCCGTGAGTATCAATGTCAACCTACTATTATGGCATTTCTTCAAAATTTAAGAAGGTTTCACAAGCATGGACGTATTAAATGTCACTTTGCCAGCATTGATATATTCGTCAAAAAGTAAATCCAAAGATGTATCGTCGTAACTGTTACGTTCCTCGTTTTAAAGATAGTTCCATCTTCATAGAATGGGAAAAGGGTTAAATTTGCCCCTTTAGTATGCAAAAATGATCAAATTTACCCTCCGTTATAGTATCGGTTAAAAAATAACTCCGGCGTTATTTAAATGATTCAAATATACCATTTTTCTGTTAAGTCTATCCAAAATGGACTTCCAATGCCACATGACACCGACACTTGGTGAGATGGAAACCACATGATGCCATGTCACCCGCCAATCCATTTTACTCCATCCCCTTCTTCCCCCACTAGCATCTTCTCTCCTCAACCACCATTGCTATCATCAAAACTATCATGACCACCACCATTTTCATCGGTCACCACTTCCACCTACTTAACACCTTTCACTGTAATAATGTGCCTACTTTTTAAATGAAGATTTTTTTTTCAAGCTTAGCAAGTTTGACATTTCAAGTGAATAATAGGGTGATACATTTTTGAATACGGATGGAGGGTAATTAAGAAGAGTAAAGGAATATGTTTCTTGATTTTATTAATGAATGATTTACAATATATATAAGGTTACAAGAATATTTACTTTGATACAAATTAGGTAACTAATTAACCTAATTACAAAAGGATTATAATTCTACCTAAAATAGGAGATATACAAACGGGCACGGTCGCTACTGGCTGTTTCCGGCCGGCAGGGACTTCTCCTTCATGCTGCCGTTGATGCCAGAATTTCTTTTGCCGCGGCCCTTGCCGGACTGCGTGCTTCGGCGGTTGTTACGGGAGGAAGTGGACTGTTGCAAGTCCTATGGCCGACGGTTCTGGTTGTCGGACCGGGAGGCCCCGCCGTCGGCGGAGGGCCCGATAGTGGTGGTGAGGTAGACATCGACAATGCTGGCCCGAGTGGTGTTGCGCTTGAATTTCCGGGTTTTCTCAAGGATGAGCTTCGAACGGGCCTCATAAAACGGAGGTAACAACATGTATTGCTGAAGGATGGTGGCAATGCCGTCATAGAATTCGTTCAAACCTATAATAAGTTACATGACCAATCGTTGATAAGTGACTGGTGCGCCGACGTTGGAGAGTTGGTCGGAAAGCATCTTGAGTTCTTGACAATAGGCAGACACGTTTGGGAAATCGTCCTGATGAACGTCCTTGAACTGATTTTCAAGGTATAACGTTCGTTGAGTTTTATTGTCGTGGAAAATACTGTCCAAATGTTCCCATGTTTGGCAGGCGGTGACATCGGTCTCAATGATGATGTGCAACAGATCATTAGATATCATGACGTATATCCACTGGAGGACGGTTGCGTCCAAATGAGACCAGAGTGCATCATCAGAAGTCGAAGCCGATGGTACGTCTGTGGACTTTGGCGTGGGAGGGATGATGTGATCGATAGCTTCGTAAACACGACAATGGATCTTAAAAAGCTCCACCCACGAGGAATATTGACTTTTTTCCATCTCAAGAGTCACAAGAATGAAGTTTTTAATGTTGTTTACGGCAAGTGCCGGATGAAATTTGGTTTTGTCATCCATAGAAGAGGAAATTTAGGAGGGAGAATGGACGAAAAAACTAAGGTTCCGTCGTAGGGAAAAGAGGGGGGGCGAGAGAGGTCTGCGGCTAGGGTTCCGATGTGGGCTAGGTGCCGATGTGGAAAAAAGGTGACGGCCGAGAAGGTGTATCGACGACTAGGGTAGAGTTTGTAGTTTTAGTCTACTAATACCATAAATGAATATGTTGTTTTATTTTATTGATGAATGATTTACAATATATATAATGTTACAAGAATATTTATTTTGATACAAACTAGGTAACTAATTAACCTAATTACAAATGGATTATAATTCTATCTAAAATATGAGATATATAATTAATACAATTAATGAAAAAATATTAAAAAATATTCTATTAAATAGGGCTCTTCTTCCCGGCTTTTACTTTGATCTTGTGATGTGGTGCTAATAGTGCTACTATTGACCATTTCAAATACACTTTTATCTACTTGATGAGAATGAGTACTAGTACTGTTAAGCACGTCATCCAGTCCAACAGAAAATGTAATTATTATACTCTTGATAGATTGTTGTTGATAATTCCGTTGCTAGGCTAATAGCCGCTGCTCGTCACTGAAGAAATATTATTACAAGTACTGCCATTTAGCAAATTCATCGATGATGCAAGTAGGGTTGGGCGTATATCGGCTCGGTTCGATTTTGTATCCGAAAAATATGAACCGAATAAATATCGGTTTTTTTAAAAAAATGAATACAACTTTTTTTTTTAAAAAAAACCGATATGTTCGGTTTATATGCCGAACGTATTGGATTATCGGTTTTTTCTAGTAGGCCGGGTCGGGTCGGGGAATTTTATTTTTTTAAAAAGAATTGAATTTCCAAAACTGAAATTGACATTCACACCTACACTATCATGAAATTTTGACGTTGAAATCTATTGTGTATCGTGAGATGTTTACTAAAAAAAAAGGAAAATTAGAAATAGATTGGGGGGGAAAACACAAATTGATTGGGAAACCGGACGTTTTTCTAAAAATTGGCTGACCGGCCCCGTCTCGAAAAAATACGCAAAATTAAAAAAAAATCGGGTAAAACGGACATCCGAGCGTAGAGTTATGACCATTTAAAGTTTTATCAATTTACAACTACTTTTTCTCCCTACATTTTATGTCAATGCTTCCGTGATATGTTAATCAAGTTCATGCCGCATGCGACTTCCATAAAAGCCATATAGATTAGCTTCAATGGCTATGATTCAAGAGATAGTAGTAGCCTAAAATAAAAAATAAAAAATAAAAAAATATATATTTAATTCGGTTTTTCGGTTCGGTTCGTATCCAAAATTTAAAAACCGAACCGAATTTCGGTTCGGTTCGGTTTTTTCGGTTCTCCGGATTTTTTGCCCACCCCTAGATGCAAGCTGATTGGTGGAGCTAATTTGAGTACTTAAAAAAAATCACTTAAAAAGAAGTATGACATTATTACAGTGAGATTTTAAATAGGTGGAGGTGGTGACCGATGAAAATGGTGGTAGTCATGGTGGTGTTGATGATAGCAATGGTAGTTGAGGGGAGAAGATGCTAGTGGTGGAAGAAGAAGGGAAGGGCATGGGGTAAAATGGATTGGCGGGTGACATGGCATGTCATGTTGGCTCCACCTCACCAAGTGTCGGTGCCACGTGACGTTAGAAGTCCACCTATGATAGACTTAACGGAGGAAGAATATATTTGAACTATTTAAATAGCGTTAGAAGTTTTTTTAAACCATTAGTATAACAGAGGATAAATTTAATCTTTTTCGCATAGTAAAGGGCCAAATTTGACCCTTAACTGTCATAGAATTACGCAGCTTTCCTTGAGCATTCAACCTTGTACTTCTAAGTTGTTTACTCTAAAAAATATAAAGGTCATTGAATGATACAAGTAATTTTGTAAATGATGTGAATACAAAACAATATATTGTGCTAGTATATTGAACTTCTTAAAGCATATATATATATATTTTCTGTTCGAATTTATGTGATAATTTTTGCATTCCGATAGTTAAATTGATGAATTTTTTAAGCTAAATTGAACTCGGTCAACTTATTATTTTAAAATTAAAATTTAGATATTAAAAAATTATACAAAAAATTCTATAAGTTGCAATTCTTTAATGTCAATATGATAAAAAAATATATTTTAAAATATTTGTCAAAATTCACATAGTTCGAATCACGAAAAATAAAAAATGTCACATAAATTGAGATGGAGAATAACTCATAACACTTTTTAAAATATTATGTATGAGTTTTATAAATAAAAAATTCACTCATTGATAGCTTGATAGGCGGGTATGTCGGAGACTAGTTCATGTACTAATACATGCATAACTAATTTATATTATATTATTAATACCTACATAATTCTAATCAACAAACTATATGACACGCAACCTGGAGTAGCATCCAAATGATCAAAAGAAAAGAATGGGACCGAGTTGGCTGTCAAGAGCATCAACAAAGATTACACCACACACAAGAACAATACTCTCCCGTCTCAATTTATTTGAAGTTTGATCAATTTTGAGGTCAAACAACTTTATCTTTGACTTAATTTTAAATATAGATTTTTCAAATATTTTATAATAAAATTTATATATTTGAAAACTATATAAAATATATTATAAATCTGCATAATTAATAATTCACAATATATGAAAAGAGTTGATGAAAATCATAATAAAAAAAAAGTTGTTTGACTTCAAAGCTAATCAACTTTCAAACAAATTGGGACGGAGAGGGTAAGACTTTTAGTAAAACCAAGCAAAACTAGCTGTTAACATGCTATTGCAAATTGACAGAGATGATTGTCAAACAAGCTACAAAATACTATAGATATAGTACCACAAATTAATCATGCAGACATAACTTTTGCTCTATAAATCCCTCTAATTGATGTGATGTGCAATCTCAAAAAATCTCATTCATTCTTATCACCTTATAATCCTAATCAATTTTCGTTCAAGAATTCCTATTTCAGTTTCATTCTGATTTAAGGGCTGGAGGTAAAGGAAAGCAAAGGGTGCAATTGAATTTCCTTCTTTAACATAAAATGTACTGAATAAATAACGTAAAAATGAACTTTTTGGGGGTTATATACGAATTATTGTATCCCCTTAATTTAAAGGGTACATATCTAGTATAGTGGTGAGCCGATGATCTTTCGAAAACATCATACCTCTCAATGTATTACCTCCCAATGTAGGGATAGATCTGCGTACACTCTATCTTCATAGTCCACGTTGTGGGTTTTCACTAAATATATTGTTATTGTTGTATATCTAGTATAGTGGTGAAAGAGGTTCAAAAGTTTCTTTAGATCAAAAGTTCAAATCCTCAATATGACATTCTAGTGTAGCTTTGAATTCTTTAATATGAGTTTCTAGTATAGCTCATTTCTGAATCATGATTTCAGCAGTGTTTCTAGTGGTGTGGTCGTTAGCGCACAAAATCTTTCTTGTACTAAGACCCTTATGCTGCGGGGAAATTAATTTATTCCCAAGCATAGAAATCGGTATTTTGGAAGAAGTCAGCAAAAGTCAAACCGAAAACGTATATTATTTGAAGCATCGTCTAGTAGGAACCAATGGCACATGGGCTAGTATGTGATGGGGTAACGCTAGTCCTTGGACACAAAGCCAAGCAAAGTAGGGGGTGTCAAATAGGGGGTTAAAATGAGTAGTCCAACTGCTCAAAAGTTTTTTGAGCTGAAATGAGTTAAAAAACAAGACACAACCCAACCACCTTATTTATATTAAGTATTATTTATTTATTTGTTCTTTTATAATTTTTTACAGAATCTTATAAAACTCTTGTGTTTTCTTCATTATAGCTATATATAGCATATCAAATAAAAAATTATTTTTAAAAGTATATTTTGATAAGATTTCTCATGAGTAAAATCAGGTTATATATTAGCCCAATTTTTTATGGTCCGAATTGGACATGTCAAAATGGGTCATTCACACAAATGCCCCTATTTCGGGGTGGTCTTAATTTTTCACCTCAAATATGTGATCTTTAATATTTACCCTTTAGTATTTTAAGTGGCAAATAAGACGACGAAAATACCCCTGAAACTGAAACTTACATAACTTTTCCACGCGGCATAAATTCATATTTTTTGCATCATAATAATCCACGAATTGTGCCGTAAAAAGCATAAATTACTTATGCATTTACCGGCATAAGTTGTTATCACTTATAGCAACTTATGTTGGTAAAGGCATAATGTATTTCATAGCAACATGCATATCCATACACTAGATAACTTAGGTCGAAAGGGGCAATAGTCTATTTTCAGAAGATAAAAAACTCTATAAGCTTTAACAACTTATACCGGGAAGGGCAAAATATATTTCATAGCAACTCACATGCGGAAAATCGAACTTATGTCGAGTGGGCATTATTTGTGAGATGTTACACAACTTATATCAGGGAAGGCATAATGCATTTTATAGTCAACCCGACATAAGTAAGTTATGCCAAGCAGGGCATAACTTGTGGGATATTATCATGCAAAAATATAAATTTATGTCTAATAGAATATTTCTCAATATTCTTTCATTAATTGTAATTGTATATCTCCTATTTTAGATAGAATTATAATTTTTTTGTAATTAGGTTAATTAGTTACCTAGTTTGTATCAAAGTAAATATTCTTGTGATCTTATAAATATTGTAAATCATTCATCAATAAAATCAAGGAACATATTCCTTTATTATATCAGAGCCTAAAACAAAAACCCGACCCTAGCCGCCGATACACCTTCTCGGTTGCCCCCTTCTTTTCCCCACGACAGAACCCTAGTATTTATGGCCATTCTCCTTCCCTCTTTCTTCTAAATTTCCTCTTCCATGGCAGACAAAACCAAATCTCATGCGGCACTTGTCGTAAACAACTTTTAAAACTTCATCTTCGTGGCTCTGGAGATGGAAAAAGGGTCAATACTCCTCGTGGGTAGATCTTTTTAAGATCCATTATCGTATTTACAAAGTTATTGACCACATCATCATTTCCACGCCGAAGTCCACGGACGTACCATCGGCTTTGACTTTTGATGATGCACTCTGGTCTCGTTTGGACACAGCCGTCCTCCAGTGGATATACGACACGATATCTAGTGATCTATTACACACTATCATTGATACCGATGCCACTGCCCGCCAAACATGGGAACGTTTGGACAATAGTTTCCAAGACAACAAAACTCAACGAGCGTTATACCTTAAAAATCAGTTCAAGGACGTTCATCAGGATGATTTCCCAAACGTGTCTGCCTATTGTCAAGAACTCAATATGTTTGCCGACCAACTCTCCAACGTCGGCGCACCAGTCACTAATCAATGATTGATCATGCAACTTATTGCAGGTTTGAATGAATCTTATGATGGCGTTGCCACCATCCTTCAGCAATGCACGTCGTTACCTCTATTTTATTAGGCCCGTTCGAAGCTCATCCTTGAGGAAATCTGGAAAATCAAGCGCAACACCACTCGGGCCAGCATTTCTAACGCCGCCCTCACCACCACCGTTGGGCCCTCCGCCGACGGTAGGGCCTCCAGGTCCGGCAACCAGAATCGTCGGCTAGAGGACCCGCAACAGTCCACTTCCTCCCGTAACAACCGCCGAAGCAGGCAATCTGGCAAAATCCGCGACGGAAGAAATTCTGGCAACAACGACATAAAGAGGCAGTTCTCACCAGCTGGAAACAGCCAGCAGCGACCGCGGCAGTGGCAGCAGCCTCCACCGTGGGCTGCCTACCCACTATGGGCCGCGTGGGCCTCCCCGTCATGGGTCTCCCCTCCTTGCCCATATACGACATCCTCGTGGACTCCACCTCGTAACCGACAAGCCCAACCTAGCATACTTGGCCCATGTCCACAACAGGCCTACACAGCACAGGCCCCCCGCCATCGACTTATGAACCGACTGACATTGAGGCAGCTATGAGCACAATGTCACTCAACACTCCATAAGAAAATTGGTATATGGACACAGGCGCCACATCTCACATGGCGACATCACAAGTTACTCTTTCGTCTTATTCCAATTTGAGTAATTTAAATCGAAATATTATTGTTGGTAGTGGACAAGGCATTCCCATCCGTGGTTATGGTCATTCTTCCTATCCCCACCACATCCACCACTAATCTTAAAAAATATCCTCCATGCCCCTAAACTCATTAAGAATCTAATCTTCGTGCGACGTTTCACAATTGACAATTGGGTTTTCCTTGACTTTGATCCTTTTGGTTTTACTGTAAAGGATTTTACGATAGGGAGACAAATAATGAGATGTGACAGCACTGGAGATCTCTACCCTATTTCAAACGCTGTCAACAATCTAGCATCAATTCCCTCAACCTTTGTTGTTCTATGGTCTTCCTTATGACATTCTAGATTAGGATATCCGGGAGACTCTGTTTTATGCTCCCTAGAAAAATAATTTTATTAATTGCAACTGTATTTCTAAGACTCCTATATGTGAATCTTGCGTTTTTGGAAAACATGTCAAATTACCATTTTCTACATCCACAAATTGTACTTTAATGCCTTTTGATATCATACATAGTAATTTGTAGACATCCCCTATTTTGAGTATGGCTGACCATCGATATTATGTGTTATTTTTGGACGATTATTCCAACTTTCTATCGAATTTTCCAATTAGAAATAAATCTCATGTCTACCCTATTTTTTCTTCATTTAGTGTTTTCGTAAAAACACAATTTGAAAAGAGCATTAAATGTTTTCAATGTGACAATGGTAGGGAATTCGATAATAACCAATTCAGATAGTTTTGCTCCAAAAATGATCTTACCTTTCATTTTTCATTCCCTCACACATCCTCCCAATATGGTAAATCCGAACGAAAAATCTGAACCATAAACAATCTCATTCGTGCCCTACTTGCTCACGCCTCAATTCCCCTTCAATTCTAGCATTACGCACTCTCCATGGCCACCTATCTCCCAAACATAATCCCAAATAAGTCACTAGCTCAACGTTCGCCCACCCAAGTTCTATTTCTTAGGAACCCCTCCTACTAATACTTGCGTATTTTGGGATGTCTTTGTTACCCCCCTCCATCCGACCACTCACAAACTCCAACCCCAGTCTTCCCCCTGTATGTTTCTGGGTTACCCTGCCAATCATCGTGATTACTCATGCTATGACTTGTCGAGCCATAAAATTATTATTTCATGTTATATCCTATTTGATAAGTCTCAATTCCCCTTTGCCTCTCTACACTCGCCACCTTGACATTCCTATGACTTCCTAGATGATGGCCTAAACCCTCTTCTAATTCACCATTTACATAGTCTGCCATCCCTGATCTCGACATCCGCCACCACCTTGACCAGTCTGGGACAAGCTGCCCACCCGGTTCTGTAGACGGTGGCCCAGAACAGCCCGCCTTAGGGTGATTCCGCAGCCACCTCTCGGCAAACCGAGGTTTAACCAGCCAGTATTGTCACCCATGTCCTTTCTCCTTTTCCTAGCAGTCCCGCGGCAAACCCCCCTCCCGTCATGTATCCAGATACACACTCTCAGACCATAGAAACTCGTGCCATGAACGGAATTCATAAACTTAAATGATTGTTTAGCCTTTCCATTTCAGTTGTCCCTTCCCCTGTCCCTCATAACCCGAAGGATGCCTTGTCCGATCCTAATTGAAAAGCCGCAATGATTGACGAATATAATGCTCTTATTGATAATAAGATGTGGGACCTAGTACCCCGTCCACCTGATGCTAACATTATTCGTTCTATGTGGATTTTTATACATAAAAAGAAATTTGATGATTCTTTTGAGAATTACAAGGCTCGTCTTGTAGGTGATGGCAAGTCTCAACAAGTAGGAGTGGACTGTGATGAAACATTCAGTCCGGTTGTAAAGCCCGCAACCATCCGGACCGTCCTCAGCATTGTCATATCCAAGTCTTGGCTCATTCATCAGCTTGATATCAAGAATGTCTTCTTACATGAGGATCTTCATGAAATAGTATATATGCATCAGCCTATGGGTTTCAAGGATCCTATTCATCCGGATTATGTGTGTCTGTTGCGGAAATCGTTCTATGGACTGAAACAGGCTCCTCGAACATGGTACCAGCGGCTCGCCGATTATGTCTACTCTATCATTTTTTCACACAACAGATCCGATCATTCACTATTCATCTACAACAAAGGTACATACATGGCTTACCTATTATTATATGTTGATGACATCATCCTCACCATATCATCTTATGCTCTCCGCCGGTCTATTATGTCTCTCCTTTCCTCTGAGTTTCCGATGAAAGATCGAGGGCCCCTGAGTTATTTCTTGGGCATCTTTGTCACTCGACATTTTAGCGGCCTATTTCTATATCAGTAGAAGTACGCCGAAAAGATCATTGACTGTGCAGGCATGACATATTGCAAACCATCCCACACGCCTATAGACACCAATTCCAAGCTCAACGTTGATTCCGGCCATTCATATTCAGACTCGACTCACTATCATAGCCTAGTTGGGGCCCTGCAGTACCTCATATTCACGAGACCGGACATATCCTATGTCGTGCAACAAATCTGCTTGCACATGCACAGTCCGACGGAAGCACACATGCATGCCCTCAAACGTATTTTACGATACGTTCAAGGTACACTTCACTTCGGATTACATCTATACAAGTCTTCGCTCACTGGTCTCACTGCTTATTCTGATGCTAACTGAGGTGGATGTCCTGACACCCGCCGCTCCACGTTTAGTTATTGCATTTTCCTCGGAGATAACCTATTATCTTGGTCTTCCAAAAGGCAACCTACACTATCCCGATCCAGTGCAGAAGCAGAATACAGAGGTGTTGCCAATGTCGTCTCTGAGTCTTGTTGGATTTGTAACCTTCTACTTGAGCTTCACTGCCCGATTCAAAAGGCAACACTGGTCTACTGTGATAATATTAGTGCGATATATCTTTCCGGCAATTCTGTCCAACATCAGCGCACTAAACACATTGAGATGGACATTCATTTCGTTCGCGAAAAATGGCTCGTGGTCAAGTTCGTGTCCTTCATGTTCCTTCCAGATATCAGATTGCCGACATCTTCACCAAAGGACTTCCGTGCATACTATATGATGATTTTCGAGCCAGTCTCAGTGTTCGAGAACCTCCCGTTTCAACTGTGGGGGTGTAATAGAATATTTCTCAATATTCTTTCATTAATTGTATATCTCCTATTTTAGGTAGAATTATAATTCTTTTGTAATTAGGTTAATTAGTTATCTAGTTTGTATCAAAGTAAATATTCTTGTAACCTTATATATATTGTAAATCATTCATCAATAAAATCAATGAACATATTCCTTTAATGCCGAGCAAAAAATAGATATTTTCGTCCATAAATTTTCATCAAACGACCAACAAAGACAAAAATTAAAGACCATATATACTAGGGGCCAAAATTAAAGACAGTACATTTGAGGGGCAATCAGCGCAAAAACTTCAGTCAGAATTGATTAAGCTAATACATACGCGGGTCATTGACCCACTCCAATTTAACCGGACTAGATGGATCATCTTTTAATTTAATAGACTAATTTTATCACTCCTGCCTGCGAAGTTTAGAAGGCAGCTTCTTAGCCCCCTACACAGGTGCAGATGTAATATATGTTTGCCACTTTTGAAAGGTATATCTATTTTATGCAACTCCTTGTCTTTATTATATTGTTCTTAAAAATCTACGTGCTATGTGGTGAAAGAAATTCCCAACATCTCACGGAAAGAGTGTATAATATGAATTTTGAAGAAGAATATTTAACCTCCGTCGTTTTTAAAGAGGGTAGTGTGATATGAATTAAGTCGACAAAGCATAAATAAATTTCATAAATTCGGAAGCAACAAGAGCCCTATTGAGTATCCGCAACGTGCCAACAACCAAAATGTTGTTGCAAGGGCGAGAGGATTTCTTCTGTCATTGTAAAAGACAACTAGGCAATGGTGGTTGTTGTCCCAGGGGAAAGGGCAGCAACGTGCAGTGGTACAGTCTACAAACAGGTAATGTGCAATAATATATACAGAATTTGAGAATGGGCTAAGGAAATACGTGGTCCTAGGGAGATAAAGTATTCAGTCGGATCTACACACCAGCTCATGCCCATGATACTGGCCGCATAAAGGAACATATACAGTTTTGGAAATAAAGAAATGTGGAATGAGAAAATAATTGCATTAACCAAAAAATAAAATGAATTCCATGATACATTTGATTAACATTAAATTTAACCACAGGGGAGCGTGGAGACATCCATAGCATCACAATCGACCTTCATTTCGTATCCTACACTAATACCAACACTACTGAACTTGGAAGAACACCAGGAATGATTCGCCATAACACAACTTGTGGCATTGTTACCAGTCTGTAGCAGGCATCAGTTAGTGGCATTCGATGAAGTTTATCGTCTATACACCATTAATCACCGCTTCATGTACTGTTTTGCCATCTTCCACTATCTTCCCGTTGATTTGGGTTCGGGGCCTCCACAGAAAATGAAGGAAACAGTGTCAAAGCTAATCTCGTTAATGACTAAAAGCTATGATCCCTAAGATGGAAATGCATAAATCTCTATACCCATTCAGCAGGATCTCCAGAATTTCCATTCAGCAGTTTGTGATTCTCTTCTTTAGACTTGCTATCCTTGGTCACTGGAAGCAACAAGGCACTAGTGCGATCAGGCAGTTCTGCAAGAAAGACCTCAGAGCTTCAGCTTTTCAACACTTCTTGTGTAAAAACAAAGAGTGGAGGACGTAACTAGATAGAATAATTCTTCTGAATTTAAGTTGACTTGAAAACTAACCTGGTAATGTTTTATCAATGAAGAACACTACAAGGTTGACAGTGTACCTGTACCAAATTAATATGGCTCAATTAAGTGTCAAAATAACAAGAATGTGGCGAAGAGCACATCAAGCAAAAAGTCACTCACCATGCTACAACAACGTCAACAGTGTAATGCTTGCGTGATGCAATAATCAATAAGCTTTGTGCAATAACAGCTAACCAAGCACACTGTTTTATAAACCTGCAGAATAAAATCAAGCAATCAGTGACAAATATGAGCGGTGCCGACACACTTCAGAAAATATAGATATGCAGCACAAGCAAAGGAATCATAAAATTCCAGTCACTCAGTTAAAACACAATATCTGTACCATGAAAATATAAAAAAAGTTCAGAAGAAACCCTTCCCTACTTGAACTTACAGAACCCAAGGAGCGAATAAACTTGAGTACATATAGGATACACCAGTGCTAAAACCTTTTCTCAAGATATCTTCCAAACTGTTGAGGTTGTTGCTCCGGATCTTGTTCTCCCGGTGTGAAACCAGTTGGTTCCGTAGTTTTAGAATTCTGCTGATCCCAAGTACTCCATCTCTATCATTGCATATAGGAATATAGAAAGTAAAGAGCAAAAGGCATGACCAGAAGAATTGTGTGAAATAAGTGAATTTATCCGGTTGAGGAATTCTTGATTGATTGAGACAAAACGATTCCCTCAATACAGCTTAACTCCGTCAAGCCTGTACGAGTAGTGAAGAAGTATAGAGCACTTTGGTTGCTTGTTGACCAACGGAAAGCATGGGAGAGAAAGATGGATGAAGACAACAGGACACTAAATCAAAATATTATCTTCCAGGTACATGATTGAAAGAAAAGGAGAAAACAAAGCAAATGGAAAAAGGAGAGTTGGAGCACCATCCCGTTAATTAGGTGAAGTACTTTCAGTACAACTCACAATGAACTCCCTTCCCCACCAAGTAATGGATGATTTGAATAGTTTGATCGTCACCAAAACTAAGACTAGAATGATTATCAGCGCAATTCCCACAGATATCAAAAGATATTTAATCATTATAGCTGTAGTACCTTCGTGTTCCATATTTCTGGTATGTCCGCACAAAGACTAGAGAGAATATCATATGAGATGAAAATATTAGATCACCACAACCATAAAGCACACCCCGAGGAACTGCACATTCATAAACCTCAGATTAGTGTTTAAATTAAATAATGTCGCTTTAGATGCAGAAGGAGCTATTAGTAAAGGAGAATGCAACTTACCAATCAATAGCACTTGTAAAATATTCTCAGGAGGAGGAAGCGTGGCAAGCTTTGAACCCTGATATTTTGCAGAAAAAAAATTATTGAGGCTTTGCGATACGTAATAAAGTAAGCTGAGGCACAGCTGACAGACAGCAAAACAAAAAGCTAAAAAAACATCAAATAAATGAAAATAGCTTTTACCTCACGACAGTGATAGTTTGGACCAGGAAGCTGTGTAGAATAGAACGTTAGGATCCGAAGGAATTGACAACCCTGTTACAAACATTTATTTAACCAACTTAGAAAATATAACGGATATCAAATGTATGTTATATGTGGACAAGAATGAATAGCAAGTGAAGGAGTTTAAGTGAAAGTAATCCTGACAATAAAAAGGCACTTACGACTAAGAATGCTAGGACCCTGCACCATATCAGAACTGTATAGATCTTTTTGGTCTTGAAAATAAAAGGATGGAATGTCCACTACAGCAAAGCAAGAGAGAAGCATTAGCAATAGAAGACACTAAATTAACTCCGCAACAAAGTAAAGATTAAGACTATGACATCCCCAAAATCCATTCCAGGGTAAAGGAAAATCTGGTTGACCACCACATCAACATAATTTAAACTAATATTCAGGCTTTCCCTATTTCTAAAGCCTGAAGCAGCTTGGCATCACGGTTTGCCTAAAACTAAAGCAAGTATACTTTTACAAACTAAAGTTTCAAGGGCATTAAGACAGACAAAGAATCCAGTTTCCCTTATAATCTTGCCAAGAGAAAATATGAGAAAAGTTCTAGAGAAACAAACTCACCAAGACGAAAGATAGAAAGATCGTGGTGAATACAGTTTCACTTATGTAAGCTCTATCTTGTCCAAGCTCCTGGAATTTTAACCAAAACAGAAAAGGTCAGCATGCATCTCCCATAACAGTTGAGGGAGAAAAAAAAAAGAGAAAACCAACCGGAAGAAGATAGAAGCCGACGTCCTGAAGAATCGGTCCAGGCCGATGAAAGTAATGCACCCCTCTAGCAGCAAGTCCATGTATGTACTGAGGAAAGGAATATAGAAGTTTTACAACTCAGGAATCCAAAATGCAATAATATCAGGAAACATAAACTCATCACATTATTTTCCAAAAATCATATTCAACATCCATAGAATATGTAAACAAGTTCTATGATTCAGCAAGACAATATTTGACAGCTCCCAACCTCCCGTTACTCTGGAAAAACTATGCCTTGCCTAGACAGAGGAAAAAGAAAATACTGCTAAAAGAAACTTTTTTTAAACAGGTAAATTTACTGCTAATAGAGACATTGAGCAGTCGAAGTTGTCACATTTGTTTTGTCTCTTGCTATTTTGCTGTCTCTTTTCTTACATTCCTATACGTCTGAGCCGAGGGTCTATCGGAAACAGCATCCCTACCCCACAAAGATAGGGATAAGATCTGCGTACATACTACCCTCCCCAAACCCCACTTGTGGGATCACACTGAGTTTCTTGTTGTTGTTGAAAGCAGTAGAGACTACAAATGGAGGATTTTGTAGCCACACTGTAGAATCGAAAGCAGTTGAATTTCAACCTAGATTATAATACTTGCTACTCCTGCAAGTCCAAAGCAGAAAAAACTATACTTTTTTGTAAAAAATGAAGGACCATAAAATCTAGTTGTCTAAATTTTGAAAGCTAATTAACTACAAATGGAGGATTTTGTAGTAACACACTGTAGAATCTTAGAGGTGAAGTACTGTCCTAGTACTCCCTCCCCCAAAACCTCTTCTGCTTTTCCAGGTCCCCCATTTACCAAAATCCTTTTCTTAATCAGTTATCAACTTATGAAGTAAAAAAAAAACTTGAAACTTCTAGAACTCTCTACAAAGTTAAATTTTGATAGAAAAAAGCACTATGCTTGAAGATGGCCAACATTGAAACCTGATATAACTTCTAATAGATTCTATAATCACAAAAAGAGTAGCACAAAACAAAAAAAAAAAAGAAAATGAAATTGATTGAAAAGGAAGAACTTATATAAACCTGACAAATCAAACCGCCAAGAATATATTTCCAATTCTCTGCAAGAAGATTGATCTCTGTTGTTGCCTCCGCACAAAATCTCTTCCACAACTGCTCTCCATAACAACAACACAATCAGGACAAAAGGATCTCCACAAAAACAAAATTAAGCAACATAAGAGATAGAAAAAAAAAACGAACCTTTGAAGTCTCGCGACTAATGTAAAACGACATATCTTTATCTGTACCAACCAGGTCCATAATATATCACAAACCAACCATGTCTTAATTTTATTATGTTTTTCAAGGATACTACACTATAAACAACGAGCGCAAGAAGCTGAGCCAATTTTTAAGAACAAATCTATTTACTTTTTAATACGCCCCAACTCCTATTCACTTCGAAACAAACTTTATACCTCTTTATCCTTTTATTCTTCACAAAATTCAATTCAAACAACAACAAAAACTCTTAACTCCGATAACAAACCAACCCGATCTCGAAAACCTAATTACCAAATCGGTAATGAGTGTACAAAAATGGAAAATTTTCTTGGAGAATAATACGGTTTAGTTATTTTCTCTCTCTAGAAACTAACTTTCTCTCTCCTTTGTCTGCTAAAAACGCGAGTTGAACACGGAGGACAGTTGAGAAGAGAAAAGTAGAGATTGAGAGAAAATATATATATATATATATATAAAGCCTTCTTGCGAAAAAGGGAGGAAGGAGACTGAAAAAGACCTTTCTAGTTGAAAAATTAAAAAAAAGGGTCAATTCCTTAAATTTATGATTAAATTTCAGTTAGATATTTAAATTAAAATTTATTTTAATTGAACACTTGCACATATAATAAAATATTTTTATCAACATTTGTGGTTCAAATTTTGGAAAGGAAAAACATTGTATGTTCTCAAATGTCAATTAAATATTTCTTCATCTTAAAAAGATTGTTCTGATTTGATTTGATACGATATTTTAAAAAATAAAGGAAAGACTTTTGAAATTTATAATCTAAAATAAATCTTAGATATTTATGTAATTATAAATTATTTTATAAAATTAAATTATTTCTAAATTAATCTCTAGTTGAAGTTACCAAGTTAATGGTGATACAGTTAGTTGTTACGTGCTAGTTAATTAAATTCAGTACAAACATGATCTCCCCAAATCTTTGTAGAAATAAAAAAAATAAAATAAAACCTCTTTATAATCTTTTAAACGTAGCACATGGAAGCGACGATTGACCAACTTATTTCCTTTTTTCTTCAGATAATAATATAAATTAGAACGTTATTCGAGGGAAAAAGAATTGCTTAATTAAGTAGGAAAGTTTTTTTTTTCTAGCAAAAATAAAACTAAAAAAAGAATTTGTTTGTAATGGTTTTGGCGGAATCCGAAGTCACGAGGCTCACGGCTCGAAAATCGAAAAGAAAGACTCAAATTTTCTAACAGAACTGAACAATTTTATCTTTTCTTTTCGTCGTCGTTTCCGCCTTCTCTGTCCTTTTTTCAGTTTTTTCTATGATATTCAATTAGAGATTAAAATATTTGGAATACTAGAATTACTATATCTAATTTTAATGTAAATCTAGAATGTTTTTTTTTATTTTTCACCATAAATTTACACAATTAAAATTATGTATAATTAGAAATATTTTTTTAATTAACAGTTGTATCTAGCTTACTAAATAATGGAGTATAAAATATCATGTTTGTTCCAATTTTATAGCTTGTATGGTCAAACTTTTATGAAGTCAAAAGAGATTATTTTTATTCTTTTAAAAATATTTTTTTTTTAGTGAATTGAGGTGTTTGCCAGAAAAATATATGTATTTTTGAGTTGTAATAGAAGCATTTTCAAAAGCTGAAAATATTTTTTCTCTAAAAATACTTGAAACATTGTTCAAGCACAAATAGTTGCTCTAATATTGATACAAAATATTTTTAAAAAAAAATATGCTTATCTTGAAAAGTTGAGGTCTTTGGCCAAGATTTTGGAGAGAAAAAATCAGTGTTCTTAACCACAAACTAAAAAGTAAGTTTTTCACAAAAACATTGGTGGAACATTAATCAAGCACAAAATATTATTCTAATATTAATAAAATTATTTTTAAAAGTTGATTAGTCAAAAACAATGCTCAATAAAGTGTTACTCTCTAAATGTACTTTTCAAATAAATATATTTTGAAAGCTTAACCACATTAAATATAGTCAAATTAAACTAGTTATTCGAGGTGGACAGGTAAATATGTGGGGTTTTTTCTTGCATATCTCTCATGAAATTTGATAACTAAAGTATTATTAGCTAAGGTACGTGCAAATTAAACTGGATAATACAATTATTATAAAAAGAAAAGGTATTCTTTTTAAAATTTCAAAACTTATTTGAATCTATCCAGACATATTTATTCCATGGTCGCAAGTTCGATTCTCCCCTCCGGATATCGTCCTCCGGGGCACATACATGTGGTAAAGCCTGGGCGCTAAAAGCCGCGCGGGCATGTTGCAGTGTGGGTTCGGTCTCCGTCAAGCCTTGTGGATGGGGCCTGTGGGGGGGTCAACCTTGTAGCATTGATCCGTTGGACGCAAGCAGACACTGACCATGTGTGCACATCCCGCGATTTACCTGGTGGTAGGTGCTGAAGGACCGGTCTCATCATCTCCAGGACGTCTGGGTAATACCATTGAAGTAGTCAGGCGCAAGCCTGAAAATCTGAATTATCAAAAAAAAAACAAAAAAAAAATGCAGGAAAGGGAACAACACAGGCTAGAAGCCAGGTAGGAGACAACTCAGAAATGATGGGTCCGCGTGGGCATCATTGACTTTAATGAACCGCTTTTAACAGATGTGATTAAAAGCCTTAATTTTGTGAAGTGGAAAGTCCCGATGGCGAAATCCCCCACCTATATCAGAGGCCCATTGGTCAGGTGAGATGTAAATCGAGAGATATGCGCGAGTGGCAGCCCTGCAAGGGAGAGGACCAACAGGACACGAACCCAGCAACAGGCCTTGCAATATTTCAGCAAAGACTGTCACCACACGGATTCGAACCCGCGACGTCGGAGTGGTTGTACCCTAATCACATTGCCACTTACTAACTCGCTTGTGCCCCTGGGGGCTGATTAAAAGCCTTAATTCTGGGGTCACTTTTTTAGTTTTTCACTCGGTGTTCGATATTTTTATTGGAATTCGATTATATTCGAATTCACGTAGAACTCGTTAGGAGAAGCGTTCCCTACCAAAAGTTTTTAAAACTCAGGGGCTCAAACCCAAAATTTTGAATTAAAGAAAGAATCGCCTCATCCGATGCACCACATCCTTTGACGGTTAATTACCGGACCACTTTATTACCGCAAATGGCCATATCTTTTCACTTTTTGGCATGTTTGTCTCTGGGTTTCTGCTAATTTTTTACTATATATTTTTGGACACAGTTGATAAAAACGTTGTGTCCCACTACATAAAAAGCCAAAAATTCTTTTTACACTTTGCACAATTATTAATGTAAATTAAGTAAGTAGACGTTTGGTCATGCGTTTTTAAATCATGATTTCATAATTTAATTTCAAATCACGTTTGTTTATGTAATTTGGATATAACTTGAATTTTAATTTTATGTCATGATTTGAAATCTCAAATCATCCAAAAAGGTGTGATTTGAAATTCCGAATCATGATTTCAATTTTTTTAAAATACAAGATTTGACTCATAAATTTATATTTTATATAAAAAGATCCATAAATTTGTAGATATATATATACCAATTGATCGACTTTATATTGTATTTGATATAATTGTCCAATACATAATTTATATATATATATATATATATATATATGAAAATGTATAACTATGCCATGACTTAAAAGTGTACAACGTAAGTTTATATTTTATAAAAAAAGATCCATAAGTTAGTAGATATATACCAATTGATCGACTTTCTATTGTATTGGATATAATTGTCCAATACATAATTTATATATATATATATATATAAAGGTATAACTATGTCGTTCCTTAAAAGTGTATAATTTCGAGCCGCGTATTAATTTTGTTATGAACTATGACCTGCTCATTTGGTAAGATTATATAAGAATTAAAAAAGTTATAATGGTTTTCACAACTTGTGGAGTTTTTATGTTAATGAAAAAAGATACAACTTAAGAAATCTAAATTGCATGTCTAATAAAACTTCAGCTTCAAAATCATATGATTTCAAATTATGGCCAAACGGCTTTTAATTGGCCTTTCAATGAAGTCCAGTCTATCTGCCAGAGCCAACCAATGTGAAGGAATTAAAATATATATATATTTAGTGCACAGTCCGTTTCACTTCCACCTATTTTCCAGCCAAATCTAGTTCGGACCACAAACCCATTACAAGAAGCCAACATGGTATTTTAAAACCAGATACAAAATATCACCATGGCCTCCTCACTCATGCCACAAAATCGCCTTTACCAAGTAACTCCGTGTCTGCACTCAAAGACCCGAATTGGAAAATGGCTATGGATGATGAATATAATACTTTTATTAAAAATAAGACGTGAGATTTAGTGCCCCGTCCGTCTGATGTTAATGTTATACGTTCTATGTGGATTTTCCGACATAAAGAACAATCTGACGGTTCTTTTGAGAGACATAAAGCTCGTCTTGTAGGTAATGGTGCAGGTCAACAGGTTGTAGTGGATTGTCAAGAAACTTTCAGCCCGGTTGCCAAAACGGCAACCATTCGCACCGTGCTTAGTCTTGCTCTCTCTAAATCATGGCACATTCATCAGTTGGATGTTAAGAATGCGTTATTACATGATGCACTGATAGAAATCGTGTACATGCATCAGCCAATAGGTTTTAGGGACCCAGAACATCCTAATCATGTATGTCTTCTGAAGAAATTGTTATATGGGCTCAAGCAAGCTCCCAGAGCCTGATACAAACGGTTTGTTGATTATGTCTCTTCAATTGGGTTCTCTCACAGCAAGTCTGATCACTCTCTCTTCATCTACCGAAAAGGCAATGATATGGCTTACATTCTTCTATATGTGGATGATATCATCCTCACAGCTTCTTCTGATACTCTTCGCAAGTCTATCATGACACTTCTCAGCTCTGAATTTGCCATGAAAGACTTGAGTTTCTTAAATTACTTTTTGGGTATCACAGTCACTCGTCATGCATGTGGCCTATTTTTATTCCATAAAAGGTATGCATAAGAAATTATTGAACGTGCTGGCATGTCTTTGTGTAATTCTTGTCCCACTCCGGTTGATACCAAACCGAAGCTTAGTGCTCAGTCAAACAATCCTTATGAGGATCCTTCTCACTACCGCAGCCTTGCAGGAGCTCTACAATATCTAACATTCACGAGACCTGGCATTTCATATGCGGTACAACAAATCTGCTTATTTATGCATAATCCGATTGATGAACACATACATGCTCTCCGGCGCATCCTGCGCTACATTCAGGGTACACTTCATCACGAATTGCATATTTATCCCTCCTCAATAACTTCAGTGGTTTCCTTCACAAATGCAGATTGGGGTGGGTTCCCAGATACCATGAGGTCCACTTCTGGTTATTGTGTCTTTGTTGGTGATAACTTGCTCTCCTGGTCGTCTAAACGTCAGCCCACACTATCACGCTCCAGCGCTGAAGCTGAGTACCGAGGTGTTGCCAATGTGGTTTCTGAGTCATGTTAGTTACGCAACCTTCTTCTGGAACTACATTGTCCTATAATTTGTCAATTACAAGAAAAATGTGAAGTAAAGAAATTGGTTGCATAACCGGCCAGAAAAGTTGATAATTTGTAGAGGAATGAATAGGAGGGCAAAAATACAAATAATTAGCTCATAACTTATTATAATTAATGATAATTTACTGTTAACAAAGAAATCTTTTCAAGTTCCATACTTTATTACATTCTTATTGAATCTATATAGCTAATAAATATAAAATTACTCCCAACATAATCAAAAGCCGTTGTAATTTGCCATCATGAAAAGGGATTATTAATACTCCAGCAAGCAACCATTTTTTTGCACATGGACTTTCTTTATTGCATTACTAATTAACTGCACAAGCTAAAATTGCTATTGATAATTGAAAAGGTTTGGGAGAAAAAATAGGAGGAAGTGGAGTATTAATTACTGAGCCATTTAATATTATTACAAAGATACATAAAAAAAAAAAGGAGGAAAAAACCAAAAAGATAGAGAAAAAAGTCCAAAAAAAAGAAAAGAAAAAAGGTAAATATGATTCTTGGCTTATGTGAGGTGTCACATCACCTACTCTATTCCTAGCTTTAATATATATATTGATTACTATGTAAAATTCATTGGCAAATCTATAGTACACATTTACAAGTTTGCTAGATTTTATGATTTTCAGTTCGAAATATTCTACTATATATATGTAGTTGTACTAGTGAGAAAAACAAGTATAAATAGTTAATAATCCATGACATCTAAATTTTGAGTTTGACACCGAAAAAATATGTTAAAAGAAAAAAGTCAAGTTAGGAGCCGTTTGGACATGATTTGAAATCATATGGTTTGAAGTTGAAGTTTTGTTTGGACATACAATTTGGATTTCTTAAGTTGTATCTTTTCTCATTGACATAAAAAACTCACAAGGTGTGAAAACCATCAAAATTTTCTTAATTCTTATGCAATCTTACTAAATGAGCAAGTCAAAGTTCACAATAAAATCAATACGCGGCTAGAAGGCCTTTGAGAGTACGTATTAACCCAGAATTTGATTTTGTATAGATGATCTAAATTATTTCATTTAATATTGATTAATAGTCCCGTAAGGTTTGGGTTTGTGGCTGACATTAACAAAGGGCCTACTTAACTCCATTGATCTCTAGCGGTTATGTTAATTTAACCACAAGAAAGATTATTATTTATAATTGAGTATTCGATTACTTGATTAGCCTCTGTTAATTAGAGTAGAATGATAATGGACAGTGTAGCAATTTAGAAAGAATGCAAGAATTCGAATTCTTCTCTTGGAAGGGAAACACGTAAGCAGAAGAATGGTGAGAAAGAAAGAATAAATTAAGTCATGGCATAGTCATATATATATATATATATAAAACTATGTATTGGACAATTATATTTAATACAATATAAAGTCGATCAATTGGTATATATCTAATAATTTATGGACTTTTTTACAAAATATAAACTTATGAGCCAAATTTTATATTTAGAAAAAATTGAAATCATGATTTGGAATCCCAAATCACACCTTTTTGGATGATTTGAGATTTTAAACCATGACATGAAGTTGAAGTTTATGTTCAAATTGTATAAATAAACGTGATTTTAAATCAAATTATGAAACCATAGTTTGAAAACGCATGGTCAAACGCCTACTTAAACATTGTTGAAGACCGTTATGCATGCACTTAATTAACTTTGAATTAGCTGGTGCATTTATTCTCTTTTTTGTTATAAATTTAGTTTTGTTGACTAATAACTTCATAATGAAATTATATATATTACTCTTTCCGTCTCATTTAAAGTGTTTTACTTTTTTTTGTTTGTCCCAAAAAGGATATATTTTTCTTTATTTAGTAAGTTTTTCAATTTTAAGGTAAGTTTAAGACCACAAGATTTAAAATATTTCACACATCTTTAATTTAAAACCACAAAATTTAAAAGTTTTTCTTTATTTTTTAAATTTTGTATTAAGTTAAACTAAGACATTTAAAATGAGACGGATGTGTATATAGGTAGAAAGAAAAGAAGAATGAATTACTCAGGTTCTACATTTCTATTACAACGGACGAAAGTAGTATAACGGTACAATATATTTTCCAACTTCAGTTTTTAGTTGGCTAGATTTAACGCCTAAGTTGTGTCTTCTTGTCATCCCAAAAAATAAAAATCGTAGGACAAGATTTAAAATAACCTACTATTATCAAAATTCAAAACACATATAAATATATATATGTATTGTTGGTTAATATACCATAAATTGTTACCGTTGAAAATTATAATAAAATAAATAAAAATAAATAAATATTCAGGATGAGGCGCGGATATATCACTCTCTTTAATGAGATTCAAGTCCAATGCGACATAGTCTTCACCGGTCCAGCAGTATATATCTTAACTTGTCCCCTCCAGGATACAATAGCTCGACAACGTCATGAACTCAAACAATTCGGGACTAGTTGAAGAGTTCAAAGCTCCACCAATAAGAACACATTCCTTCAACATAAAATTACTCTCTTTTGTAGTAACTAAGTTGGAGACTTAGAATATTTTATTTCTCTCAACTCTCTTTTTATCTCTCAGACATAATACAATATTTTTTCATATCAACTCATAGAAGAAACACCTCGATATATAGGTGTAAAAATCATCCACATAGTAAATATAGAGAGTAGTGGATAATTAAGTGAGAAAGAACATGAAAATATGATTAATGAGAGTAATAACCACATTCTACATCATGGAGTAGTGGAAGCTTCTAGCTTTTATGGCCACTAACAAATATCGGAGATGAATTAATTTATTTTAATAATAAAATATACTCCAGCAATGCTCACTCATTTTAATATTCGAAAAAGAGAGTTCACCAATTTAGTTGAAGAGAGACTATTATGCATAATGAAGGTGTGCCCTGCATTGAACCTCCACTTAGTAAAACAACGATATCTACTACAGAGTCAGTAGTATGCTCTGCATTGAACTATGACTACTTCGGAAAAATAAAGTATAATCGCTTAGACATAATAACCAAGGTGTTGACATAAACTTTAATAGTCAGCACATTATAGTCTTGTGCTATCCCAGTTTTCATGAGTGTTTTTGAGAACGAGTCCAATTCTCATAGGAAACGGCGTACCTCCACACTCAAATAGGTGAAATTATGTCAAGGTGCTCATGTAACTTTAACACCCACTCATACGAGCTACATATTTTCATTAAGAGTTTTTAGGCTCAACCTCCACAAATCGTTACAAAAAAATGCACTCACACCATAGAGAGGGAATAAATAATTTAACAGTGCATTCCACAACAAGTCATCATATGACTCATTTTTTTCATTGAACTTGGATATAGAATTTCTAGTCTCCAGGTTGAGTTTCCTCATATATGACTCAAGTTATTTTTTGGGCTTCAGTCCTATCCCCTCGATGTATTCCAGACCCTTTCTCTTGCAAAGACTTTTGTATTTGAATATGCAAGATTATCACAAGATTTAACACAATCAATATTTATTGTATACCACTTTTTACAAATACCTCGCAGTGTTATATTTTTTTCTCATGGGTATGAATTTACCGTTGTGATCACGGTATTGAACTCTACCAACAATATTGGTGCTATCACTATGAATCAAAATTATAGGAATTGATTTCTCGGATAAAGTGTTTGATATAATAAACCTCTAAATCAGTTCAGTATTTGACTAGCTAAAACTAAAGCAATTAGTTCAATCTCCATGGTAGAGTTAGCAATACTAATTTTTTATTTCTAATACATAGCACCAAGTTTTCTCATCTACATCAAAAAAATCCTTTGAATGCAACGAGACTTTTTATATAAAATAAGCCACTAATTTTATTACCACGTAAATACACCTGGTTCGCTTGTACCTGCTAAGTACTTCATACACAATATCATGTCAAGTGCAGTCAGTCACATATCTCATATTTAGGCTAGCATACTCCTTTTCTATTTATCGCAATTGTCACGTTGAATTGGAAATGAATAAACACTTAATCAAAAGGAATTGCAATACATGTACAATCCACAAAATTGTACTTCGCAATTTTCTCAACATAATGTGACTGATTAAGAAAAGTTTTATCACATGTTTTTTTGTATTTTTCATTCCAAGAATGAATTTTGCCTCACTCAAATTTCTCACATCAAAATGGATGCTATATATATATTTAGTTTAATTTTAACAACACCAATGTTAAAGCCAAAGATCAACCATTGAGACAAAAATAACATGTCAATTTTTTAAAAATTAATACATGCACTTGCCACACTTTATAAAACATACTCAAAGATGCATAAATCATTTTTCATGATAAATATTTTCTCACTTCTTTATCCCCCATTATTTTGAGAATTTAAATAATAATTTATACTCTTGAAAAGTAGTATCACTTTATTCATTAAAATATAAGATATTTTTTTACCTTTCCTCCGCTTGAGTTGAGCAAGTAGAAAAAAGTATTTTACCCTTCAATCTCTTAAAGAGATGTAGCGACGTCAAAGTGAAATGATGTTGACATCTCCTATCTTGATATCCGCGATTTTTCAAACTGTAACAAGAATTAAATTTCCTTAAAATTATTGGTGAATATACCATAAATTATTACATTTGAGAATTATAATAAAATGAACAAAAATAAATAAATAAATAAATATTCAAAGCTGAAGCACGGATATCTCGCTCTCTTTAAGGAGATTCAAGTCCATTGCGGCATCTTCACCGGTCCAACAGTATATCTCTCAACTCTTTTTTTTCACTTCTTTAACCTCACTATACACCACAATATTTTTCACACCTCTCACACACAATACAATATTTTTTCATATCAACTTATAGAAAAAACATCTATCTATCTATCTATCTATCTATCTATCTATCTATCTATCTATATATATATATATAGGTGTAGAAATCATCCACATAGTAAATATAGAGAGTATTGGGTAATTAAGTGAGGAAACATGAACATATGGTCAATGAGAGTAATAACTACATTCTACGTCATAGAGTAATGAGTAATGAAAATATGGTTCAGACCCGACTCACTATTGTAGCCTGGTTGGTGTCCTACAATACCTCACATTCACGAGACCTGACATATTCTATGTCTTGCAATAAATTTGCCTACACATGCACAATCCGACGAAAGCACACATGCATGCCCTCAAACGTATTTTATGATACGTCCAATGTACATTTCACTTCGGATTACATCTATACAGGTCCTCGAGAACTGGTCTCACTGCTTATTCTGATGTTGACTGGGGTGAATGTCCTGACACCCGACGCTCCACGGCTGGTTACTGCATTTTCCTCAGAGATAACCTATTGTCTTGGTCTTCCAAAAGACAACCTACATTATCCCGATCCAGTGCCAAAGCAGAGTACAGAAGTGTCACCAACGTCGTCTCTGAGTCTTGTTGAATCAGTAACTTTCTACTTGAGCTTCACTGCTCGATTCAAAAGGCAACACTGGTCTACTGCGATAATATTAGTGCGATATATCTTTCCGGCAATTCCGTCCAACATCAGCGCACTTAACACATTGAGATTGACATTCATTTCGTTTACGAAAAAGTGGCTCGTGGTCAAGTTCGTGTCCTTCATGTTCCTTTCAGATATCATATTGCCGATATCTTCACCAAAGGACTTCCGCGCATACTATTTGATGATTTTCGTGCCAGTCTAAGTGTTCGTGAATCTCCCGCTTCGACTGCGGGGTGTAGTAGAATATTTACTGAATATTCTTTCATTAATTGTATATATCTTATTTTAGGTAGAATTGTATTACTATTGTAATTATGTCTCCTATTTTAGATAGAACTATATTTTCTATTGTAATTAGGTTAATTAGTTAACTAATTTAAATATTCTCATACTATTGTACATTATTAATGAATACAATGAAATAACATGTTTCTTTAATCACAAAAAATAGATAACAAATCAACAAAGGAAACGATCATATACTCCGACGGAGTGATAAGTGCGGAAAACCTTCATTATGTGTTTCAATTGGTCATGACAAAAGAGAACCTCTCCAATAGAAAAGGCTTCTCCAACTTGATAATTATTTTAATCAAGCCGTCTGAAAAGCTCTCAGGTTAAAATCTTTACTTTGTCAATTCCAATTGCAGAGAGGAAATCAACCGATGCGGGAACATCAGTATCCATGAGAAAGTTGCAACAGTAACAAGTTTCATGTTCGATTGTTTTTTCCCTCTTTTTCTTTTCTCATTACGAGTCTTATGTTGTTGCGTCACAGTCCCTGGAGTAACAAGAAGGAAGCAGTTTTTTTCATGAGTCAAAGCCAGTGAAGCCTCTACTACATGAGTTGAAACTCCCTTTTCATCTTTCCAAATGAGCTAGAAATTACAGTATGTATGTTTTCGTTGTTTCGAAACTTTTCCAATATTTTTGTGTAAATATTATTTATTTAATAGATAAGTTAGTACAATGTTTTGACAGGTGAATGGTTTTCATTGCTGGTTGTTTTATTGAATATTTATTTTTAATAATAGTCAGTTTCTTTTTAAAATATGAGTTTCTTTCAACAACAACAACAGAATGATCGGTCTAATCAACAGAATTGGACAATTTACATAGACGAGCAAGAAAATTATTAGTACTCCATTCACATATAAGATTTAGAAGTTCAAATGATCGGTTGATTGATGGGTCTAATGAGTCGGAGCTCAAACTTATATTGACACCATGTTAAAAATGAGAAGTCGAACACAAAAGTTTAAATGATTTCAAGCGAAAAAACTATGGTTCCTTCCTTGCTTTTTTTTTTTTTTGTTCAATGTTTATGCAGTATTTGTTGATTTTTTTTTTTTTTTTATAAAATGTAAATCTTTGAAGTTGAAGACTTAATTTGAAATCACACCTAATAAGTGATGTGTTAGTATCCTGTATAACGAGATTAATTGCTTGAATTAAAAATTCCAGCATGTTGCATTCACTTTTTCTTTTTAACTTTTTTACCCTAACAGAGTCAACTGGAAAGATAATTTGTTTAGTCGAGACTTTAGAAGAGATCGTTTAAGTTCATATAGAGTTGTCAGCAACATGACACAAGAGACACACAAGACATGTTGCTCAACAACTTTCTTCCAATTTCGGAAACCTACATCACAAGCATTTGATCGACTGGACCCGAAAAATCGTATCAACTTTTCACTTGATGTGCATATGTATATTGTGTTTGATTTTATGCACATTTTTCATTTTGGTTAGGTTTATCCAGAACTGACTGTGTTGATCGAGAACTCTTTCCAGTTGCCTTTTCCATTTAGTATAGAACTTCTTTTTCTTTTTTGCTTGCTATTTTGATGATGGATATAGAGCAAATTTATATTGTAGTCGTATATGTTTAATATTACTGTAACTTATTAATCATACAATGATACTTGTGCAGGTTTACCGTTGTACATTCAAATAATAATCTTCAAATAAACAATCAAAGGTTGCCAATGTGAGACACCGACGAAATAGAGAACATTCCTGCCATAAAAATTGCAGTGACTATAAAAGGTTTACAAAATGGGTGACAAAAAATGAAGAAGTTTTGTAACTTTTGTGGAAAGAAAAACCAATGTATTACATAGTCCAAGAAATTATTATGTATCATTCTTTCCCGAATTAGCGAATATATATCATTCTTTAGTTAATACACTTTAAAGAGAAAAGGAAAATTCTTGCTTTCTATTTACAGTAACTGTTGGAACTCGTCGGGCGGAAAGGAAAATTGTACCATAGTAACTTAACTCTCAATATCAAAATTTCTTTTTTTATCATTGTGCTTAAAACTGTCTTTCATGATCGCGCGAGCAATTTAACTAGTTTTAAATAAAGTGAGAAAATATTCGATTTCTATGGCCAAACGTATACTTATAATCTTCTATATCTGTTCTAAATTTGACTGCGGAAAGATATTTAAATCAATACAAGCACGATAGTCAAGTTAAACGTTGTTGAATAGATTGTTAGGCATGCACTTAACTTTGAATTAGATGGTGCATTTTTTTTTGTTATAAATAAATTCAATTTAGTTGACTAATGTATGGAAGGAAAAATATTCGAAATGTAAGAACATAATAATGAAGTTCTACATTTCTACTACAAAATATCGAAAGTAGTATAATAACTTCCAACTGCATAGACCTTATCATAATCCTGGTCAGTTTCTTGTTGGCTAAACTTAACGCCTAAGTTGAGTCTACTTGACATCCCCGTAATAAAATATCCAGAAGGGTAAGATTTAAAATGACTTACTATTATATTAAGACCGAAAACACAAACACACATCTTCCAATTGTCCAAATAAATTTCAAAACATCGAGAACATAGAAGAATAAGAAGTAGCAAAACATATCGAGAAACTTTAACCTAATTTGTCTTTTTTGGGAAAAACAAACTTTTAGGTGGATGGCAAACACACAAAGATGTATGGTTCTTGATCAAGTTAATACTAATTATTTTGGACAATCGAATTTTACTATGAGAAGAAATGATTGACTTTTAATGACTCCATTAGTTCAGAGAATTATGATGTTATTCAACTCTTCGTTCCCTTTCTCAAATTCTCCCTCCCAAAAAGAATAGAATGTAGGAGATTTGTTGTTGGGACTAATGTAGTTTCTCTTTTTATCATAGCATATTGGGTGGGATAGACATGTGATAAGAGATTGAATCGGAGCGAAGATTTTCATTAAAGAAATTCAAAATATAAAAAAATAATTAACGTGTAAACAATTTATAGGAATCAATAAATAGTCTTGAAAAGTCCATATAAAGAGTCTAAATTTTTATTCCATTTCTGATGTAGGACTCTTAATACTCCTCCGCACGCCCAGATCCCGTTAACTGGAATGTGGATGGCATAATTTGGGGATCCAACATCGGTGAACATAGACTTGGAATGGGCACGACTCTGATACCATGTAAGAGAATGGATCTTAGGTCTAAATCAACCCCAAAAGCTAGCTTGTAGGGTGAGGATTGTCCCTTACTGATTTCCTTAATATAAATGATTTATATACATGATATACAATAGTAATTCTAGGCTATAATTACGAAAATTAAATATTCACCTAACTAATATAAAATATTGCTACAATAATTACAGATATACAAATCACTAATTATACCAAAAGAATATATTTGCATATATTCTATCACACCCCTACAGTCGTAGTGGGCAGTCTTCATACATTGAGATTGTCCCTAAAATCTTCAAACAGAACTAAGGGAAGACCCTTAGTAAATATGTCAGCAATTTGATAACGTGAGGGATATGCAAGACATGTACTTATCCACAAGCTACTTTTCGCGAACAAAGTGAATAATCATCTCGATATGTTTAGTACGCTGATGTTGGACAGGATTCCCCGAGAGATATATCGCACTAATATTATCGTAGTAGACCAAGGTAGCTTTTCAAATAGGAAAATGAAGCTCTAAGAGGAGATTATGCAACCAACAGGACTCAGACACCACATTGGCTACCCCTCGATATTCGGCCTCCGCGCTAGAGCGCGACAAAGTAGTCTGGCGTTTAGCCGACCAAGAGACCAAGTTATCATAAAGAAACATACAATAACCAGATTTTTCATCATCTTTGTTATCACCTACAAGACGGGCCTTATGCTGCTCAAAACAACCATCAGATTTTTTCTTAAGAGTAAAATTCACATAGAACGAATTACATTAACACTAGGTGGACGGGGTACCAACTCCCACGTCTTATTTTCAATAAGAGCATTATATTCATCGTTCATAACCATTTTTCAATTTGGGTCACGAAGGGCAGACATGGGGTTATAGGGTAGAAAAGATTTAGGACCAATAGAGTTGAGATTAAATTGTCGCTTTAGTCTAAAAATACCTCGTTGGCTGCGAGTAACTGGCCCTAGTCCCAGAATCGAAGTGGGCTGAGTTGTGTCAGATTCGGGTTGGAGAGGCAGTGTGGGTCGAGGGTCATGGGTGGCTGGGTTTTGTCCGAAAGTTGTTGGGCCAGCATGCAGTGGGCCTGTTGGCTGAGGCTGCGAGCAGGGAGTATTGGGGCCAACAGGGAATATTGGGGCCAGCAGGCAGCGAGAATTTGAGTCAGCAGATAGTGGGCATGTTGGTAGAAGTTGTAAACTGGGGGGAATTAGGCCGGTAGGCAGTGGGCCTAACTGCGCCAAATGGTGGACCACATATGGTGATAGCCCATCATAAAAAAATTCATAGGACTTGGACGCGAAATTATGCAACTTAGCAAACGGAAATTGGATTTCATCAAAAATGACATGGCAACTAATGCTGATTTTATTAGAGGATAAATCAAAATATTTGTAACCATGATGATTAGATGGGTAACCCAAAAACACACAAGCGGTAGAGTGGGCTTAAAGTTTGTTAATGGTAGTTGAGGGGAATAGAGGATAACATAAATACTCAAACACCCTAAGATGAGAATACGAAGGGTATTTTTGATAAAGAATTTTGAGTGGAGATTGGTATGTTAATCATTTACTAGAGATTATGTTAAGAAGGTAAGTTGCATTTGTAATGCATGATGCCAAAATGAAGGTGGTAATGATGCATGGGCTAGTAATGTACAAACAATATTATTAATGGTTCGGATTTTTCTCTCGGCGGTAATAACGAAAATAGCTAACCCAATAGCAGATTCTGCAGCTGCCGTTTCACATTTTGTGATGATGTATGTGGATATGAAAACTGAAAAGATATACCATTAACCCTACAAAATTTTCTAAATGACCCATTATCAAATTCCCTATCATTATCACATTGAATGTTCTTAATTTTCCGTCAAACTGAGTACAGATGAATGCTCTAAATGATAGGAATGTGGAATAAACCTGAGACTTTTTAGTTAATGGAAATATCCACAAAAAATTAGAATAAACATTCAATAACAAAACACAATAACGGTGGCCCGAAGAGCTCAAAACAGGAGACGTTCAAAGATCACTATAAATAATATCAAATGGCAACATAGTACTAGAATTTGAGGCAACAAATGACAATTTAACATGTTTCCCAAGCGGACAAGAATGACAAACATTAGCACTACGAGCATTATCACACTCAATAAATTTATTGTTTTTAAGGGAAAAAAACAAACGTTCCCGGATGACCCAAACGTGCATGCCATAAGAAAGGTGCTAAAACGGCAAATGTTGACGGTGTGGCTTGTTTTGTGGTGATAGTGACGGAGTAGAGCTCGCCCCGACTATCACATATTATTAGATGTATCCCCGTCCAATAATCCTTCACAAAAAATCTAAAAGGATCAAATTCAATAAAAACCGAGTTATCAGTTGTAAATTCCCGAACATACACCAATTTTTTAATTAATTGATGAGCATGCAGTACATTTTCCAAGGCTAAATACGGGTTTGGGGGAGACAAATTTGTGTGACCATAACCACAAATTGGAATTGAATGACTATTACCAATAATTATGCCATGTTTTTTGCTTAAATTGAAATAAGACGGGAGATTACCTTGCGCGGATTTAATATGAGAAGCAACACCTGTATCCATGTACCAATTTGCATTCGGAGGATTTAGCCTAAGTGTATGCATCGCTGCCTCGATATCCATGTGGGTTGGGGAAGCAGTTGGGCCCGCAACAGTGAAAGCTTGTTGTGGCCGAGGCCCAAGCATGTCAGGCTGCTGCTAGGCCGGATGTTGTCGAGGCCCAACTAGGGCATTCTGCTACTGCTGCTTTCCGCTGGGCCTGGCCCAATTTGGTGTAGAGTAAGGGCAGGGCGGCATGGGCCACTGCCCACTGGCCCAGGCATGCTGCCATGGGTGCTGTGACCTAGCCCCCTGCTGGCCGCCACTGCCACCACCACGTCTGCCACTGTCGCTAGTCTTGCCACCGCGGCCACCACCCTTGCCACCGCCGTGGTTTTTGCCATGATTTTGACCTTTTTTGCCACCCTCATTATTACGGTTTTGACCATAATTTTCAGAGAATGATTAAGAGTCATCGATTTCTCGGGATATGGCCACCATCATAGCGGAATGGGCTCCGATTGCGGCTTTTTAGCCAATCCTGCTTCTTCTAGGGTGAGCATGGAACGTGCTTGGTAGAACGGTGGGAGAGGATTGCTTTGGCGAAGAAGAGTTTCAACCCCATTATACGCCTCAGAGAGGCCCGCAACCATCTAAAGAACGAGACGATCATTTGTGACGGGCGCACCGACGTTCTTGAGTTGATTCGACAATTCCTTGAGCCTTTGACAATAGGCGGAGGCATTTGGAAAATCCTCCATATTTATGTGAGAGAATTCTTGCTCAAGAGTTACAACACGAGAATTTTTGTTATCTTGGAATATATCACGTAACCTATTCCAAGATTTCATTGTCGTAGAGTCGGGTTCGATAATTGTCTGTAAGAGGTCCGTAGAGATGGTGGAATAAATCCATTGGAGGACCGTAGCATCAAGAGTTGCCCATAACTCTATTTCATCATCGGTGGAAGGCACCTTCTCTTTGCCTTTTTCCGGTTTGACGATGTGATGGAGGACTCTATGAGACCTTGCGTGTTTTAAAAAGTTCCGCCCACGTCGCGTATTGGACGTTCTCTATTTCAAGGACGATAGGGATATTGTTCTTGATGTTGGAGAATACAAGAGCTGGATGAAAGATATTCTTTGTGTTAGACATGATGGAGGAATAAAAGGAGAATTAGGGTGACGGAAAAAAAATTGAAGGGAGGGACGGCCAAGAGAGGGCGGTGGAAGTAGTTTGGAGAAGGGAAAAATTTGCCCTAGACTGTTGATACCATGAAAGAGAATAACCTCTTACTGATTTTCTTAATGTAAATAGTTTATATACATTAGTAATTCTAGGCTATAAATACATGATATCATTAGCTTCTCTCTTTTGATGAACTTATATTATGTTACAACTTTTGTTTGTGAGCATTTGGTGTAGTCTTCATTTGTTTTTTGTATGTGGACCAGTGGATGCAATACTTCATGTTTTAGCTGTCAGTTTACTGCACAATGCTGAGTGGTTACATAATTTGGAGAATTAGATGATTATGGTTTTACCATGAGAGATCAGTTGCTTTAAAACTTGATCCCTTGTTCAATGATGCTTTCTAAACAAACTTTATATTGACTGGTAGTGATAGAATGCAATTCTATCCCTCAATTCTTGTTATTTCCAAATGCCTACTTTTGCCCTCCTTATTTAGCGGTCAGTGCTGTGGAGAAGTCTTGAAATATATTGTTGGTTATTACAAAGGTTGCAGAAAACGGGAATTACTAGTAACTGCTAATGTAAGAATTGAAATTACAATTCAACTAGAAATCTGAAAATTACAAAGATGAACAAGAAAAACTGAAAAACTGTTTTTGCTGAGTCGAGTGTGGCACTCTGTCCTTAAGACAATATTGCCCCGTATGTATCCTTTATACGTCCTGGACAATTTGTCTCCTAAGATAAAACAGCAATGGAACACTTGAGCAAAGGAAACTCAAATGCTACCGTGAAGAATATTGAGCAATGAAATGATGCTAGAAAGATGTAGGAAGAAACTGTTTTGCTTGTGTATTTTCGTGTATATTGCAAGTATGTTAAGTGTGCCTCAACAATAGTGTAAGAGGTGTTTATATAGGTGAGGGAGGGCTGTTTAACTGCCTCCATAACAGCCATTATTGGCCAAATAATGATCATTATGGATGTAGTAATGCCACCAAAATAAATGGTGAAAGACCAACGAATTTGGCTAGGAGGAGTAATTCAGCCAAAATAAATGGCTGAATTGAGTGTTTGGCGTTTCTGCTTTGACCGTCGAAATTCTAACTTTCTGAAAACTTCAGGGACCAAACTGTACATCTTGAAACTTTAGGGACCAAATTGTACACCTGAAAGAATTCTGGTCCAAACTGTACTTCTGAAACTTCTGGGATCAAACTGTACTTCTGGCAAAGTTCTCTGGCCCAAAAAGATAATATCAGAAGGCCCACGGCCCGAGACCCGAGAACCTGAGAACCCGGAACCCGAAACTCGGAATCGGACCGGACGGGCGGGCGGCGGCGCGCGCGTGTGGTCTTTCCTCGAACCGAAGCACATCTAAGTCATCCCTCCTTTAAACACATGGGATACCCCTTGGGGTCCCAAACCCCAAACCAATTTCGAGTCTTATATACACAACATTTCTTTCTTCCTCTACCGACGAGGGAGAATTGATCACACACCACACTTTTCCATGCTTCAAACACCTTACTTCGTGAACCAATATCTCTTTAATTTCTCAATGAAATTTGACGATTCTTGGCCCTACGGTTATCTACGTACTTAGTAGATCATGCATGTGTGAAGAACCGGATTCTCCAACATACGTAACACTAGTGTTTAAGCCGTTAAAGTTGGTCAGTCGCAACTCCCGCCAAAGGCAAATTTCCAACAATCCCCTCTTGAAAGAGATTTTGGCGCACTCACATGGTGCCTTTTTCATTTCCAGCAATATTCAGCGGACCGATGTTGTATAAGGAGAGGTAGCTTCAGCTTTGAACCTTCCATAGTTGAATACCATCGGACTTACTTACTGCGCGGTGAACGTGATGTCTTGAACCGTCAGTGTTTAGTGTAAGCCAAGTCAATGGTACCAACACAACAAATTCCCTTACTTTCTTCTTCGTAATATTTTTTCCGTTTTGGCCATGGACAACATCTTGGATTCTTAAGTGCGTTCATTTTGAGGCGGCCCGTCCTCGCACTTAAATAGGTGGTCTCCTACAAGGTATCCTGCTATACCCCACTTCACAAGTGTTAGGAACCATTAAAAGTTTCCCAAAGACCTAACCTCAACTGTTGAGGAGCATTACAGGTTTTGAAAACTTAACCTTTACCCACACTGAAGATAGCACTTAAAGTCTATCGCGGGAACGGCTTTGGATTTAGTGTTTCTTTTCAAAAATCACTATCCGAAGTCCTCATACTTCCACCGAAGCGATCAACTGAACCTTTACAACTTAGTTTTCCCATTGAACCAAATTACTGGGATCTCCAGTTAGTAAGGTTAGGTTACCGCTGTATTAGTCCTTATATTTTGGGTTTTAAGCCCATTCCCCTAGACAGGCAAGCCATCTGATCTTTGGGTAAGCCCTTTGCTAATGGGTCTGCTATATTATCCTTTGACTTAATGTAATCAATGGATATTATACCCGTGGTGATCAGTTGCCTAATGGTCTTATGCCTCCGTCAAATATGACGAGACTTGCCGTTGTACATAGCATTCCGTGCCCTTCCTAGATCCGACTGACTGTCGCAGTGGATCATTACCGAAGGTACGAGTTTGTTCCAACACGGAACATCCTCTAAGAAGTCATGAAGCCACTCGCTTCTTCTCCCCGCTTTGTCTAAAGCGATAAACTCGATTCCATTGTGGATCGGGCGATGCATGTTTGCTTAGAGGATTTCCAAGACACAGCCCCACCACCAATTGTAAATACATACCCACTGGTGGACTTGGTGTTCTCTATATCAGATATCCAGTTTGCATCACTGTACCCCTCTAGTACAACTGTATATCTCGAATAGTGTAACCCGTAATTTAACGTGTATTTCAGGTATTGTAATACCCGATTCAACGTCTTTCAGTGGTTATCACTCGGATTACGGGTGAACCTATCCAACTTATTGACTGCGTAAGAAATATCAGGTCGGGTGCAGTTTGTTATATACATCAAACTACCGATCACCTGTGCATATCGCTCCTGGTATACAGGTGCACCAAGATTTTTATCAAGCTTTTGATCTGTATCCATTGGTGATGTTATCGGTGAACTGTCTAACATTTTAAACTTTCTCAAAACATCCTCGATGTAGTGAGACTGAGATAAGACCAGTCCGTCAGACGTCTTAGAGATTTTAATCCCTAAGATGACATCTGTGATACCCATATCCTTCATGTCGAAGCATTGTTTCAACATGTTCTTAGTCTCTAGGATTACCCTAGGACTGCTTCCTGTGATTAACATGTCGTCTACATACAGGCATATCATAACAAATGAGTCAGAGTTACCTTTCGTGTAAACACATTTATCACACTCATTAATGGCGAACCCTTTCGATAGTAGAGTACTATCAAATTTTTTGTGCCATTATTTCAGGGCTTGTTTCAGCCCGTATAGAGATTTGACAAGTCGACAGACTTTCTTCTGTTGCCCTTGAACCACATACCCCTTGGGTTGGTCCATATAAATTTCTTCTTCCAAATCATCGTTTAGGAAGGCTGTCTTAACATCCATTTGGTGTATCTCAAGGTCACGCAAAGCTGCGATCGCAATAAATACCCGTATGGATGTCATCCGGGATACCGGGGAGTAGGTATCAAAGTAGTCAAAGCCTTCGTCCGCCGATAGCCCTTGACTACCAACCTGGCCTTGTACTTGTCTATAGACCCATCTGCCTTGTATTTCCGTTTGAGTATCCACTTACACCCCAACGGTTTATTTCCCGGAGGAAGTTAACCCAACTCCCACGTATGGTTATGCAGAATGGAGCCTATTTCACTCTCAATAGCTTCTTTCCAGAGCGGTGCTTCTGGAGTTGACAACGCCTGAGCAATTGTCCTTGGTTCATCATTAACCATATAAGCTACAAAGTCAGGACCGAAGGATTTATCCTTCCTGGCCCTCTTACTTCGCCTTAGATCCATCTCTGGAGTCTCCAAGTTCTGAGAATTTGGAACACTAGATTCCGGATGTTCAGCCACCTCGAGATTCGCTAGATCTGAACCATTCAGATCCGGTCAGTCCAAGGACTCCCGGTTCTTGAGAGCTTTGTGCATAACTTCGTTTGAGAGGGGTTATGTCTTTTTCCTTTCTAGGAAAGGTACTTTCAAATAATAGAGCATTCCTTGATTCCATTATTGTACCCTGGTGGATATCTGGAATATCTGACTTATGCACTAAGAAACGATAAGCACTACTGTTATTTGCATATCCGATGAATATGCAATCTACAGTCTTAGGCCCAATCTTGACCTGCTTTGGCTTGGGTACTTCAACCTTTTCCAGACAACCCCACACCTTAAAATATTTGTAGGTGGGTTTCTTTCCCTTCCATGATTCATATGGAGTTTTGTCCTTACCCTTATGTGGGACTCTGTTAAGAATCGTATTAGCGGTAAGGACGGCTTCTCCCCATATATTTTGGGGAAGACCGGAATTGATAAGCAAGGCATTCATCATTTCCTTTAATGTGCGTTTCTTACGTTCCGCCACACCGTTTGATTGAGGTGAGTATGGAGTCGTCGTTTGATGAATAATGCCTTCTTGGGCACAGTATTCCTCAAATGGTGCTACATATTCTCCCCCTCTATCGCTACGAATGGATTTAATCCATAGGCTAAGTTGATTCTCAACTTCTGCTTTGTAACGTCGAAACGCTTCAAAGGCTTCATCCTTACTTTTCAACAAGTAAAGGTAACAATACCTTGTGCTATCATCTATAAATGTCACAAAGTACTTGTTCCCCCCTCTAGTTTGTGCAAACTTCAAATCACATATATCTATGTGAATAAGTTCTAGAGGAGCGGTATTCCTTTCGACGGATCGAAAAGGAAGCTTGGTGAGTTTTGCCTCTACGCACACCTCACACTTATGTTGAGGGTTTACGTCGATAGAAGGCAACAACTCCATCTTTACCAGCCTTTGAATAGACTTGTAGTTTACGTGTCCTAATCTATGATGTCATAAATTAGAAGACTTAAGCAAATAAGAAGAAGGTTCAACTTTATTTCCTTGACGCAATACAGACATGGCATTCACTTTGAAGAGGCCTTCACAGACGAAGCCCCTCCCTACAAATGTGCCATTTTTAGTTAGTACAAACTTATTGGATTCAAATACTAGCCTAAAACCAGCATTAACCAATAAAGGTCCAGAAATTAAATTTCTTCTAATCTCTAGGACGTGCATCACTTCCTTCAGAGTAAGTTCCTTGCCGGAAGTCATCTTCAGGACCACCTTTCCAACCCCCATCACGTCGGAAGAAGCGTTGTTGCCCATGAACAGTTTTTTGTCAGCGACTGGTGTGTACGTGGAGAAGGCATCTTTGTTGGAACAGCACTAGTAGCACCTGTGTCCACCCACCACTACATCGGATTCTCCACCAAGTTGGCTTCTAGCACCACTGCAGAGAATTCCTCGATCATGTCATCCAGGAGCGTGTCCTTGACGACGTTTGCTTGAGCCTTGCCTTTAGACTTGGCTTTCTGCTGTTGCTCAGTCTTGAGCTTGCGACATTCCTTGATCCTATGACCAGGTTTTCCACAGTGATGACAATTACCTCTGAACATCTCTGCTGCAGGGGCTTTACCGTCTTTCTGGAACTTCCGCTTCTTGCTTGAGTTCCCTTTGGCCTCAGCCAGATTCGCCTTCGCCTCAGCAGGTTGTCTACCCTTTGGCAAGGTCTTCTTATTATCTTCCTGGATTTGCAGTTTGATAACAAGCTCTTCAAAGGTCATCTCCTTTGTCTTGAGTTTCAAGTAACTCATAAACTCATTCCATGAAGGAGGTAACTTTTCAATCAGCGATGCAACCAAAAACTGCTTGTTTGGTTTAAGTCCTTCCAAATCCAGGTAATGTAAAATCATTTGGAATTCCTGGACTTGGGACATCACTGTCTTACTGTCCACCATTTGGAATTTTAGAAATTTCCCAACGATGAACTTCTTAGTACCCGCATCTTGTGCGTTGTACTTCTTTTGCAGCTTTTCCCATAGCTCTTTGGCAGTGCCAACGGTGCAATAGACCGTGTAGAGAGGGTCTGCCAAGCAGTTCAGTAAGTAATTCTTGCACATGAAATCGCTATGATTCCATGCGTCACGAACCATCTTCATGCCATTAATGACATGGATACCAAGGCCCCCTTCACCCATTTCATTAGGCGAAGAGTCCATTTTATCTCCAGCTTATGGAGGATCTTCCATAAGGAACCGGGCCATGCCCATAACTATTAAGTAAAACAACATCTTTTGTTGCCATCTTTTGAATTCTGATCCCATGAATTTTTCAGGGCGATCATGGTGGTGTGAAGAAGAGGGTGGAGCTCCAGCAGTCGGGAAGGCAGCGGTGTTACTGCCTTGAATAGTAGCAGCAGCAGCAGCAGCAAGGCGGCGGTGTTACTGCCTTGGGCAGTAGCGGCAGTGGCGGGGAAGGCAGCAACGTTGCCTCGAGTGGCAAAGACGAGTGAGCAAAGCAACATCGGTCATATTTCCACCATGTTATAGCGATTCTGATAAACAAATATTGTCTTAAGTTGTTGGTTATTACAAAGGTTGCAGAAAACGGGAATTACTAGTAACTGCTAATGTAAGAATTGAAATTACAATTCAACTAGAAATCTGAAAATTACAAAGATGAACAAGAAAAACTGAAAAATTGTTTTTGCTGAGTCGAGTGTGGCACTCTGTCCTTAAGAAAATATTGCCCCGTATGTATCCTTTATACGTCCTGGACAATTTGTCTCCCAAGATAAAACAACAATGGAACACTTGAGCAAAGGAAACTCAAATGCTACCGTGAAGAATATTGAGCAATGAAATGATGCTAGGAAGATGTAGGAAGAAACTGTTTTGCTTGTGTATTTTCGTGTATATTGCAAGTATGTTAAGTGTGCCTCAACAATGATGTAAGGGGTGTTTATATACTTCAGGGACCAAACTGTACATCAGAAAGAATTTTGGTCCAAACTGTACTTCTGGCAAAGTTCTCTGGCCCAAAAAGATAATATCAGAAGGCCCGCGGCCCGCGAGAACCCGGAACCCGACCGGACGGGCGGGCGGCGGCGGCACGCGTGTGGTCTTTCCTCGAACCGAAGCACATCTAGGTCCTCCCTCCTTTAAACACATGGGATACCCCTTGGGGTCAACCAATTTCGAGTCTTATATACACAACAATTCTTTCTTCCTCTACCGATGAGGGAGAATTGATCACACACCACACTTTTCCATGCTTCAAACACCTTACTTCGTGAACCAATATCTCTTTCATTTCTCAATGAAATTTGACGATTCTTGGCCCTACGGTTATCTACGTACTTAGTAGATCATGCATGTGTGAAGAACCGGATTCTCCAACATACGTAACACTAGTGTTTAAGCCGTTAAAGTTGGTCGGTCGCAACTCCCGCCAAAGGCAAATTTCCAACATATATACTACATGTAGCATGTCAGGTTGCATTTGTTTCTGTCTTTCCTCTTTACTCTCTAGTTTTCTGTTTGGGTTACATTAGATTTCTTCTCTGGTAAGCTATAAAATGGTCTAATTGTGTATTTATCCAGAATAGCACCTTTTAGACAAGCATCCCATTCCCTATCGCTGGGACGATGCCAAGTCACGAGTGAGGATTCAGGAGGTACTTTGAGTGGTGAAAGGATCTTGCAAAATGAAGAAACCTTGGTTCGAGATTTAAAGACTGCTATTAAAGAGATTATGCCCAAGCAGCAAAAATCAGGGATATCCTCCTGCTTCTCCAGGAGAATCGTAAAGCATCTGTACTAGCAGCAAATGCTTGATTTTACAATGCTTTCAAGACCGGAGATTTAGCTTCTATGCAAGCCCTCTGGTCGAGGGGTGAGAATACATGCATCGTGCACCCTGGGGTGAGCGGCATATCGGGTTATGATCTTATAATGGGAAGCTGGGAGTTTGTGTGGGCAGAATATGAGTTCCCACTTGATATAGAGATCAGGGATGTCCAGGTTCATGTTAGAGGTGATCTCGGGTATGTTACGTGCATTGAAATGGTCAAGACAAAAGGCAGCAGCTGGGGAAAACAGTTTGCTACTAATGTGTTTGAGAAGGTTGATGGGCAATGGTTCATATGTATTCACCATGCCTCTTATATTGACCTGTAAATTGTGAACGAGAGCTGTTTTAGAGGGAGTGAGAATCGTATATTATTAACGAGTCATATGATAAGTATAATAAGATTAATAGCATGTTTGGTCAAGCTGTCGAAATCAGCTTATTATTGAAGTACTTATCGAAAATGTTTTGGGAGAGTAGCAATCAGTGTTGGCTAAATCATTTGAGTAGTGCATAGTAGTTTGTATTTGATCAATATTTTTAAAAAGTGTTTTTACTTGTCAAATTACGAAAAAGAAAGTTACGATTAAATTTTAATTTGGTAAATGTGAATTATTCTAAAGTCTTTTTCCTTAAAAAATTGGACTTTACCTTTCAGAAGATTTGGCCAAACAGGTATTAAGAGGAATGCTTGAAAGCTTTTACCATGACTTGGATGGGATAAGCAATGAGATAAAGAACCAGAGTGAAAGATCTTTCTCCCTTCTAAATTCAGAATATACATCTGATTTCCCTTATAAAGATTCCTTTCTCTTGTTCTGTTCAAATGTACATTTTTTATACTCGCCAAGAATCCCATTATTGATCGAATCGGGGCGGATCCAATTCATTGGCAAATGCAAAATCCATCCGTCTAATGAGCTAACTTCTTGACCTTGCTCTAGGCTAAAAGGGTCTTTATTTCCTTCTTCTTTCAGCTCCTCTCCTTGCGCTGACCAGACTGCGCTACACCTCGTCTCACCACCCCGAAGCATATAAAGACTTTCTGCGACCGGTGAGAAAGCGGACGAGCCTCTTTTCCTTCTGCCCAGCTCCCCGAAAACAACGTTCGACTTTCATTAACTTTGTCCACTAAGATATATAGACAAATGAAAAAAAAAAAACTTATGTAGCATTTAATTGAACATCCATAGGTGCATTCCTTTTTGTAAATGAAATAAATTCATCAGCATGAGAAATTTAATCTTTGAGATTATAGGATCTTGACACAGTATATCCACAGAGCTTGAGATCCTGGGATAAGGAAGATATGTCAAACATCAAGATAATGTACAGGCAGAAGTCTCTCTTCGTTTAATGAAGTATGGAAACCTCAAATAACAGTACGACCATCAACATTAAAAAAGGGCAGCCCGGTGCACTAAGCTCCCGTTATACGCGGGGTCCGGGGAAGGGCTGGAGGGTCTGTTGTACGCATTCTTACCTTGCATTTCTGCCAGAGGCTGTTACCACGGCTTGAACCCATGAATTCCTAGTCACATGGCAACAACTTTACCAGTTACTCCAAGGCTCCCCTTCAACAACCATCAACATTACCTTAGATAAAAACAAAGGAAACGAAATCCAGCCACTGTATATTCAAGAGTTCTTACTTTCTCTATAGAGCCTTTTTCCACTGAGTTCATTCTACTATACCTTGCGGCATGACATTATTTCCTAAATATAAGAGAATTTACATCTGATCAAAGACGTACAAAATGAGAGGTCGAAGATAAGACTTATTCGAACCACAGAATTTTCAGTTTGCAAGATGCAATTAGGAACATGTGCCTTTTCATCGTATACCTAGATCCTTCCAACAGGTGAGGGGGGTGGAGACGACACATATCTTTGAGGGACTTGTCCTTGGACTGTGGTTGAAGCCTTCGTTGCCCTCGTGGCATCTGAAGAAGCCTTCTGACCTGGAGATCCAATTTCGAAGACGTCAGCTAGTTTATGATTAGTCAGGGCCGAGACACAGATGGAGAATGCCTCTACCAAAGGAATCGATGAATCAAATTCGACAGAGTAAAGTCCATTCTTGAGTGGTGCCATACTGAAGATAGGCTTGCTCCTCTGATCTCCTCCCTATGAGGAAGCAGTGGTAACCAAATATTATTATCAAGAGAAACAGCAAACAAAGTTTAAGTGAATGACACAAACAACTAAGTACCTGAATCAAAAGGTCTAGAAAATCCTGGCTCCTGCAATTCTTAACCTGTTCAAGTATTTTCAGCTTGCAACCGACATCCCAACCTCCACAATCACATAATCCACCAGATCTCCATCGTTCGAGTAATGAGGAAGGAGCTCCATCACTTGGCAAGCTATGCGCAGCACCAGGAAGAATGACTACAACATCACTGTATGTCTCGCTTTCTCCTGTTTCACAGGTCTCTTCTTGTTTGTATTGACTTGAGTTCATAACAACAATGGCAGCAAGCTCTCTTTTTTGACAAGAATCAGGGACTTGCTTGTCCGCCTGTCCACAATCAATGCTATACAAGACAGATTCCCTTTGCACATATATGCTTTTGTGGTCATGTACACTTGAGTTTTGAACTTCGGAACAAGAAATCTCCATCTGACCAATTACTTTATAACCAAAGCCAGCACTTTTCTCTTTTGATCCATGGCTCATCCAACTCCCGCTCCTCTTAATTTCGTGGACTGCATAGAAAGCATAAACCAAGCTACTTCCACCCTTCCCGGACGTTGGTAACTTCTTGACAGCTGCAGCAAGAATGCCACCATCATCGTCAACCACAAGTTTAAAAAATGGAACTCCATCCTTAAGTGTAAGCTGCAGAAGAGCCTGAAGAGTTGAGGACTGATGCTTTTTCACATGAACGTGTTTACTGTGGTTAGTGGGCAAAGTATTGCCATTCGAGTTTCCATTAGGAGGCTGACATGACTCTGCTGAATGAACGCCCTTAAGCTTCAGCAATGGATCTAGGAGTCTTCTCAAAGGGCTAGATCTTGCTCTGGCACCAGCATTTGGCTTCTCCCGATTACTAATATCCATACTGGAAGAAGCTCCTACTGGGCCAGACCTGGGGATGTTATTTGTGCTATTTAATAGTGGAACAGCCGAGCTCTCCTTAAAACTGATACTTCTGCTCATTCGACTAAGACTGAAGCTAAACCTCTTATTAGGGGATGGATGTCTTCCCTTCACCGCTGCCTGCTCTGCAGTGTCCAAACCTGCTCTCTGCGAAGTCTCTGCTGGGGCTCTCAATTCTACGTCAGATTTATCATGTTTCAGACATTTGGCATCAAATGAAGAGCGAGTAGTTATCCTCTCATTTTGACGTGGGGATGAGCCTAAATCTGGCATGCCTCGAGCATTGGACAATTGGCGTTGCTTCACATGAGACTCCGTATTCGTTGCAGAGCTCGCAGGCAGAGGACATGAATGTGGAACAGCACGCAGTTCACTAGAGAAAGATTCCTGAGAAGAACAATCAGAAAATCCTGTCCTCATAGCCTCAGCTGGACGCTCATCAAAAGATTTTCTCGATTCTGAGAATTGAGAGGCCTCCATACTAGTTTTTGAACGACGTTGTGGAACCAACAGAACAATATTCTTGGGTTCAGCAGCATAACTTTGGGAACTAAGGTTGTCTTCATTGTCGAATTTGGTCTTGCTTTTACAATCTTGAACACTGTTTGTATGACTAGAAGGAAGACTGCCATTCTTAATTGGTACCCAGGGCAAACCTTCTTCATCTTGTCTCGTCTTTTGAACAGGATCACGATTGCGGTCCATGTATTTGCCAATATTTAGTTCGGAATTGCGCCTGCGAGGTGGTATCTCCTTCCCAAGACGTTTCTGCTTCCCGTGCTTTGTGGGGTACCGAGTACTTTGCAAATCCTGGGTCTGTCTGATCTCTGAATGGGATTGCTGAACAGGTTGCGCAAGCTTTTGTTCACAAGACGAAACGCTCGGGGGTAATGACATTTGCTTTCTCTGAGAAGAAATGCCATAAGCAGTCGGAGGCCTTACAGCAACAAATGAAGAACTACCTGATAACGTTTTACGATGACAGCTTGCAGGCATACGTTCATCATACTTCCACTTCTGCAGCCGCTCCCAATCAAGGACTCCAAAATTCAAAGCCTTTCCTTGAATATTCTTTCCCTTTTCCGCGTGCTGCAGATAACCTGGCAAATTGGACATGTACTTGACAAGCTCGTCATCTTTGTTTTCCTTATTCCCTAACAACTGGTTTTGGTGATTCCCCGAGGAGGCCGATTGTGAAGCATTTTGATTGACCATCTTGCTTAAGTCATGATGCCTGTTAATGTATGGTCTATCTTCTGTGCTTTCAACTTTATACTTGTCTCTGTACTTTGAACTTCGATTTGCTAGGGATGATTTGATCTCTGTTGCAGCACTGGAGCTTTCATGATGACGTCTAGTTTCTAGTCTGTGCCCCATTCTCAAACTTCAAATGGCATAAAATCTCATATTATACTCCTCCTTTACATTCTTTACTGCAAAAGGGAAAGAAAGGTCTTAGTAATATTCGAAAGACGCCAAATAAAAATCACAACAGAGACATGCTACAACATCCATTACTCAATGTATCACTAGGAAAGGATTTGAATGAGATGTCCAACCACAAGAACTTCTATAGAAGATAATTGCACAAAAGAGTTGGAAGGACTAAGCAGACTAATTAAAAGAACTCCTAGACAAAATATCCATCTACTTCTTGAACCATTATGGAATCATTCAGGCCTGAGAGAACAACAGGCTCCTAGTGAGTCGGATGTTTGACAGAAAACGGTAGCTTTATCAAGAGCAAAGTTATTGTGAAAGTATGCAGAGTAATGACCTGAACTGAATGTAGACCTGATAAAATTAATAGTGTTAGCAGACCAATATACTAAATGCTCGTTTGGTAGCAGTAAACAATCAATTATTCCGCTTCTTTAAAATAGGCAATTAGCCAACTGTATGAGTATACTGGCAAATCATAGTAAGCAGATTGGCAAAGACTAGAATGGGAAGTAATATGATTAATCCATTCCATATTCACAGGGCACGAATAAAACTTAAAACAAATGCTACCATCAGCTTTCTATGAAGATGACACAAAAATTATAACCAAATGAAGCTGTAGAATCACCTTTTCATTCTGACACACTATACTTTCCAGGAAGATCTGTATATAAGGTTGTATTGCAATAAAGACTTTCCATTCATATCCAAAACTTATGGACTACTAAAACAAGCCAAAAACATTTGCTTGGCAACCCAATAAGACATATTTTCTTCACATGAAAAAGCATGCCTGTAGAGAACCTGACAAAAGTGATAAAAATGAAATCCTAACTGGACCAAAAGTATCAAAAACATCATTTTTTTCTGAGTCTTCAATCACAAGATTCTGTGACATAAAGCCACATAATACAAACACACTTTAACTTACAGATTAAACAATCTCTCGCCCAACTGGACCCAATGTGTCATAAATCTAACTCATTTTTCATGAATATTATTAATTGAAAATCCTACTATCTTGATAAGATCTGAGACCCATTAATCAGAAGTATTCAATAACTCACAGATCCAGCTAAATGAAGCTCACTACAAAAAGTAAACAGAGTCAAAATAGCTCAAAGATTATCTAAGGCCAAAGATTTATGACACAAAAATGGTAGTTGCATCATATTCCATAGAAAAATATCAAGAAATCAAGACCCACCCCTTTAACACATTATCAATAGAAACCCCATTTCCATATTTTGAGTGGTAACAAAGAAAAAAAATGATATCAAGAAAATGCAGACCCATAACACAGTATTAGTATTATCAATAGAAACCCCATTTCCACATTTTGAGTGGTAAAGACAACAACAACATGTCCAGTAAAATCACACAACGTGGGTCTAAGGAGCATAGATAGAGTTTACACAGCTTACCCCTTCCAGAAGAAACTCGGCTCATTTGAGTAGTAAAGACGAAACGACAAAAAATAAAAAATAAAAAAAGGAAAATGCAAACCCAAAAACCACCACAACATTCACTGGAACCTCATTTCAAGATTTTGAGCAAAGATTCACGAAAAATGCAGACCCATAACACAATATTTCATGGAAACCCACATTTCAAGATTTAGAGTGATAAAGAAGGAAAATACAAAATGAATGTACTTTAAACGCAAAGAAAGGAATAGCAGAGCAGAGAGAAAATCTTCTTGGAATGGGATGAAACGTTTTCTTGAAAACCCAAAGCTTGAGAGTATACGTATACTGCAAAGCTGGTTGATTATACGTACAGAGAGAGAAAACCCCGCCAAATTTCTGCACTACTACTATACTTACTCATAATAATAATGATAATACTGTCCTCCGGGGCATAGTCCAGTGGCAAAGCTTGGGCGCTATAAGTCGCTCTGGCATGGAACAGCGTGGGTTTTATTCCCCGCAAGCACTTAGAAACTCTGCATGTTGGGGAATTTGACCTTGTCTCATTGATCAGTTGTACGCTCCCAGAAAACTGGCCACCGGAGCACATCCCGCGATTTACCTGGTAATAGTGTTGAAGGACCGGTGCTATTACCTCCGGGACGTCTGGGTAATACCAGTGAAGTAGTCAGGCACAAGCGTGGAAACCTGGATTATCAAAAAAAAATGATAATACTATGTCCCCGGCATAGCTGGATGGAACCTCGTATAAGCAATTTGCGGGTCATATCAATAGCTATATTTTTAAACCCCAGTCATTCAGGCTCATTATGCAATTTAATGGTAGTAGTATTGTACTGAGTACCGAGATTACTATTTTCAAAAATAGTGTGGCGTAAACCGAAAAGCTGGATATTAAAAAAAAAATGATAGTAGTCCTCTGGGAATAGCTGGATGGCAAAGGAGAGCAACTTAAAATATAACTGGCGGCTTACAGCGTGCGTTCGAACCCTGATCAATTTGCTCTCTTCTAGGTAGCACCTTGTTGGTGATATCTGCTTTGTTTTCAAACCTAGTCATTATCAGTTGCTCTTCTTTCAAAACTGATCATTCAGACATATTCCGCTATTTAATGCTAGTAGTGTTGAGAGATTGATACTATTATCTCCAGAAATAATCTGGCTTAAACAGATAAGATGGATATAAAAAAAAATAATGATAGTAATAAAGAGAGACGTTTCCTTTTTTAATAGGACGGTGAAAAGTTAAGTGGGCCAGGAGCTTGTTGGTCGCGTGGGCCCTGTGGTTGTTGGGGCCCATTTATTTGACATGATTTCAATTTCACGAATCCCTAAGCCATATTTCTGATAGGCTGACATCATGGGCCTCATTTTCATGCTTAGATTGGATATCAGGTTTATGGGGTGGTGATCTCCCACCCCCACCCCAACCCCCACCCCGGGTCTCTATGAGGTTCGTGAATGTGAACTCTTCTCTTGTGAATTATTATTAGTCTTGCTAGCTTAAGGTTTTGGGCTTGTGAATCCTATTGGATATTTTCTAGATTTTCATCAGCTAACAGATACAGACCGGTTAACACTTGTAGAGCCACCACCTCTGTTTCATTTGTTAATTTAATCAATTTTTCAAGTGAAATCAAACAAAGATCTATCATTACACTATATAAAAATTTACTATTACATGTTACTTTTTCATTTTTAATCTATTTAAAAAGATGCATTTTAATATTTACAAATATTTTCGCTTTAAACTTCTAATATTATTTTTAATGATATATTTTTATAATAATAAATAGGTAAAATATATAGATTGCACTCTAAATTATATCCGAAAAATTGAGTTTAAACATGAATTAATCGGGCGACTTATTTCCTCTTTATCTTTATTTCTTGTGAAATTAATACCATCCTAACATGTGGCAACAAAATAAATAAAAATGAAAAAGGAGCGAGTGACAGTCAAAATACAAGGCCAAAAAAATAGAAAGAAAAAGGAAGTGACTTTCCCTACCCCCAATTTAATTATTTTTTCCTTTATGGGGTTTTTTATTTATTTTGTCCTTTTAATTTCTTGCAAAATAGATTTTTGGGAGGATCTATTTCCTCTGTCATAACCACCAAAACACCACTGTACACTTCCATCCCTCCGCCTAAACCATTGTTGCACCACCACTAAAAATCCAGCAGCAGATCCATTTAAAACACCACTATTTCCAACTCATTCCGGCGAGAACCATTATTTCCGGCGAGCTCCCATTTTTTTCGGTGAGCTTCCATTTTTTCCGATCAAGCTTGAATCATATTCATATCTCTCATCTAACCTTATAGCAATATATATATGTATGAATAACAAAATCAACTGAGCAAAAATTTCAAGTTTAAACCCAAGTTCATAAATCTTTCATTTTTCTATGAAATTATAGTATCATCAGCCACCCATGATACCCAATTAGCAACAATACCACCAGTCCACCCTCCCCTTCTTCATTTCCGGTGGTGGATTTGGCTGTTGGTGTTGGTTTGCGATGAGTACAGTAAAACCTCTATAAATTAATACTCTATAAATTAATAAACTCTCTAAAATAATAAAATTTTCCGGTCCCGACTTGGGCCTTTGTAAAAAATCATCAAATTCGATAAGATAATAAGATAATAATTTTTCAGAAAATCCCTTTATAAATATTAGGTCCCATTAAAACTCTAAATTAATAATTCATAAATATTACAATTATAAATATTATGGTAATTTGCTAAAATATGAATCTATTGTTACTTGATTTTTCTTAAAATTTAAATCTAATTGGATTTCATCCCTAACTTTTTTAATTGCAACCAAGAGTTCCGGTGTCGAGTTCTCTAGCTGCAACAAAAAATTTTGAAGAGTTGTTGTCGCGCTCAAAGCCTCATTTCTCTTGACTGGTTCCTACGGTATTGAATCATCTTCAGCTTCATCATTAGTAGGATCTTCAATAATATCAGCAACAATTTCCTCTAAACTTTGAATCATTGAACATTCATCATTTTCACCCGGATAGTCCACCAATTTGTTGACGTCCATTTCATTGCGATAACCAACATCCTTGACCATATTCTCAAGCTCATGTAGGCTTTCTTAAAAGTTTGTCTCACTTGAGATTTCTTCATTTGAACGGATTTTTTGCGGTCGAAAGCAATTTGCTATTGACACTTGAGAAACATTGGTTGTCCAAGCAGAGACTGCAAAATTGATGGCATCTAAAACATTAATCGTTTCAGGATTAGGTAGCCCCAACTCATGACCTTCCAGTAGATTTTTGTAGAATCTCCTACGATAGTGCATCTTGAAAGCTCTAATTATTCCCGCATCACATGGTTGAATCTTTGATGTCATGTTAGGTGGCAAAAAAAATAACTCAACATTCCGTAACCCTTCAATATTTTTTGGATGGGTGGACAATTGTCAACCATCAACAAGATTCTTCTCGCCATTCATTTTGTGATCAAACCAAATAACATATTCATCAAAAAGCACACTAGTCATCCATGCCCTCTTGTTGACACGATAATGACAATTGATGCTGCTCATGTTGATATTTTTGAAGCAACGTGGATTTGCATATTTTCCAATAATCCATAAAGGAATTTTTTCCGAACCATCCTCGTTGCAACAAATAACAATTGTAAGCCTCTCTTTGTCTTGCTTTCTTCCCTCAAGTTGCTTGGTTGCAAGAGAGTGATCAGCTTGTAACCTGTAAAACAGACCTGTTTCATCCAAATTAAAAACATCTTTAATGGGAAATTGGTTTATTTTCTCCCTTATAGCCTCCAGTTTCATTTTCATGTCCTGCATGTCAACCGAACCACTTTCTCCAAAGCGACGGAATGATTTAATACCATGTCTTACCTTGAATTTTTCAAGCCAACCTTGAGAAAATTGATGTTCATGAGGGTGTTGAGGATGCAAAAGCTTCATTATATCCTTTGCTTTCTCCAAAATAAGCTCTCCGGTCATGTTGACTAGATCTTGGTACTGAAGAAACCATTTATTTAGTATATGTTTCATTCATCATGCATGAATATATTTAATTGGCTATAATAGTTATTTAAGTGCAACGAATTAATGTAAACATGTATACATTATTTAAGTAATTCCAATGAATTGATACATGCGTCCATGAATATAATAGTTAATTGTATACAATGAATTGATATTATACATGAATATATTTAATTAGTTACAAAGAATTGGTTGATGCATGAATATAATCAATGAAACATATATGAATTCATTTATTTTCAATACATATGTATGTACTAAATTTGCTGAATTTAAAAAGTCTCTCTTTTAATTAATAAAATATTAATTTATCGATATATTAATATCTCTCTAAATTAATAAAATTTTATGGTCCCAAGATTATTAATTTATAGAGGTTTTACTGTACTTCAAACTGAAAATCCTAAGCTTCTTCTAATTAGCTCCTTCTAAAGCATGGCCGTGGGGATGTGGGTTTGGTGATAATGGCGGTAATGGTAGTGGTTTAATGGTGGGTTTGGTGATAATGGCGGTAATGGTGGTGATTTAATGGTGGGTTTTGTAGTAGGGGTGAGTAAAAAATCTGGAGAATCGAAAAATCGAATCGAACTGGCTGTTCGGTTCGATTTTTATTCGTTTTTTTTTAAATATCAATTTTTTGAAAAAACGAACCGAATCAGGATTTAGTGATTCGGTTCGGTTTTTTAATTTTAGATACGAACCGAACCGAAAAATCAAATTAAATATGTAATTAATCTTATTTTTTATTTTAGGCTACTACTATCTCTTGAATCATAGATATTGAAGTCAATCTATGAAGCTTTTATGGAAGTCGAATGCGGCATGAACTTAATTAACATATCACGGAAGCATTGACATAAAATGCAGGGAGAGAAAGTAGTTGTAAATTGGTAAAACTTTAAATGGTCATAACTCTGCGTTCGGATGTCTGTTTTACCCTATTTATGCTATCGGCATGCATGTATTTGTATGAATGTCCCTTTCACCATACATTAGTTTGTATGAATGGACCACTCGGTATGCATATGTTGGTATGAATGGTCCTTTGGGATGCATGAGTTTGTATGAATAACCCTCTCGGAATGTATTAGTTTGTATGAATGATCCTCTCAACATGTTTGAGTTCGTATAAATGACCCTCTCGGCATGCATATGTTGGTATGAATGGCCCTCTCGGCATGCCTGAGTTTCTATGAATGGCCCTCTCAGTATGCATGTGTTTGTATGAATGTCCTTCTCGGCATGCATGTGAATGGCCCTCTCGGCATGCATTAGTTTGTAGGAATGACCCTCTCCGTATGAATATGTTGCTACGAATGGGCCTCTCGGGATGCATGAGTTTTTTATGAATGGCACTCTGGGAATATATGTGTGTCTATATGAATGTCCCTCTCGGCATGCATTTGTTTGTATGAATGGTCATCTCAGCATGCTTGAGTTTTGAATGAATGGCCCATTGGACATGCATGTGTTTGTTTGAATGGCTATCTCGCTCCCCCAAATCGGTTTATAATTTTTCTTTTTCTTTAGTAAACATCTCACGATGTACAATACATTCCAACGTCCGAATTTCGTGGTAATGTAGGTGTGAATGGCAATTTCAGTGTTGGAAATTCAATTTAAAAAAAAAAGTAAAAAATTCCCTGACCGACCCGCCCCGGCCTACTAGAAAAAACTGATATAATCCGATACGTTCGGCGATATAAACCGAACATATAGTTTTTTTTTTTTAAAGTTGGATTCGATTTATAATTTTTTTTTTTTATTCGGTTCATATTTTTCGGATACAAAATCGATATACGACCACCCTTATTTTGTAGTGTATATACTATATAGTGAAGAAGAAGCAATAAGTGTGACATGGATATTTTTTTTAAAAACCTGACATGTATTTGACATGGCAATGAGGTGGCGGTGAATGTGTAACACCTCCCATCATGTGACTGGTTATATGTGCGTTAGGGTGGTACTAAATTCACTTTTTAAATGGGTAAGGAAATAATATGTCGCTCAATTAGTTGAAGTATGAAGTCGACTTTTGAGGTCAAGTTGAGGGTGCATTTGATGTATTTTGCATCATGACATGTGTTTAAGACTACATATTTTAGTGATACTTTTGCTATGTGCAAAGTCCTTCCATCTTTATTTAGGGGTGAGCACGGATATATGGTACTCAAATACCCGACCGGAATCGACACTAATAGGTAGGTTTTGGGTAGATATATTATAATAACGGGTAGGGTTCGGGTAGTAAAATTAGGAACCGATCAATGTCGGGTCAGGTTCCGGTTCCAGCAAATAGAGATAGGGTACCCAGACTCGGAACCGATACCCGGAACCTATAAAATATTAAATATTTTTACTTTTTCGAGAAACATTTGGACCACTTTTAACTTTCTCCAAAATTATCTGTTGCACGTCTGCACATTAATTTTCTCCACCCCAAGACGCAAAAATTTTAGGTTTTTCATCCCTTTATTCTAGAATGCTCTTTGTGCCCTAAGAGAAAACACCCAAAACTCTCACAATAACAATGGCGTTTTAGCTACACCACCGAGCTTCATCGCCGTCGTCGTTGAAGTTTTCTCTCAGGTACTTTCATCGTTGTCGTCGTTGAAGCTTCACCTTTGCCTCTTTCTCTCCCTTGGCTGTGTTCACGTCGTTCATAAAATGCATCTGTGTTCATATCTAACTCTTCAATTTCTTTTTAATACCATATGCTTCTGTTCTATTTCAGGTGATATTCATCTTCAATCTGTATTACTAGTATAATAAAGCTTTTCTTTTGTATCGAAGAGCTTATGAACACGAAAATAAGTGTAATTCAGATATTTTCAAATGTATTTTGAAATCAACACGTTCAATTAATTGAGTGTCAAATTTGGCTTGCAATTTTAGGTTTTGGTTACAGAATTAGCTTTTCTACAATGAATAAGTTTTCTAAAACTTCTTATAAGGGTACTAAAAACTCCGATTGCAGGCTAAAAAATTATTGGATGAAATTATTTTAGAACTCTTTTTGATTCTCATAGGCTAAAAAATTGTTGCTTAATCTGTGTTTTTTTATTTACTGGGTATCCACCCGGAATCGCAGGGTCCGGGTAGGGTCCGGATAGGTTCCGGGTAATGATTGCTACGGGTAGGTTCCGGGTAGTAAATTTAGGAATCAATCTTTTACCGGATAGGGTCCGGATAGTTAAAAAATGTTAGGGTATCCGAACCCGCTCACCCCTATCTTTATTAAACTAAATGTTGAATCAAACACTACCATATAAAATAAATCATGGAGTACAGACTATACAAATGTACTCTTTACGCTTCGAAATATTAAAAGCGGTACTAAATTGTTCAATTTTTTTTTACATTTTGAATAGCCTAAAGTATCAATGGAAATGATATTAAAGTATACTAAACAAGTTGGTGATTAACAGGAAAAAGTTGGGTAGAGAATATCAATAAACTAAGTTACAAGTTATATCTTCCTTAACATACACAAAACAAATCATCAGTGTTCATAACTCACGACTTGGTGGAAAAACAAGAATAATTTAACCTATCATGGGAAATGGAAAAAAAATGAAATCCTGCAATATATGATTTTCTTACAAACTAGAAAAAGGAAAGTCCGTGCAGAGATATGATTTTCTTACAAATTAGAAAAAGGAAAGTTGTGCTCTGCACGGGGCCCAATACATGTCTATAATTTTTATCAATATTTTGAATGCCCTTTATCATATTTATATGAGCCAGAAATGTAATTTATAATATTTTTTGTATATTTTTATATATTTAAATTATAATATTAAAATGTTAAACTGATCTAATTGAATTTAACTTTAAAAATTAATTAAATTGACTTCACATAAGTAAAATATCACATGAATTGGGATGAAGAAAATAACATATGTTGTTACTATATACAATAATATATATCTTTTACTATATTTTAAGAGAGAGTTCATACCCAAGATCAAAATGTACACTGCAAAAGAAAGACACGGAAAAATGTTCACTGTTTTTTTTAACAATATGTCCAAAACAAGTTTATTCAAAGGATTATCCTTCTACCTATAGAAACATAAAATTGGAGAGTTTAGGTTTCTTCCTTCTTTCTTTAAAATAAATGTGTAGAATAAATTATTACTGTTTTTCTAGTGAACTTCTAATCAAACATTGAAGAATCTATGGAAATATTTTCTTCACTAAAAAAATATGCGTGGACACAACTTTAATTCTCACATAGCTTTTCCAACTTCACTCTTTTTAGAAAGAAAAAAAACAGATACCACATTTTTTAATGTGAAAATGCCTACTTAGAATATCAGACAATAACATATTTTGTGTGGATTATGTTTTTTATTTTATTTATATTAGTTCCTTGTTAATTTTAAATGAAAAATATTAAATCTTAAACATTTGTAAAAAAAAAAAAAAAGAGAAACAAAGAACAAAAAATGTGAGAACACGTATTTCAATAGCTCTATTAAAAGCTGTGTGTGTGTGAACTCTTCAGGATTTAGTTTAAGTACTTTAAGTATTCTTATTTGGTTTAGACACTTCTGTTGCTCTTTGAAATAGCAAATTGTCCTCTTAACTTTTCAAAATTTACCAAAACACATACAGATAATTATACAATAAGATGAACACATGAAAAGGTATGGTGATGTATGCTGATCACAGCAAAGGCTAACTTAGTCAATATTATCAAAATATTATACAACATTACAGTACAAAAATAAATTAGGCCAATCATGATATTTCATTTTGACCTAAATGACCAAACTACCATCCACATGCCAAAGCAGGTATGTTTGACCTCCTGCTAGCTTACTCCCTCTTATAATATAGTAAAAAATATACTCATTATTTTATTTTCTTCCCTGTGGGAAAGGGTACCTTGTTTGTCCAGTTTGAATTTGAAGTAGTTTGACCGGAAGCTATATGGACATTGTGTGAATGAATGTTGAAAGAATGATAATTTAACCAATCGTGGGAAATGAAATCATACAAATTATGGATAATATGTACCGATAGTGTTGAATTTTTTTATACTTCTCAATTTAAAAAAAAATTAATAGGTGTTTGGTCATAGATTTTAAATATTTTTCACTTTATTTGAAATTTATAAAGTTGGAATTGAAGATGAAGTTGTGTTTGGTTATACTTTTTGCAAAGATTAATATTTGGAATAACATTCATACTTGAATGAATTTTTCAAAATTGAAATACAACTTCAAAAGTGAAAAATGAGTTAAAAACTAGTTGTTTTCCTAAATTTGAAATACAACTTCAAGTTAGATTTGAAATTTTCATGATCAAACATTAATGTTCAATAGTGAAATTATTCTCGAAAAAATGAATACTTTTTATGGCCAAACGGGTCGTAGTAGGTTATTGTCCTATATTTTTAAGGTTATCATTTTAAGTTTTTTTTATTTCTCATTTTGTGTCCGGTACACACATTGGAGTCCGATTAAATTCATATTCATTCTGGAAAGTTTTAAATTGGGTAAAGCGCTCCTAACAAAGACGAATCTGTACCCAATAGGGTTCGAACATAAAACCCCTGATAAGGATGAATGAATATTTACCACGCACCACAATTCTTAGCTCCCGTTTGGCCATAGATTTTGGGGGCAGATTTTGAAATATTTTTTCAAATCTTTGTTTCGCCATAAAAATTTGACAGATTTTGAAAATAAATCTTCAAATCCCAAATTTTGGCTCAAACTTGTTTTTGGGTCAAGATCTGTATTTTCGCCTTTTAAGAATTACCTCAAACTTTTATATTTTATAAAGAAGTCCATATATGGGAGATTCATGTTAATTGGTTGAATTGGTGATTGTTCTTTTGTTTATAGTTTCTATTAGAGTAGAAATCATAACCGTGAAAATCATAGCGTTGGCTTGCGAGAAAAAATAAACTCTAGTGTAATTTTGTATAATTTTTTTTTGTGAATCGTGAAAAAAATTATTATGCCTTATTTCAGATGTTGTTATTGTAAAATTGAATTGACGTTTCTCAACTTTTATATCAGGATATGTTATTAGGTTTGAATTGAACTATAGCTACAGGAAAAAAATGAAAGGAGGAAAGTTACTTTTTCTTTATGACTGAGAAAATGGTGGAAACTATTAAGATTTCTTTTAAGTCAATATATGTTTGAGTTGTTAATTTGATTCAACTTAATGGACATGTGTGAAGTCATTAGCTATAAATATGTGGTTGGTTGGGTATGAATTTTCTGATACGATCATGGTTTTAATGAAGTTGTTATTAAAATATTGTGTTTTGCATAATTTGAGATTAGCAAGTATGTATGATTTGTATGATTGGATATTCTTGAAAGTTTTTACAATTTATGGATATAAGTAATGTTTCTGTTCCCGTCCGAAATGTCTGTCGTCTATCGGCTGACGAAATCAGATGACAAATTGATTCCTTAACTAAACGATTTCGGCTGGAAGCGGAACTCCAACTTCCAGCAATGGCTTCCCCAAATACTCCAGAAAGCGTTAGGATAGTGATTGAGTAAACTAAGTGGTAAGAAACATAAATACAGCTAGAGTGCAGTAAAGGCGATAAAGATATCTAAAATCAATTGTTTGATTGATTGGTTCTCTTTATTCTGTACAAAAGATCCTATATTTATAGTACAAGAAAAATAAAACGTGATCCCCCTATGTTAGCCATTAAATTACTCATTAATTCCACTAGCCAACTATGAGGAGGTGGTGCCGATTTTTACTCCTTGTTTTCCTCTTGCACGATTAATGACACTTTTTTCTAGTTGTTGCTGGTTGTTATCATTTCTTGGAGGCTAGAAGATTCTTTGACTTAGTCTTCGAGGCGTCCAAATATGTGTGGGTCTCAGTCATTCCTCGGAATTATGACTCAGCCAGGCTACCGTAATAGTCGATGATTTTTTTCTAGCCGAGGGCTAGGACTAATAGATTCGGCTATGAGTCAATTCGGTAATCAACTTAGAATTTTGTTGCCTGCTCATTTTGAGATTTCCACCTTCGGCTGTCACTTGATTCGGCTAAACACTTAAAAGCATTTTTGAGTGTTAACAGTTGCCCCCTACATTAACTCGAGTGCGGCTGTTGAGTTGATGTATTAAAAAATAGTCGTCATTTCGTGTGGCAGCCGCATGTGTCATTTCAATCACTTTTGCTCTAAATGCATGCAATGATGATTTTCTCTGAAAATTTGCTTCCTTTCAACCGAGGCGTCTCGACTTCCACAGCGGAATTCCGATGTATTTCAGCCGCACGTTTTGAAAGAAAGTAGTCCCAATGCGTGTCGGCCATATCTAAAAAAAAGGATCTTTAAGGAAAGACACCCCCCTCCAGAGGTTTCTCACTTAATCTTCAGTCGTTCCCAAATTCCTTTCCTTCTCAAAAGAACCCTATTTCCTTAATCAGAAACCATGTCTTCATCTTCCTCTCCATCTCAGGGATCAGATAAAGCCAATTTGACTGTTGATGACCTAAACCTTACTTTTGCCTTCATCGATGAACAAATGGTTCTTGCTCCCTACGGTACATCTGAACAGGGCGACCTCCTTCTTTCTCGGTATCTTAGCCTGGCGAACTATGACCTTCCTATTACCTGTGATTGATTTATCGGTGATCGTTGTCCGGCTAGCCTGCGTACCTGGCCGACCAAGATTACCAACTACTTTGATTGGTTGGAACGAGTAAAGTCGGCCAGAGAGGCTGAATGGAGACGCATGGGTCTCTATGACACCATTACGCTATCGGAGTTTGACCTCTCCTATAACATTGGTCTCATATATGCTTTTCTCGATTACTGGTCGACACTGCCAATGCCTTTATTTTCCCTTGGGGAATGATGACCCCCATACTGCTCGACGTGACGGCGATACTTGGCCTTCCGATACTGGAAGCCGAAGCGCCTGTCTTAAGCGACATAGATGTTGCCGACTTGGGCATCAAGGTCTCAAAGACTTCTTCCAGTTATGACCACTTCATGATCAATAACAACCGAATATTGCCTCTTCCAGTCGACGATGCCGAGCATCATGCTTTCCTACTCTTTTGGTTTAGTCGATATTTTGTCTGCACAAGATCTTGTGCAGTCGTGAAGGAGTTGGAAATTTAGGCGGCGCTAGCCATTTCGGGGGAAGATGTCAGCTGGGCATCTCTCTTCCTGACTTATCTTTACATGGCTCTTGGCGATGCCTAGCAAGGTTAAGGGACTCCAGAAATCTGGATACCTTAGCCGGTCCCCTTGGTTCCTTCATCTATGGATCACCCTGTATTTCCCAGAGTTTATTCCTGATGATTTTGATGATCGTCATTTTTCATTAAACCCGCCGGTGCTAGCCGATACTCTTCGGAAAACACCATTCGTGCCCCAGGACATTTTCACTGCAGTCTTCACCCTGCATGGTCTGTCTCGAGACCATTACACAGATTGTCAACCGGTCCTTGAAAGATGGGGCACCCCCGATTGGGTCCGTCAAGTGGCCGATGACAACCTTACATTCTCTTAGCGGAGAACTATGGCCCTCATTTGAGAGGCGTATTCTTACGGCTAGGGATCTATTGGGTGGCTTGAAACTCACCTCTAGGAATAATAAGTTGACCACGGAGCCCTATCGTCCAAACTTTGTGGCAAGGCAACTCGGTCTTACCAAGCACGTACCATGGCCTCACCGTAGTATTGTTTGTTCAACCTAACGCTGCATTCTTGATGCAAAATAGGCAAGTAAAATAGACGATCATAATCTTGATAGGCTCGCCCTATTTTACTGGCAGTCGTTTCCCCCGAGAGCAAATATTACTATGGCTTTTGACGATTGGTGGAACACGGCCAATGAGAAATTCTTTCAGTCTCCTCTAGATGTCTACTATGATCGGTTGGTCCTATCAAAGGAAAAGAAGACCCAAGAAACCTATAAATCGTGGACGAAGATGCCTCTCTGAAAGTTGTTCCCCTTAAATCGGCTAGACCTGCCGCCTCAAGGCCTTCCATCAGGTTGCGGCAAACGAAGAGAAAAGGTAAATTGATTTCTGCATATGTGTCGGCCAGATTATTCTTGTAGATTTTTGTCTAACATCTCTTATGCATCTTTCAGCAACTCAATCCCCCCCAGCTTTTTCTCGATCTGGAGACCACCTCTAACAATGAATCCCCGTCACCCAGGAAATTTATTCCTAAGCAACCCAGGCAAAATAGAGGGGTTGTCATCCGAGATCATAGTGAGGAAGAATCCCACAGAACCAGAGTTCCTATTTCAACTGAGGAAGAGAAGGAAATTGAGGTATATCCATTGTCTGGCTTAAATACCTTCGCATCGGTTATCTTTCAATAATTATGTTTTCTGTCTGCCTCTCAGGGACCTCAACTAACAAGACGCAGACGGCCGCAGAAAGTGTTCGATGCCCCTTTTCATATTGGAGGATCGTCCTCTTCGGCTCATGATTCCACGCATCCGCAGGATCCATTATCGGATGTCCTTAAGACCAAAATTTCTCCTGTTAAGGCAGTCGAATATTTTTATGCTAATGAAGCCGTAGAGGTATACCATTTCTTTTATGCTTGGTCCTTCACTGTTTCCAAACCCTTGCCCCTATTCTGAACATGTCCTTTCTGTACAGAAGACGGCTGGAGATAATCCTTCGACTAAGACCAACCCAATTGATGACTCGGAAGCGCCAGCCGAGATCATCCCTGAAGACATGCTTATGTAATATTTTGGATCAGTCGACATTACACCTTCACCATCTTCGCATGTTAGCATTCATCGAGAGCGAGTTGAGGAGTCTCTTGCCAGAGGAATCCCGACCAGCAAAGAAAAGTTCCATGCTTTGAGGGCTTCTCTATTCCGATTGTCAAAAGAAGCAAATGATTCCCCAGTTTTGGCAACCGCCTATAATGACATGAATTTGGCTCTAAATGACTTACTTGCTTTACACAAAATGGCCAAAGATAGCCATAATAAGGCGGTCGCTGCTCTGCACCATTTGGGGTCTCTTCGGCAAGAGAAAAACCACATTCAGACTTCTTTCAATGAGGTGAATGCAGAAAGGATGTAGAATATCAGCCGAAGGAATAACTTGTAGGAGCAACTGTAAAAACTGCGAGCCGATTTGGAGAGGATCCAGGCGGAGATAAAGGCTATTACTCCGACCATAGGCGCCTTGGAATTGACTATTAAGGCCTAAGATTCCTCCCGCTCTTCTTTGTTTCGGCAGGGCATTCATTTGGATAACAAGATCCGGGAACTTGGTAACCAACATGTGGTTTGGGAATTGGATCAGAAAGCGGGCAGTGAACGGCTGGCCCAACTGGAGGATGAGTGGACTGCATGGAAAAATAGACTTGCTCAAGCAATTACAACACTCCCTGCTAATTTTTTCAAAGTGATATCCGCGGGAACTTATTCTTCAGTTATGACTACTCATTTGCTAGTTGATCCCGTTGCTCAGTTGTCAACTGACATTCTCATGGACTTGTAGTCCGAAACCATCGTTGCTTCTGTTACTCAAGAGGTATTGTCAGAAGTCGAACATCAGCCAAATGACACTCTAGCGGCCGACATTCGAGCTTTTATCGAGACCCTATTAGTTGTAGTGGCTGAGCCTTTGTTGGATGCGGAAAGGGAAGTCCCAGAAGAAGTAAGAGCGGATAAAGTAGTAGCCGTTGGTGCGGCTGAGGATGAGAAAGAGATTGCAGCTACCCAAGACGATCAAGCAGCCATAGTCCGTAGATTCGGCTAATCATGAGACCTCTGTACCTGATGATGTAGTGTAACCTCTAGCTAGTGAAATGCCAACCAACTTGGCTTCTTAGTTTTATTGACCCCAAATCGAAGGGTCTGTTTTGTGATTAGGCAGTCAGTCAGTGGCTATTATTTACTCACGCATACCCCAAATCGAAAGGTAATACTTTTTTAAGTATTTACCATTTAGATTTCTGTCAAGCTTCATCATATATGTCTATTAGTCGATATGCATGGCCAACAATCTGTTGGCTTACTACGAAGGGTCCTTCCCAATTTGGCGACCATTTGCCAAATTTGCGATCTTTCATTTCAAGCGGCAACACAGTTTTCCAAACCAAGTCTCCTTCGGTGAACCTCTTAGGCTTAACATGTTTGTTGTATGCTTTGGCCATTTTTCGTTTACCGGCTTCGATTATTTCTAGGGCCATCAGTCGATCTTCATCTAGCTGATCTAACTACATTAGCATGGCCTGCTGATATTCTTCTAAGCTTAAAGAATTTTGTTTGGCCACCTGTAATGACTTAACATTAATCTGCAAGGGCAACACTGCATCTTGGCCATAGGTTAACCGATAAGGTGTTGTCCCGGTAGCTGTAGACTTACAGTTTCTGATTGCCCAAATAGCTTCATCCAAAGTGAGATTCAATACTGCTAGTTTATCCTCCATATTTTAACTGATTATGACCACAATAAGCTTGTTAGTTGCCTCGGCTTGTCCATTTGCCTGTGCATAATAAAGCGAGGATATGATCATCTTGATCCTAAATTTCTCAGCAAAGGATGCCACCTTAGAACCAGTGAACACCATCCCTTGATCGGTTGTAATCGTCTCAGGAATACCATATCTATATATGATTTAGTGTTGGATAAACTAAATGATATCTGTCTGATGAACCCTCTTCATTGGATGTGCCTCTACCCATTTAGTGAAGTAATCGGTAGCCAAAATAATGAAATTATGTCATTTAGCCGATTGTGAGTGAATCTTGCTGATGAGGTCCATAGTCCATCCTCTGATAGGCCAGGGCTTCACGATCGGGTGCAACAACTCAGCTGGTACCCGTCGGATTGGTTCATGTATCTGACACTCTTCACATTCTTTTTCGTATTGAAAGCAATCGGCCGTGATGGTAGGCCAATAATAGTCATGGCGATAAATCAACCACTTCATCGTTGGCCCAGCTCTGTGTGATCCACTGATTCCTTCATGAACTTCTCCTATGACTCTTAAGGCCTCTGCCTTATCAATGCACTTGAGTAGCACTCCACTTATGCCCCTTTTGCAAAGATTATCATCAATGAGCACATACTTCAAGGCTCTTCTTTTAACCTTAAGGTCCTTGCAAGTGGAATAATCTTTTAAGTAGTCGATTAACTCCTACTTCCACGAGTCGATCTGGTCCATAGCTAGCACTTCGGTTGGCAGCTCATCATACTCTAGAGTGAGTAGAGACTTCGAGCAAGAAGCTTCTTGTGCGAAGTCGTTAGCCTCAACATTCATGCCCCTAGGAACATAACTTAACATAGATGATGTAAACCCACTAAGTAACCTGCTAGCCGTTCTGTAACGGGCCAACAAATTTAGATATTTACAGTCATATTCCCCAGCCAACTACTTGATAACCAGCAATCTCCATGAATTTTTATGCACTTCGCCTTCATAGAGACTATGAGTTTGAGTCCCATGATGAGAGCATCATATTCAGCTTGGTTATTTGTTAGTTCAGAATCTAGTTGATAAGAGAACCTCCACGTTTTATCTCTAGGATTGGTTATTGTTATTCCGGCTTAGACTCCTTTCTGGGTTCTTGACCTATCAAACGTTAGCGTCCAAGGGGCGACGTCCATACATGCAGTAGAGGGGGCGCATGGGTCCTCCGCATCTACACAAGGGTGGTCGGCCAAGAAATTGGCTAACGCCTGACCTTTGATAGCCCTGAGTGGCCTATACTCGAGAGAAAATGTAGTGAGCTTGATAGCTCATTTCATTAGTCATCCTTGCAAAACAGGTCTATTCAATAAGTATCGGACAATGTCAATTTTGCACAAAACATGAACCACATATGGCATTAGATAATGTTCAAGTTTTGTACAAGCATATAATAAGGACAAACAAAGATTCTCTATAGGGGTATATCTAGTTTTACCATCATTGAGCATTCGGCCAAGGTAGTAACTATCATTTCGGTTCCATCATTGGCATATTGTGCTAACAGGCAGCCGATAGACAAATCTGCAACCGAGATATTCAACTTTAACGGTTTCCCTGGCATGGGAAGCATCATCACAGGAGAAGCTGCTAAGACCTTTTTAATTTGGTCAAATGCCTTTTGTTGTTCCGGGCCCCATACTAGCTCTTCTAACCTTTTAAGCCTAAATAAAGGTGAGAAGGCCTTCATTTTGCCAGCCGAATTCGTTATGAACCTCCTTAGGAAGTTGATCTTCCCTAACAGGCTTTGTAACTCCTTCTTTGTTTTGGGTGGTGCAGATACCATTATTGCCCGGGCTTTGTTATGATTTATCTCAATACATTTCTTATGGACCAAGAAGCCAAGGAAGTTGCCAGCCGATACTCCAAACATGCACTTGGCTGGATTCATTTTGGGATTATGAATCCTCATTCTTTTTAGTGCTTGTTCAAGATCGGCTAAATGATATTTGAAGTCCTTAGACCTCACTACCACATCATCAATGTAGACCTACACAGTCTTGCCGATCAAATTATGAAAGATGGTGTTCATTGCCATCTGATAAGTAGCACCAGCATTCTTCAGACCAAACGGTATAACTACCCACTTGTAAATGCCCAAGGCTCCTGGACACCTAAAATTAGTCTTGTGAATGTCCTTATCGGCTACTTCTATATGATTATAGCCGGAGTATCCATCCCTGAATGTCAACACACCATTAGCGGCTGCCTAATTGACTAGCATATCGGCTATAGGCACGACGTATTCATCTTTGGGAGTGGCTAGATTTAGGTTCTTGTAATCAATACATACTCGAACCTTGATATTCTTCTTTTTGACTGGCACAATGTTTGCCAACCATTCCACATACCTAGCCGTTCTGATGAACCCGACCTTCAGCAGCCGTTCAATATCAGCTTTAATTTGAGGCATCAACTGAGGGTGATATCTTCTAGGCGGTTGTTTATGAGGTGTGAAACCCTCCTTAATTGGCAATCTATGCTCTACCAAAGTTCGTGCCAGCCCAGGCATCTCATGATAATCCCACGCGAAGCAGTCCCTATACTGCAGTAGAATAGTTGTTATGCTTTGTTTATCCTCCTCCTTCAGCAAACCACTAATATGTGTTAGCCGATGGACTTCCTCAATACCCAAGTTGATATATTCCAAGGGATCATGACACTCAAAACTAGGCATAGCCCTTCTTATGGGTGATTAAAGTTCTATCGGCAACTCAATATCATCGGCTGCCAGTGTTGGTTCTCTGTTGTAGTCCTCTACCTGTAATGCCTCGTCTATCTTTGCTTCAGAACTTAGAGCAGTCATCCGATTCCACAGATCACGTATGATTTGGGTCTCCTCAATCATTTAATTCTTCCAAGGTAAGTTGTGGCTCGTCTAATTATTTTATTTCAAAACCTCATGGAGTAAGATTGCAGTATTCTCAAGATTCTTCTTTGTATTTCTCCGCGACATGTATGAGAGCCACATAGGGTGAATATAAGACAACCTCCAAGTTCTTAACCCCTATTGAAATGGGTTATTATCGGCTGGGACGATTTCTATCTTGCCTTCTTTACAAAAAATGAGTTTTTGATGCATGGTAGAAGGAGGGCATCAACTGATGTGAATACAGTCTCTGCCTAACAGAATGGCGTAGGATGACTTTCCATATATTACAAAGAAGGCAGATCTGACCATTTTAGGACCTACAGTAATTTCTGCCACTAAGATCCCCAAAGCTTCAGAGACCTCTCCCATAAAGCTAGCCATTTTCATGTTAGTTGGGATGAGATCCTCCCTGGTTTTGTTGAGGCCTTTCAAAGTAAGCAGCGGCATCGCATTCAGCACAACCCCATTGTCGATGAACACTCGACTGATAGTTTTGTCGTTAATGTAAGCCTTAACATAGAGAGGTTTGAGGTGTTTAACTATCTCTTCCGTGGGTGCACCAAATACAGTGCTCAAAACGTCCATAGTTGTGGTATCAGCTATAGTCCCCCATTCAGTGTCTCCCACACACACATCACCTTCTAGGCTATCCAGCGTAGACCAGCTGGCCCAGAACTCACTTGGAATGAGGCTGACCAATTCAATAGCTACCCAAATCTCATCGGCCGAATCGTGCTTAAATAAATCACGGATGAAGTCTCCCACCTCGTTCAATTCGGTTGGAAAGAAGTTAATAACCTCCATCTCCTGGAGACATATAGGAAACGACTGAGGTTCTAATGCTTGGATCCTCTGCGCGATCTGTGGAACCGTCTTGGCCTGGGATTCCTTCAGGATAGCAGTCTCTCGTCGAAGTTCCTCTGTCGGGTTGTCATCAGGATGTATATTCAGCTCTGGTTGGTCCAAAGCTTCTTCTTCATGCAGCACTGTCTCTGAAGAGATTGAGCCGAACGCCCGCTCAATAGCCTTAGCTACGGCAGACTCAAGAATTTCCTACTTATCGGCAGTCTTAGCGATGGATATCATGGGCAACGTTTGCTTCATCTTGCGCAAGGCTTTAGCACGTTGCATCCTTCTTTTCTAAGTCCTGGATACGACACTCGATGGTGCCTCTTTATTTCCGGAAGCCTAATTGATGAACCACTTCCCTTCCTCTATTTTGGCGGTTAGCTTAATCATTCTTCGAGGTTTCAGCTGACCTTCATCCCTTGGGGAGTGATTCCTCATCTATCTGGGGCACGCTCGGCTTCTCATCGACTGGTAGCCATGCTTGCCCCCAAACATGCACTTGGGGTCTGCTGGGTCTCTTTTGAATTTTGGGTACTGTTTGTGAGGTTCCCGAGCAATGTGCTCTGGCTTATAAGGGTGGCCATGAAAACTGCTTCCAGCTGGCTGCCTGTCCTTGTCCTCATAGATGTCACGTAGGCTGCCTAGCCGATCAAACACAAAGGTCCTTGTGGCCTCCTCCTTACCAGTGGGCTTCTTTGGAACCCATATATTTTTCATCGGTTGTTTTCCCTTAACATCCTTTGATTGATCTGGCTTAGCAAAGGACATCATAGATATCAGTACTGCAGGAAATGGGTCAGTATCAAAATACATTTTAGCTATACTTTTCTCGGCTAGCTTGAACCTCCCCTCCTTGATGCCCTTTCGAATTTCCTTCCTGAAAACCACACAATTAGAAGTAGCGTGGCTATATGAGTTGTGCCATTTACAATACTTCTCATCCTTGAGCTCTTCGGCAGGCGGAATCCTATGGCCATCAAGCAACCGAATCTGTTTATCTTTAAGCAGATGATCAAAGATCTGATCCGCCTTTGTAATGTCAAACGAGTAACCGATCATGTCATCAGTTAAACTTGTCTCCTTGCCTTTCTTAGCTTTCAGGGCTGGGAAAGAATAAACCTTACCTATAACAATCTCGGCTACCATTGCGTCTGCCGTGTAATCGACTGACTCTGAGTCAGACTCATCTGCCTAAATAATGGATACCAAATGGGAGCCTCAGTTTCGATTAGCTCTTCTTTTATCCTTCTCCTGGATATACTACTCTATTTGGCTAGCCTTCTCGGCTAACTCACTTAAGTCAGAGTATGATTGTCCCACTAATTTCTCTTTTAGCTGAGGATGCATGTTATTGATTATCATGTGGGCGCATTCCAATTCAGGGAAGTGTATAGTGCATTTCCCCACTTTCTTTCTGAATCTCTCGATATAATCGATAGCTGACTCATCGACCTATTGCTTGAGATTCATCAAATCGGTTACAGTGACCTAAGGTTGGACCAATAAAATCTATCATGGAAACAATGCTTCATGTCAGCTCAACTCTGTACAAAATCGGGGGTCAATAATGAGTATCGGGCAAATGATGTTCCGGTTAGAGAAACGGGGAACAACGACATCTTGTGATACTTATTTTGGCCAACCTCACCACATTGGGCGGTAAATCTGTCGATGTGCTCAATGGTAGATTTGCCGTCATCACCCGAGAAGGTGATGAAATCAAGCGCTTTGAAGCCTCTTGGCAATGGTGCTATCCGATCTACCCAATCAGGGTAGGTCTTCTTGTAAACAAGTATGTCCAAGGGTTTCAGTTGGATGCTAAAGTACATCTTCATGGTATTTGCGATAGTTTCAGGGTTCATCAACTGTGAAGTCCCCTGCCGATTCTCAGTTGGAACTGACTGGTAGGCATTCTAAACTGGAGGCCTCCATTCTGTACTTTGTTGAGCAGGGTTTTGAAAGTTATAGGTATTCTGCTGGCCATTACCAATAGGTGGGGTATATCCCCATTGTTGTTGTTGGGAATAGCCACCAAAGCCTGCAACCTGAGGTCCTGGAACAGCCGACGGAGCCTGAGGATAATGTGGAACAGTGTTCCATGTCTACTCTCTCCGGACATCAGCCGTTCTTGGAAAGTTTGTTCTTCCTAGATGGTATGGATTGGGTACCGGCTGTGACTGCTTGAATGGTGTCCCGATATAAACAGCGTCACCAGATAGCTGAGCAGGGTCATAGCCATGGGCCAGTGGCTGCCAATTCGGCTGGCCAACATTGGTCGCATGTACCGTAGGGTTGTTTACAAGAGTGTACGACATAACGGGTAGCAACCCAAGGTGTCCAGATGCCTGAACTGCTCTCTGAGCCATATTGATCTGCCCATACTGCATACTCACTTGGTCGAGTGACACAGTTTTCCCCCAACGTTTGGTGGAAACCATACAGTAGACTGGTTACCAAGTGAATGTGCTCTTGCTCCTAGGTGTGCTATCGGTTGTACCTGAATAGGTACTGACTGATACACATTCGGCTGATGAGCAACACCTGGAGTCACAGTTGCATGTTGCATAGTGTCACTCGTCATAAGGATGGCACAACTAGCCGAACATTCTCCTGGATGCAGTCGATTGACTTCCAGTTCCCTCGCCTCCTGAACCTCATTATGGACCATTAGTTTGACAATGTCAGCCAACTGTTTAGAAACCTGGTATATAATGTCGTGGATGCCAAAGTCAATCTGTTGTCTAATGAATGATGTGGTTATGACAGTTGGACCTTCAGGTTGGCTAATTTCACCCACAACTTGGGTTGATGAAGGAAGCGGAGGGGTATCAACCGATGTAGGCATACCCGAGGAAAATGGTGGCTCGTTGTTCATTTTGGGAGGATTTTTGTTTAGGATGTGGACTGGACTCTGGGTTCATCTTCTTACTAGACCTTAGGCGCATATGCCAAGCGTGATCCTGATATGGAGAATCAAACTTCGCTATGGAGTCACTATGGTCCCATTAGGCGTGCCAAATTTGTTCCCGTCCGAAATGTCTGTCGTCTATCGGATGACAAATTGATTCCTTTACTAAGCGATTTCGGCTGGAAGTGGAACTCTAACTTCCGGCAATGGGTTCCCCAACTACACCAGAAAGCGTTAGGATGGTGATTGAGTAAACTAAGTGGTAAGAAACATAAATACAGCTAGAGTGCACTAAAGACGATAAAGATATAATGAATATATGTAAAATCAGTTGTTTGTTTGATTAGTTCTCTTTATTCTATACAAATGATCCTATATTTATAGTACAAGAAAAATAAAACGTGATCCCCCTATGTTAGCCATTAAATTACCCACTAAATTCACTAGCCAACTATGAGGAGGTGGTACCGAATTTTACTCATGTTTTCCTCTTGCACGATTAATGGCACTTCCTTCTAGCTGTTGCTGGTTGTTACCGTTTCTTGGGAGCTAGAAGATTCTTTGACTTGGTCTTCGAGGCGTCCAATTATGTGTGGGTCTCAGTCGTTCTTCGAAATTATGACTCGGTCAGGCTACCATAATAGCTGATGAAGCTTTTCTAGTCGAGGGCTAGGACTAATAGATTCGGCTACGAGTCAGTTCGGTTATCGACTTAGAATTCTGTTGTCTGCTCATTTTGAGGTTTTCACCTTCGGCTATCACTTGATTCGGCTAAACACTTAAAAAATATTTTTGAGTGTTAACAGTTTCATGTTTTTTCAAACAAAAAAGTGAAATATGTTTTGAAAAACTATGGCCAAACACATCTTCAAAACTTATAAAATTTCACCCAAATCAAAATTTTCAATTTTTTTTTTATAATTTATGATCAAACGCTAGCTTATTGGTTCATTTCAAGTTTGATACGGAGAGTTGCATGTTATTATAAATAAGTAAAACCTGATAGTATAAAATTTTCTTTAAACTATTCATAAAATATTTAAAAAAAAGCCTTCCCTGTGGCTTTCAGAAGGTGCCTTCTTTGTCAACTGAAGTAGTTTGAAAAATTGAAAGTACGCTTTATGTACATGGTTGTGGATGAATCGTTGAAATAAGAGGCTAACACTGTTTTATTCATTTGTCCATTTCCATTGTACACGTAGAAACGACATTTTTAGTCACGGTGAAGAGTGAAGGTGTCTCTTTTGGACTTTTTTGTGCTTGAGGTTGAAAAATGTCCCAATACAATTTTTTATTTTGTGTTAGAATTATATTAGCCATTTGCACGTTATTTTATTTTTAAATATCCATATGTGGGGCTCCTTCCTATTCCTTCCTCATCATAAAATAAATGGCAAATGTACCATTGATAGAAAATATTGTTCATAAATACATAGACAACAGTGCTTAATTCCATGGAGCCTCAACATTTTTAGCCGGCCGATTTAAAAAAAAATAATCATCCACCTAACTATATATGGTGGTCTATAATCATCAGTGGTGTATATTTGTGTATAATTAGTGATACAATAATTATGCACTTATTATACATTGCTTATACAATAATTATAAATTGCAAACTGGTTAAAGTTTGTAACAGAAAATAAAAACTAGAGTTATTCTTTATTGTTGGAGTCGTTGGAATGCTATGTAGCGTAAAATTCCCTAATTCTACTGTATAAACTTGAAATTTATACGTAAAAATAAGAGGGCAAACGAGACCACATATGTAAATATGTAGCTATTATATTATGTTCAATTTGATCCTCTATAGTCGTTTGGCCATACGTTTTCAAATTATGGTTTCATAATTTGATTTCAAATCACGTTTGTTTATGCAATTTGGACATAACTTGAACTTTAATTCATGTCATGGTTTGAAATCTCAAATCATCCAAAAAGGTGTGATTTGGATTCCAAATCACGATTTCAAATTTTTTAAATATAAAACTTGGCTCATAAGTTTATATTTTGTATTAAAAGATTCATAAATTAATAGATATATACCAATTGATCGACTTTATATTGTATTAGATCTAATTGTTCAATACATAATTTATATTGTATATATAAACAAAGGTATGACCAGTGTTTTCAACAGCGTTTTCGGGGCGCGTACCGGTGCGAGCCCAGGAGCGGGGCATATCAAAAACGCTCTGGGGCGCAAATGAAAGGCTTAGATCCATAGGGCATAATCCCCGGGCGCAAAGCGTAGCCCTGGGCATAAAAGCATATGCCCGGACGTTAAATTTAATTTTTATTATTTTAAAAGTATTTTTTCTATAGATTATGATTTTTATTATTGATGTAATGATATTTATACTTCATGTTACCATGTTTTTATGTTGTAGTGATTTTTCTTAAAACAAATAAAGAAAGAAAGCAACTCTCGTAGTAAATACACTGCCATAAATAGTTGTTTTAGATAATTATGTCTGAAATTGGTAGGATAGACATTTCATAGTATTATGTTCCTGAAACAACTTTATCCACTTTTTTGTCACTATTCTTATATTTTTTACCCTTGTAAAAAAAAGGGGCAGCCCGGTGCACTAAGCTCCCGCTATGCGCGGGGTCCGGAAAAGGGCCGGACCACAAGGGTCTATTGTACGCAGCCTTACCTCACATTTCTACAAGAGGTTGTTTCCACGGCTTGTACCACTTTTTACCCTTGTCTTTCTTTGAAATATATAAATAAAAATCAGTAAAATAATTGAGAGTGAGAATAATTAATAGAGGTGGAGATTGATGATGAAGTGGATGAGATTTTATTATAAAGATTATCTAAGCTATTATCATTTTTTGTGTTGTTACCTTTCTCATATAATAATTATAATATTTTTTTTTATATTATTGGTGAAGTGTTTGAATTATTTGTAGAATTTTAATAAAAATTTTACATTTGCTTATTTTTTAGTAATAAAATTATAAAATTAAAGATATACGCCTCGTAGATCCATGAGACATACGCTCTGTGTCTTGGGGTTTACACCTCGCCCCGTGTTGCATAAGACGTCTCGCCTCACGGCCTCTTAAAGTAATGGGTATGACTATGCCATGATTTAAAAGTGTACAATTTTGAGTTGCGTATTAATTTTGTTATAAATTATGACTTACTCATTTGGTAAGATTGCATAAGAATTAGGAAAATTTTAATGATTTTTGCAACTTGTTGGGTTTTTATATCAAGAAAAAAAAGATACAACTTAAGAAACTCAAATTACAACCATATGATTTCAAATTATGTCCCAACTACTTCTAAGTTTAACTTATTAGATAGTTGATAAACTGTTGGAAAAAAAGGTATCCAAACTATGGCATTTATTATGTAAATAATATCGAATTATTTTGGTCACAAAATATGTGTAGCTGTTTTTAGGGGAAAGTGACTAGGAATTAGGAATTGCAAAAAGATTCCTTTTCTACTCTCATTTCTTTTAGAAAAGAAAAATACTACTCCAGGAAAAAACGTTATTGTCCATAAAAAACAGTAGATTGATTTGGTACTTTGGCGCCAAAGGGAGGCTAAATGGTCAAAAAAGGAATATAATCTACTCTAACTATTTAAGTGAATGACGATTTTTGCGGCACATGATTCCAAAAAGGCCACGTCAAATAAATTGATATTGAAAAGACCTAACAATATAAATACTCTTTCTAATATTTCAGTTGCCTTAAATTATAAGTATTCTAGATTGAATGTCCGAATAGAATTTATTAGAATAAGAAATAATTAATTTCGAGATTAAATTTGAATGAGTTTATTTTATATTTGATTGAGATAAAATTTTGAATAATTAATCTCAAAATCAGTTATTCTGTAATTATATTGTTATTTTTATCCCGCATTGAGGATATGATAACATTCTCGGAATAATTAATACCTGAATAATTTGTTCCCCAACCAAACGATTCCTAAATTCTAAGAACACTAACAACATACTCAGTGTAATTTCACAAGTGGGATCTGAAGAGGATAGAGTGTACGCAGACCTTACCCCTACCTCTCGAGGTAGGGAGATTGTTTTCGAAAGACCCTAGGCTCAAGAGAAAGCACAATAAAAATTGTCAGACAAAATAGACGAAAGTATAGAAGTCAAGGCAAAATACTATAGATAAACATTACGAAGAAAAGTAACAGTAACTGCAACTAACGAATATGGTAGTCGAGTGCAAGAGAGAGCATCTAATAACATAAATAAAAGGACAAATTACAAGAATACTACTACACCTACTAGTATGGAGGAATACACGAGACAACGCTCTACTACCTACTAGTCTTCTACCCTAATTTGTATCCGCCACAACCTCCTATCTAAGGTCATGTCCTCGGTAAGTTTGTAACGGCGTCATGTCCTGTCTGATCACGTCTCCCTAGTACTTCTTCGATATACCTCTATCTATCCTGAAACCATCTATATCCAGCCTCTCACACATCCGCACTGGAGCTTCCATGGATCTCCTCTGCACATGCTCGAACTATCTCAGTCTCGCTTCCCGCATCTTATCCTCCATCGAAGTCACTCCCAAATTGTCCCGATAACTTCATTTCTAATATCATTCCTAATATGCCCACACATCTATCGCAACATACTCATCTCCGCCACCTAAAATTATGTATTCAAACTTAATACTTATATAGTTTTAGTGAATTTCTTCTATATAAATTTTTGTTTTACATAAAAAAAAAATGAATTCAGATTAATCGAATGTTACAATGCTACATTCGCCTTGAAGACAATTTTTTTTTTAATTTTATATTTTTTCTAAAGTACTTCTGATATCCTATGTAATGACAATGCTTGATTTACACACGAACTAATATACTTTGACCCTCACACATCAAGCTTTTATTTTGTTTTTAGAGAAATCACGTATAAGAGATTATAATTGCGGTCAACTCTATTTATAATTGTCATTCGCTATAATAACATTGCACTATAACGATCTAATTTTCTCTGAAATCAATTTTTCATGTTATATTTTACTTATCTAAACAACATTCTACCTATAACAGCAATGACATTCATTATAGCGGTACATTCTTTATAAAATTACTCTCTATAATAGTCATACTCAAATATTGTGTAATAATATTTGTAAGAAGTATATTATGTATAAAAAAATATCAAAATATTTATGATAATCATCATTAATATCATGCAAATAGTAAATCTCAAGTATGAATATCTAAAAGGAAAAAATATATTTCTCATAGTGATCTGATTTAGAACATGGAATGATGTTAAAACCTCTACCATTCTCCATTATTGGAGAAATACCGAAATTCTACCTACAGATGAAAACCCCAATATTAATAGTGAAAAATTAAAATTTGCTGAGGATGTTGGTAGTGTGTCATCACTTATAGAGCAAATCCCATCTCATAACACTAATCAAGCAATGGATGCTACCACTTATATGGAGTCTGACGCAACTCTTTCAATTCTTGAAACTTATACTAATGAAGAAGTTATTGTACAAGTGATTGGAGTGGAAGAACAAGAGACAACAGGTACAGAAGGTGACAACGAAAGTGTTGATTAAGAGCCTCAACTTATTGCTACTTAGGGTGAGATAGAATGGTCAATTGTTAAGCTCTTAGATAGTCTTCAAGAGAAAGGTATTGAATTCCCTTTTGCTGAAAGTTTGGACAAAATTATTCGTCAACGCAAGCATTATATTGTCGCTAAGAGGCTGAAATTTATGAAATAACCTACAATTGTAGAATTCTTACGTCAAACTTGAAATTGTATTTAAATTGTCAATTAATTTTAAATGCATATATTCCTTAGATTTCAATTCTTTATCGGTATTGTCGTATTTGAAGCGTAAATACTAGTTAGGAGACCTACGAATTTCTCCATAGCGAAAGCGGATCTGCAACAACCACGACTCGTATCACCAATCGTCGGGAATTCTCACAAAGCAGATGAATCCCCATGTTTTCACAGCCTAGATATCCCTCTTAATTGATGCAAGGAATTAACCCTACTCATTTCTTATTGAGGAAGATCATATTTTCTTTTCTTACACCCATAATGGTGTATTTATAGGCTAGTAATAGAATTTTAGGAGGAGGACTAGCTAATGGGTTCACGAGCTAGTTAGCACCCCTTATGGGTGAACCCAACCCAATAACAATTTTCTAGTATCTCTCACCCACACGTAAGGGGGTGCTTAAGCTTCACTAAGCTAAGGAAAACATATTCTCTTTGAAATTCTCTTGCGTCATTTCATATAGGATAAATAGGTTGTGCGACTGACATATTATGAGAGCACTTTGCTATACATCTGTTAGGAATATATATCCTCTCGTCATTGTCATAAGAGTCATCAAGTAGATCATAAGAAGTATGCTTAGTGTCCTAGATCATTTGAATCACATTGATAAATTATACTTTGATCTCATATAGCATAGTTCTTGTGTTCACAATTATGACCCATAAGTCATAACAGGTACCAACAAACACAAACTAAATGAGATTCCATTAATGATCTTCCTCTTCACACGAGTCTCTCAACTTGTATCCAACTCGCTTTTTTAGTCATGCTCCGCCAAACGAAATCTCTCATGATCATTTGGTAGCATGCTAAGATAGCGAACATCGAACCAAGCTTTGAACCATTGATACGAGTCTTGAGGGTACTCAATTTAGGGTCTCGCACAACAATAAGTCGAGATAAACGTTATGTTCACCCTTTTGGTCGACATTTGCACACATGGTATGAAACGTATGCTATAACATTTTCTCATTTCCCATAGAGCGTATGTCTTTATCTCATAAGATAACGTCATACAGATGATATTCAGACATCATATGCATCTGAACTGAGTTCCTTGATCTACTCAATACACATGAACTCACATCTGGCCTCTCGAAGTAGACTAGGTGAAACTTATTTCCACCATAAAAATACTATAATAACATTTTGTCATTACTTGTGCGACGCTAAAGATCTTTAAGTCATGTGCTCTCAAATTATCCTTATGATAATTTGCTTAAGATCTGGTCTCATCTTCCATCAACACTAAATTGATAGAGGCGGTCACCTGTGTGAGAAGGCTGACCTCTATCTACCAGACATACTATTCAATAATATCAAAGAATGCACCAGAAACATTCCATAATATGAATGTACAATAAACTAAGGTTGTTTAGTGGGCCGGGTCGGCCCGATCTCGACCCGGCCTGGCCCTCTACTCGGCCCGTCCCGCTACTCGGCCCGTCCCGATCCCCCAAAATAAATAAAAAATGTCTGGGTCGGGGTTCGAACTCGGGACGGGGCCTGGGATCGTCCCGCCTGTCTCGATCCCGACCTGACTCGCCCCATCCCGACCCCGTCCCGATCCCTACCCGTCCCCCTCTTCTTTGCAAAAATAACTATTGCAACAACGGCCATATGTCAATTTTGGTCATTGTGCAATGACTATAACAACCATTTTTAGCCCCCCACTCCATAACCCCCTACCCCGTTAATATTTATTTTTAACCCCCTAAGTTAATATATTTACACTTTAACCCTATTTTTCAACTATAAATAACTCATTTTCCTCTTCATTTTTCTCACAAATCTTTCTACCATCTCTCTAATCTCTCAATTTATCTATCTACAATTCTACAAATCTTCCTACTTTTAAGTATTAAATATTATATCAAAGTTAAAAAGTTGAGAGTGAAGTTGACAACTAGTTTGAGGATCATCCATCGAGCAAAGTTTTAATTTTCAACCTCGATTACACGTCGACGTTACGTCGGCGTTTGGTACCTTCGTTCCTTCTTTAAATTATTCTTGTTATTTAATTTTAATTATCACACTTAATTTCATTTATTTAATTATTAATTATATAATTAAAATGGAATGATTTAAATGTTTGATTACGGGTAAGGGTAAGAGTGCCTCTTCTAGTAGGGTAATAAGGGTAAGGGTACTTCTTCTGGTAATCCTATTCCTAGTCCCGATGATTTAATTGATTTCAGTAATATTGATGAAAATGCTTTTTAATGATATACCAGTAGATGATGAAGTAGATGAATCAAAATTTAATTTAGACGATAATATAGACGACACATCCACTAGTGCTGCACACCAACCTCAGGAGCTTGAAACTGCAACTGGAATGCCTCATATTCCCCCTAGTATGAATCGAGGCCCGGCAAAATGAAAGTTAAAATCACATGCATGACATTTTTTGATAGGGACGAAGAGAATCAACTAGCTAGATGTAAAATTTGTAAAAATGTTTATAGATTTATAACCGGAAAAGGTCAAGGTGGGATGGGAGGATTATTGAGACATATACAAGGCGAGCACACAACTAGGTGGAATCAATACTAGGATAATAAATCGGGTGTGCCAATGCCATCTGAGTCAGGACAAGGTTCTCATAGTGTCTCCGACCTAGTACATGGTCAAATTAACCCGACGATATGGGGGGAATATTTGGTCCTAACTATGATAAAAACAAAGATGTGGAAAATATGGCAAAATTAATAGGGGTGGATGCTTTGCCCTTTTCATTTCCTTCCTCTCCTGGTTTTATTCATTATATTCGGAAAATATATAATCTTGCTTTTAATGGTTTGCCTAGATCAACTGTTAGAAGGGATGTTTTTAAATTTGCAAGTGAATATCAACAATATTTACGTTATGCACTGTATCATTTTACTAGCAAAGTGACTATCACTTCTGACATAGGCCGTAGTACTAACGGTAATGATTATTTAACGATAACATGTTGTTACACCTCGTAAGATTAAGACGATAATTAAGAGCGTCATTAAGGAAGTAAGATTCAGATATTGAATATAAGGAACACTTACATATGTTAATACGAGAAATTAGTGTATAAACAGATGTTATCCCGGAATAGTTTTTCTTTAGTGCTATACACGTGACGACGAGAATTAATCTTAGTAGTTGAATTTATTCCAATGGAGTTATGGAATAGTATTGTACTATAAAATTATGACATTGAGGATACGAGGCTTATGAAATTCTCGGGAATTAAAAGAAGTGGGTTTGAGATTTATTAATTGAAGAACTTGGGGGCCAAAGTGAAAAAAAGAAAAATCAGATTTTTTTTATAAAGCTACACTTACCTCTTCATCTTCTTTCTAAACTTAACCAAAAAAACTCTCATTCTCTCCTCCAAGCTCAGCCAAAAAGACCCTCCACCCATACCCAATTTAAGATTTTTATCTTCTCTTCCTAGACTACATTTTTCACCAAAAATTAGAAATAAAACAACACCAAAAACAGTGGCAAAAACAACCACTGCTGGCTGAAACTGTAGCCCAGAAATTTCGAATTTTTGGGATGAAATTTTGGAAGAAAAATGTGTAGGGATGATGGCTTAACATTGTAGAACACTTGCATGTCAATTGGAGTTGAAGAAGTGAACAAAAATGGGAAAGAAATACGAAAACAGTGGGGATTTTCGGACAAACAGTGGGCAGAAAATTGTGAACTGTTTTGGACGAATTTGAGGTATAAAAATTCTTATTTCTATGATATAATTGGAATGCATGTTGTTAGAATTAAGGTAATGAATTTGTGTTAAGGAAAAATTGGAATTTAAGCATTGCATGTGACAATTTTGGGCTAGTTGCCAATTTGGGACAAATTTTGGTGTTGTTGGATTCGTTGGTTATTGTTGTTATTATTATCACTAATTGCATGATGAAATTGAAAGGAAACATTGAGATTTAGTTGGAATTAGTTATATGGAAGTATTGAAATACGAAATTGGATTATAGGAATTAAGATAAGAGTTATGGAATTATGACATGTTGTGGCCAAGAACTTGCATGAAATTGTTGGACATGTTGTGATGTATATGGACTGTTTTAGGGACTATTTTGTGGTGTTATAATGCTGAAAATTTAGTCACCATTATGCATGTTTAAGTGTGGTAATTGCTAATGTAAGTCTTAAAGGAATAAGGGTGTAGAAAGGCTTCACGTTCTACCCTCGTTGTTGTTGGAACATGGACTGTTTTGTGGGCTGTTTTTAAGGTGGATTAAGAGGCTAAATTTACATGAGAAGTGGGTGTGTAAATTCCCTTTATTGCTGTTTTGGTTGTGCCCTTAATTGGTGCTTGTTTATTGATGTTATTAGCCTCGTTTGGAAGTTGTGGAAACATGTATAAACAGGGGAAGTGCTGCCCGAATTTTTATAGAATAAGAAGTCGGTATTCGATATAAAGTATGCTAGTGATCATAGAATTGACGAACGTATTACCATTATTATAGGTTGAAGTTCTAAATCGAGACGTACTCTAATATAGAGTTGATTAGTTCGTCTAAGAGGTATGTGAACTATTCCTTCTTTCTTTGGCATGATTTTTATTTAATGAAGGTACGGCGGACGTACTTGATTCTTATACAGTTTAATTCCTAAAGAGGATTTTTATGAGAAGTGCCTATGATTTTTCAGCAAAGAGTTTATTATGACATTATTACAATGATTTTATTGAGAGTCAGATGATAATTTTTACTTGCATATGGTTACTCATGATATCTACTCGTGCTAAGTGTTACTACTTCACCTCACCGAGTTCCGGGCCGGGTTACGTTCGTGCACAGCCTTGCATTTTTCACCGAGACCCTCACTAGAGGGCCGGGTTACGTAGGATGGATCCATAGATGAGATATGACTTTACCGAGTCCCAGTATGGGCCGGGATATGATATGATTCCACCGAGTCCTGCACTAGTGGGCCGGGTTACGTTACATATATATATATATATATATATATATATATGTATATGGACATGCACTCATGTTTTCTTGACTTGACTCTCATTTTTATAAGGCAACTGACTTTTATTGTTATGGCACAGTTGGATTTGAATCCTGATTTTTATACTGATCTCTTGTTATCCATTGGCTACTTATGATCTCATTTGCAGTATTTCATGTTTACATACTCAGTACATTATTTCGTACTGACCCCCTTTCATAGGGGGCTGCGTTCATGCCCGCAGGTACAGGTGCTCAGTTTGGTGATCCTCCGGTTTAGGTTCCTGCGCAGCTGTTTGGAAAGCTCCTTTGATCCAGAGCTTTACCATTTTTGTACGGAACCCTATCTTTTTTATTGATGTATATTTAGGGGCACGACGGGGCCCTGTCCCGTCATATGTCGTTATCCTTCTTGTAGAGGTCTGTAGATAGTTGTGGGTTGCACTGGTGTAAGGGTCAGAAATCTGTTTTGGTCAGCCATATTATTGTACTCTATGTTGGGGGTGTTTCCGTATATATGTGATATTATTTGTTGGCAGCCTTGTCGGCTTGCCTGTTATATTGTGTTGGCTAGTTGTGACTCCTTAGGAGGCAGGTACATTCGGGGGTAAAGGCAACCTTGTCGGCTTGCCTACCCTAGCATATGTTGTTATTGCAGCGTTATGCTGCCGGATTTCAGACTCATTAAGTGTTAGTTGGATTATGTGTGACATGTTAGTATAATGACGTCATTAGGGCGGTTAGTCGCGGCCCGTCAGGTCGGGTCGTGACACATGTCATTGGATAGATCAAATTGGAATATGCAAAAACGTATTGTAGCATATAGATATATAGATGATAGGCACACTGCTGGTTTTATTGCAGATAATATTAATGAAATTTGTGAATACTACGAAATAAATGACAAAATTATGACTATTACATTAGATAATGCTTCTTCTAATGATTATAACTTAGTTATAACTTAGTTGTAAAGGATGGCCTAAAACTTTTGAAAGCATTCTTGATAAAATTCAATTTGCTATAAACTTTATTTTTAAAGATAAAAAAATACAAAGACGCAAAGAGTATAAAAAAATATGTCATGATTGTGGATTATCATATAGAAAAATGCAGAAGAAGTTTCGACTAGGTGGGATTCTCTGTATGAGCAACTACTTGTTGCTTACGATTATAAACAATCTATTACTTTATTATTTAACGCCCATAATAAAAATCCAAGGAATATGCTTGTAGATAGTGATTGGGATAAAATTTTAGAACTTAATGGATTTTTAGAGAAATTTTATCAAGCTACTAAAGAATATTTCGGTATTTATTATCCTACTATTTCAAATATGTTATTTTATATAGCTCTAATATTTTTGTTACTTAATGAATATATGCAAAAACCAACTTATAAGGCAGCTATTGAAAAAATATTTAAAAAATTTAAAAATACTTTTTTCCTGTCCCCACTATTTATATTGTTGGTGTTGTATTAAATTCAACTATTAAAGTAGACGGTTGTAAAACACTTGTAGAAATGATTTATGATTGTGTAGAAGTACTTCCAATAGACCTAACTGAAGAACCAACTAACACACCAACTAAAGAAGCAGTTACGTCTAGCATACACACCGAATGCAAAAATTATATACGTATTACCAACAACAAAGTGCAAATAATCAACCGGCTTCTGTACCATCTTCTACTACTTCGTTGCAACCTTATTAAAAACATGTGGTTTCTACTGCTAGTATTTAAGGCCTTAGAAATAAAATGTGTAGTGGTTCAACTTCTTCACAAGTTAGCGAATTTGATGTTTATGTTTTGCAGGGTGTTGTATCGTACAAATTAATTGCCAATGATGAAGACTTGTTGAAATACTGGAGGGAGAATGAGAAGAAATTTCCGACACTAACAACGATGACCCGATATGTGTTAAACATTCAAGCGTCATCAACAACGTGTGAAAGCGCATTTTCCGCGGGAGATTTCAAATTGGAGAGCACAGACATTCATTGGCGGGAGACACATTGGAGATTGTAGTTTTATTCAGAGACTGGATTCGTTCGAAGCGTAGGAGGTGTGGCCAACCGGAGACCAACAAAGAAGAAGACTACAACTACAATGAAATCTTGTCTGAGAGAGCAGGAAGCGACGTTGAAGAATTTGACAAACAAATTCCAATTCCAACAGAAGATCCTCAAGACATTGTGAGGAAATTCGAAAGAATATGGTTGAATATATAATTTTTTTAATTGCAATTTTAGTATTTTACTATGTCATTTGCAACTTTTGAACAACACCACAAAGTTGTGTATTACTATGTCATATTTCTATTAAACAATATAAGAGGCACAATAACAGCCTTGGGATGTTTTTATTACACTATCTTATTCAATTATTGAAGTATTTTTATATAACTATATATTGTTTTTTTAAATTAAGTGGCAAAAAAAATCCCGAGTCCCGACCCCCGGCCCGACCCGCCCCAACACGACTCCGTTCCGACAAGATGTTGGATGGGACGGGACCTCCCACAGTCCCGCCGGAACCCGAGTCCCGACCCTCCCCCTGTCCCGCCAGGACCGGCCCCGCCCCGTTGGACACCCTTACAATAAACATTCACATAATAAGTGTATGCAAATCAAACTTATTTTGATTTTTAAGAAACATGAATGTTGGGAAAAATAAATCAAAAATTAGTTACTCTATATTAAAGTCCATACAGTCCTCGAGATCTTGCATGAACAAAATCACGCATCTCTAGGATCTGACTAAGTAAATAGATCTGCAACTGTATGTGCAGATATACTTTACGTTCTGTTCTTTGCGTGTAACTATGTCATCACAAAATTAAATTTAATGTCAGTGTGTTTGACTTTACGATGATATTTAGGATTCTTGGTGCTCAAAATAGCAGCTTGACGGTCACAAAGACTCTTATTAGTTCAACACTAACTGCAACATCAACACTACTGAGGAGAGAGCCATGAGCTCAACTTTCATATGGATAAAGCTACATGTGATTATTTTTCATTGTCTACAATGCGTCATCATCATAAAACACATTCAGAGGTGGACCTCAACTTGTCCATATCTTCTCTACAATCAACATCAATGTATCCCCTCAGTTCCATGTCATGCCCTTATGGCAAAGCGCATAATCAGAAGTTCTTACATGATACCTTATGATTCGTTTTAACTGTATTTTTAATGTGCTGGATTTAAGTTGATTTTATAATTATCTACAAGCTAATTGCGAAATAGATATCAAGTCTAGCAAACATATCTTGCATAAGACTACCAACCGTACATAGCATAAGGAACTTTACTTAATTGTTCATCTTATTTTGGAGTCTTAGAACACAATATAGCATACAAGACATTGTCTTTGTTCATTGTAGTTTTGATAGAGTCAAAATTTAGAAAGTTTAATCATTTAAAGAATAATTTCTTTAAATAATTTCTCAAAATATTTATTTCGAGAATATATGCATCTTTATCCATATTTTTCATCTCCAAGTGAGACGATAACAAGGCCTTTGCCTTGTGTATATACTTCAAATTATTTTTAGCTATTAATATATCATCAACGTATAATGATATATGTATAAAGTTGCTCTCAAATCTTTTAGTATAAACGTAATGATCTCTTGTGAATCATGATGAAGTCAATAGAATTGACAACACTAAAAAAATATATATCCACTGCCTTGAAGATTGTTTGTGCCCTAACAAGACTATAAAAATTTACAAATCATATGTTTGTGGCCTTTTGGATGAAACCCTTAAGTTACTCCAAATTAATTTTTCAGTTAGTTCTCCATTGAAAGAAGACAATCATTACATCGTTTGATGCAATTATAGATCCAAGCTAGCAACAATAGTCAAAATTAAGCTCATAGAGGTAAATTGACACAACAAGTGAGAAAGACTCATCATAGTCAATCACTCATGTCACATATACACCTTAGCAACAAGACGAGCCATATACCCCAACTATGCTACAAGTCTCGTGTTTATATTTTGGATCCCATTTGGTTGAAATAGTTTTGTGTTCTTTTGGGAGATCAACTAGTTTCTAAACTTGATTGACTTTCCTAGACTCCATTTATTCTTTTATTTTATTTATTCATTTCAATCTTTGAAGGGCATAAAAGAGCTAATTCTTGGCTCATTTCCATCCCGTATGAGCACTATATCTTTGACTGAGATTCATCTAATCTCATATTGATCCCATTTGGATCAATTTTGCTCCTACTTGGGCTAGAACTATTCATCTCGCTCCCACTAGATTCATGTCACTCCCATTTGGAATAAGAAGATTATTTTCGCTCCCACTTGAAGAAGGATCACTTTCATTCGCATCCGTGATGAAGGTTGATCTAGATGAGAAAATTAAACCTTTATCACTTAAAAATCTCCCACTTGAATGAAGGGATCCTATTTGATCTTGGTCCTTAGGTTCATAAGTAGACAAGTCTTAACTTATCTCGCCCTTCTGGGTTATTCATTCTCTAAAAATGTGAAACTTTTTTAGTCAAATCCAGTTACGCTCCCACTGTGATGTAGCTTCATAAATGCGTAATTTACAATATCTCATATAGACACTTTCCCTTCCTCTTGGGCCCAATATACCATGATAAAAAATTATATACATAAGTTGTGCATCACAGAGGTTTCACAAAATAATTGAGATTGCTATTACTCCACAACTCATATGATGTAGAAGTAACCGATTCCACTTGCACACGATTAAGAACGCAGGGAATAAATTAGTGCAAAACATCTCAAATAGGAAACATCTAATCGTTTCAAGAAGCATTCTATTTATGTTTTCCACAACACTTTTATTGTGAAATATTGGAATAGACACCTTATTAATAATTCTACTTTCATCATCAAAAACTCGCTTAATGGGGCCAAGACGTATTCATGGCCTCAATCAACTGGTTCTCAATACTTTTATTGATTTGTCCAATTGATTTTCAATCTTTTTCACATACTTCTTAATGCAATTTATTGCCTTAGATTATGTGACATCAAATAGACATTACCAAAAGGAGTAATTTCATCAATTAATATGATGAAATTAGAAGCTCTTTGTCACATTTTCATATTCATGAAAATACAACTTCAGAATTAATCTATGCAATAAAAAATTAGTCCTTGTGGTGTTCTTAAATGATTTTCTATTAGATCTTTCGAAATAGATAATATTTACAAGTGGGCTTATCCACATGTCATAGGCCCATATGACCAAATCTAGCATGTCTAATTTCACATCATCCTTGTGATTATGTGATAAAATTATTTTTGATAAAATCATAACCAAAATAAATTATTCTTATGCCTTAATGTCATGAAAATTACAATCGAAACCTAACTATAATAAACCAACACAAAGCAATATCCTTAAAAGTTTAAGGGGTAATTAAAGTATTATGTAGGATAAAGTCTTGATTTTCATGTAAAACTAATTCACATGACACGATCATTTTAACAACCTTAATGTCGTTTTCTACATATATCCACATTACCCATGTGGAATCCATTGGAAGTCCACAAAGACTTCATTTCTCTCACAATGTGAAGTACAACTCCTAAGCCAATTGCGATGAAAGATAAGTCTTAAAAAAACACAACTAGCAACACATATATTACTAGTGTAAGGAACACGACATACCTTTTTATACTCATAATGAAGTGCTTTATTATGTTTAGTGCAATCACTAGCATGGTGACCCTTTTGATAACAATTGAGGCATTTCACTTTAGTAATTTGTTTTTTACTTTCTAGCGTCTTGTTGGTTATCATTTTAGGATTCTTATTTGGATGAGTCTTAACTTTCCAGTTTCCTCTGATTTTACGATTAAAGTCATTTTTTCAGCTAGAAATTATTTTGTGCACTTTTGCACCTTGCTTGGCAGCCTCATGTCACTCCCCTTCTAACTATAGGTATTGTCTCGCATAATAAAATGTACTATTATATTTATTGTGAGTCAGGTGCATCTTCATATGCTCCTAAATTTGAGGAAGGAAATGGACAATCGCTTGAACTTGGTGCTCATTAGTCAACTTATGACCTTAAGCCTGGTAACTGTAGTGCTACCACACTTATATTCGAGAGCATCCTACAGAGTTTTGGTAATCTTATGAGTAAAATTATCTGTGACATATTCACACCTCAACAATATAATGCGAGGTAGGAAATTTTTTCAAGCATCATAGACTTTATCCATGACATTATTTACAATAAAAAGGTTCTCAAGCACATACATTTTAATATTTTATAATTGTTACCGTTGAGCTTTTCACTTTTCATAAGCTCTACAACAATATTCTTTAAAGCAGTAGACATGGTATATATGGAACACAAAAGTTCTACATATTTGTAAAACACAGAGTTTCACAATTAACATAAAAGCACACATGTTTAATATTTTTGCATACACATAAATGTAACTCTAGCAAATTGACAGGGCTATTAAACATAAACATAAATCCTAGAGTCGAAAGTTCACTACGTTCCCAATCATCGTCTAAGGATAGATGTTAAATGTAAAATAACCATGTCAACTCAAGATAAGTCACCAAATATTTTTATTTATTGATTAAACAAGTGGTATATACTCATAAATGTATACACTAAATAGAAAAAATTAGATCTTATTCTAGATACACTTCTATATCAATAGAATAATTTAATTAGATCTGAAAATTTAATTTTCATACCTTTTCAAGAACAAATCAAGGAGAACCTAATACTTATACCTCATTTCACTTAGAAAACAATATTTTTATTTTCCATAAACCTTTGGGGAGAGTGAGTAACATATAAATGTTCTATGCATTATATATAGATTTTACATATTTTTATATTCGAAAACTACCTCAAAAATTAGTTACTACGAAATTAAAAATTCCTGAACAGTATTAATTACAGGATTTTTTTTTCCAGTGTCTAAAAATTATTTCAAAACTATGGACAATTCATAAATTTAATTTCGATCAAAATGAAAAAAGAATCATGGAATTCGGATATCGGGGTGAACCACGCTCTCCGGAAACGCATTTCAGCCGATAGTGGGTTTCGTCTAAGCTGGGCAACCAGCCTTCTTCCCCAATTCATGGGTCAGGCGCGACCCGGTGCCACAAAACGGGTTTTACTTGATTTTCTTCACTTTTTGGCAACTGTAATCTAATCAAAACACTAAGTTTTGTCCCAAACATGTTTAAGATTGATTCCAAGCATCAATTGCTCAAAATATCATAAAAATGGTGCCAAATATTGAAAATCATTATTCTTTTTTCTTCTCCGACGTGTCGGATTAATTTTCCGGTCATTTTTTAATTAAATCACTGATTTAGACCCTAAATATATTTTAGGATTGATTTAAAGTGTAAATACTAGTTAGGAGACTTACATGTTTCTCCATAGCGGAAACGGATCTACAGCAACCACGACTTGTGTCACCGTATCGTCGAGAATTCTCACAAAGCGGATGAATCCCCATCTTTCCGCATTCTAGATATCCCTCTTAATTATGCAAAAAATTAACCCTAACTCTAACACTAGTCGTTTCTTATTGAGGAAGATCATCTTTTCTTTTCTTACACCCATAATGGATTTATAGACTAGTAATAGGGTTTTAGGGGGAGTACTAGCTAATGGGTTAACGGGCTAGTTAGTACCCCTTATGGGTGGATCCAACCCAATAGCAATTTTCCAACAGGTATGGTACAACTAGTCATGGATTTATTTGTAATTCATTAGTATTTTTAATTAATGAGATATGAAAATTAATTGAGATTTTAAAATTAACAAGTATATTATTTTCGTTTATAGCATAAGAAGTATAGAAAAATAATTTTTTACATACTTTCGTTTTCTAACCGCTAAACGACATATAAACATCCAATGTTAGAATACATATATAACAATACCTCACTATAGCGGTTATGAAATTTTCGGACAAACACTATCATTATAGAGAGATTTGATTGTATATATTATTGCTAATGTCTCAACAGAGTGAATCAATGAAGTTAAAGGAGGAATTTAATTATCCATAATGTTCAAGAATGTCACGATATTTCAAACGGCTTAGGTGGATACTTTGCTCAACAATGAAGATAAGATTTTGGACAAACTATATGGGAAAATAAACAAAATTAGGAAAAACTTTACTGGCGTTGGGGTGGAGGGGTGTCATATTCAAGAGATTATTAATATATGGTTACGAAGGGGATGCACCGTATTTGTTTTCACTTTCTTACAGTAGTATTAAAATCGTAATCTCTTATTCTTCGATTTTTGTTATCACTTGTGTTACTTGTGTTACTTGTGTTTCAGCCGATGTTGTACTGTTCCTTTTTTTTTTGAATGCTATGTAGCCTTTTTGTTTATTGTGTCTTCTTCATTTTCATATTTCATTTTTTAAACTGCTTTAATATATTTTTCTTGAAATCGATGGTCTATAGGAAACAGTCTCCTTACCTCCACGAGATAGGGGAAATGATAAATATACATGGTATATGCCCACGGTTTGGGTTACTAATTTGGTATTGTTTGTTGTAATATTTTAGTGTAAATATTACATTATTAGAATTGTACACTTACCATAATTGTATAGTTAGTGCCCAAGTAGAATAAGGTTTTAGGAGTACAATAGGAATATGATTTTCCTATTATGGAAATTATAAATTGTATATATACTCTTTCATTAATGAGAATAATCAAGGGATTATTTCTTTCATGGTATCAAGAGTCTAGGTTTATTTTCTCTCCCAAATATTTCCGTCCAAACAGCCCGGAATCCGACCTCCCTTCCTCGGGTTCCGTGCCTAGAAATTCTTTTTCTTCTCAAATTTCTTCTTCTGAATCCCTACATCACGTCTTGCGTTGCTATTATGGCTAAGAACATGTTTCATCCTGCCCTTGTTGTTTCTAATAGCAAGAATCACATTCCTATCGTTCTTGAGATATAAAACGTCCATTATGCGACGTGGGCCGAATTGTTCAAAGTTGATGCACACTCGCATCAAGTTCGACATCATATTATCCCTGCGGCTCCTACGGATACGGAGGTGCCCAGACCCGAGGATGATCCTAAGTTATGGACGGCACTTGATACTACTGTTCTTCAGTGGATTTACTCCACTATTTTTACCGACCTCTTGCAGACGATTATCGAACCAGACGCCACGGCGATGGAGGCTTGGAATAGAGTACGTGATATATTCCAAGATAATAAAATTCTCGTGTTGTTACCTTGGAGCAGGAGTTCTCCCACGTCAACATGGAAGATTTCCCTAACGTTTCAACATATTGCAAAATGTTGAAGGAGTTGGCAGACCAACTCCGCAACGTTAGTGCACCATTCACCAACGACTGTCTTGTCCTTCAGATGGTTGCAGGCCTTTCAGAGGCATATAATGGTGTTGGCACGCTTCTTCGTCAGAGCAGCCCTCTTTCGCAATTTTATCAGGCTCGTTCTATGCTTATACTCGAAGAAGCCGGCTTGGCCAAAAAGGCGGCTACCAGTGCTTGTCCCGTATTCATGATGATCGAGTCCAATTTTCCTCCATCCGGTTCCAACAATTTGGGCAAAAACCGCAACAACGGTGTCGGTAAAAAGGGTCAGAATTGGAAAAATAATGGAAAAAATTGCGGCGGCACCACAGGTGGCAGCCGGAACAGTGGTGGTGGTGCCCCTAGGGTCAATCAGCAGCAACAGTTTTGGGCCCCACAGTGGCAGTGGGCCAACCATTTTGGGCCTAACAGTGGCGGGTTTCCAGCTTACTATCCGGGAAACTAGGGCCTAAATTTTCAACAGCCCAGGCCCAGTTTCCAGGGTCCAGTCTCGGGTTTCAGGCCATCTTATGGGCCGGGGTAGCAGGCCAGCGTGCTTGGGCCTCGGCCCCCGTAGGCCCATCATGCAGCGGGCCCCACACCAACCGATATTGAAGCCACCATGCACAAACTTGGATTAAATCCACAAGACCCGAATTGGTATATGGACAGTGGAGCCACGACCCACATGACGTTCAACCAAGGTACTCTCTCGTCTTATTCCAATTTGAGTTGCCCTCGTGGAATAATTGTTGGTAATGGTAATTCAATTCCAATTCGTGGTTATGATCATAAAACATTGTCGCCCCCTCATCCACCACTTATCTTGAAAAATACCCTTCATGCCCCCAAATTGATTAAAAAATTAGTGTCTGTCCGAAAATTCACCATTGATAATTCCGTGTCTATTGAATTTGATCCATTTGAGTTTTCTGTAAAGGATTTCAAGACGGGGAGTCATCTCATAAGGTGTGATAGTAGGGGATATCTTTATCCTATCACTCCAAGTTTCGGTTTCTCGAGTCACGCATTGCCATCAACTTCTACAACTCTGACTCCTTCCTTATGGCATGCTCGTCTAGATCATCCAGGGTCATCTATTTTGTATTCCTTAGATAAAAATAATTTTATTTCTTGTAAGGGTACGCATAATACTCTGAATTGTCAATCTTGTTCTTTAGGAAAAATTGTTAAGTTGCCATTTGTAGACTCTAATTCTCATACTTTAATGCCATTTGATATTATTCATAGTGATCTATGGACGTCTCCTGTTTTTAGTTCTTTGGGTCATCAGTATTATGTTCTATTTTTGGATGATTATTCTAAATTTTGTGGACTTATCCAATAGCGAAAAAATCTCAAGTTTTTTTCATCTTCTTAAAATTTAGAGCATTCATTAGAACCCAATTCGAACGTGAAATAAAAATATCCAATGTGATAATGGCAAAGAATATGACAGTGGGGTATTTTGGGAATTTTGGGTAAATAATGGGATCAATTTTCATTTTTCTTGCCCTCATACGTCTTCACAAAATGGGAAAGCCGAACGCAAAGTTCGTATCATTAATAACATTGTCCGCACTTTATTAATTTATGCTTTCATACCCCCGTCTTTTTGGCATCATGCTCTACAAATGGCTACATATCTTCTTAACATTATTCCTTCCAAAGGTTTGACATATTCGTCTCCCCTTCAAATTTTATATAATAAGACTCATTCGTATTCACATCTTAGGGTCTTTGGGTGCTTGTTTTATCCATATTTCCGTCCACCACAATTAACAAATTTCAGGACCGTTCTACCCCGTGTGTGTTCTTGGGTTATCCAGCAAATCATCGTGGTTACAATGTTTTGATTTATCTTCTAATAAAATCATCATTAGTCGCCATATAATTTTTGATGAATCCCAATTTCCGTTTGCTAAGGTTAGTAATCCCGTGCCGAGTTCGTATAATATTTTGGATGATAGTATATCTCCGTATATTATTCACCAATTTTCAGACATATCCCGCATCCCAAATCCTCCAGCGGGCCCATTGCCCGCTGGTCCTACTGGTCCGTCGCAGGCCACTGTCCCCAGTCTCGTCACTGGGCCAATTTCAGCAATTGGGCCAGTCCAGCCCAATACTAGAACTGGTCCGCCTGCGCATCCTCGGCCGCTTCGCTACAGTGTGTTGGGCCGGCGGGCCCACCGCCCGCCGGCGATCCGTCCCGAGTCCAGAAAATTCCCAAAATCCACCTAATACTTCCTCGAGTTATAGACCGGTCACTCGTAGTCAACGGGGTGTTTTTAAACCAAAAAGACATTTTAATTTAAATTCTAATGTTCTTAAATCACCCTTACCCCGTAATCATATGTCTGCGTTAAATGACCTGAATTGAAAAATTGCTATGACCGATGAATATAATGTTCTTATTGATAATAAGATGTGGAGTTGGTGCCCCGTCTATCTGGTATTAATATTATTCGGTCTATGTGGATTTTTGCTCATAAGGACAATTCAGACGGTTCATTTGCAAGGCATAAGGCTCAGCTTGTGGATGATGGTAAGACTCAGCAAGTTGGTGTGGATTGTGGTGAGACGTTTTGTCCGGTGGTTAAGCCGGCTACCATTCGCACTGTCCTCAGCTTGGCTCTTTCGAAAGCATGGCCCATTCATCAGTTAGATGTGAAGAATGCTTTCTTACATGGTAATCTCAAGGAAATAATCTATAAGCATCAGCCCTTGAGGTTTAGGGATCCCAATTATCCTCATCATGTCTGTCTGTTGAAAAAGTCCTTATATGTGCTTAAGCAGTCTCCACGGACCTAGTATAAGAGATTTGCCGACTATGTTTCAACTATTGGGTTCACTCACAGCAGGTCGGATAATCCCTTGTTCATTTATCGTCATGGTTCTTCCTTGGCTTAAATACTATTATATGTGGATGATATTATCTTGACTACCTCTTTCGATGCCTTACGCCAGTCTATCATGACAATGCTCAGTTCTGAGTTTACTATGAAAGACTTGGGGTCATTGAGTTATTTTTTGGGGATTGCTGTCACTCGTCATGCAGGTGGATTGTTCTTATCACAGAGGAAGTATGCAGCCAAGATCATTGAGAGAGCTGGGATGTCATCCTGTAAGTCCACTTTCACTCCGGTTGATACTAAACCCAAATTGGGTGCTGCAGCTGGCTCCCTTTACAAGGATTCGACCCGATATCGCAGTCTTGCAGGGGCCCTTCGGTATCTTACGTTCACGAGACCATATATTACATATGTGGTACAACATGTGTGTTTGTTTATGCATGATCCCAGGGTTGAGCACATGAATGCGCTCAAACACATTATTCGGTACATCCAGGGAACACTTGTCTATGGCTTGCATTTATATATGTCATCGACGTCTACACTTGTCTCGTATACTGATGTTGATTGGGGTGGCTGTCCGGACACCAGACGGTCTACGTCTGGCTATTTTATGTTTCTTGGTAACAACTTGGTCTCATGGTCTGCGAAACGTCAGTTGACTTTATCCCGCTCCAGTGCAGAGGCCGAGTATCGAGGGGTAGCCAATGTGGTCTTTGAATCATGTTGGTTACGTAATCTGCTTTTAGAGCTTCATTGTCCTATTCAGAAAGCGACTTTGGTTTATTGTGATAATGTTAGTGCCATCTACCTTTCTGGTAATCCGGTTCAGCACCATCGCACTAAACATATTGAGATGGACATTCACTTTGTTCGCGAAAAGGTCGCTCGTGGACAAGTACACGTCTGCCATGTCCCTTCCAGGTATCAAATTGCAGACATCTTTACAAAGGGTCTTCCCTCGGTCCTTTTTGACGATTTTACGGACAGTCTCAGCATACGAAGACCGCCCGCTATGACTGCGGGGGTGTGATAACTATACACGGTATATGCCCACGGTTTGGGCTACTAATTTGTTATCGTTTGTTGTAATATTTTAGTGTAAATATTACATTATTAGAATTGTACACTTACCATAATTGTATAGTTAATGTCCAAGTAGAATAAAGTTTTAGGAGTAGAATAGGAATAAGATTTTCCTATTATGAAAATTGTAAATTGTATATATACTCTTTCATTAATGAGAATAATCAAGGGATTATTTCTCTCAAACTTATATATATCATACCTTATCCAGATCCCACCTATAAAATTACACCGAGTATGTAATTATTGTTGTTGTTGTTGTTAGTCATGAAGGGACTTTGAAATGGATATCACTAGAGATGGTAATGGATCTTGGACCCGGTCCTGATCCGTGGATCCAGATCCGTTTTATAGGATATGAATCTTCAAAATTTGGACCCGACGGATCTGGATCGGACCCGGATCCGTTTCTGATTGATCGGATCTGGATCTGGATCTTGTATTTGAGATCCGTATCCGGTCCAGATTCGATCCGTGGATCCGTTTTTTATTAAATATATCCATAACCTAGAATGTAATTTTATAAGTATTTTCTTAAAGTTTTTTCATAATTTATGTATTGAGTAAAGGGTTGAATCAAGATAAGGCACAAGTCACACATCCATGGAATTTGTCTTTGAAGTTTCATTTCTTTTACCTATATGCTCTCTGCAGTTTCCCATATTTTCATTTCTATAAAAAGAAAAAATTATCACTCTTCTTTAAATTTCTCTTTCTTGAATCTGCTAGCTGTAAGCTTTAAGTATCTTTCTCTTATTTGTTTGATCAACAAAAAAAATGGGACTTTTGATATATGACTGACATTGTTTTATGTTGTTTAATGAAGTCAATCAGTAGAACTACAAGTGGAGCATCACTAAAGCCTTCAAAAATTAGCTCAAAGTTGCAACCTGTTTAGCATCACTAATGAAGTCAATCGTCTTTATTTTCTTGTGATGCTAAAACTTTGTTCAGTATTTTGGAAGAATGGTGTCATGTTTGTGTAGGTTGATTGAATGAACTCAATCATTTTTTTCAATCAGATTGCGTTTCATTTTTTCATAAAAGTTTCAACATGTGGGAATATTATTCAAGCCAAAAAAATTTACATGTAGATCCAGATCCGATCCATGGACCCGGTGGATCCGGATTTGGATCTGATTTTTATTGACCCGATGGATTTGGATCCAGATATAAAAAATGAATCTAGATCTAGTAGGATCCGATCCAGATCCGATCCGTTGCCATCCCTAGATATCACAAGGTACTGTTCTTAAATTTCAACATCCATGAAAGTGAAGTGAAAAGCACCTAAGGTTAATTCACTGATCGGAAGTCGCTTTCTCTGTTATTTGAACTGAATACAATAATTAATACTCTAGTATCTTTCTTGATTCTTATGTCCTAAATTTGCGCGGGTAAAGAGTTGAAATAATTATTTACCTGCTGTTATCTTTTTAATCTTTTTGCAGTTTCTAAGCATTTTTTTTAACCCAGGTCTCGAGGCGACTTGTGCCTCCCTATCGCTAGTATCTGCACAAGTACTGGTACTAGACTCCTGGGGATGATGGGACCGGTCCTTCAGCACCCCACCACCAGGTAAATCGCGGGATGTGCACCCCGTGGTCAGTGTCTGTTTGCGTCCAACGGATCAATGCTACAAGGTTGACCCCCTCTATCGGCTTGGCGGGGATCGAACCCACACTGCAACATGCCCGCGCGGCTTTTAACGCCCAGGCTTTATCACAAGGTATATGCCCCGGAGGACGATATCCATTGAGGGGATTCGAACCTGCGACCCAAGGGTACATGCAAGAATCTTTCACTAGCAAGCTGGAGTTCTTTGGATTTCTAAGCACTTCTTTACATGTGTGGTTTTGTGTCCTTGTCTTCTTTTTATTTTCTTTTTTTCAAGAGAGGATTATAAAAACGGATGGCTATGATATTCTCTACTCAAAATTTTGGGAGATTTCATTTTTTAGTATTACAAATCTATTTAAGTTACAGATTTTTTTTTTCAAGAGATTGACCCCCCCACCCCCTCTCCCCCTCCAAAATAAACAAAGGGAGAGACATGCCAACAGAACACTTGAAAAATTTATACGTCATATTTTCTTTTATTCAAATTATAAATCAACATACAAAATCATTTTCTCTAAGCATAATTGTGTTAGTTTTGGAGAGATCTACTCTGGATTTTTGTTTTATATTTCCTAAATATATTGTGATTTGATTTTGAGAAATAGTTTCTATTAAAAACAAACACCCTTGTTTTCAGTTCTTAAAATTTTTCTTCCACGACTTTTCTAATTTATAATTTTATATCGGGCTATATAACCGTAGAGAATAGGCATCACCGAAAAAGGAATACAAAATACAATTAGTGGCACTTTTTGACTAAGTAAATTAATTATGCTTATTATTTTTGGACAAACTTTAATGGATCATTGCTATCATGTTTCCCTTTTCCTTGCCAAGTTTCCAATCAACATTATCCAATCTCTTCTCTGTAACATTCTTTTTTGAAATTCTTTTAATTGGTGAGAAAATGGTGGATTTATTAAGTTAAATTATGAGAAATAATCCTAGTTAACAGGATCACGTGGAATATGAAAAAGTAGAGTCTAGATTATGTGATTGTTTACTTTTTTATGATTGGAACTAAATGGCGGGAAACCAAAGTTGGTTTATTGACTTGTTAAATATTACTATAAAATTTAAATCAAAGATAGGATCATGAATGATTTTAATGGGCGTAATAATAATAATAATAATTAGATAAAACATTAAAAGACGCTCTATACATGAGACGATCAAATTGATATCTATAATTCAACTTTGCAAACAAAATCATGTAATGAGAGAAAACATACAATCATACACATATATAAAAAGAAATTGACCTATTACCGCAATATAATTTTCCTGCTAAAGGTGTCAATTGACTTTCCTATGAGTTATCAACAAGGATAGATCCTCCATTGATTGTATAGATGAATGAACGAACACTATATGAGTTTATATCTATCTTGTGAAATGTTAAGATATGTAAACATCTATATTAATATTTCACCTCCAAATGCATAAGTGACATAAATAAAAGTGTCATAACCTCAAATGATTAGGCAGGAACAGATCCGAATATGTAGTCTTCAGGTCATGGACCTAATGACTTGATTAATCCTCTATCCCACAATTTTTTTTTTGGCCTTTTCCAGAGAGTCAAATTCGTTATAGTCGACAAAACAAGTTGAAGAACTTTCCAAATCTTATCATAAAAAAATGCTAAGAGTGTTTATTTAATTTCAGAAAAGAAAAAGAGCGAAAATGTACAATAGAAACAAGATATCACTCCTAATTAACCAGTCAAATGCAAGGTAACTAAATGATATCCTATTGGCCTTTCACATCTGAAAGTTGGGCACTAATAAAGGTCCCAAAACGCCGCAAGCCATAAAGCAAACCAAAGTTGGCTAATTAAGCTTCACATAGGTGGTGGAGCAAAAGATTAAAAAAGAAATGATGAGAAAAGTATGTGGCACGCCTGTTAGTGTGAAATCACCTATCATTACCTTTTATTATCTCTTCATTTCTTTTGCCTTTTCTTGTTTTTAAATGATGCCAATCTTGTAATGCATTCGTGTTCCATATTCAATGTGCAAAGGTCGTGGACGATTTTCTATAATCGTTTTTCAAAGGCTACAAAAATAAGTTTTTTATTATCAACAAAAGTTATGGTATAGTGGTATGTAATTTTTCATCTTTAATCAGAGATTCGAGCGTGTTCGAGTCCTAGATATGAATTTTATTACCAAGAAGGGTTGTGATAGAGTGGTAAATACCCCTTCATCGATCCTTAATCAGAGGACTCAAGTTTGAGTTCTGAATGTGTAACCGCTTCTGTTAGGAAAATTTTTATCCCTCAATGTGAAATTTTCTAACGAATATTCGAATTTAATCGAGCTTTAATGCGGTAAGAACACCCGGTGGAAGCCCATTTTTTTTTGGAATGAAAAGATGAAATTGGAATGAGTAGTTGAGTCTTTTATGAGAATTCATATACAATTCGTGTTTCCTTTTATTGCAAATGAATGGTTGACTATAGTTTGCTTGAAGGTGAAGCATGCCGGGGTGGCTCAAGGGTGGGGTTATTAAAGTCTTTGTTTTAGGCCCCCAAAGTTTTAAGGCCCAAATTTTTTTAAAGATAAATTTTATGATTCTTTTTCTTAGACAATATTAAAGATTGTAAAATTTTTTGAAATTTTTTGTTTCTGGACAGGTGGGGGCCGCGACGCTAATCATTAGGGCCGCGATGCCACTGAGGCAGAAGCCTTTCGGCTTCTGCAATTGCATTAGCGTCGCGGCGCTGCAAAGGCAGAAACTTTTCGGCTTCTGTAAATGCATTAGCGCCGCGGCGCCTACTGTCCAGTGAGTCCAAAATTTTGAAACGAAGCATTAGGGCCGCGACGCTCCACCATGGAGTCGCGCCGCCGCCTTGAAAACCCTAGCAAGCGTCGCGGCGCCCTATCATAGGGCCGCGGCGCGGACGTCCTGATAAAACGTTTATGTGTTGATTTTCTAAAATCGTTCGAGCCCTAAATCGAATTTAGGGATCAAATCACATATCCTTTATCCTCACCCACCATTATGACGCACATATCGACCATCATCCATTCATACTCGTTCTTATCCATGCACCATGTTCGCAATGAACCGGTTATCTGCACTTGGCTTAGTCCGGGTTATAACAGAATGACTTCCTCGATTTAGCGTAGGTGATAATTTAGGGTGATATCAAAAGGTTAACCATTCGGTCAAGATATGTAGGATTTCAAGAAGCCTTTTTTTAAGCCAATTTTATGTTTAACCCATATTATCATTTTATTCAATTGTTATATAACCATTGAACCAGCCTGGGATTTGATACAACTGTAGGGTTTTTGTTGGGTTCAAAACATATAAGTAGGCACATCGGAAGTTTAAAATTTTGTTCTACTTACCCCAATAATTTCATCTGGTATGGTTATATGACAATCAAAATCTGTAACATAAAACTAGAACACTTACATGTAGTATTATCTGGAGTCTTTACTTAGGGAGTAGACGCGACTATCTCTTCGACTACAAGCACTATGCTACGACGTATTCCTCTGTCAAGAAAACCAGGAAATTTTGGCAGAAGTTCGAGAGAGTTTCGTCCTAGACTATAAGTCTAGAATTGTTTATGAATTAGTATGTTATAACAATGGTTTAGTGCTGTATTTATAGTTACAATTAGGTCAGAAAACGTTTTAGGGTTAGGCTTAAGCCTGGCCCAAAACCCGAGGTGCAGTGGGTCAGTCCGACTGGGCTCACTGCAGGGTCGGCGCCGCGGCACAGCCTAGCAGGCGTCGCGACGCCCTACGAAAATATCCGTTTCTGTTTTTATTTAATATATATATATATATATATATATATATATATATATATTCAGCACATTAAATCCAAAATCCAATTTTGATTTAATTAAATAATTTCCATCTAATAGAAAGTATCCTATAATTATTATCATTTAAATATCTCGGTTCCAAATCAAATATTTAATATTCTTTCAATACACCCTTAGACCGAAAAAACAATCGACATAGTGTGACTCTATATGCCTTCACATATCGACACTAATCCTATTAAGGTCCATACGAAACTCCTAGATTGCGCCGTATGACGAACTCAATATGTGAAGTACGTTTACATGAATCCAACAAACATAACCTTTATGTGAGATGATAAATTCCTTTCATTCGCGACACACTCGATCAAGCTTAGGATTTGCCATGTGTCTATCCAAATGGCTTGATCACTTTATCTTATCTATATTAGTCGACAACTAAATCATATTCTAAATATGTCTCTTGCATTGGCCAATGACTTGGTTGACCTAATATCACCGAGAAGTTGAGTGCTCTCTCGAATATCCAATCGAGGAATGAATCATATTCTTGGCTCAACTACCACCTTAATTTACATCATAATGCACCCAACACAAGCCGTATCTTATCCTATAAGAAGTTTAAGCTTAGGACAGCGTCAAAGTACATTACTCTGTAAACAAGGTGCGTATTGACCTCAAGTCAAAGGACTTTTATCTCCCACACGCTGATAACACTTTAGACATGTATAACAAATAGTTTATCAACAGGGTATACCAATACTTTTCAAAAGTATCCATATGTCCATCACTACTAACCATTACTAGTAGCAGGTGAGACATACTACATTCTCTAAGAATGTGATGCAGACTACATATCGACTTATAACATATCATCGATATTTCATTCTCGATGATCATTAGTCGACGCTATTTTAGAGTTACGCTCTATCATCAATATCTCACTCTATTAATGACAACGTAAGCTCAAGGGATGCACATTAATGAATAATTACAAACAATCAAATAATAATTCAATAATCGCAAATGCCATAAATGTTAATCTTATTAATAATACGAATATGTTCAAGTACATCTGTCCCTAATAATGATTGTCTCTAGGACATACTTTTAAAGCAATCATCTTTACTTATGCATAGTAATCCCACACAGTGGGGTCTGGGGAGGTTAAAATATACGCAGACCTTATCACTAACTTGGAAGGTAGAGATGATGTTTTTGAAAGACTCTCGGCTCGGAAAAAGTATTCCGTAAATAATATACTAGTATATGATAAGACCTATCAAAAATGTTTCAAGATGCAATATGATGTATGATTGATATATTATCTTTTGAAGGCAGAAAGAAAAAAAGCTGATAAACGTAAACCACACAAGCTGAGTATGCCAAACAGATATTCCTCTCTAGAAATTAGTTCCTTTTTCCATCTAGGCAAAATTGATCATCAAAATCTACTATGCTCACGGTAGAATTCCAGCTTCGAATCTGACTTGAGTGACGTATTCAGAATTTAGAATTAGCAGATTCCATTTTAGATAACATCCGAACTCAATCATACACTCTGCGTCTATTCTAGATCTGCCACTGCCTGCTACATTATTCTAATGGCTGATCTTCAATCTCATGTAGTCATGCTACCTTTCCCTGTACAAGGCCATGTTAAACCAATGCTTATGTTGGCCGAGGTTCTTTGCCACGCTGGTTTTCGAATCTCCTTCGTAAACACAGACCACATTCACGATATCATTCTCGGAAACATCGACAAATCATCATTCTTAAGTCAGTTCCCCGGTTTTTGCTTTTTGTCCATTCCTGATGGATTATCGCCAGAGCATCCTCGTGATATTTCATCAATCATTGAATTATTCACTTCTATTAATTCCATGGGTAAAATCATGTTTAGAGATTTAATCATCTCGTTGTTGAGACAAGAGGACTTGGACGATAAGGAGACGTGGCAGGCACCGTGTTGTATTATTGCTGATGGGATAATGTCTTTGGCCATTGATGTTGGAGAAGAGCTTGAAATACCTGTCATTACCTTTCGCACTTACAGCGCTACCTGTACTTGGGTTTACTTTCATCTGGAGAAGCTTATTGAACAAAGGGAAATCCCCGTGCTTGAAGGTGAAAAATCAATTCAATTTTCAACTTAAATTAGAGAAATACTCCCTCTGTCTCGTTTTAATTTTTTTTTTTGACTCCCAATTAGAAAAACAATAAATATAAGATTTCTGAAATTAATTCATTATATATATGTTGTTGTAAACCAAATAGCTATTTTAGAGTGCCATGCCATATTTCCAGTACAAAATACTCCTATAACAATTCAGGTGAAACTTATTTTTTAGTTAACTTGGGCAATATTAAAAGACTTTTTATGTGATAAACTAGAAAAAAATGACTTTTGTGTGATAAACTTTAAAGTTGGATGACTTTTATGTGACAAAAAGTAGAAAAATGACTTTTGCTTAATAAATTCAAAGTTGAATGACCACCGGTTAAATTTACTCGTTTAATATTAAGGATATAGTCGAAAACAAGTGTCAATAACTTTGGTCGTGAACTCCTGAAGTAACACTTATTTTAGAATATGTTTTAAGCGAAAGAGACACTTAATATAGGATGGAGGGAGTAATTAAGTAAAATGATTCACTCATTTGAGTGTTTTTGGTATATTTCGTTCCTATTCTTTTTATTTATAATATAGTGTGTGTGTGTGTTCACTTTTATTGTTTAGGAAATGAAGACATAGATGGTCTAGTAACTTGTATCCCTGAGTTGGAAAAAGTTTTGAGGCGACGAGATCTTCCAAGTATCTGCAAGTGCGAAATTGATCATCCAACCTTGAAATTTTTCTTGGAACAAACTTCAAAAATGAAGAAGGCCTCAGGCCTAATACTCAACACTTTTGAAGACCTTGAAGCCCCTATTATAAGACAACTTCATTCAATTTATTCCAAGGTCTACACTATTGGTCCTCTGCAAGCTCTCTTGAAATCTCAATTGGCTGGCTCACCACCGATTGCTGCACCAGCGACCGGTAGCTTGAGGCAAGAAGATAGAACTTGCATCTCGTGGTTGGACAGACAACCTGCGAAATCTGTAATATATGTTAGCTTTGGAAGTGTAGTGGTGATGTCCCGTGACCAAATCTTGGAATTTTGGCATGGTTTGATTAATAGTGGGAAACCATTTCTATGGGTCATTAGACCAGACTTGGTTTTTGGTGATGGGCTTCCAGAGGAGATTATGTGTCCGACAAATGAAAGGGGTTATGTTGTGAGTTGGGCTCCACAAGTGGAAGTTTTGGCCCACTGTGCCGTGGGAGGGTTCCTAACCCACAGTGGATGGAACTCGACTTTAGAAAGTATCACAGTTGGTTTGCCGATGATATGCTGGCCCCTTATTGTGGACCAAAAAGTGAACAGTAGGTGTGTGAGTGACATATGGAGAGTTGGACTTGATATGAAGGATTCATGTGATAGATCAACGGTTGAGAAAATGGTTAGAGTTTTGATGGAAAATCAGGATGAAGAGATTGCAAAATCAACTACCAAGTTTGCTAATTTGGCCCAAAAGAGTGTTATGGAAGGTGGGTCCTCGTTTTGTAATATTAACAAGTTAATTGAAGACATACGATCAATCCAGTCAGAGAAAGATGACTGCAAACGCAAGTGATAATAAATCTATAAGGAGTCACTAGTCTTTTATGGAGATCACATACAAATAGTTTGTACAACATTCATGAAGCAGCCCGTGCCAAACCATATAATTTGATGGTATATCTGGACATCTCCATAAATCAACCGTACGTGAAATAAAGAGGTAGTGCAATATATATATTCTAGTACTTTCTAGTACTTCTCTTTTTTCCTTCTTATTAGTAAAAAGGGGCATCCCGGTGCACTAAACTCCCGCTATGCGCGGGGTCCGGAGAAGGACCGGACCGCAAGGGTCTGTTGTACGCAGCCTTACCTTGCATTTATGTCAGAGACTGTTTTCACGGCTTGAACCCATGACCTCCTGGTCACATGACATCAATTTACCAGTTACTCCAAGGTTACCCTTCAGTTACTCTGAGGTTGTTTCCTTCTTATTAGTACTATTTGTAATATAATACTATTGTTTTTGTGTATAATTTTCTCTCTATGGTTATGCAATAATAAAAGTTGAATCCAAGTTCATCTAATTATTTTCTATTTTTCCTGAATTTTGTTGTCGAGTGATAGTAAGACTAAAGGCGCAAATTTAAAGTCTAAAGTTTGTAAATTCATAACGAGGGAAGAGAACCTGAGCGTCAGTCTAAATACGAAATAACACTTCCTGCATTACCAGGAACCCGATGTTTGGACACAGGGGAAGGGGACCCCATATGACATCTGAAAGGACTTCCCCACGGTTCCGCTAGAGAAGATCCCCAGTTGAGCAGCAGGAAAATAGGAGAACAAGGCCGGGGTAATAAAGAATTGTGCTTAGCTCTTCGCGCTTCCCGCATGCTTTTTTATAGAGAGAGAGTAAGGGGGGGTGGGGGCACGGAAGATTGGTCCGCTCCGAAAAGCTGAGTTTTTCGGTTCGCCCCTATGTGGTCGGCCTTCTTACCAGTCTGCCTCCTTTCTCTTGATGGAATATATCAATACCCGAGCTCCAGCTTTGCTTGCGTTCTTCACCGGCGCTCGCCATATGTATCACTCATCCCGCTCCCCACGGAGCGGTAAGGAGTCTTCTTGTGTGTTATAATCTTTACGGGAATGAATCGCATATGTTGGTTGAGAATTGCTCGGGAATTCATTGATAATGACTTTGCCAGGTTCTAGGGAGGCTACTCTTCAGAGGAACTGTCACATACAATGACATCCCATATAATACAGCTATCAATAGGAGGTATATTACCTATCCATCAATAATTCTTTTTCCTTCTCTCTTTCTATTGCCAACAAACCAAGAATATATAAAAGTCTTTCTTTCAATGTACATGATTTTGTATTAACTTCCATACCGAATTGAGCAATGCTGTGCTAGGTGGGTTTCGTGACACAAGATGATGTGCTTTTTCCACAATTGCAATTGACTATAGAGAGAGGAAACCTTCGTTTTTGCTTTGCATTCTTAAGACTTCCAAGCAAGATGAGTCGACGTCGAAGTATGAAAGAGTTGAAGTGATTATTAAAGAATTAGGCCCGGAAAGGTATGTGAGCTACCTTTCCATGAACTTCCTTCTCGCCCTTGATTACAAAGCACCACAATCTAAAACTGTCAAAAGAAATTGAAGATGATTGTTGCAACTGTTCATTCCCGAATTTCACAATCATAGATGTCGTCACACGAGAATAGGTGGAGGACTTATTAAAGGCATATCCGGGGGAGAGAGAAAAAGAACTAGCATAGGGTATGAAATCCTTGTTGATCCTTCTCTCCTCTTGCTCGACGAACCAACTTCAGGCCTTGATTCGTCCTCCGCAAGGAAGGAACGAGTCGGTTCCCCTTTCCGTCTTTCGGTAGCATAAAGAAAATAGATTCAAATTGACAAACCACCAAAAGAGTGAGAAAAAGGGGGTAAGTGTACATTAGGCCATGTGCAACAAACAAAGTACAAGGATAGCACCGTACCCTCATAGTCCTCAATCTTTGGCACATCTGGATCGGCGGAAACTCACTCGGTCTGCGCGTCTACCGGGGCACTATACTGATTTTTTGATTTATGATATAAAGAGTGCACTCCACTTCATAAAGAGTGAATAAAATTCACTCTATACCCATATCCCTGGAACATATCACAACTAGTGACATCTCCCGCCACAAAAAAATCAATTCGAAGTAAACGGCATTGAGTGGTATCTTTTACATACGTATACACATGCGCTCTTTTATGTACAAAAAATGGTCACGTGAACCCATGGTTACCCGACTAAACTCGATATATTATGTGTATAATATTTAAAATATGTCTAATATTAACTGAAGGAACCCATCATCAAATGAGACTGAATGGTGCATTGGTAAAGTGTTGTGTTTAATTTCTTAAGTTTGAGAGATCAAACCTAGCTTGCTGCACTTTATTGGTTTAATTCAAAAGATCCACCCTAAAATCCGCCTCTGAACAAGACTTCTACCTAAATCATCACTTGTACTAATGCTATGTTAAATATGCATATAATCACATTATTTCTAAATGGCCATATACATATATAGCCCCTTGAACTTGATTTCATTTTCCATTTAGACACTTCAACTATAATTTATTCCTATTGAACCTTCTAACCTTATTCTATGTATACCTATTAAACACATTTTTCTACAACTCTAAACAAACATAAGTGCGTAGATATTACTTGACAAGGAAAACCAGTAAAATAGACAAGTCAGCAAATAAAAAAATAAAATTATGAAAAGATACAACAACAATAACATATCCAGTATAATTCCACAAAGTGAGTCTCTAGAGGGTAAAATATACGCAGGCTTTACTCCTACCTTTGTGGGGTAGAGAGGTTGTTTCCGATAAGACATTCGGCTCGAAATAAATAAAGCTTTTGTAGCAAGATAACAAGTAAAAATATGACAACACAATAGCAACACTAAGAAATTTGACCTACAACAACTGTTCAATTTATGTTGCAATAGACTATAAAACCGTTGCTATACCTCTATTGTGACGGTTTAGGCAACCGCTACAACAGATCGTGTTGCAATAACTCTATTGCAACGGTTATTGGCGACGGTTTCTAAATCATCGCAATAGAGTGCCCTATCGCAACAGTTCTTGAATTTTAAAAATTGCAATGGTTAACTTTCTAATGGAACAGTTACGAACCATTGCAATAAGCTTTATGCTACGGTTATGAACCGTTGCAATAGAGCTCTATGCTACGGTTATTGGTAGCTATTGCAATGGTTTCTGTCAATTCAACTACTACTTCAATCTATTGCAACAGTTGTATGGAGCTAAAGCGACGGTTTTCAATTATTGCAACAGTTGTATCATGGCTATTGCTACAGTTGTTATAGGGCTAATACAACAGTTTTTACTCATTGTGACAGAATGTTATAGAGCTATAGCAACAGTTATTATTGGGCTATTGCAATAAATAATATTAGCCTACTGCAACAGACATTGGAGATCTATTGCAACGACTTTATAAAACACAACACAAAATATACATAAATCGTTCATGAGAAAAACTATTCATAATTAGAAAAATATATGATCCAAGGTTAGGTAATATCCATAAAAGCAAAATATACAAATATTATTTGACCATTCAAAAAGGTGAAACACACAAGTTCCAATGTTAAAATATATAAAGATTTCTAACACATATGTAAAGTGTCAACAACGTCAACTCAATTCTCCTAAGTAAGGTCTTCACAACTTTTATTGCCTTATTCAATTTCACCACATACAAATGATAATAAAAAAATATTTAGCATAATTTTCACAAAAGAATTTAATATCAACAATGCATCTACTAAACATATGCTAAAACAACCATGTCAATAAGTAAAATAATTGAGGTCAGAGCAATATGGCAGTGTCATCATCCAAACACAATTCTTTCATGTTCGTCTTTCTTAGAATCCTGTAAAGATCCTTTCTTTCTTCTCTCATTGCTTGAACTACTTTTTCAGCAATTACCAAATCACCAAAACCAACATAAGCAGCAATACAAAAGTACAAAACCTGATTTTCTGTTCTTAAAAGCTTCACCAAAGAGAATACAACAATAGAGTATAATAAATTATATACCTGATTAGTCACAATACGACTCAAATAATCTTAAACATCTGCATAATCTTAATCAAATTTATTCCAATCTCAAGATAACATGATGCATAGTGTTAACTTGACAAATATGATCATACCATCTGATTATCACAATATGTTCCCAAAGTATGTCAGTTTGGAGAGAAGCTAAAATTTACTTAGAAAGGTTAATCAGATACTTCCCTTTTTATTGGTTAAAACAGGAAGCACAGAGGTGTAAATAAAGAGGTGAATGCAGTAAACATCTCCTATCTAGACAAGTCAATCCTTTCAAAAGCTAATTCCAACAGATATTTCTACAACCCCCATTTGTTAAGTTCAATAGTTAACCAAACCATACAAAGGAGGTATTTCATACCAAACAAAACTATTAAGACATAGCCAAGACATAACCAGTTGTTGTAATCAGACTAGTAAGTTGGGGATACACCACTCTAATAGCTTTAAATGTCTACTCATAGCCAGGTCTCTGAAGTGGATTAACATATTATTTTAAGATCTTCTCAAAACAATGATACACCAGATTCTAACAGTCCAAGAACCCTATTAAGTCTAGCATATCTGACAAGTTCATGTTACCAACAACTTAGGGATACCAAAAGAAACAAAGTAATCACTAAGCTTCAAACAAATTTCTCATGTTCTATTCTTATAAGGAAAGGAACAACAGACAGACCATGTTTCAAAATAGCCAAGTTCATTTAGAAGACCGCAAAATCTTTTGTCACGTCTCAAATAAGAGAATGTGCAAGCACCTACCTCTTTTTCCACCTGGTAGACGAGTCTGTCCCTTAATCACATTTCAATCAGGAATAAAGCAAAACCCAACCATCAATATAAATAACAAGTCTGGGATAGATAAAGAAGAGTGTGAAAATATCACATTAATCCCCAGGAATCTGGTCTAGGGCCGTACAAGAGCCACTACTACATCAGTGCAAGTCTGAATACTAATACATAGTCTACAAATACAATACTGTCTCAGAATGGCAAACAAGACAAGTAAATAAGAGATTCATCCGGGATGCGGATCCGTCCATATGTTCACCCTAGATACTCGTCAATAGTTCCTCGGGAATCAGTCGCAATGAGAGAAAGTAGACCCTGTCATGTACTCCGCACTCAAAAGAATACAACAAGATAGTATCCGTACAAATACTATGTATCGGTAAGTATCATATGCCAATTATAGTTAGATAACATATACAGAATTAGAGACTGAAAGATAGGCATGCTCACAATCAGATATAAAGACTACATAGTCCAAGAGTAGCGTCACAACTACAAATACCAAGTCCAAGTCAAATAAGTATGAATATGTGAATATGAATGCAAATGCAATGTAATGATATACACACGCTCCGGGCGGATACTTCTACGCCTTGATAGTCATGACCCATGAGGGACCTGCGAAGTCTATGTACCTGCTGCAGCGCATAACCCGATCCAATATAAATATATGTTACGGAATGTGCAACCCAGTCCAATATATGTATATGTTATGGAGCGCGCAACCCGATCCAATATATGTATATATGTTGCGGCGTGCCACCCGATCCCAATGTATAATCATGAATGTATGAGTGATATGAATGCTAATGAGAATATATCAAGTCAATCGTATCCCACATGGACACGTAATATCAAGTTAAGAATGAATCAATCTCCCCTCTATACACGGTCAAGTCTAGTATTATACACGTGGCTACGAGCCACTAATCAAATAAGACAACCATCACAATCAAGAAACAGTACCAACATAAGTGTTTCATCCTAAATTTATACCCGAAGGCGTAACATGCTTTCTCCAACAATCACTAACTCCACATATGCTTCGGTAACTGAAGTCTAACCATAAGGTAAGCTGTAACCTACCTGAATGCCGAGCTGGTGCCACAAACCGTCACACTGGAGCCTTGCCTTTCCGAGGGTCTCAATTATACTTGAAGTCTATCCATAGATGAATTCTAAATTAGAAATAAGAAAGAACAATACCCAAATTGCTATCATATCCTTTCTAATCGAAATCAAACTTGAAGAATGGGGAAATCAGGCCTACAATGGCAACATGGATTTCAAAGGTGGAATTTGGAAACTGGCATTATAGACATTCATTACTATGCCCCAATTGCTAATTAGGCTCTTAAAACCATCAATTTCATTATTAGAACCAAAACCTCCAAATTAGGATTAAACCCTAACTATTCATGATCATAATCCTAGTCTAGATGAGAGATTCAAGTTATAAACCATAATAAATTCATATAATACCATCTTAATATAAGCAAGATTCATCTATAATACTGATTAGTGAAGCCCAGAATTCGAATACCCAATTTAAAGTTTGAAGGTCATCTTCTCCACTTAACCTCTTCCACTTCTACCATAGATTTCAAGCCTATGAAGTAAATAATCAAAGGATGATGGAAAGAAACTTACCCCAAATATGTAATAGCCTTCAAGACTCTTGAAATAGCCCCTAATTGCTCTCTAGACCAAGTTTTAGTGAATGGAAGAAAGAGGTTCGAAGTTAAAACTTAAAAAGGGTTTTGGATTTCAGTGATCCCGCCCCGACGGTCTGAGAACTCGCCATGGCGATCCCGTCCTGGCGGAAAATCACCTGCTGGGGAGGACCTTATTAAAAGTCCCTATATCTCACCACGACAGGACATGCTCCGCTATAGCAGACCCGTCGCGGCGCACACCAGAAACTAGTAGAAATTTAGTTTTTTACCAAGTTCCCCCAAAATTCCGACATCAATCCGAGGCCTCCCAGATACAAACTAGATATGCAACCACACATAAAAACAAGCTACGGACTCACTTGTGGCCTCGAAATTTCCAACGGAGGTCTATTTGACCGGATCAACCCCAATGGTCGATGACCAACCTTCCAACCACTAACCCAAAATGCTTTTGAGTGCCTCGAGAACCAAACTGAACATCCCACTAAGTCATAATCGACCATCCGGACCTCTCAAAATTAACGAATTCCTAAACAAGGTTCGTTTACCCAAAAGCCAACTATTGGTCAATACTTTCACTTAAGAATTCTAATTCTTTCAATTTTTACTACGATCGCCCGATAACCTTAGGAAATGGGGTCAACAGAGGTAAAATGGTCAAAACACACATAACGACTGAACACGTCATTACATTAGATACCAATTAAACAATCACTCATCCTCGAGTGATAAAGAACGAATGGGGGAAAATAACTGGGTATATTTGGCATGCATATCAGACTCAGTCTCCCATGTGGCCTCCTCAATGGGATGATGCCTCCATTGCACCTTAACAGAATCTATCTCCTTATACCTCAACTTCCTAACCTGCCTATCTAAAATCGCTATAGGCTCCTCCTTATAAGACAGATTTTCATCAAGCAACACAGAATCCCAACGGATGATATAATACCCGTCTAAATGGTACCTATTTAGCATAAAATGTGGAAAATCGGATGAACACCTGAAAGGCTTGGTGGCAAAGCCAACTCATAAGTAACATCGTCAACATGACGAAGAATCTCAAATGCACCAATGTACCTCGAGCTCAACTCGCCCCTCTTCCCAAGTCGCATCACATCCTTCATGGGTGATATCTTGAGAAGAACCTGCTCCCCCTCCATAAACTCTAGATCTCAGACTTTCCAGTCAACATACATCTTTTGCCGACTCTGAGCTGCCAGAAGATTTTCATGAATAAGCTTCAATTGTCTAAAGACTCCCTCAACAAATCTGTACCCCACGGTCAAACCTCAAAAGTATCAAACCATCTAATAGGAGAACAACACATCCTGCCATATAAAGCCTCGAGCGACACCATTTCAATATTGGAATGGTAGCTATTGTTGTACGCGAACTCTACCAAGGGTAAGAACTGGTCCCAATAGCCACCAAAGTCAATGACATATGGCAGAATAAAAACCTCATTTCGTGTTTCGTTGTTCATATTTCAATTTTGGGAGCTCGGAATCGGGTGATTTCAAGGGCGTTCTTCATGTTTCTTTGCGGGGTTAAGTTTATAATTTTCCTTTTATCATTCTACTTTCGATTATTATGGAGTTTCATCATAGAATTCATGACTTGAGCTTGGAAATTTAGGATTTGCCATGAAAATGGGTTTTTAAGTAAATTATCAAATTAAAGGTCGATTTATATATGAATTTCTAAGATTTTCGAGATTCTTACTACCTAGACTATGGGTAAAATTATTTTATACTTAAATTCCAATTTTGCCCTTGTGGGCTCGGGGTTACCATTTTGGGTTTGTTTTTGGATTTCAGATTAAAGGATAGCAATATCGGTACCATTGGGTTCATATGATTTCCTAAAATAATATTTTGACCTTATGAAACCCGATTTTCTCACAAAATGACTATTTTCCCCTTCGAGGTTGGGAATGAGTTCTTGAACTAACGTTTCTACTCGAAATTTTTCTAAGACTATTATGGGTATCTTTCGAATATTGTGTTAACGTAAAATTCATAATTGTTAGACCTTGCTTAATTTGAGATGTTTCGGAAGAAGAAAGCTCGAGTTGGATAGTTCATGGCGCCTGTTCGGCCTTCCAGGTAGGTTATGGCTTACCTTCTGGTTAAACTTCAGTTAGTGAAGCGTATGTGTAGTTAGATTCTGTTGGAGAAAGCATGTAAACCTTCGAGTATGAAGTTGGGATGGATTACTTAGGTTGGTTACTGTTGACTGTTTGTGACTTGTTGCCTTTTTGTGATTGCTGGACTTGTACGTAGTTACCATACCGTACTTTTTGTGATATATTTGTCTGTCATTCATCTTGGTATTATCATAGATAGAGAAATCGAATTGACTTGATACTGATTTTGTGATATGTGTCCATGTGTGACACGATTGAGATTTGATTATGATTTACACTTGAGATTGATACATGCATATCATTCATACACATTCTACATGGATCCTTGTTGTGAACTATGTTTTGACATTAATAATAGTAAGAGAGAAAGTGAAACATTTGAGGCTTCCTACTATGGTGTTTGCTACGTGCTTATTTCACATGGCCTCTCTTACATGTATAATTGTGGTTACCAATGTGGTCCTAAGGAAAAGTGTTCCGGACGTTGGACCGAAATCAACAAGATTGGTGTTGTAAGGGCGAAGCGAAAACCACTCTGTGCCGCTTGATGTGCGAAGTGAAACTTTGTGCTTTTTTTTTCTTTGGCAGAGTTTCTTCCTTTATTAAGTTAGCTTGGCTCTTGGCTCTTGGCTTTGGTGTAATTCCTTATAGCTAGTCTTCTGACTTGCTCTGGAATACAGATTTTTCTTTTGATTTTTTGCACTTGGTCTTGCAGCTATTTTCAGTCTGAACTGACGGATCTTTTGCTTCTCGGGTGGTGTCGAACAATGGTGCTTGCATTGCGGGAGATTCTCGCCCATAGGGTCTGAGCCCAGTTTTTTTGGTATCGTAGGGGAGGGATTGACCTTTCTAACGCATATTCAGTCGTACCAGAATGGCCCCACTGATTTGTTTTCGATTGGAGCATCAAGCACTGCAACCTGGTTCTACTTGACTAAGCTCGTGCTCCTCCAAGTAGACATAAAATGCATTCTTTAGTCAAGAAATGAGAAAGATTGACCAATCTCATCATATGCTATTTGATATCATATGCCCTCTAACTTGAACTTCCTAGCACGCGTGTTAAAAAAAACATCAACTTGGAAATGCCATACATTCGTCGGGTTAATTAACTCAACATAAAGAAAGCTCATTAGGTCAAAACTAGGGGAGTCCCTCCTTATTTGCCTTTAAGATAACGACTACGGGGCCTACCGTGTTAATACACAGTCGAACACCCCCAACTCAGCGGTCTAGATCTCAGTTGCTATAACTGCCTACACTTTTTTTCTTTTCTTCGGTGGGTCATGATTCTTAAGTCGGGGTGCTTATAAACCTCTCTTTACTTTCTGGCGGCTCCTCTTCCCTATTGCCCCCTTTTTTTCCTTCGGCTATTACCGGCTGGCAAGGCTTGGCCCAACATTGAATTTGTTTGAAAACTATCAAAGTGGAATTCATTCAATCAAATCTTTTATGCCTATGCTAGCCCAAACTAATTGACTCTTTCAATCGAAACACTCCGTAGATAGTTCTGGTGGCCCCCGCTTCTGCCTCTATCAGGCGGCGACAACCCCACCCTCCACACCCACAGCATAGAGGAGTTGCTCCAACATTCGCATTACAACTAAGAAAAATGCTCTTCAGAGCGATATATGATGCTAAACTGAGACCCTATCGGCTGGTTTAAAATGATAAGAAAGAAATAAAAGTCCATTTGGGATCGACATAAGAATCGACTTGTTAGATATTATGGAGGTTCAGTGAGCAGCATGCCGAATCTCTCTATCGGTTTCTTCTCTTCCACTTTGGCCAATATGAGTTCAAAGCGGCTGTCCCTTTTCATTATCAAAAGTTTTTCACTTAAAATGATGGGTTAACATGAGGTTGTTGTTTTCATCTATGAAGGGGCGCTGGATGAAGGGGCTTCCGGTGGACTGATTTATTAATATAAGAAGTTTGTTACTGAGTGGTGTTTTGGAGCTTTAAGCTCTGTTTTCAGTTCGTTGAGAATTTCTATGATTCACAAAATTATGCCTAAGCACTTTTAAATTACTTGATTTTGAAGTGAAAAGTCCATTTGAATTTCTGAATAAGTGGAATTATGGGTTCTCCTTGCTGGGTTTTTCTCTGTTTTCGTAAATATTATGGTGGCTTTTGCCTTTGATTTGTTAAATAAAGAAGGTTTGTTTGGTTTGAAAACTTCGAAGATTCTAGAATTTAAGCTCAAACTTTGGTATCTTTGAAGCTTTTTGTTTTTGAGTTCGTCGATCATGCCTGTCGGTCTTCGGGTTACTGGTGGCGGACAGGTGGTAAGGAAGAAGATGGCAATGGCTTTTTCTTCTAAAGAATCAGACTACACATAGTTGTGGCTGATTTATGGGGAAAATGATGAAAGGTGGCGGTAATGGATGAAAAGTGATGGTTTTCTGGTGGTTACACAGTGGATGTGGGTGACAGTTATGTGATGAAAAAAAATGAAACGTTTTGAAACAAGAAAAAAAAATGACTTTTTCCATCACATTTTATGCGCTCAATTGAGGTGAACTCACTCATATTAACATGTCATAGTTTTGTATTTAATAGACATATTTTTATTTAGTTGAAGTGTTCAATAAGCATAAGCATAAGCATATACTCTAGAAGTGTGAATGGAAAAATAGAAGCAAGTTTAATGGGTTATGTATGCAGGGTCGGCTGAAGCCTAAAGCCAATAAGCAGTGGCTTTAGGCCCCAAATTTATTAGGGCCTCAAAATTATTTATATTATTTATATAATTTAAATAATTTAATGAAAACTTTAGAGTAACTGATATAGTTGTTGTCATGTGACCATGTAGTCATGAGTTTAAGTCCTGGAAACAACCTCTCGCAGAAATGCAAGATAAAGCTGCTTACAATAGATTCTTATGGTCCGACCCTTTCCCGGATCTCGCGCATAGCGGGAGCTTAGTGCATCGAACTGACCTTTATATAATTTAAATAATTATATATTTATTATTAGTGATAAATAATTCTCTTAATCATTTTATTATTATTTATTTATTAATTATTACATGCATATTTTCAATGTTATGATACTTTATAAAAGAATATAATTGAAAGTTGTAGGCAATGAAATTTATAATTACTTCCTACTTTTTAATATGATCTAATTCACTTCAAATTAAATCAATTTAGTTTATAATTTTGATTTTGTAAGATCTCCTATAATTTGTTGAGTGGCTTTTTAGACATTTTCAAGCTCAAGCTAAATAGATTATTAAACAATTAGAATAGAAAATACATTACTAAGCCCTCAATTGTCTTTTTAGGCATAATATCACTATAATATTGGCGGTTTTAATTTATTTCTTAGAGGTAAAGTGATAGGAGAAATTATATTAGAAGAAGATGATACTCTAATTGGCATGAATCTTACTTCTATTTTTAAATATTTATTGCTTATAAAATAAGTTTAATAGTGTTTATAATAATTTCTTGAATTAAAAAAATTAAGACTAAACAATGTGATGATTGCAACACAGTATATAAGACTCGTGATTCAGGCATGTCTCTTGAAAAATTACACCAATTGATTATATCGTTAATTGAAAAAAATGTTATCAAAATATAATTAGCTATATTTCATTTGAAGAAGCTATAAGAATAGTTATTAAATAAAATAAGTTAAAATTTTAGAAATAAATATAAGGTCTCTAAAATTTCGGCTTTAGGCCACCGGTTCTCTTGAGCCGCTCCTATGTGTATGTATTTGGCCTTTATAAATTATCAAGCATTTTTATCACCATGTCAAAAGCTATAACCAATAACAATGGTGCAATTTTATTTCTTAACCAAACAATCAAGCAAGCGTCATGCTCGATTATGGTTCTGACCCAATGAGCCTTGCCAATAGGTCTGCTTATCGGACGGATCAGACGGATAATTACGCTTAACGGTTTGACTTATCGATTATCGACCTTTAAATATACTAATCCTCTAGCCAACCGATAAGATATCCGTTGGTTCAATATCGGATTAGCAATTATTGAACGGTTATCAGGCGGTGTATCGGCTAATTTCTTGTCCTAACTACTTCACCCACTTGAACTTGTTATATTCAAATTGAAGCTAAGGGAAGGGAAATATAAAAACAAAGGTAATTAATTCATTTACAACAAAGTACAAATCCAGAAATAAACTTAGGTCAAATTATAACCTCATAGACATAATTAGCCCTCCATACTAAACCAAAGGCAAGAGAGAAAACCGAAGGCAAAAGCAAAAGCACAGTTAAACTTGGTAAGAATCTACAGAAAGTAAAAGATACTTTGCATATGGCATAAAAAAGCATCTGTTCTTTTTCTATTCATTAATGTTAGCTCAACTGTAACTAGAAACCTTAGTTCTTCTAGTTCCCTTTTGTATTGGATGAAAAGCATATCTGTAGGAATCAACGTATCCGGAGACTCAGATTGCTCGGGGACACTCTACAATTGTCCCGCACTCCCATCAACTCCTGTCACATTCATTAATCTTGATCAGAGTGCCGCGACGCGTGAGCACGACGCCTGGATAGAGGTCAGAGAAAGACCACAAGGTAAATCCCGGAGTGCTCTCCCGTTCAGACAGTGAGACCCAAGGGGGTGGTATGATCCATATTCATCCCGACCGCCTCCAAGAAACGAGAGAAGGATAAACAGGTCGCGATATGACCAAAGTAAACCTAGAAGAGACAGGGAGACGCCGTAGAGGAAGCCTACGAATGATCCGGGTCCACCAAGAGTGGCATTCTATAACTTCAATTTGGATGTTTTGGAATTGGTTATGATGATGAAAAACATGAAGGAGGATCGATTTGTAGTGGTGACACGATGAAACCCGAATAAAAGGAGCATAGACGTAGAGCTTTGGTGTGAGTTTCACGAAATTCTGGAGGATTCGACCGATGACTGCAAACACTTGCATTATGAATTAGCAGACCTGTTAAGAAGAGTATAGTTGAAGGGGTTCTTTAGTAGTCGGTCCAAAAATGCTCGAGAAAGAGGAACTGGGACTTCGTGAGAACATTTCGCACAATCGGGCATGACATGATCACCATGGTTACCGAAGGGGTAATAGTCAGGGCGGTGTCTCAGAGGCCGAAAATCGAAGAACCTTCCCCTTACAAATAAAGGGGGAGACCAGAGAGAAGCTTGAGCTTTGTGTAAAGCTCACTAGGTTGGACTCGATCCGAAAAGACAAAGATATCTCCTTTAGGTGCATGAAACTGGAGGGGGGGGGGGGGATTTGTAGGGTCCATCCCATGAATTTGAGGAAAATATTTTCTTTCATTTGACAAAATAATATGAAAGAAATCTGAAGTAAAATGTTAGGCAAACACCATCTTTGAAATTGGCATGGACCAATTAATGCCAAGAAGAAAAATTGGCACATTTCATCCCTATAAATAGGGAGCTCTCCATCAGCTTTAAGTACACCAAAATACAGAGAGAAAATAAGAGTGAGGCATCACAGACAAGAAATAGTATGTGAGGAAAAATAGAGAGTGTGAGCGATATTGTAGTGAGGTGAAAAAATTAAAATAGTCTTTGAAGTATTTTACTCAGACCTACAAGTGTGAAATTCCTTAATATAGTGATATCAGTTGCTCTTTTTGGCCCGTGGTGGTTTTCACCTAAAAATCTTGGTATCATTATTGCTTTTTTCATCCTTATTGATTAACCGTATATTAGCGTTTCACTTTTATTGCTAATATACATCACGAATATTATTCCAAAAGGCGGATATTATTTTTCGGCGAATACGATAGTTAAAGTATCCAATATTTATTTTTGTTGATCATTTACATATAAGTAAAATATACTTACCAATTCTCAACAAGTATATGTGATTTCATGAATGTTTTTGCTGGCTTCTTATGAAGGGAACATTTTTTAATGAGTTGACACAGATGAATTTTAATGGATAGGAAAGATCATTTCGAGGCACGTCATGGATGACACCGACTTTACGGTAGATTTTCGTGTTTATCTAAGTGCAAATAGCAAACCGATATCCTACTCAAATAGAAGCTCCAATAAACTCAAATCTCTCAAATAATGTTATAGGAATTCGGAATGAACAAGGAAATGAGCTCTTGAAGAGGGTGAACATATAATTAAGGAGTCAAGAGGCGAAACATTTCAACCGTAGCGTATCTGCAAAGTGGGATAGGTATTATAGAGATTCAACAACTTATAACATATCTTTTCAACTGAATAAATCGACAACCCCTTAAATTGATCAGTAAATTTCGTTTAGATAGTCGAATTATGTTCTATTCCAATTGACCACTTGAACTCATGATAAAATGTTCCTATTTAACACTTTCGGCTCATATTTTGGTAAAGTTTATATGTGTGTTCTCAAACGTTTATTACGTAGATAAATTAATCAGATAAAATATACCTACTCCTTTAATTATACACATATACATCAATTGGAACATACCTGAGATTTTATGGCTTATTGAGGCTAATGCGAATAACTAATTAAAGGAGGTAAGATATTTGAAGTGGTTAACTTATCTACGTGATGAACACTTGAGTACACGCACATAAGTTTTTCCAAAATTTGGAGTAGGAAGTGTCTATTAGGAACATTATCATGTATTCAGGTGTTCAATCAAAACAAGTCGTAGTTCGAATCTCTAAATGAAATTCAGCGACAAATTTAAGGGGATATCATGTATTGTGCCTATTTTTTCAAGAGTACATACACGTACCTTTTAAAGATGAATAATACCCTTTCACAAAATACCGCGTCTTGTCCAAAGACATACATGAAATTTGTATCACTTCTGAATAAATACCAACAAAGGTTCTAGCCTACATCAGCAAGTATGTCGATAGAATGTTGATATCATTGATCAGCCGATATAAGGCATTTACACCATAGGATCTTATAAAGTCAAGCTACGACACGATGCTCTGTTAAATAAGGCAATATACACATAATATACAGGTGTATATTGCCTTATTCAAAGTCACAGATTTTGCCCATTGGTGGTCTCGATTTTACTGTTCATTGGACATAAGAATATTGTATATTTGGAAAATATATGTGTAGTATATTGTAATGTATTTGTTACCTAAATTAGGATTATATACTACCATAATTGTAGAGTTAGAATTATGGTAGAATAAGATTTTAGGAATAGAATAGGAATAGGATTCTCCTATTTTGTAACTTGTATATATACCTATTCAATTAATGAAAATAATCAAGGGGATTATTTCTTTCATGGTATCAAGAGACTAGGTTTACAAAAAATTTCTCTCCCAAAAATTTTGCACCTCTCGGCCAAGTACCCCCCCCCCCCTCTCGGATTTCTCTTCCGAAAGTCGTCTTCCGTTCTCAAAATCTCTCTTACTTTCCCCAAATTTCCCCTCCTACTTTGTTCTTTCAATATGTCTAAGAACAATTATCATCTTGCCCTCATGGTTTCTAACGTCAAAAACAGTATCCCTATTGTCCTTGAGATGGAAAACGTCCAATATGCGACGTGGGCAGAGTTGTTTAAAATTCACGCTATCTCCCATCAAGTTCTTCATCACATAATTCCTCCCGCTACACCTCTTCCCGCAGAGGATCCTCAATTATGGATTACTCTTGATGCTACCGTTATCCGGTGGATCTACGCCACTATTTCGGTTGACCTTCTACAGACGATTATTGAGCCGGATACCACGGCTATGGCTGCCTGGAATAGATTGCGTGACATATTCCAAGATAACCAATATTCACGTGTCGTCACACTCGAGCAGGTATTCTCTCTAGTTCGAATGGACGAATTTCCAAACGTTTCTGCATATTGCAAGAAACTCAAGGAGTTAGCGGATCAACTCCGTAATGTTGGCGCACCGATAACAAATAATCGTCTGGTTCTACAATTGATTGCCGGCCTTTCGGAGGCCTATAATTGGGTTGGAACTCTCCTTCGTCAAAGCAACCCTATTCCTGACTTCTATCAAGCCCGCTCCATGCTTACTTTGGAAGAAGCCGGTTTGTCTAAAAAGGCGGCTATCGGTGCAAGCCCCGTCGTCATGGTGGCGTCCTCCCCAAGTTCTTCGGGTTTTGTTAATAATTCGAGCCAGAACCATAATCATGGTGGCGGCAAGAATAATAACAAAAACTGCGGGGGCAAACGCGACGGTTCCGGTGGTCAGCAAGCAGGCGGTGGGTCCCATCCAGGGAACAGTGGCCCACCACCACCCTGGGCCCAGCAGTGGGGCCCATGGCAGTGGGGCTGGGGCAGTGGGCCTTGGGCCAGCAACTCTTATAATCAAGCGAAAAATTCCGGCGGCCGCAGGTTGGCCACGGTTCGTGCCCAACAACCAGCAGTGGCGGCCCATTGGCCAGTGGACCAGCAGCAGCAGCTCCAGCAGCTACGGCCCAGCTCAGTCACGGTCTGGAATTCTTGGGCCCCGACCTTCGCAAGCCCATCATGCAGCAGGCCCCACTCAGACCGATATCGAGGCCGCAATGCACACGTTGGGGTTGACTCAACCAGACCCAAATTGGTACATGGACACCGGGGCCACTACTCACATGACTTTCGAATCAGGTACTCTCTCATCTTATTCCACTTTGAGCACCCCTCGGGGTATAATTGTTGGTAATGACAACTCTATTCCAATTCAGGGTTATGGTCAGAAAACGTTGTCTCCCCCCAATCCACCCCTTATCTTGAAAAATACCTTACATGCCCCCAAATTGATTAAAAATTTAGTGTCTGTCAGAAAGTTCACCACTGACAATTCAGTTTCTGTTGAATTTGATCCTGTTACACCTCGTAAGATTAAGACGATAATTAAGAACGTCATTAAGGAAGTAAGATTCGGATATTGAATATAAGGAACGCTTACATATGTTAATACGGGAAATTAGTGTATAAACGGATGTTATCCCGGAATAGTTTTTCTTTAGTGCTATACACGTGACGACGAGAATTAATCCTAGTAGTTGAATTTATTCCAATGGAGTTATGGAATAGTATTGTATTATAAAATTATGACATTGAGGATACGAGGCTTATGAAATTCTCGGGAATTAAAAGAAGTGAATTTGAGATTTATTAATTAAAGAACTTGGGGGCCAAAGTGAAAAAAGAAAAATCAGATTTTTTTTAGAAACCTACACTTACCTCTTCATCTTCTTTCTAAACTTAACCAAAAAAACTCTCATTCTCTCCTCCAAGCTCAGCCAAAAAGACCCTCCACCCATACCCAATTTAAGATTTTTATCTTCTCTTCCTAGACTACATTTTTCACCAAAAATTAGAAACAAAACAACACAAAAAACAGTGGCAAAAACAACCACTGCTGGCTGAAACTGTAGCCCAGAAATTTCGATTTTTTGGGATGAAATTTTGGAAGAAAAACGTGTAGGGATGATGGCTTAACATTGTAGAACACTTGCATGTCAATTGGAGTTGAAGAAGTGAACAAAAAAGGGAAAGAAATACGAAAATAGTGGGGATTTTCGGACAAACAGTGGGCAGAAAATTGCGGACTGTTTTGGACGAATTTGAGGTATAAAAATTCTTCTTTCTATGATATAATTGGAATGCATGTTGTTAGAATTAAGGTAATGAATTTGTGTTAAGAAAAAATTGGAATTTAAGCATTGCATGTGACAATTTTGGGCTAGTTGCCAATTTGGGACAGATTTTGGTGTTGTTGGATTCGTTGGTTATTGTTGTTATTATTATCACTAATTGCATGATGAAATTGAAAGGAAACATTGAGATTTAGTTGGAATTAGTTATATGGAAGTATTGAAATACGAAATTGGATTATAGGAATTAAGATAAGAGTTATGGAATTATGACATGTTGTGGCCAAGAACTTGCATGAAATTGTTGGACATGTTGTGATGTATATGGACTGTTTTGTGGTGTTATAATGCTGAAAATTTAGTCATCATTATGCATGTTTAAGTGTGGTAATTGCTAATGTAAGTCCTAAAGGAATAAGGGTGTAGAAAGGCGTAGAAAGGCTTCACGTTCTACCCTCGTTGTTGTTGGAACATGGACTGTTTTGTGGGCTATTTTTAAGGTGGATTAAAAGGCTAAATTTACATGAGAAGTAGGTGTGTAAATTTCCTTTATTGTTGTTTTTGTTGTGCCCTTAATTGATGCTTGTTTATTGATGTTATTAGCCTCGTTTGAAAGTTGTGGAAACATGTATAAACAGGGGAAGTGCTGCCCGAATTTTTATAGAATAAGAAGTCGTTATTCGATATAAAGTATGCTAGTGAATATAGAATTGACGAACGTATTACCATTATTATAGGTTGAAGTTCTAAATCGAGACGTACTCTAATATAGAGTTGATTAGTTCGTCTAAGAGGTATGTGAATTATTCCTTCTTTCTTTGGCATGATTTTTATTTAATGAAGGTACGACGGACGTACTTGATTCTTATACAGTTTAATTCCTAAGAGGATTGTTATGAGAACTGCCTATGATTTTTCAGCAAAGAGTTTATTATGACATTATTATAATGATTTTATTGAGAGTCAAATGATAATTTTTACTTGCATATGGTTACTCATGATATCTACTCGTGCTAAGTGTTACTACTTCACCTCACCGAGTCCCGGGCCGGGTTACGTTCGTGCACAGCCTTGCATTTTTCACCAAGACCCCCACTAGAGGGCCGGGTTACGTAGGATGGATCCATAGATGAGATATGACTTTACCGAGTCCCAATATGGGCCGGGTTATGATATGATTCCACCGAGTCCCGCACTAGTGGGCCGGGTTACGTTACAGATATATATATATATGTATATGGACAGGCACTCATGTTTTCTTGACTTGACTCTCATTTTTATAAGGCAACTGACTTCTATTGTTATGGCACAGTTGTATTTGAATTCTGATTTTTTATACTGATCTCTTGTTATCCATTGGCTACTTATGATCTCATTTGCGTATTTCATGTTTACATACTCGGTACATTATTCGTACTGACCCCCTTTCCTCGGGGGCCGCGTTCATGCCCGCAGTACGTGTGCTCGGTTGGTGATCCACCGGTTTAGGTTCTCGCGTTAGTTTTTGGAAAGCTCATTTGATCCAGAGCTTTACCATTTTTGTACGGAACCCTATCTTTTTGATTTATGTATATTTAGGGGCACGACGGGGCCTTGTCCCGTCATATGTCGTTATCCTTCTTGTAGAGGTCTGTAGACAGTTGTGGGTTGCACTGGTGTAAGGGTCAGAAATCTGTTTCGGTCAGCCATATTATTGTACTCTATGTTGGGGGTGTTCCCGTGTATATGTGATATTATTTGTTGGCGCCTTGTCGGCTTGCCTGTTATATTGTGTTGGCTAGTTGTGACTCCTCAGGAGCCAGGTACATTCGGGGGTAAAGGCAGCCTTGCCGGCTTGCCTACCCTAGCATATGTTGTTATTGCAGCGTTATGCTACCGGATTTCATACTCATTAAGTGTTAGTTGGATTATGTGTGACAGGTTAGTATAATGACGTCATTAGGGCGGTTAGTCGCGGCCCGTCGGGTCGGGTCGTGACAGATCCTTTTGGTTTCTCTGTGAAGGATTTCAAGACGGGGAGTCATCTCATGAGGTGTGATGGTAGGGGGGATCTGTATCCTATCATGCCTGGTTTCAGTCCATCGAGTCAAGCCTGGCCGTCAGCTTTTGCAGCCATTTCTCCTTCCGTCTAGCATGCCCGCCTTGGTCATTCGGGCTCTTCTATTTTATCAGTTTTAGATAAAAATAGCTTCATTTCTTGTAAGGGTATGAGTCATACTCAAATTTGTCAATCTTGTTCGTTAGGAAAAAGTGTTAAATTTCCATTTGTGGACTCAAATTCTCATACTTCACAGCCTTTTGATATTATCCATAGCGACTTATGGACGTCTCCTGTTCTAAGTTCGTTAGGTCATAGATATTATGTTCTGTTTTTGGATGATTACTCTAAATTTTTGTGGACGTTTCCAATTGCCAATAAATCTCAAGTGTTTTCTGTCTTCATAAAATTTAGAGCATTCATTAGAACACAATTCGAAAGAGAAATAAAGAATATTCAATGTGATAATGGGAAAGAGTATGACAATAGGGTGTTTCGGGAGTTCTGTGATAATAATGGGATAAATTTTCATTTTCGTGCCTTCATTCATCTTCTCAAAATGGGAAAGCCGAACGCAAAATTAGTTCCATAAATAACATTGTCCGCACTATCTTACTTCATGCTTCCGTACCCCCGTATTTTTGGCATCATGCTCTGCAAATGGCAACATATCTACTTAACATAATTCCGTCCAAAGGTCTGACATATTCTTTCCCCCTCCGAATCCTATATAATAAGAACCCTTCTTATTCTCATCTTTGGATTTTTGGGTGCTTGTGTTATCCGTTATTCCCATCCACCACAATTAACAAACTTCAGGCTCGGTCTACCCCGTGTGTATTTTTGGGTTATCCGTCTAATTATCGTGGTTATAAATGCTTTGATTTATCCTCCAAGAAAATCATTATTAATCGCCACGTCATTTTTTATGAAACCCAATTTCCTTTTGCGAAAGTTCATACTCCCGGGCCTCGGTCATATAATTTTTTGGATGAACAAATATCCCCGTATATTATTCGACATTTTTCGGACATCTCCCGCACCCAAAATCCTCCAGCGGGCCCACTGCCCACTGGACCCACTGTACCGTGCACTGTTCCAGTTCCTGGATCAGTCCCATCAATTGGGCCAGTCCAGCCCAATTCTGGAACTGGTCCAGTTGATAATTCAGGTTACCGATTTGGGCCAGCAGGCCCACTGCCTGCTGGCCAGTTCGTCCCGAGCATAGAAAATTCCCAAAATTCCCTCAATTCTTCCTCGAGTCATAGACCGGTCACTCGTAGTCAGCGGGGTATTTTTACGCCTAAAAGACATTTTAATTTACATTCTGATGTCTCTAAATCCCCATTGCCCCGCAATCCTGTGTCCGCATTAAATGACCCTAATTGGAAAATTGCTATGACTGATGAATATAATGCTCTTATTGATAATAAGACGTGGGAGTTGGTGCCCCGTCCATGTGGTATTAATGTTATCAGGTCTATGTGGATTTTTGCTCATAAGGAGAATTCAGATGAGTCATTTGCTCGACATAAGGCGCGACTTGTGGATGATGCTAAGACTCAGCAGGTTGGGATAGATTGTGGTGAGACGCTTAGTCCGGTGGTCAAGTCGGCTACTATTCGCACTGTGCTTGGCTTGGCTCTTTCAAAGACTTGGCATATTCATCAGTTGGATGTCAAGAATGCTTTCCTACATGGTGACCTCAAAGAAACAGTCTATATGCATCAAATGTTGGGTTTCAGGGATCCTAACCGTCCGCATCATGTCTCTTTATTGAAAAAGTCCTTATATGGGCTTAAGCAGTCTCCACGGGCCTGGTATACGAGGTTTACTGACTTTGTTTCGACTATTGGGTTCAGGTAAGATAATTCCTTGTTCATCTACCGTTGTGGTTCGTCATTGGCCTACATTCTGTTGTATGTGGATGATATCATATTGATTGCCTCTTCCGATGCCTTGCGCCGGTCTATCATGGCCATGCTCAGTTATGAGTTTGCTATGAAAGACTTAGGGCCCTTGAGTTACTTTTTGGGGATTGCTGTCAAACATTATTCAGGTGGTTTGTTTTTGTCTCAACGAAAATATGCTGCCGAGATCATAGAGAGGGTTGGGATGTCATCCTGTAAGTCCACTTTCACTCCCGTTGATGCAAAATCCAAGCTTAGTGTCGCGGCAGGTGCACCATACGAGGACCCCACCCGCTATCGCAGTCTTGCAGGGGCCTTCCAGTATTTTACCTTTACCAGACCGGATATTACGTCTCCGTGTTCGCGAGTGTGTTTATTCATGCATGATCCCAGAGTTGAGCACATGAATGCAATCAAACGCATCATTCGGTATATTCAGGGAACACTGGACTATGGGTTGCACTTGTATCCTTCATCTACATCCACACTTGTCTCGTGCACAGATGCGGATTGGGGTAGTTGTCCGGACACCAGACGATCTACGTCAGGATATTGTATGTTCCTTGGCAACAACTTGGTCTCCTGGTCTGCGAAGCGTCAGGCGACTCTATCCCGCTCAAGTACAGAGGCAGAATATCGAGTGGTAGCTAATGTGGTCTCCGAATCATGTTGGTTACGTAACTTGCTTTTAGAGCTTCATTGCCCCATTCAGAAGGCAACCTTAGTATATTGTGATAATGTTAGTGCCATCTACCTCTCAGGTAATCCGGTTCAACACCAGCGCACTAAGCATATCGAAATGGACATTCACTTTGTCCATGAAAAGGTTGCTCGGGGGCAGGTTCGTGTATGTCATGTCCCGTCACGATATCAAGTTGCAGATATCTTTACAAAGGGTCTTCCCTCGGTACTCTTTGAAGATTTTAGGGACAGTCTCAGCGTTCGAAGACCGCCCGCTATGACTGCAGGGGTGTGTTAAATAAGGCAATATACACACAATATACATGTGTATATTGCCTTATTCAAAGTCACAGATTCTGCCCATTGGTGGTCTCGTTTTACTGTTCATTGGACATAAGAATATTGTATATTTGGAAAATATATGTGTAGTATATTGTAATGTATTTGTTACATAAATTAGGATTATATACTACCATAATTGTAGAGTTAGAATTATGGTAGAATAAGATTTTAGGAATAGAATAGGAATAGAATTCTCCTATTTTATAACTTGTATATATACCTATTCAATTAATGAAAATAATAAATGGGATTATTTCTTTCATGCTCAAACTCTGTAAAATTGATATTATATGATATTCCCTGCGGCTGGGATAGTATAATTAAAGTTGTGAGCGCAAATGAAAGATCGGATCGAATAAAGTAAATAGATGTGAACAGAATTAGAGTTAACATGTCCAAACTGTATTTTTTTACAGAAATAAAATGACAATGATTATTCTTGTACTAGCTGGCTAATACATGTTTGGATCAAGTAGGGGAAATTGAGCAAAATAGAAATATTGATCAACGCTTTGAACCTTCTAAATTGAAATTTGGAAGATCATATTCTGTTTGATGTTCTTTAACGCATTATCAGCTTCTTTCTAAAATATGTGTGTATATTGTTTGGTTAATCTTCATATCTAAACTAATACTATAAGCTTTGCTCGGAGGATGACCGCCTTGAACTACAATTTTCATTGAGCAGCGGGTACAATATTTGGCATACGATTTAAATACGCGACGAGTATTGTAAGTGGCAGAGTGATCTTGCTATCATGACCACTGAGATACAATCCTTTATTGCTCCGATTCGTAAAAAAAAAAAAAAAAAAAAATTGCTCGGAGGAAAATCCAATTTTCTATATACTCCAATAAGTGTGATGTCCCCCCGGGCATAGCTGGATGACAAATGATGGGAACTTAAAATACAGTTGGAGGCTTACAGCGGTGTTTGAACCCTGGTGGGAGCAGCTCTCTTCTGGGGTAGGGCCTTGTAGGTGATATCAGTTGCTTTGTTCTCAAACTCTGGTCATTCAGGCACATCCCGCGATTTACTGGTAGTAGTGCTGAGGAACCGGTACTACTATCTTCAAGAATAATCTGGCGTAAGCCGGGAAATTGGATATAAAAAAAATATATAATTGTCTATACAGAGAGCCAAAGGCATATTTACACAGTACAAGACCTGAGCTAGTGGGTTTTTCTGTCTTTTGTTCTATTTCTGATCGGATCTTTCCAATGTATTCCACATTGTCTCTATCATACCCTCAAGGAATTCAATTCTCTTTCATTTCAGCCGTAAAAATCTTCCACATTCACTTTACATCCCTCTCAAACAAATTCCATTTCTTGAAACTTCTAAATCTCTTCCCTATATATACCATATCCGATTCATAATACTTCCAGCAAGAAAGTACTCTATAAATCACATTCAATTTTCTCCCTTACTTTCTTTTGCCAAAACAAAATATAAGAAATGTCTCTCACGCCTGTATTTGGTGGTCGGAGAAACCATGCACACCAGGTGCACGACCCTTATTCTCAACACTCACCCCACGAGCATGATTCTTATTCTCACCATGCACACCCGGTGCACGACCCTTACTCTCACCATGCACCCCAGATGTATGGTCCTTATTCTCAACACGCACACCAAGTTCACGACCCTTTTGCTCATGAAGTTTGGGATCCCTTCCACAAATTTTGTCTCGAAACTCCTCGATCTCTCATAGCCCCAGCGTCATCGTTCCACCATGGACCTGCAATGATGGCTCAAATCGAGTATAAGGAAACACCAGAGGCACATATCTTTAGGTGTAACTTGCATGGCTACAAGAAAGAAGACGTGAATGTACAGGTAATGAATCCCTTTAGGTTCTTACAACCTAAACTATTACCTATTTATTTGAAATTATGGATTTAAATTTTAAGAGTTCGTTGAAGTTTTAGTGATCTCTAACATATACTTCTCTATTTCAATATATATGGTATAGTTTGATTACATACAAAGTTTAAAAAAGAAACAGAGATTCTTGAAACTTGTGGTACTCCCTCTATTTTCATTTTGTCTTAGTTTGAGTGAACATGATGTTTAAGAAGAAAGTAAGGGTGACTTTTTAATCTTGTGGTTTAATTAATATGTGCATAATGTATCAAATTGACTTCTGAATCTTGTAATATTAAACATGTCAGGTAGAATTTTATCATTTTAAACAAATTAAAACGAAAAGTAAGACACACAAATTGATATAGAAAGAATTAATATTAAATATATGACATAATATTAACTATAAAAGCATGTCATTAAGAGAAAATTGGAAATTCAAGTTGAATATAATTGTGCTCAAAATTAAAAAGATATCATTTTTTTTACCGGACTAATAAGGAATAGTCTCATTTTTTTTTGGACGGGAATATATATATTTACGTTTCACATAAAAATGTTGAGTTCAGGTGAGTCAATTGATTATATCAACATACGCCTTTTCTGCAGGTGGAGGATGACAAGGTACTGAAGATTACCGGCGAAAAGAGAATGAGGAAAGAAGATAATTGGCACCATTATGAACGAAGCAGTGGAAAATTCTTCACTTCCTTTTCACTACCTCTGAATTCTAGGTCTGATTATGTGAAGTCATCCATGGAGAATGGAGAGCTCACTATCATTGTTCCTAAGAAAGAGGTTACCAGGAACCACCACCATGTTAGAACTGTTTCAATTAATTAAATTAAAAGGTTGAATTTGATTGTATGTCTTGTTTGGTACTCCACGTATACTTGTGGAATGACAAGTAAAATAGAGTATAAAGTTTCCCAACTAATATGGAGAGAAAAAAAAAAGTGAGTTTGACATATGCTTGTGTAATATTATATTAGTAGTAACTACTTTCTAAATAAAATGGTACTTCTATTTCTTTCTTTGATTCCTTTTTTTCTTTTGTTTTACATTTTGAGCTACTTTATTGTTTCGGTCGACATTAATGTTACGTACTTAAGTAATAAAAATTAAAGTATGCTCTTTTTTATAATTTTTTTAATGAATTGATCACACAACCTAATATGGGAAAGAACATGATGTGGCCACTAGAGAAAAAAAAGGCCCAAAAGGCCCCATTTTAAGTAAATGTCCTGAAATAGCCATTAGGTTCAAAATAAAGATAAGTAGTAGTTCATTTATCACAAAGAATAGGACATTAGATTTCTTAATGGCTCAACACTTTTTCACTTTGTCTTCTTCTCTACACTCTCTGATCTCACACTTTTCTGTCGTTAGGCCATCACCGTGCCGCCATCGCCGGAACAAACCATTGTTCACCACCATAAAACCAATCAAACGCCGCTTTTCCCTATCTCATCTCCTCCACTGTCACCACCACAAACAACTCTTGTACCACTATCTCCGACTAGATAACCCCACTGCTCACTTTGCTCCCTCCATTCTTATCCAATTGCCCAGCTCCGGCTGCGAATTTCAATAAGGAGAACGCTGTCTTCTATTGAATCTTCGTCCGCACTTCTTTTTTTATGGTTGTGAAATCATCATATCTATAATTGTTTGGTATAGATCTGGCCAGAATTCTTTTTTGGCGGTCTCCATTTTTTCTGATAATCCTTGCCTGCATATAAATAGTGTATAATAATTATCCTTAGTGTGTACACATATACACTGATTATACATTGATTATATATTTATTATACACAAATTATACAATAATGATACATTTTTCCTACATATACTATTGGGATACATATTTTATACATCAATGATACAAGTTCTATACGTATGATACATTTTATATATTTTCTATATACATAGTAGATTGATACATATTCTATACACATAGTGATACAACTTTGATACGTTTTCTATAAGTATGATATATTTTCTATACATATACAGTAGTGATACATATTTTATACAACAATTATATAGTTTCTATACATATGCTGAGATTAGTTAAAAAATAACTACAAAATGAAATTATTTTAAAAAGGCTAAAAATGACTTTTAAGATTTTTGGGCCATTGAGTGTCACTAGTTTCACCCCAAGGCTAGTTATGTCCCTCCCCATTTAATATGTTATCAACACATACAAAACCACCTAAAGAAAGTATTATAAAGGCCCCATTTGGACATGATTTGAAATCATGTTATGAAATCAGTGATGAAGTTGAAGTTTTGTTTGGACCTACAATTTAGATTTCTTAAGTTATATTTTTTCTCATAAATATAAAAACCCTACAAGTTCTGAAAACCATTAAAACTTCCCAAATTCTTATATAATTTTACCAAATGAGTAAATCATAGTTCATAACAAAATAATTACGCTACTCGAAGACTTTTCTAAAAAAAATACAACCCCTATTAATCGAACTTTAGTTCAATAAAAAAGAAATATTTAATATGCATAGTAAATTTAGTTGGTAAATGATTGGTAAGAGTAAATTTTGTTACAAATATACTACCAACTTGCAGATCTTTTTTTATATTTGATACAAATGGTTAGTAAATATATCACCTAACTTATGGATTATTTTTTTTACAAAATATAAATCTATGGGTCAAGTTTTATATTAAAAAGAAATTTGAAATCATGAATTGGAATATTAAATCATGCCTTTTTGGAGAATTTGAGATTTGAAATCATGATATGAAGTTAAAGTTGAAATTTTGTACAAATTTCATAAACAAACACTGATTTGAAATCAAAATATGAAATCATGATTTCATATTCGATGGCCAAACGCCTACTAGGCCCATGATAGTTGGGCATAATCTTTAATTGGATATTATAGAAATCGTAAAGGGAAAGATTGAAAGAAGTTCTATCCTATCACAGGATAGGAATAATTGGTCTCACATATTAGAAGTAGAAGTCACTCTTCATAATTACAAATAAGAATTTGATAATATATATATAGTCTTTGTGATGATTATGAATTCCAATTAATTATGCATGTGACTATGGTGTAGATAAATTCTTACATTACTTTTATTTTATCTTACTACTCCTTTCACTTTCAATTTTCTCCACCTATTTATACTTCAACAACCAAATATCTCAATTACCAAAGCATAGTAGTGATTCCTAAAATAAACAAAACAATTATCATGTTCAATTACTCTGTTACTCCAAGGTCTCTACTTTCTTATCTACTTATTGGTCCAAATACTTCAAAAGAAACATTTCAAAGCTCAAACTACTGGAAATCATATGTTATGAGGTTATTTCCAGGAAGTCCTGATTTTGATACTCAAATGGACTATTGTTTTTCTCTCTGCCTGATTTTCTTGTTTGCATTTATGTCTGAGTTATGTTCTTTGTACACATTTACCATGAAGAAATTAGAAGAAACAAGACCCCAAGGATTTTTACTATATGCTGGATGTCATGGTCTGAGGATGTTTATGTCTTACTTGATTATCATCTCTATCATCACCACTGATTTCAGGTTTTTCTTGGTGGCTGTTTCTGGTCATGCTATTGGAAATTTTGTTTGCAATATATACCAATATCATAAAAATCAATCAATGAATAGCTAGCCATGTACTATCTGAATTTGCAATCTATGTGATTAGTAATTTCTTGAAGCCTTGCAGTTTTTCCGGCATTGCCCCAATTTATTAAATCTGTGCAACTGTATGATATGAATTTTAAGTTATTTGGTATATAAATAGTTTATATCACAGGTTAAGTTAATTTACGATAACACAGGTAAAGTTTCATATATAACCTGATACAGTCAAATCTCTCTATAATTATCGTTCTTTATAATAACATTTCACTATAACGGCTTAATTTTCTCCGGAATCGACTTTTCATGTTATATTTTACTTTTCTATAACAATATTATATTTATAAGAGTAGTGACATTCATCATATCGGTACACTCTGTGTAAAATTACATCTCTATAACAGTCATACTCAAATATTCTGTAATAATATTTTGTAATATATATATGGTAATCATCATTAATGTCATGCACATAATAAATATCAAGTATGAAGAGTCAACTATTAAGCTCGTAGACAAGCTTCACGGGAAAGCTATTAAATTCCCTTTTGCTGAAAGTTTATACAAAGTTCTTCGTCAATTCAAGCGTTATATTATCACTAAGAGACTGAAATTTACGAAACAACCTACAATTGTAGAATTCTTATGTCAAACTTGAAAGTTTAAATTCTCAACTAATTTTAAATGCATATATTTCTTAGATTTTTTTTTATCGGTATGGTACAATTAGTTATGAATTTATTAGTTTTTTAAATTTTAAATTAATGAGATATAAAAATCAATTGAAAATTTAAAATATATTATTTTCGTTTATAACATAAAAATTACATAAAATAATTGTTTGCATACTTTTGTTTATAACAGCTAAATGAGATCTAAACATCAAATGTCAGTATAGGTACATAACATCACTTCACTATATCAGTCATGAAATTTTCGGACAAATATTGTTATTATAGAGAGGTTTGACTGTATAATAGCTTAGAATATAAATTAATAATTTAATGTGTTCAATTAAATATCATTGATAGCGTAATGGGCCATATGCGAAACAAATTGGTTTTGATAGGAAGTATTTTTTCCCCTTTAATGAGTCTTACATGACGTAAATTTGGATTAGTCTGTCCCTTGAGTTTTGAATATCGAATGGTTATTTAAAAGGGAAAATGACACAAGTAGTCATCCGGCCCAAACTATTGACAACCGGATGTCCCAAGTAGCTTAAAATATATTTTTAGCCTTTTAAAAATAATTTTATTTTGTAGCCTTTTTTCAACTAATTTCTGCATATGTATAGAAATAGTATCATTATTATATAAAATATGTATTAATACTGTATATATATATAAAATGTATCATACGTGTAAACGTTGTTTCATTGTTGTATAGAATATGTATCCCTACAGTATGTGTTTAGAAAATATATCATTGTTATATAATTTGTAATAATAAATGTATAATCGACGTATACTTACTAATTATACACATATTATAATAATTTAAAAAACCTTTAGCAACAACACTACGTGCAGTGACCTTTAGTGGCGATTTTATTCGCCACAAAAAGTCTGATCTCTTGTAGTAATTGAGCCGTTGGGCTAGTGCTTGTCAATTGTTTGGGTTGAAAGGCCAATTCCGAACCATTTAATTGCACCGTTTGTCCTTCAAATGGGTTAGTCTTTTGCCCCTCAAATGGAACTTATGTCTATTGGGGCATAAGTTCTTTAAAGAATCTACCATAAGTTGTGTCAGATTTCTTAAAAAATCTATACCCCATTAGGCATAAATTTCATTTGAGGAGCAAATATTAAATAACTAACACAAAATATTAAAGTGCAAATGACCCATTCGGGACATTAAGCCTAAACATGAACCATTAAAATTTCTATGGCCATAGAGTGTTCCTTTCCCTATTTAAAAAATGTGGAAAACTTTTTTGACCATACTCATTAGGGGTGGACGTATATCGCTTCGGTTCGGTTTTGTATCCGAAAAATATGAACCGAATAAAAAATGATTTAAAAAAAAACCGAATACAACTTTTTTTTTTAAAAAACGATATGTTCGGTTTATATGCCGAATGTATCGGATTATATCGGGTTTTTATAGAGCTGGCCAGTGGGTCGGGCTCGGGTCTGGCGGGCCGTGTTTGGCGGAATTTGCCGAAGTCCCCTCCCGATCCCGTCGGAATCGGGTCGGGGCGGGATCGGGTCGGGGGTGGGGTCGGGATCGGATTCCGGCAGTTTTTCCTTCTTTTTTTTTAATAACATATGTATAAAAAAACTTAATAATTAAACAAGACAAGATAGTGTAATAAAAACATCCCAAGGCTGTTTTTGTGCCTCTTATATTATTTAATAGACATATGATTTTTTGTAATACAAATACAATTGTCGAAATTGCAACTTTGTGGTGTTGTCCAAAAGTTGCAAATTACATAATAAAATTGCAATTAAAAAAATTACATTCTAAAAAAACCTGTTCTAGTTTCTTGATAATTTCCTGTGGTTCTTCGGTTGGAATTGGTATTTGTTGGTCAAATTGATCCACGTCGCTTCCACCACCTTCGGATAAGATTTCGTTGTAGTTTTCTTCTTCTTCGTTGATCTCCGGTTGACCGCACCTTCTCCATTCGTATCCAACCTCTGAATAACACTGCAAATTCCAAGCTGTCTCCGGCTAATGAGTGTCTGTGGTCTCCTATTTGATATCTGCCAGCAAAAAAAGCGCTTTCAGACGCAGTTGATGACACTTGAATGTTCAAAACATCCCGGGCCGTCATTGAAAGTGTCGGAAAGGTCTTCTCATTCCCCTCCAGTATTTCAGCAAGTCTTCACGTCATTCTTCATTGAGAACTGCTTGGTACGGTACAGAACCCTGCAAAACAAAAATATCAAACTCGCTAATTTGGTTTGTAGCGGTACGGCCGCACATTCAATTTATGAGGATTTCAATACTAGCCGCAGAAACATCATGTCTTTTGTGAGGTTGTGTTGAATATGGTATGGAAGCCGGTAGGTTACTAGCACTTTCTTGTTGGTAAAACCTATATATTTTTTTGCATTGGTCTTCTACGCTAGACAACACTTCTTCTTTAGTTTGTTCAATAGGTGGTGGGTGATTTGGATTTTTTAGACTTGGAGGTGGTAGTACTTCTATACATTCGTAAATAATTTCAATAAGTGATTTAGTACCGTCTATTTTAATAGTCAGATTTAATACAACACCAATAATATAAATAGTGGGAATAGGAATAAAATATTTTTTATTTTGATAAACATTTTTTTAATAGCTGCCATATAAGCTTATTTTTTCATATATTCACTAAGTAATAAAAATATTAGAGTTATATAAAACAACATAGTTGAAATAGTAGGATAATATATACCGGAAAATTCTTTTATTGCTGGAAAAAAATTCTCTAAAAATACAATAAGTTCGGAAATTTTTACCCAATCACTATCTACAACCATATCAGTTAGATTTTGATTATGAGAGTTAAAAAATAAAGTTATAGGTTTTCTATAGTCATAAGCAACAAGTAGTTGCTCGTATAAAGAATTTCACCTATTGGGTACTTCTTCTGAAATTTTTTTATAAGGTAGTTGGCAATCGTGACAAGTTTTTTTATATTCTTTTCTTCGTTGTATTCTATTACTTTTAAAAATAAAGTTTATAGCAAATTGTATTTTACTAAGAATGTCTTCAAAAAGTGATAGACCATCCTTTACAATTAAGTTATATATATGACACACGCATTTTATATGAAAATGATCTGGAAAATATGGAGTTAAACTATTTTTTAAAATTGTAATAGCGTAATTGTTAGAAGAAGCGTTATCTAATGTAATAGTCATAATTTTATCGGTTATTCCATAATAATGGCACACTTGATAAATATTTTATGCAATAAAAGTACCGATGGAGCGGACGTTTGCGCACTTGGTTTTGAAGCCTGGTATTGGGCATACCTAGCTGGATGAGCCCTTACTACGTGTCTCATTAAACCCCCCGTCCCACCGCGACCTTTTCCAGTTTTAAATTTTAAAACATCTTTACAAATTTTAGATCTATCTACTTGATTCTCTACGTCCCTATCAAAAAATATCCATGCATCTGATTTTAATGGTCGTTTTGCTAGACCTCGTCTCATACTAAGGGGAATATGAGGCATTTCAGGTGAAGGTGCACTAGTGGGTGTGTTGTCATCAACATTAGTGGGTGTATCATCTAGATCATCGTCTAAATTAAAGTCTTCTTGAGTTCCAGAAAATAGCTCATCGTCTAAATCTAATGGTATTGTAGGAAAATGTTCAGTATCAACAAAATCATCTTGTGTAGGAATAGGATGACTAGAAGAAGTACCCTGACCCCTACCCGTACATTTAAATCCTTCCCTTATAAATTTATAATTATACTAATAAATAATTAAAGTAAATGAAATTAAGTGCGCTAAATAAAATAAACAGACAATAATAATTTGATGAAGGAACAAATGTACCAAACGCCGACGTAACGTCGACGTGTAATCGAGAGGTTGAAAATTGAAACTTTGCTCGATGGAAGATCCTCAAGCTAGTTGTCAACTTCACTCCCAATTTCCAAATGAATAAATAAAATTGAATATTTAGTAAACAATGTAGACTTGTAGAGAGATAGATTGAGAGATTGTAGGAAGATTTGTGAGAAAGATGAAGAAAAAATGAGTTATTTATAGTTGGAAAATTAGGTTAAAGTGTAAATATAATAACTTATGAGTTAAAATAAATATTAAGGGGTTGGGGGTTGGGGGAGGGGGGAGGCCAAAAATGGCCGTTGCACAACGGCCAAAATGTAAAATGGTCGTTGGTGCAATGATTATTTTTGCAAATGGGGGGTTACGGGCGGGATCGGGGCGGGCTCGGGATCGGATCGGGTCGGGACTAGCGGGACTGGGGCGGGCCGGGACGGGTCGGGATGAGACATTGTCCCGTCCCGGTTCGAGTCCCGATACCGATTTTTTATTTTTTTTACTACTCAGGTTCGGGGCGGTGTCAGGGCTGGACCGGGCCGTCCCGGCCCACTGGCCAGTTTTTTTCTAGTGGGTCGGGCCGGGTCGGGGAATTTTTTATTTTTTAAAAAAAATTGAATTTCCAAAACTGAAATTGACATTCACACGTACACTATCATGAAATTTCGACGTTGAAATCTATTGTGTATCGTGAGATGTTTACTAAAGAAAAAGAAAAATTAGAAATCGATTTGGGGGAAAACACAAATTGATTGGAAAAACGGCCGTTTTCATAAAAATTGTACGGCCCCGTCTCGAAAAAATACGCAAATTCAAAAAAAAATCGGGTAAAACGGACATCCGAGCACAGAGTTATGACCATTTAAAGTTTTATCAATTTACAACTATTTTTTCTCCCTACATTTTATGTCAATGCTTCTGTGATATGTTAATCAAGTTCATGTCGCATGCGACTTCCATAAAAGCTTCATAGATTAGCTTCAATGGCTATGATTCAAGAAATAGTAGTAACCTAAAATTAAATATATATATATATATATATATATTCAATTCGGTTTTTCGGTTCGGTTCGGTTTTTCAAAAAATTGGTTTTTTTTTTTAGAAAAAACCGAACCGATGTTCGATTTTTTCGGTTCTTCGGATTTTTTTGCCCACCCCTAATACTCATTGTACATACGATTGTTGTTTCCATATGTGACTAGGCGATAAAATAGAGTCAGAATTATGCCCGGGCAACAAAAATTCTAGAAATTAAACATAAATGATATCATTAAATTATAAGCATTCGGTTCTATATCATCAAAAATAGTATGCGTATCTCCTTGTGCCAGGGGGTGCTACAATGCTTTTATGGCAGCAAAAAAACAATGAAATTAAATCCAAGACGGAAAAAAAAAAGTTCTCTATTATTTATGAGTTATCACACCCCAAAATAGAATTTAATGTAAAAGAGAAGTAAAAAATGCACTCCTTTCATACAAATTTATGCAACACAATTTTTTTTTAGTCAGTTCTAAAGAAAATGACATATTTTTAAATTTTGAACATTAACTTTACACTTTCAGTTTTAGTCTTAATGAAAAGTTTTTAAAACTACATAAATATTATGATATATTTTATGATCACAAATTTTAAAAGATTTATAATCACATGAAGGTTATGACATATTTTCAATCACAAATTTCATTATTTCTTAAAATTCGTGTCGATTTAAATGTCCCATAAATTAGAATGAAAGGATAGAAGTTTTATTTTGCAACAATGGTATTGGCCTCTCAACTTTTTGAATGTCGGTCCAATAGGATTTCTACATTATAATATTTGGCCACCTAATAATAATCATAGGCAATTGCTCAGAATAAGTGAAATTATAATAATCTCGAAAATAAGAAAAACAACTAGTAATACACTGAAAGTGTAAAGAATAATTACACTTTATAGCGAATGGAAGTTAAATCCAACCCCATATTCTTAGTTGGGCAGTTATACCAACTAAAAGATGGGAGCGGATTTAGAATTTTAACTTGATAGATTTTATCTTTAGAGTTCATACTGTTAAATTCGTTGAATCTTAATTAAAATCATCTGTTGAGATCTAATATTTTGTCGAGCATTTATTGGATGTTTACCACTGTTGATTTGGTGAATAAAGAGGTGTTGCTGTTGTTTCTACTGCTGCATTGTCGAAGATGAGAGGAAAATGTAGAACAAGAGATTAAATGAGGACTTCAATGCATTACAAGTGTTTGAGGGAATGTCTCCTCTTCTATTTTTGTTAAGAAATAATATCTCTACAAGCATGTGTATTTATACACTTCTACAATTCTAGAATCATCTAATTATCTGATTTTGTTAACTACTCCTAACAACTTAATTAACTCCATAACCAACTTTGTAACTAACTATACCAACTAACTACCTCCTCAACCACCTTGACTCTCCTCAATTAGTTAAGGCACTAGAGTGCATTTTCTCAATACTTCAACACTCTCCCTCAAGCTAGAGGACATGAAGATGTTCTTCATTCCTAGCTTGAAGAGTAGAACATTATGTTGTTGTCCACTAAGAGCCTTTGTAAGTAAATCAGCTGGTTGGTCCATAGATGGCAAAAAACAGTGTTGATCAATCCTGCTTGTATCTTCTCTCTAATGAAATGACAATCAATGTTAATGTGCTTTGTTCTTTCATGGAACACTGGATTTGCTGCAATCTGAATGGCTGATTTGCTATCTGTGTGCACTAATATTGGAGTTTGAATCTCCATACCAAGATCCTGAAGTAAACCTGTGATCCATACCACCTCTGCTACTGAGGCTGTCATAGCTCTATATTTTGCCTCTGCAGAACTCCTAGAAACAGTGTCCTATTTCTTTGACTTCCATGAGATTGGTGATAAGCCATGCATTACCAAATAACCAGTGACAGACCTTTTAGTATTAACACAGCCCCCCAATCTGCATCACAAAATACCTTGAGTTGAGGAGTACTTGCACTGGACATTAGAATTCCCAGTCCTGGTGCCTGTTTGATATATCTAACAATTCTGAGACCAGCTTCCATGTGTGACTTCTTGGGTGCATGTATGAATTAACTCAGACAGTGTACATCAAATGTAATGTCTGGTCTAGTAGTTGTCAAATATAGTAGTCTTCCAATCAGCCTTCTGTAAACACTAGGATCTGACAGCTCAGAATCAGGATTTACTCCTGATATAGGTCATGAATGTGATGCATCATCCATGTGTCTGTCAAACTCACATGTTGTAAGCTTCTGATTCATATCAATAGGAGAAGGTGTAGGTTTTGCCCCTGTAAGCCCCATGTCTGATATCATCTCCAAAGCATACTTCATTTGGTGCATGAGAATGCCCTGTGAGTTTCTGGCAAACTCAATTCCAAGAAAGTATCTGAGCTCCCCCAAATCCTTTATCTTGAAGGCAGATTGTAATGTCTCTTTTGTGGTTTGAATCATCACTGGATCATTTCCAGTCAACAATAAGTCATCAACATTATCACAATACTACTGTTTTCCTTCGTGGTGAAAAGAGAATAGTCTCTATGACTCTGCTGAAAACCAGAGGAGATAAGTGTTGTAGTCAACTTGATATTCTATTGTCTTGATGCCTGTTTTAGCCCATAGAGAGATTTCAGCAATCTGCATACCTGTCCATTCCTTTTCTTGACAGTGAATCCTTCTGGAACTTCCATGTATACTTCTTCATCCAAGTCTCCTTGCAAGAATGCATTGTATACATCCATCTGGTGTATTGTCCAGTGTTGTGCTGCTGCAATGGAAATCACAATCCTTACTGTTGTCATTTTGACAACATGTGAAAAGGTCTCTTGATAATCAAGTCCCTCCTTTTGATTGTATCTTTTTGCCACCAATCTTGCTTTAAATCTCTCCACTTCTCTTGTTGCTTTGTACTTTATCTTGTATACCCATTTGCATCCTATGGCTTTCTTTCCCTCTGGTGGAATGACCAGCTTCCAGGTTCCATTGTCCTCTAATGCTTTGATTTCTGCCTTCATTACCTCAATCCATCTGGGATCCTTTGCTGCTGTAGGATAGTTCTGTGGTTCTGTGTCAAGAGAAACCTTGGCTACAAACTCCTGATACCTTGTTGAAAGACCAACATAATCAACATTGTCAACTATAGAGTACAATCAATTGGAAGAACCATGTGTAGTAATGTAGTATTTGTGCCATATAGGTGGTTTACTGCTCCTTGTGGATCTCCTGACTTCATGATCTGATCCTGTGACTATTTCAATACCTGGTGATGCTGAATTTATAATACCAATGCCATGATGCTGGACTGTATCAGGCATATGTACATTCTGTATGTTGTCTTGTATGTGTGGTTCATCTTCATGTTGTCTGATATGTGTTTCTGAATTATCAAGATCCTGTTGACACAATAAGTCTTCATAGGAAGGAAATTCATGTGTCTTAATATGGTTAGTGTTTTCAGTTATGCCTCTTTTGAAAGGGAAATTTGTCTCCATGAACAACACATCCCTGCTCATGAATATTTTTCTGTTTTCCAAGTCACAAAGCTTGTATCCTTTCTGAGCAGATCCATATCCCAAAAATATGGATCTTATAGCCCTTGGACCAAATTTATCATCCCTGTTATTTATAGTAGCAAAACATAGACAACCTAATACTCTCAAGTGATCAAGTTTTGGTACCTTATTATATAACATTTCAAATGGAGATCTGTTATGTATAATAGTGGAGGGGATTCTGTTGATAATATACACTGCATTTTCTACACACAATCCCCAGAACTTGTTTGGGAATCCTCACTGGATCTTAATGGCTCTAGCAGTTTCTAAGATATGTCTATGTTTTCTCTCCACCACACCATTCTATTGTGGTGTGTATGGACAAGAACTTTCATGAATGATGCCATTTTTCAGAAACAACTCACTGCAGTTTTGATTAAAAAACTCAGTTCCATTATCTGATCTTACTCTCTGAATTTTAGCTCCAAATTGAGTGTTAACCTCAACAAGTAAATTTATGATTAGTGTATAAACATCAGATTTCAGTCTCATCAAAAAAATCCAAGTCCATCTAGTGTGATCATCCACAATGGTTAGAAAATATCGCATTCCATTGTATGTTTCAGTTTTGTAAGGTCCCCATAAATCCATATGTATTAGTTGAAAAGACTTTGATGCTCTACTAGTGCTAGCAATAAAAGGCAGTCTAGTTTGTCTAGCCAAAGGACATACTTCACATTTATTCAAGACAAAATCAATGTTATTTTTGAAACATGCTATTTTATTCAGGACATTCATTGGCACATGACACAGTCTCTGATGCCAAATAACTGCATCAATATGTTGAGTTGCAGACATGCATTTACTTAACTCTCCATCTTTGTTCTGAGGATCCAATAATAGTATGTATAATCCTCCCTCCTCATTACCAATCCCTCTCACCTTCCCAGATGAGAGATCCTGAAATACACAACATGTTGGGAAGAAGGTAACACTACAATTCAGTTCTCTAGTCATTTTTTAAACAGACAACAAATTGAACTTGAAGGTTGGTACACATAAGACACTTCTAAGAACATCACCTCCTCCTAAGTGGTACTTCCCAACATGTGAGATTCTAGTTGAATCTCCTGTTAGCAGTTGCACTTTTCCTGTTCCTTCAGTCAACATGTTATTATGTAAATACTTCTGGTCAGCAATCATATGATTAGTTACACCTGTATCTACTATCCAGTGAACCAACTTCCCTGAATCAGTAATGTGCTTACCTGCCATGTTGGCATTAACATTATTTGTATTTCTGTTCAATAGATCAAGGACTTGTTGATGTTGGCTAGGAGTAAACTAGCTGTGTGGTATCACTCCTTCAGCATTGTGTTTCTGGCTTGTGAAAGGATGTGCATGTTGCAGAAGCTTTGATGAATGATGGTGTGCTCCTTCTTGTCCAGTGTCCTCAGACAATATATTCCCCACTGTGACTGCATAAGCTTTCTTCCCTTTATTGGTAAAATTTTCTGGATATCCAATGAGCTTATAAAAACCCTCATGTACGTGTCCTGTTTTGTGACAATAATCACACTTCATTAGTTTGTAACATTCCAATCTTGTGTGTCCTTTAAGATGACAGTGGTCACAATATGCATTGGAATTGTATTGTTTCTTCTATTTTTGAACTCCATTTCCACTTCTGAAATTCCCATTTCTAGATATGAACATAGCAAATGATTCCACAGTCTCAAAGACCCTGCCAGTTCCTGCTACTATTCTCTGACTTTCTTCCTGATTTATTATAGCATACACTTGGTTTAATGAAGGTATTTGTTGTATCATAAGGATTTGACTCCTTATTGGACTGTAACTATCATCCAGTCCCATGAGGATTTGTAAGAGTCTTTTATACTGTAAATGATCCACAAAATCCCTTGACTTGGGGCAACAAGATGGGATTGGTATGATGGAATCATATTCATCCCACATATCTTTGAGCCAGGAGTAATATGCTGACACAGATAGAGCCCCTTGCCTCATAGAGAATATTTCTTTGTGTAGTTGGAAGGCCCTAGAACTATTTATCTTGTCAAATCTTTCTTGTAGTTCTTTCCATATGTTGCATGAATCAGAGTTATAAAGCATTACAGTAAGTAAGCTCTTACTCACATTCCCCATTAACCTAGACACTACAATTGCATTGCATCTGTCCCACAGATTAGCCAAATCTTCATAGAATGTTTCTCTCTTTACACTTCCATCAATAAATCCTACCTTATTCTTCCCTAGGAGTGCCAACTTCATAGCTCTACTCCACAATGTATAATTGTCCATTCCAGTGAGGACAATGCCCACAGACAGGGAACCAGGTGCATCAGAAGGAAAGAGATACAATGGATGATTGTGATCTATTTTGATCACTGCCGGAACTCCATCTGCTGTTCTGCCTTCATTATTTTCCATTATTGCTAGTCTATATTTCAATTATGATTCACAATCCACAGAGTTTTATCTATGTAACTTGTGTGAAGTTGTGATAATACCAAACAACAGGAAAAAAAAATCGAACCTCAGCGATCGATTGTTAGTGATCTGTTTTCACAGATCTGCATTTATCTTCCTATTTCAATCTGCATCTCCATGATCATCAACAATAATACTTCTAGAAACTATTGCATGCATGAATCATTAAGTTTTGTATGCATAATTTTGATTCTGGAATTTCAGGGATGTAGCAGTAGGTATTTTCTGCAGATCGTTGTTCAATCGCATAACCACAAGCTCTGATACCATGTTGATTTGGTGAATTACAGAGGTGTTGTTGTTGTTTCTACTGCTGCATTGTCGAAGATGAGAGGAAGATGTAGAACAAGAGATGAAATGAGGACTTCAATGCATTACAAGTGTTTGAGGGAATGTCTCCTCTTCTATTTTTGTTAAGAAATAATATCTCTACAAGCATGTGTATTTATACACTTCTACAATTCTAGAATCATCTAATTATCTGATTTTGTTAACTACTCCTAACAACTTAATTAACTCCATAACCAACTTTGTAACTAACTATACCAACTAACTACCTCCTCAACCACCTTGACTCTCCTCAATTAGTTAAGGCACTAGAGTGCATTTTCTCAATACTTCACCAACCACAAATTTTATGTATGTGTATGGAAAATGCCAAGTTTGAATGAATCAGTTGTGCTAAAGGCACAGATTCGCCCCACTGGAAGATATATTGCAAACACTTCCTATTCACCAACGTCAAATTAATAGTACCAAATTGACTCAGCAACTCGAGGATTCATAATCCTTAACTCTCTAGCTCAAACAATGGCAAGTCTTTGGACACACCTACTACGGCTAGTGTATCCAGTGGCGGATTTAGAATTTTTATTAAGGGTGTTCAAAAAATAAAAATATAGTGTTTAGGATTTGAACTTAGAACCTCAAGGTGGATTTTGAATCCCGTAAGCCACTTAGCCAACCTTTAGTCTTATTTTTAAGGTGTTCAAAATCTTTATAGGTACATAAAAGATAAAAAAAATTATCTTATATATACAATATTTTTTTTGCCGAGGGTGTTCTGAACACCCTGGAACCTTACTAGACCCGCCCCTGAGCCAACTTGATACTTCAATAACATGCATGTTTGATAGTGATTTCTTTCTTTCGATGGAACCAGAAAAAGTTAGTAATTAGTCCTTCCGTCCTAAAATAATTGTCACATTTCACTTTTGAAAGAAATAATCCCTTGATTATTTTTAATAATTGAAAGGTATATATACAAGTTACATATTTCCATAATAGGAGAATCATATCCCTATTCTACTCCTAAAACCTTATTCTACCATAATTCTAACTATACAATTATGGTAAGTGTACAAGACTAATTAAGGTAACATTTATACTACAATATTACAACAATATACATACCAAATATACACCAACCCGTGATGGGCCAACCCGAGATGGGCTTGCTGCCTTTCCGTGTTGAGCTGTTTACCGAGAGCACCGGTGATATACACTTAGGTATATCAAGTGTATATCACGGGTATATACCTTTGTTTAACACACCCCCGCAGTCATAGCGGGCGGTCTTCGAACGCTGAGACTGTCCCTAAAATCTTCAAACATGACCGAGAGAAGACCCTTTGTAAAGATGTCTGCAATTTGATATCTTGATGGGACATGACAGACGCGTACCTGACCTCGAGAAATCTTTTCGCGGACAAAGTGTATGTCCATCTCGATATGCTTAGTGAGTTGGTGCTGAACCGGATTACCAGACATGTAAATGGCACTAATATTATCACAATAAACCAAGGTTTCCTTTTGAATTGGACAATGAAGATCTAAAAGCAAATTACGTAACCAGCATGATTCCGACACCACATTGGCTACCCCTCGATATTCAGCCTCGGCACTTGAGCGGGATAGAGTCACCTGACGCTTCGCAGATCAGGAGACCAAGTTGTTGCCAAGGAACATACAATAGCCAGACGTAGACCGTCTGGTGTCTGGACAACCACCCCAATCAGCATCTATGTATGAGACCAGTGTGGATGTCGAGGACGGATATAAATGCAAACCATAGTCCAGTGTACCCTGAATATACCGAATGATGCCTTTGTGTGCATTCATGTGCTCAATTCTGGGATCATGCATGAATAAACACACATGTTGTACAGCATACATAATATCTGATCTTGTAAAGGTAAGATACCGAAGGGCCCCTGCAAGACTACGATAGCGGGTCGGATCCTCGTAAGGTACGCCGGCCGCGGCACCATGTTTGGGCTTAGTATCAACTGGAGTGGAAGTGGACTTATAGGATGACATCCCAGCCCTCTCGATGATCTCGGCTGCATATTTTTGTTGTGACAAGAATAATCCATCGGAATGATGAGTGACAACAATCCCCAAAAAATAACTCAAGGGCCCCAAGTCTTTCATAGCAAACTCAGAGCTGAGCATGGTCATGATAGATTGGTGCAAGGCATCGGAAGAGGCAGTCAAGATAATATCATCCACATATAACAGAATGTAGGCGAAGGATGAACCACGACGGTAGATGAACAAAGAATTATCCGACCTGCTGTGAGTGAACCCAATAGTCGAAACATAGTCAGCAAACCTTGTATACCAGGCCTGGGGAGATTGCTTAAGCCCATATAAGGACTTCTTCAATAAACAGACATGATGAGGATGATTGGGATCCCTGAATCCCAAAGGTTGATGCATATAGACTGTTTCCTTAAGATCCCATGTAGGAAAGCCTTATTTACATCTAACTGATGAATAGGCCATGCCTTCGAAAGGGCCAAGCTAAGCACAGTGCGAATGGTAGCCGGCTTGACCACCGGACTAAACGTCTCCCCACAATCTATACCAACCTGCTGAGTCTTACCATCACCCACAAGCCGCTCCTTATGTCGAGCAAATGAACCATCTGAATTCTCCTTAGGAGAAAAAATCCATATAGACCTGATAACATTAATACCAGATGGACGGGGCACCAACTCCCACGTCGTATTATCAATAAGAGCATTATATTCATCAGTCATAGCAATTTTCCAATTCGGGTCGTTTAAGGCAGACACAGGATTACGGGGCAAGGAGGATTTAGAGATATTCGAATGTAAATTAAAATGTCTTTTTAGTGTAAACACACCCCGTTGACTCGAGTGACCGGTCTATGACTCGAGGAAGAATTGAGTGGATTTCGGGAATTTGATGGGCTCGAGTCGGACTGGCCAGCAGGAAGTGGGCCTGCTGGCCCAACTCGGGAAGCATAATATGGCGAAAACAGAGAATGGACCGGTTCCGATTGGGCTAGACTAGCCCAATTGCTGAAACTGGCCCAATGACAAAACTGGGCAGAGAGGGCTGTGACGGGCCAGTGGGACCAGCGGTCAGTGGGCCCGCTGGAGAATTTTAGGTGCGGGAGATGTCCAAAAAATGTTGAATAATGTACAGAGATACTTGTTCATCCAAAAAATTATACGAACTAGGCACGGGAGTATGAATTTTAGCAAATGGAAATTGGGATTCATCAAAAATGGCATGGCGATTAATGATGATTTTATTTGAGGATAAATCAAAGCATTTGTAGCCACGATGATTAGATGGAAAACCCAAAAACACACACGGAGTCGACTGGGCCTGAGGTTTGTTAATTGTGGTGGACGGGAATAACGGATAACACAAACACCTAATAAACCCGAAGATGTGAATATGAAGGAATTTTATTATATAAAATTTGAAGGGGGGAGAATATGTCAAACCTTTGGAAGGAGTTATGTTAAGTAGATATGTAGCCATTTGAAGAGCATGATGCCAAAAATATGGGGGTACGGAAGCATGAATTAATAGAGTGCGGATAATGTTATTTATGAAACAAATTTTACGTTCGGCTTTTCCATTTTGTGAAGATGTATGAGGACAAGAGAAACAAAAATTTATCTCATTATTAGCACAGAATTCCCGAAACACCCCATTGTCATATTATTTGCCATTATCACATTGAATATTTTTTATTTCATGGTCGAATTGGGTTCTGATGAATGCTCTAAATTTTAGGAAGATGGAAAAAACTTGAGATTTCTTCACTATTGGAAACGTCCATAGAAATTTAGAATAATCATCCATAAAGAGAACATAATACCGATGACCCACAGAATTAGGAATAGGAGATGTCCATAAGTCGCTATGAATAATATCAAATGTCATTAAAGTATGAGAATTTGAGTCTACAAACGGCAACTTAACAATTTTTCCTAAAGAACAAGAGTGACAAATTGGAGTACGACTCGTACCCTTACATGAAATAAAACTATTTTTATCTAAAGCTGACAAAATAGAGGATCCCGGATGACCAAGACAAGCAAGCCACAAGGAAGGAGAAATGGCTGCAAAGGCTAATGGCAGGGCTTGACTCGATGGACCGGAACTGGGTGTGATAGGATAAAGATCTCCCCTACTATCACACCTCATGAGAGGACTCCCGTCTTGAAATCCTTCACAGAGAAACCAAATGGATCAAATTCAATAGAAACAGAATTGTCAGTAGTGAATTTATGGACAGAGACTAAGTTTTTAATCAATTTGGGGGGGCGTGTAGGGTATATTTCAAGATAAGAGGTGGATGAGGGGGAGATAATGTTTTATGACCATAACCACGAATTGAAACAGAATTACCATTACCAACAATTATATTGCGAGGGTTGCTCAAACTGGAATAAGACGAGAGAGTACCTGAGTCGGATGTCATGTGGGTAGTGGCACCGGTGTCCATATACCAATTTGGGTCCAGTTGAGTCAAACCAAGTGTGTGCATCACGACCTCGATATCGGTATGAGTGGGGCATGCTGCATGGTGAGTTTCCGGAGGTCGGGGCCCAAGAATTCCAGAACTGGGTTGTCCTGGGTCATAGCTGCTTGAACTGGAATTACTGGGCCAGTGGGCAATGGGCCGTCGAGGCTGCTGGGAAGCCCACTGGCCATATGCTGGAAACTGCTGTGGAATTGGGCCATAGGGCCACTGTCCACTGGTCCAAGCCCACGGCCTATAGGCCCAAGGCTGAGACCAGGGGGTCGGTGGCCCACTATAATCGGGATGGGGTCCACTGCCACTGTTTTGGCCACCGTGACTGCTGCTTGTGCCGCCGCGTTTGCCCCCACGACTTTTTCTATTATTTTTCCGGCCATTCTTGTTGCCCCCGTGAGATCGGTTTTGGTCAGAATTGTTATCAAAATTTTGAGGACTAGTGGAGGAAGTCATCATGACCACGAGACTAGCATTAGTAGCCGCCTTTTTAGCCAAACCGGCTTCTTCCAAGGTAAGCATGAATCGGGCTTGATAGAACCTTGGAAGAGGATTACTTTGACGAATGAGAGTTCCAACGCCACTGTAGGCCTCGGATAGGCCAGCAACCATCTGTAAAACAAGACGATCTTCACTAACTGGCGCACCAACGTTGTGAAGTTGGTCCGCCAATTCCTTCAACCTTTTGTAATATGCTGAAACGTTCGGGAAATTTTCCATGTTGACGTGGGAAAAATCCTGTTCAATAGTAACAGCTCTAGAATTTTGATTATCCTAGAATATGTCACGCAGTCTATTCCATGCAGCCATCGTCGTAGCGTCTGGCTCAATAATCGTCTGCAATAGGTCGGTAGAGATAGTAGAATAAATCCACTGAAGGACGGTGGCATCAAATGTTGTCCATAACTTAGGATCATCCTCGCGTTTAGGCACCTCCGTATCATCAGAAGCCGCGGGGATTATGTGATGGATGACTTGATGCGAACGAGCGTGAATTTTGAACAACTCGGCCCACGTCGCGTATTGGACGTTTTCTATTTCAAGAATTAGAGGGATATGATTCTTGACGTTAGAAACAACAAGGGCAGGCTGAAACTTGTTCTTTGACGTAGACATAACGAAAGAACAATAGGTGATAGAGGGATTTGGAAGAGAGATTTGGAGAGCGGAAGAATAAATGGCAAACCCGAGGAGGGGGGGTTCGGTCTTGGCCGAGAAGAACAACAAGAATTTGAGAGAAATTTTTGTTTGACCTAGACTTTTGATACCATGAAAGAAATAATCCCTTGATTATTTTCATTAATTGAAAGGTATATATACAAGTTACATATTTCCATAATAGGAGAATCCTATTCCTATTCTACTCCTAAAACCATATTCTACCATAATTATAACTATACAATTATGGTAAGTGTATAAGACTAATTAAGGTAACTTTTACACTATAATATTACAACAATATACATACCAAATATACACCAACCTGTGATGGGCCAACCCGAGATGGGCTTGCTGCCTTTCCGTGTTGGGCTGTTTACCGAGAGCACCCGTGATATACACTTAAGTATATCAAGTGTATATCAAAGGTATATACCTTTGTTTAACAACTTTTTAAAAGTCAATTAGATTACTATTTTAATATTAAAATTTAGATGTTCAAAAACTATATGAAAAATATTATAGGTTGCAACTTCTCATATCAATAATTTGGTGGGAAAAAAGATATTTCAAAATGTTGATCAAAGTTCATATAATTTGACTCTTGATAAGCGAGACGTGATAATATTTTGAAACAGAAGATCAGAAGTACTTTAATTGGCTGTTGTTGTCTTTCTGTAACTCATTCAAGAGATGCAGATTCTTCTCCACAATAAACTTTTCAACAACGAAAGATAACGGACGCTGTTTTCTTTCTCTGCTATTTAGGCTGGCTCCAACAATACTATATTCTCTCTTGCCTATTCCACATAAACAGACAACAAAGTAGTCACGTAGTCATTTTCATCCTTGTTTTTCACCCCCACTCTATTGAGCTAACAAGGATCATAGGTGGATTCAAAATTTAAGCACGGACCAATTGTTATTAAGGTTCTTAGTATGTAAATTATATTTTTAAAGTTATGAATTCATATTTACTATTTGTTAAAATTTTAATGAACTTTTATACCTAAATTTGTTCTTTGCATTGAAAGTACTTAGTATAGATAAACCCGACAACTTAAAGTTCCATCCGCCCCTGACAATGACTCTCACAAAATTTAATTAAACACACTCACAACTCCTAATCAAAACATTCATTGTTCTTTCTCTCTCCCAAGTTGTATTTCTAATTCCTCGAAATGTCTCACACACACGACGATGGAAACATGGACATGCCTCATGATATGCCTATGGTGATGAACATGGTGATGAAGATGAATTTCTATTGGGGTAAAGATGTGACAATATTATTCAAAGGATGGCCAGACAACAACCTAGGCATGTACATATTGTCTTTGTTGTTTGTTTTCTTTATGGCTTTTGGTGTCGAGATTATGTCGATGGGTCCAATAATGATGAACAAGAGGCCCATAGCTGGTGGACTGATCCAAGATGGGATTTATTATACTGTTCGAATGGTTCTTGTTTATTTTGTTATGCTTGCTGTTATGTCCTTCAACATTGGTATTTTCATTGTTGCTATTTTAGGCCATGGTTTGGGCTATTTATTTGTTAAATTCCGTGAACTTGCCGCGGTTGATTCTCCAGCAGAGACGACGGGATCAAATGCTACTGATCCTAAAGTTTAATTCTAATCTTTGCTTCTTCTTTTTTTGGGTCGAATATACCATTTGGCATGGTAACTAACTAGGTAGCAATTTTAATCTTTGTTTGATGTTGACTTCTGTTTCTTTTCTTTTTGTTCATGTGTGTAATTTTGTGGGATCATGTAGAAACATTTCGTATTTATTTGCCTTTCGGTTTGTGATCTTCATTTCTTCGTCCTAAAATTGTTTTTCGTTTTTCCTGCAGTTGACGGTTTGGTCCATATGTATGAATTCTGTTATCTTAGGAGCATATTTGGAGCCAGTTTGACCGAGAGGTTAAAATTTGCTTATTTTGATAAGTATTTTTTTTTTAAAGTGTTTTTCAAAAAAATATTTTTGGTGAGAAGCATTTGACTAATTCATTTGAAAAGTACTTTTGATAAGTAGATTGTGTTTGACTAATTTGTTTTTAAAAAATGCTTGTGAGTGCCAAATTACGAAAAAAAGACAAGTGTCAATGAACGTTTATTGTTAAGATTATCTTATAGAGAAAAAATATTTTAGATATCTATTATGAAACTTTAATTATGATTTTTATTTTTATTTAATTAAAATGAAAAAGTACATATTAAAATTTTCAATAGATATAATACATAGATAAACAAAGAAAATATCAAATATTGGTTTAAAATTAACATGATGATTTAAATATACTAAAAAAATATCAACAAAAATAAAATATATGAAATGCATGATTAATAAATCAAAATGAAATGAGTTGCTATACGTAGTAACCAAACGGTGTTTTTATAATTAAAAATTAGTGAACTAATGAGGAATATACTTAGTAAATATATGTTTATGGTACGAATATTTTTGTCTTGGAAAAATAATTTTCTGCTCCTCCTTTTTCCACTGAGGACATGACCAAGATTGGAGGTCGAGAATTAGGGTAGAATGTTAGTGTGTAGTTGAGTTTTTGTCGCATTTAGTGGGAGAGGTAGGGGTTAGCCTCTTCATCTCCTCTTCTCCTTTTCTTAGTAGTATTATTTAGGCATCGCGTAGATTCCTACTCTTTAGGTGTGTATTAATATGTGTTGCTTCATTTGTTTTGTATCTTGATATTTTTACTGTCTTATTGGCCTTGCAATCCTGCATCGTTTTGAGTCGAGGGTCTATCGGAAACAGCCTCTCTACCTCCCCCCCCCCCCCCCAAAGGTAGATATAAGGTTTGTGTACATCCTACCCTCCCAAACCCCACTTTGTGGGATTACACTGCATATGTTAATGTTGCTTCGGTTTTTTTCAAGAAGCAGACTTTTTTAGATTAATTCTTCCCAACCCCAAAAAAAATATTTTTGTTGCTCCTCAAAAGCACATTTTTTATTGGTCAAAACCTCAAATCTAAAAAAAGTGTTCTAGCCTGAAAAAAAATTGGCCTAACAGACTCTTATAATATTTTTTAAAAAAATAATGTGTTCCATTCTCTTGTTTGAGACAAGTCGTGAATTTAGAATATTATGGCGGAGCCATAGTAAAAGGAAGAGCATTCAAATAATCCTCTTTATTGGAAAGTCGCATTCCGCAAATAAGGAAAAAATATTTTTTTCATATATGTTAACTTTTGAATCCCCTTACCATGGTAAAGGTTGTTAAAAATTGCTTGAAATTATAGTAATTTTTTTTTTTTGAATTCTCTTATTATATTTTCTGATTGTGCCAATGCTTCAATATGATTTTAATGTATGGATCAGCATAAGTTGTGTAATTATATATTAAAAAGTGTACTTGACATGAGATAGTGTTAAATCATATTGATATTATCATATGAACACTATAACTTAGATGGAAGAACTCAAACTATTCTGAGAGAATCAGATCATGAACTGATCGAGTTTGAGAGAAACTTGCCAAAGTTGATGAGCTGCACGGAAAACTTAAGCTTTTAGAGTAAGAGAAAGAGGACTTTAAGCAACATGCTACTTTACACGAGGATCGATCCCGGGATTAGCAGAAAAAGTGGAATGAGGCATCAGACGCTATGTCAGATCTGACTATGCGTCTCTTCAGCCTTTAGGCTGATGTGGGCTCCTTCTCCGATCGTCTCCAAATTATAAAAACAGAGATAGGAGCTCTAAAGAAAGAGACTAATTCCTTGAGGTCCCGTCTTTCTACTTTAACTGCTCAGAATGAGAGACAACAGAAGAGATTACTAAGTTGACCCGAGCCAACAAACTCCTTCATGCTACCGGCACCGAGCTTACACAGGTCGTTCAAGCTACAGAGAATGAGATCCATGCCACCATTGACAAGTCTACTTTAGCCATGATAAAAAAATAGTTACATGATGCGCCGGAAGGCTTTGGAGGAAGTGAAATCATGCTCATAAACATTGATGAGGAAATTGTCAATGCTCAACAATTAGAAATGGCGTTTGCTAACAGCCCCGATGGCTCCCTGCCCGTGGAAGAAGACAGTGCTTCATTTGTGGGGACGGAGATGACGAATTCCTCTCGAAAGTTGAAGCTCTTTACTCCCAAGAGCAGCGTACCCCGTGCATCAGCTTCAGATCAGCCTCATTCAGCTCGTACTTCTCAGAATTTATTAGAAACACCAAGAATACCATCAGGAACACCCCCGGCGGACCATGGAGCAGACAGGTCGTAACCTTACGCGCGTATTTTTATTTTAGTTTGTTACTTTGTTACCGGATCACTTTTGAACCCCGTTAGTAAATTTTGTATCCGAACTAGTTTCAGTCCGAAGGTACATGAATGAATGAATTTCCTTACCGGTAATAACATGCGTATGTCATGGTTCTGCCTCATTAAAAACCTTACCGCCAAAACCCAATTGGGACAAAAATTGGTCGAACGAAAAAAGTGTGCAGCGCATGCTTTGACTTATTATACATAGTACTTCTTCAAGTGACTCACATTCCAATTGCTAGGAAGTATATTCCCTTGTTGGTCTGCTAGCTGATAAGCTCATTTACCGACAATATCGGTTACAATGTACGGTCCTTCCCAATTCTCTTCTAACTTTCTAGCGTTACGCTCCTAAGTACTTTGATTGACTCTCCGGAGCACCAAGTCCCCGAGTTTGAGTGTCATAGATTTGTGTGTTGGTTGTAATAACGCTCCATTCTTTTCTTTTGGGCTACCATCCGAATGTATGCCTAATCTCGATGCTCCTCAAACAAATCCATGTGTAAGGATATTGATTCTGCATTTGATTCTTCCTCAGCCCGGAGATATCTCAAGCTGGGAGTTCCAACTTCTACCGGGATCAAGGCCTCCGCATCGTAGACTATGGGAAAAGGAGTTTCTCCGGTACTCATTTTTGTTGTGGTTCGATATGCCCATAAAATCTCCAGTAATTTGGTCGGCCAGTTTCCTTTTGCAGCCTCCAATTTCTTCTTCAAATTCTGGATTATGGTTTTGTTTATTGACTCAACTTGTCCATTTGCACTGGGATGATAGGGAGTATAGGTGATCCGCTTGATATTCTATTCATCATGAAAATTTGTGACCTTGGCTCCGATGAAATTTCGGCCGTCACAAGCTATCTCCTTAGGGATGCCAAAATAACAAATAATATGTTGCCAGATGAAATCCTTCACCTCTTTCTTTCGTATCTTTACGTAAGTTGCAGCTTCAACCCATTTAGAAAAGTGCTCAGTCATAAAAATAATTTGAGATACCTTTCCTGGAGCCGCTGGCAAGGGTCCGATAATGTCCATTCCCCACTTCATGAACGACTACGGGAATACTACCAGATGCAGTTCTTCTCCCGGTCAGTGTAACAATTGTGCATGGTGTTGGCACTTATTGCATTTTCATACAAATGTCTTTGTATCTTCTTCGATCCAAGGCCAATAGTAACTGGCCATCATGAGCTTCCTCATTAGGGATTTCGCTCCTGAATGATTTCCATAGACACCTTCATGGACTTCTCTCATCACATAGTCTACTTCATTGTGGCCTATGCATCGGGATAAGGGACCATAAAAATACCAACGATATAGCTTTCCATCTACAACATTATACCGGACAACCTTGATTCTCAGAGCTCTAAATGTTTCAGGTCTTTCGGGAGCTTTTCGTTCATAAGATAATCTAAGAATTCATTTCTCCAATCCCAAGTTAGGCTGGTTGACCTTACTTCGTCATACCCAATGAGATCCAGCGCCTAATGCAATAACTGAACAACCGACTCGGTTTTAGAGCCCTCGGGCTGGAGCCTAGGTTTGCAAGTGCATCCACTTTAATATTTTCCTCTCGGGGTATATGTACCACTGTTTATTCCTTGAAATGAGACAACAACTTCAAGGCTTTTTCAAGGTATCTTGACATTCTCTTTTTTTTTTTGGCTTCGTACACCTCATGGACTTGGTTTACCACCAGCAGCGAGTCGCATTTGACTTCGATAATTTTTTAACCCAGTCCCCAAGCTAGTTCTAAACCTACAATCAAAGCCTCATACTACGCTTCATTGTTAGTCAACGAAACATTACGTATTGCTTGCCTCAAAACTTCACCGATGGGAGTTCGCAATACAACACCCAGACCGGTCCCCTTGATGTTAGAGGCACCACCTGTGTAAAGCGTCCAGATCCCGGGGGCAGTACCCGAGACTAAGATAGCCTCTTTTTCTGCCTATGGGGTTACTTCATGACTAAAATCAGCCACAAAGTCTGCAAGAACTTGTGATTTTATCGTAGTTATTGGTCTATATTCAATATCAAATTCGCTCAATTTCACCACCCATTTAGCTAGGTTCCCAGATAGTTCGGGCTTATGTAACAAATTTTTTAGAGGAAAAGTTGTTACTACGGCAACTGGGTGGCATTAAATATAATGTTGAAGCTTTCGCAATGACATTACTAAGGCAAAGCCAATCTTTCAAGTAATGGGTACCAGATAGCGGCCTCTGACATTACTATACTTATGTAATAAATAGGAAATTAAGTACCTTTTTCCTCCCGTACTAGCATTGCGCTTACCGCTACCTCTGAGACTACTAAGTATATCAGTAGTTATTCTATGTCCTTTGGCTTTGACATGAGCATAGGACTGGATAGGTAAGTCTTTAAATCCCTTAGGGCCTGCTGGCACTCAGGTGTCCATACAAAGTCGTTCTTCTTCTATAGTAGCAAAATGAATATATGAAACTTTTCCAAGGACCGGGTTATAAATCTGTATAAGGCTGCCACACGACTGGTCAACCGCTGCAATAATTTAACATCTTCTAGTACATCCGGTATATTTTCGATAAACTTTATTTTGTCAGGATTTATCTTGATCCCCCTCTGGGAAATCAAGAAACCCAAAAATTTACCAGAACCAACCCCGAAGGCACACTTCTCAAGATTCAGCTTCATATTGTACTTCCTTAGTACCTCAAAGGTTTCCTAAAAATGTCTTAAATGGTTTTTTGCACGAAGACTCTTAACAAGCATATCGTCTATATACACTTCCATTGTTTTATTTATTTGTTTCTCAAATATTTTATTTACTAACCTTTGATATATGGCCCTGGCATTTTTTAGTCCAAAAGGCATAACGTTATAACAGTAAGTACCAAAAGTAGTTAGTAAAAATATTTTTTCTTGGTCTTCTGGGTGCATCCTTATTTGGTTATACCCGGAATACGCATTGAGAAAATCCATTATCTCATGCCCAGTCATATCATCGATCATTTAATCAATGTTCGGTAGCGGGAACGAGTCTTTAGGACATGCCTTATGTAAATCTTTGTAGTCAATACACATTCTTAATTTGTTACCCTTTTTAGGTACTACAACTACATTTGCTAACCAGTCCAAGTATTTTACCTCCAAGATTGATCCTATAGTGAGTAATTTATCTACCTCTTCCTTAACAAACCTATTACAAAGTTCGGCTATCGGCCGCTTCTTCTGTCGTACCGGAGGGAAGCTGAGATCCAAGCCCAACTTATGAGTTGTGACTTCTGGAGGAATGTCTGTCATATCTTCGTGAGACTAAGCAAAGCAATCAATGTTAGATATAAGATATTTAAGAATTAAATTCCTGAGTTCCGGGGTCAACCCAATGCCCAGGTATACCTTCCTATCAGGGGTTTTCGGATGTAGCCTAATCTGCTCTAATTCCTCTACAGTGGATTCAGTGGCATCTTATTCATCCGGTACCTCGAAGTATTTGGGTACTTGATATCGATCCAAAAACTTTTCCTCCGGATAGACGACTACTGATTCTACCGGCGAAACCTGGTGAACCTCCTGGGGTATCGGCTCAACTTTTTGTAATTGTTATTTAGGGTCTACCGCCACCTCTGGTTCCTCTATAGCAAATGTTTCTGTGGCTGTAGGTCGCTTACCCAAATTTGTTGAATTTATTCTGGTGTCGAAAAGGTTGATGGGACCGCCTTCATATCATATATCCATGGTCTTCTAAATATGCGTTATACCTTATATCTAAATCGAGGACGTAAAACATTGTCATCTTGATAACCTCCATCGCGTCCACTGGTAAATCTACTTCCCCCTTCGTGGTATCACTTGACATGTTGAAACCTGAGAGGGTTTTGGCAACCGGGACTATTTTATCTGCGATACTCATTTCTTCCATCACCTTCAGCCTGATTATGTTAGCTGAGCTTTCGGGATCAATTACAACTCTTTTGACCTTAAAACAATCGATAGGCATCGAAATAACCAGTGCATCATTATGGGGGGAATATTACACCGACAACATCTTCTTTGATAAACGTGATAGTATGTTCGTCAAGTATCTTTCGAAATCTCTTTTCCTGGGTCACAAAAAAATTCGTCTTTTTAGCCGTCGTGAAGGATGTAGTGGCAATCATTGATCCACTATAGATCATATTTATAACATGAGGTGGCGCATCCAGATTAGACTTGCCTTTTGTGGGTGGCCCCCGCTCATAGTTGTTCCAGGCTGTCCCGCTTAGATATTCTCAGATATGACCCCTGCTTAACATTTTTATAACCTCTTCTCACTTATGTCCACAATCCACGGTCTTATGTTCGTGAGTGCCATGGAAATCGCACCAGATGAATTGATATTTTTTACTCGGATCAGACTGCAATGGTTTCGGTGGTCGAGACGTTAGATGAGTTCTCAACACCTCCACTATCTATTTTTCATCGATGTTGAAGTTGTATTCGAATAATTTTGAATATCTAGTACCCTTAGATGAGTTATTTTTCTCGAAATTCCCTAATCCCTGATTGTTTCGTCCGGAGCCTCTTTTGTTATTTGATTTATCAAAATAGTGGAAATTTAGTCCTCCTCTTTGATTTTAGGTAGGAGGATAAGGTTGATAGCAGTTTTTTAAGGAATTCTCTTTCTTTGCCTTTGCGAAGATACTATCGGCTTTAGCTCTACGCATATCATCCTCAATCTGGATCTTGGACTCATACTGATTGTGCACATCTTCCTAAGTGGTAGCCTAAAACTCTAGTAGATTTTCTTTGAGCTTTCAGGAGGCATCCGAGCCTGCCGGATTCAACCCTTTCATGAAAGCCTCTACAGCCCATTCGTCTAGGACCGCTGGTGACAACATTCACTCCTTATGGGATCGTGTAACAAAAATCCTAAGAAGCCTTGATTCTCCTTGCGTAATGGGGACGGTAACCGTTTTACGTGCTTTCACCTTCCAAGCCCCATGTCAGAGCTCCCTTAGTAAGTGTTTTAGCAAACTTTTTTATCAGAACCGATTCTATTTCGTGTTCTCTTAGATCATTCTCCTTCATGACTGTAGTATAGGTCAGGATATATTTCTTCGCATTCGGACCGTGAGCCATGGGAAGAGCCCCCTATATTTGACTTAATTTGTGTCGAAACTCCTGGGCAGTTTTCTTTGCCTTTTCTACATCGGTATCAAATTTGCTAGTCATGTCTTTCATGAATTTCAAAACCTTCTCCAGGAATGAGTTTTTAGGGACCTTGATTTTTGAACTATCATTTGTAGATTTGTCTTGATTATCACCGATTCTACCTTGATCACCACTGATTTCCCCATGTGTATTTGGTGGAGGAACCGGTGCTCGTGTCGGAGTGCTGCCCGCATTTCTGGACATGAACTCCTCTTAGAACCTCTTCATATGCTCCAACTTTTCGCTTATCGCAGCATTCTGTACCCGAAGACTCTGTATGGCCTCTTCGAACATTTTGTCTGTGGGATCATCCTCATGTTGAGTCTGATCGTCCTCGAAAGTGACACCGTCTGTTCGCATCGGGTCTCTGGGTGTCACGCCATCATGCCCCAGATTGCTAGTGTTGTCCCCGATGTTACGGTTGTTGTCACCTAGTCGTGTCATTTTGTCTTATATGAACAAACAATAAGACTTAAGGGAAAATCAAATTAGTTGAGGGATCACTTGTGACACCACAATGATTCAGGCCCCACGATGGGCGTCAAACTGTTTACCCGTAAAATGGTACATTTGAATTTGTATATGTGATCAAGGACACATTGGTCTTAAGTGACACGTTAGATAAGAATTATACTTAAGATAAATAATAATAATAATAATAATAATAATAATAATAATAATAATAATAATAATAATAATAATAATAATAAGATAAAGTAAGCATTAATTAGCCTGAGTCTTGAGATAACTTCTGAACAAAAGTGACGATAACTTATATGGAAGCACAGAAATTAAGGAAATATCAGTAAGTATTTTGTAATAGCCAGAATCTAATGATTTACAACTATTTATACATGACCTACACGGGTACACAACCCACGAAATATGTCATCATAAATACAGGAAAATGAATGTTGTAATAATTGGATAATCAATCTCTCAATAAATGTTATTAAAAGGGTTGTTGGAAATCGTAGGATCGGTTTCAGTATTGGTCGTCAGTTATGATGCAAACGGCTCTTAGACTTATTTAATATTGGTACCGACTCTGCTCATGTCGCTCTCGGTACCATGCATATCAAACTGGTAGTGATGTAAACTGATGTGGGTTTGACTCCGCATCATACTCCACATGTCTCACAATAATTTGTACAACTGTCTTATACGAATTTTAGCCTATACATTTATATCTGCTAGATAATATACTTAATACATATATTATGTGTATAAATATTAAATAGCTACTCCCTCTGTCTCAAAATACTTGTCATGATTTTTCTTTTTAAAAGTCAATTTGACTAAATTTCAAAGCTAAATTAGATTAGATTAATTCAATATTTTAAAATTAAAATGTACATACTCAAAAACTATACGAAAAGTACTATAAGTTGCAATTTTTCTCATATTAATATGATGAGAAAATATAGCTTAAAATGTTGATCAAAGTTTATATAGTTTGACTCTTGAAAAGTGTAATGTGATAAGTATTTTGGGACAAAGCAAGTACTTTTTGTAAGAATGTATTAATTTTTCCTTTTGGGGAGTCTTTCTCATTAATACAAATATTTATAGTGTGTACAATGTGGAATCCTAATACAATAAGGATCATATATCTACCATAATTATACGACACTAAATATTACAAAATATATGAAGTATATTTTATAATATATGTTAATACATCCCCTCAGTCGGAGCGGGATGAGGTCGGACGCTAAGACTGGATCTGAAGTCAAAGAATAGCTGTCTAGGAAGGCCTTTCGTGATAATATCAGCATACTGATACGAAGAAGGCACATGCAACACCTTAACATGACCGATAGCAACCTTCTCACGAACAAAGTGTATATCCATCTCAATGTGTTTGGTTCCCTGATGCTGAACCGGATTATGAGACAAATATATGGCGGATATGTTATCACATTAAATCAAATACGCCTTACGCAAGGGACACTGTATCTCCAAAAGAAGGTTTCGGAGAACAGATCTCAACAACAACATTTACAACGCCTCTATACTTTGTTTCTGCACTCGAACGGGATAGGGTGGCTTGCCTCTTGGCTGACCAAGAAATGAGATTATCCCCTAAGAACACAGAGTAGCCAGAGGTGGAGCATTGCGTGTCCGGACAGCCTACCCAATCAACATCTGTATATGATAACAACCTGGATGGTGCTGAGGGGTATAAATGCAATCCATAAGCAAACGTGCCATTAACGTATCGAATGATACGTTTAAGAGCAGTAAAATGAGGCTCTCTAGGGGCATGCATGAATAGGCACACCTGCTGAACGACATAAGAAATATCAGGTCTGGTGAAAATAAGATATTGTAGTGCACTTGCAAGACTCCTGTAAAGGGTGGGAACAGTCGCTGGATTACCATCAACATCACTAAGCTTTGATTTAGAGTCAACCTGAGTGGACATTATCTTGCAGTTCACCATTTTAGCCTTGTTTACTATCTCTTCTGCGTACTTGTGCTGGCACAAAAATATAAAATCTGTAGATCTAGTCACTGATATCCCAAAAAAATAACTCAACTTTCCCAAGTCAGTCATAGCAAATTCGGTTTTATGAAACGCGAAATTATTAAACTCACGACCGTTGTCACATTGGATTGATTTAATGGATTTTTCAAATTGTATTTTGATAAAGTTACGAAATTCAAGAAATTTGGTAAAAACTTCAGACTTGAATTTTAGAGGGTAAATCCAGATAAAGTGAGAATAGTCATCTAATAACATAAGATAAAATTTATGACCTAGGGAACTAATAACATGAGATGTCTATAAATGTGCATGAACAATATCAAACGGGGAAAAAGTAACACTAAAAGAAGACTGAAAAGGGAGGCGAACGTGTTTGCCTAAAGGGCAAGAAAAACATTATTGGGCAGGTTTCCCACTAGAACAACGAATTAAATTATTGTTCCGAAGAAAATTAAAAATAGGAGCTCATGGATGTCCAAGTCTATTGTGCTAGGTAGACGGAGAGATTATTGCTAAAGCGGTGGGAGGAGAGACTTGGGCAGTTAGAGATATGGGAGGGGTGACTAGAGATGGCAATGGATCCTGGACCCGGTCCGGATCCGATGGATCCAGATCCGTTATATAGGATATGGATCTTCAAAATTTGGACCCGACGGACCGGATCGGACCCGGATCCATTTCTGACGGATCAGATCTGGATCTGGATCTTGTATTTGAGATCCGTATCCGGTCCAGATCCGACCCGTGAATCCATTTTTTATTAAAATATATTCATAATCTAGAATGTAATTTTATAAGTATTTTCTTAAAATTGCTAAGCACATCTTTGCAAGTTTAATTCTCAAAACAAGTTTAATTTATCCCCGCGTTAACTCAAAAACCAAAAAATAAAGAGGTAACTTCGATAATAAAATCAATGTTATATTAGTGAATGACTAACATCTCCATAGACAAGTAGTTAAAATTATATTCACTTCATTTGTGAAGATTCCAAGTATATGCAAGTTCTGCATTGTGAAAATACTAGTCGGCATTTTCCACAACTATTATCATTGTCCAACATTTTCAATTAATAGCTTACAATCGAAACGAGACAACGAACAAAATATCTCATATGAACATTTCAAAATTGAAACACAGTAAACTGTTCGCTAAGTAAAAATCGTTTGTCAGTTCAAAAAAAAATCTTAGCAAGGTTACATTTTTAGCAAGACAAACTTTTTTACATGTGGATCCAGATTCGATCCGTGGACCGGGCGGATCCGATGAATCCGGATTTGGATATGATTTTTATGGACCCGCTGGATCTGGATCCGGATCCGGATCTGGATTCAGGTATAAAAATGGATCTGGATCTAGTAGGATCCGGTCCATATCCTATCCGTTGCCATCCCTAGGGGTGACAATGGCAGCGGACATGGTTAGGAAAGGATAAAGGTATCCCTCACTATTGCATCTTGTAAGGAGTTTCCCGGTACAGATGTCCGTTATAGAAAACCCAAATGGGTCAAAATTAATTGATAGGGGTGGACGTATATCGGTTCAGTTCGATTTTGTATCCTAAAAATATGAACCGAATAAAAATCGGTTTTTTTTAATAAAAATCGGTTTTTTTAATAAAAAACCCGAATACAAGTTTTTTTTATAAAAAAACCGATATGTTCGGTTTATATCGCCGAACGTATCGGTTTTTTCGAATGGGTTGGGTCGGGTCGAAGAATTTTTTATTTTAAAAAAAATTGAAATTGACATTCACACCTACACTACCATGAAATTTCGACGTTGAAATCTATTGTGTATCGTGAGATGTTTACTAAAGAAAAAAGAAAAAAGAAAATTAGAAATCGATGTGGGGGAAAACACAAATTGATTGGGAAAACTGACGTTTTCGTAAAAATTGGTTGCGCGGCCGACCCCATCTCGAAAAAATACCCAAAAAAAAAAACATCGGGTAAAACGGACATCCGAGCACAGAGTTATGATCATTTAAAATTTCACCAATTTACAACTACTTTCTCTCCCTACATTTGATGTTAATGCTTCCGTGATATGTTGATCAAGTTAATGCCGCATTCGACTTCCATAAAAGCTTCATAGATTGACTTAAATGGCTATGATTCAAGAGATAGTAGTAGCCTAAAATAAAAAATAAGAATAATTATATATTTAATTCGGTTTTTTCGGTTCCGTTCGTATCCGAAATTTAAAAACCGAACCGAATCACTAAATCCTTATTCGGTTCGGTTTTTCAAAAAATTGTTTTTTAAAAAAACCCGAGAAAAAACTGAATCGAATTTCGGTTCGGTTCGGTTTTTTCGGTTCTCCGGGTTTTTTGCCCACCCCTATTAATTGATACAAAATTATATGTGGCAAATTTTCTAACAGAGATTAAGTTCTTGATAATATGTGGGGCATAAAGGACGTTATTTAGTGAGAAATGGGGATGCGGTTGTGGGGTTAGAGTGTGGCCAAAACCTTAAATTGGAATGTGATGACCGTTTCCAATCAGAATAAATTGTGGAGTATTTAAATTTCGCATTTGAGGAAGATCGCCAGAATTGTTGGTGAGGTGAGACGTGGCGCATGTATCCATATACCACGCATTATCGGGCTTCCGATGAGTCAATGTGTCGAAAGCCTAGCCCAAATTGGATTGGAGAATGCATGGAGTAGAGAAGTGGGCCCTAAGAAATTGGGCCTATCTGCAGTGTGCCGTCGGATGGGTGCCCGGACTGCTAGGCCGCTGTGGTGCTGCAGGAAGGTGGGTCGGATGGTTGTGGCCCATCAGTTGGTCTGGGGCGAGCTGGCCTGCTTCTGGAAATTGGGTCGCAGCCTATATGCTGTGTGTGGAGGCTGATGGGCCCAAGCTGGAAGTCCAGTTCCCAGCTTGATCCCTGTTGCCACCCTCGCGCCTCTATCCACAACCATATCTGTGGTTGTTCACGACCATGGTGGCTGCCGGAGATTGGGTAAGAGAGAGAAAAAAATAAGGGGACGGGGGGAGGGGTTGTATACGGGTAGTATATAGAGGCATGTAGGGTATAACATCTATATAAAGAGTGTATATTGGCGTGTATAAGTTGTATACTAGGGTATACGACCTGTTGGAGAGCTAGAGAAGGAAATGAGGTTGTATATCGGCAGTATACCAGTGGTATACAAGGTTGATAGCAGAATTGGAGGTTTGGGCATCTGTATACCAATGTATATTGAAGGTATACCGGTGGTATGAGGTCGGTTCGGCGCCGAAATAAGGGAGGAAAGGACGGCTGAAATTAGGTTTTGTGTGGGAGGATTGTTGGCTCTGATACCATGTAAGATTGTATTAATTTTTCCTTTTTGGGAGTCTTTCTCATTAATACAAATATTTATAGTGTGTACAATGTGAAATCCTAATACAATAAGGATCATATATCTACCATAATTATACAATACTAAATATTATAAATAAATGAAGTATTTTTTATAATATACGTTAATACTTTTTATGGATGGTTATTTATATTAATTTCTCAAATTATAGAAGTGGTTGTAGAGATAATGTTTCCTCGCCATTCTTTTTCTTAACATACGTTAAGTCATATTATGTTCATTCTTTTGTCATATTTCTAAGAAGATACTCGCTGTCATGCAATTCTCTCTAAGCTCGCTGTTAAAAAATCTATTTAAAAACTATTTTTAGTTGATGGACATGAAATCTCAAAAATACATAAAAGCCATCCTCTTTTCTATATACAGTATACTGTCTCCTATTTCTTTTACTTCCCAATTCTGCTAGAAAAAACATTCCAATTAAAAAATTAGAAACCTCAAATTTATAGTACTTCTTATGTATCAACCAATTGTTAGTCTTATTGCATTAAAAAAGAATTAGCAGATATTCCAAGTCTGTGTTCCGACAAGTTAATAAAAACAGGAGGACAGTTAAAAAAAAGACAACTAAACATAGCAACCAATAAATTATACTTACAACAGTATAGATTAAACTCGATAACTGTGTTTTCTTGTTCAAGTGGTTCATCAACTACTCATGCGTCAGTGAATAAAATTTCTCTCATCAAAATTGAATTTGCAATTCGGCATTCAACATTGAGCCTCATATTAGAGTCTGTTTGGCCAAATGACTAAAATCTACTTATTTTGATAAGTGTCTTTTTTTTTTATGAGAAATAGTTTGTGTTTGGCTAATTCATTTAAAAAGTACTTTCCAGTTTGGTTAATCTTCTTAAAAAATGTTTTTGAGTGTCAAATTACCAAAAAGAACAAGTATCAACGAATGTTTGTTATTAAGATTATTTTATAGAGAAAATTATTTTAAATATCTATATGAATGACTTAAATTATGTCTTTAACTTTATTTAATTAAATTTTAAACTATATATTAAAATTTTCAATTAATATAATACATAAATAAACAAAAAAAATATTAAATATTGATATTATATCATCATGGTGATTTAAATATTATACTAAAAGACATCAACCAAAATAAAATTTAAAATTATTTCACAAATTAAAATTAACACAAAAATACAACGTAAAATAAAATAAAAGATTATTAATTAGAAGTTAATGGATTAATGAGGGATATACTCGGTAAATATGTATTTATGATAGGGATAATTTTATCTTGAAAAAAAATAAAATTCCGCTTCTGCTTTTTTCAAGAAGCATAAATTTTTTGCTTTCCCCAAACCGCAGAAAAACTGCTTCTACTTCTACTTAAAAGTAGTTTTACTAATTAGCCAAACACCTCAAATAACCAAAAAATATTTTTAAAAAAAACACTCTTTTAGCCTCAAAATCACTTTGACCAAACAGGCTCTTAATTAATTGGACATAGTGAATGCCCACATGTCAATCCTTTTTTGTTTTGTTAATACAGTAACATTTTTGGGTACCTTATAGAGTAGTAAATTTGATATTAACTCTTATGATGTTTAATTGAGCACATTAAATCTATAAGTAATTAAATTATGCACTTTCAATACTTTTGTTTATCGTAATTTTATCTGTTTCACCTTTTAATGATTCATGTTATAGTATTAAATTTGTTTGGTATTTCATATGTAGCGGTAATAAAGTTCTATAAATAATCAAATACAACACACACTTTGCTTGAAGAGACCAGAAACATATGTTTAATTACTTGAAGATTAAATATCTAGAATCATATATCATAAGGATCAAAAACATAATATACTAGTACAAACTTAGGGATCTTTTTTAAAAAAAAAATCATTATATAGGAGGTAGGGGAAGAGGAAATGAGAAGCGGATTGCAACGTGAGATTCGAACTCTCACCAACATAGTAAAAGTTGAGATAGTCAACCAATTGAGCTACTAGATCCCTACCACTTACTTAGAGATCAATAAAGCTATTGTCCACTATTTTTAACTGAGGATGCATGAGATCCTTTCAGGCTTTATTCGTAATCAAAAATCTCGCATTCGAACTATGAGAATGAAGAAATTTATGTATTTGAGCCCTAAAAATTAGAAAAATTCTTAATAGAAAAATGTGAATTTGAATTAGTAGGATAGAAAAATTCGAATATCATATGATTAACCAAAAAAAACTTTTTCTAGTTTGTAATTAGGCGAACAACCTTAAAGAACAAGTTTGTTAGTTGGTGAGCAACTATTGAAATTGAATACATAAAGTGATAAAATAAAACACATCCCACTACCATTGAAATCTCATGATATAATTTCCTAAAAAACGCAAGCAAGGCCACTCTATTTGTGACAAATGTGCAGTCCTCGTTAGCAATTGCATCATAAGATAGAGTCTTTCTTTTTTCTTCTTTTGATTTATACAACTGACAAAGTTTAAATAATGGAGAATTTTGCATTCATCTGATCACAAAGCGTACAAAGAGGAAAAACTGTTGGAAATTAGCCTTTGGCGGGGAGATGCGTCCACCCATCTTTGATGAATTAAACACTAGTGTTTCGCATGTTGGAGACCTTGTCTCTTCGCACATGCATGATCTACGAAGTGAGTAGATGACCGTAGGGCCAAGAATCGTCTAATTTCGATGAGAAATGAAAGAGATATTGGTCCACGAAGTAAGGTGTTTGAGACATGGAAATGTGGTGTGGGACAAATCTACCACATCGGTGGGAATAGGAAGAATTGCTCTCTATATAAGTCTCTAATGTGGTAAAGGGTTTGGATCCCCAAGGGGTATCCCATGTGTTTAAAGGAGGGAAGACCTAGATGTGCTTGGGTTCAAGGCTAAGCCCACACGCGCGCCGCCGCCGCCCGCCCGTCCCGTCGGGTCACGGGCTGTGGGCTGTGGGCTGTGGGCCTTTCTGATATTATCTTTTTGGACCAGAGAACTCTGCCAGATGTACAGTTTGATCCCTGAAGTTTCATATGTACAGTTTGGACCGAAATTCTTTTATATGTACGAGTTTGGTCCCCCGAAGTTTCAATATTTACGCTTTGGTCCCCGAATTTCGGAGACTTTTTCTCGCCTACCGTTGGGATGTTTTTTTTGAGGAATTAATCAGCCATTACTTGGCTGATTAACTCCTCCATTAACAACCCATTACTTGGGCGATTAGGCGACCTTTCAATGGCCGTTAACGGCCATTACTTGGCGTTTTTTAATGCCCTCCTAAATGGCCATTAACAGCCATGTTTTGGCGTTTGACAGCCCCTTCTCTATGCTATATATTGAGCCTCATTTGGCTCAATTCGAGGGGCAGAATATAGACGAAAAACAGGCCACAAAACAGACGAAAAGACAACGAAAAATCAAGAAACCGGTGGGCTGAAAAAATCAAGCAAACCAAAGTGGCTGAAAAAATCAGCAAAACAAAGTGGCTGAAAATCAGTCAAAAACAAAGACCAAACCCTCACGTATACACAAGATATACACTACGAGAGACACACTATATACACAGAGACAAAAGAGAAGAGTAAAGAGAAACTCTTCCTTCCTATTCCATATCTTCAGCAAGTCGAGTCATATTTGTTTTCTTCGACAGGCTCAACCTATTGGCTTTGTAGTGTTGAGATTAAAGTGTTGTTTTATCTTGGGAGACTATTGCCCGCTAACGTAAAAGCATATATACGGGGCAATCTTGTCTTAAGGATAGAGGGTTATCCTCGACTCAACACACAACGTTGTAACCTTCCAGATTTAGTTGTTTCTTGATTTCAGGATATCAAGATTCAAGACACAACATACTTGCGGCGAGTTCTCAAAGTTGGCTTTGCAAGGTGATCAAGATTCAAGACACAACGCACTTGCGGCAGTTTTGAAGTTTGACCATTTATTTATCCTTTCGAACATTTGTAATAGTTATTTACATCCCGTACTGCTTTATAAAGATCCGTTCTTTTAAGTGTAATTATTAAAAGTGTGTAAAGTATGTTCGCACATACGAGTGAGAAAGATCCATTGACTGTGCGAAAATTGTTACCACTCTTAAGTAAGCGCCAAGAATTATCTGGGCACCAATCATAACGGAAGAAGTCTAAAAGTTAATGACGTTGAGCCTGTCATATTATTTGGCAGAAGATCCTTCATCGGATGATATTGGACACTCAGTCATACAAAGCCTCCGGGCGACTAGAGTGGGCCAAAATTCCTTTGATATGATGATATTGGACACTCAGTCATATAAATCCTCCGGGCGACGGAGTGATGCCCAGAATTCATTTCATAGGAAAAGTAATGGACACCTAGTAAGGTGGGCCAGAGTTTCCAGGTCCTAGATGATCTGAAGGCCTAAAGAAAGGCAGTAAAGAAATTGGACACTCAGTCTGCCAAAACAACTAGAGTGGGCCAGAGTATCGAGATCACATATGATCCGGTTACGCCCTAACCACGGGCAAGAGGTTGTTCATGTGAAGCAACGCCACCTCTAAAGTAAAAGGGGCTAGAGAGGTTGTCCTCAATAGGACTTCAGGGAATGGGATCACTCTAAGATGAGGTGATACATGTCCCAAACTTGGTTAAAGGGACGCTGTTGGTCAAGGTTTGGTTTGAGACTAGTCCAACAGTCCGTAATAACTAAGAATGGTACAATATGTCTATAGCCAAATGAATGATATATTTGTAATCCGTGCATCTATGCCATCATAGATTAAGACACGTTAAATAGCAAGTCATTCAAAAGCTAACGATGTTGAGATTGTTGCCTTCTCGTCAACATAAACCCTCAAAATAAATGTGAGGTAGGCGAAGAGGCAAAATCACCTTTCCAAATTCCGTCAAGGGAATAGCGAAAGAAGCACCGCTCCTCTAGAGCTTAGTCACACCTTTATGGGTGATTTGAAGTTTATACAAAATAGAGGGGAGACAAGTACGTTGTGATCTTCATTGATGATGGGAACAACGTATATAATCCTTTGTTTGTTGAAAAGCAAAGATGAAGTTGTTGAAGCGGATAAACGCTACAAAGCGAAGTTGGAAATCAACTAAGCCTATGGATTGCGAAATTCATAGCGATAGAGGGGAGAATTTGTAGCATCGTTTATTAAACGATCGCTCACTACTCACCTCGCCCAACGGTGTTAGCCAAGCGCAAAGCCGTACTCCCAAATTATGTGGGGCAAGGCGATCCTTACCGCTAATGCGATTCTCAACGAACTCCGCATAAGGATAAGGATAACCCTCCGTGTGAGACATGGAAAGGATCTCACATACAAATGTTGTGATGTGGGGTGGTTTCATACCTAAGACTGTAGATTGCATATCCACTGGATCTGCAAATAACAGTAGTTTTTATCGCCTCTTGGCGTCAAAGAATACTGAATTCTTTGAAGATCGCTTTCCTTGAAAAAGGAAAAAGGGAGTAATTGCTCAAGGTTAACAAGAACCCGCGAGGGCCTGACTGTCCGGAACTGGACGTTCCGTATCTACAGGACTCGAAAGTTGCTGGCTATCCGGAACTTAATATTGCAGATCTGCAGAACTCAGGGATTCTAGATGTTGAACCGAGAAGGAGCAAAGAGGGGACAAAGACTTGTTCCATACCTTCTAGCTTGTATGGTTGAGAACAAACCATGGACAATTAATAAATAATTGTCATCTCCAAAAGAGCTGCTTTGGAAAAAAAAAAAAAACTACAAAGAGAGAAATAGACTCTATCATATAGAACCATACTTGCGTAATGGTTGATCTTCCTCCGGAAAAAGAACCTTTGGGTTGTAAGATATGCTCCCCTGTGAGTAGCTTCACATCCAGGGCCATTGCAGTCTTGCGTGGCATGAATGTTGAATTAGCCTTCCCAACCGTAGAGTTGGAAGAAGAGAATCGAGACTTGGTTTGCCGGATTTGTTGGGCTTCTTCACGAACTTTCATTTTGGTCCCCGAAATGTTTACATTTTGGTCCCGAAAGTTTCGGATAAAACAGAACAATGAATCGACCACGAAACATTGACTCGAAGTTAGAATGCCAACGGTTGGAGAATCAACGATCTAAAAGTAAAAGTCATATTGAAACAAAGTCTCGATATGAAAGATATGGGTATCACGAGATGACATCTTTGGAATTGGATTTCTAAGACATCTAACGGACGGTCGATAGTTGACAGTCTCGTTGAAGCCACCAATGGATATGAATCATAGAACTGATTGGAATCATGGTGCACCCATAGACAAGGAGCGATATGCTCGGGTCACGTGTAGTTCAATGTATTGTACACACTACAACCGACACAGTATCGTCTTCCAAAGCGAGATCGGTTGAACTAAGGTTCACCGATGATTTCAATACATGATCAATAGAAAGGCGTTAAGTCGGATATGACGATATCCGAATTATTCACTTATCTACGGATTATAGTATTCGGATGTCCAGCGGTTCGAGAGAACACCGTGTGATGCAAAGCTGGACATCGGATATGAAGAACACCAAAGCCACAAGTAAATGTGTATGGTGGTTCTTGGAAAATCCTCTAAGCAAACTTGCATCGGCCGATTCATGATGGAATCGGGGTTTATCGCTTTATACAAAGCATGAAAGAAGTTGAGTAACTTCACGACTCTTTAGAGGACGTCCCTTATTGGGAGAAACCCGTGCCTTCGACGGTTATACACTTGTGGGCTAGCCGGTCGGCTTCGGGAAGGACACGGATGACGGCGTACGGACATATCTTTTAGGATCTGTCGGAGACATAAGACCGTATGGCGTTGATCATCACGGGTGTCACATCCTTGTTTACTAACTAAGGGACTACCCGGAGATCCGGTGTTCTGCTGTCTAGGGGAATTGGCTTAAAACCCAAACAATACGAACCTTTGCGGTGGAAACCCAACCATACGATTGGAGATCCCAAGAATGTGGTTCAATGGGAAAACTAAGCGGCAAAAGGTTCAGTTGAGCGCTTCGGTGGAAGCAAGAAGCACTTCGGATGATGATTTCTGTACGGAAACATGAATCCAAAGTTGTTCCCGCGATAGACATTAAAGTGCTGCCTGCATGGTGGGTAAAGGTTAAGCTTCCAAACCTTTAAAAGATCCTCAAACGGTTGAGGTTAAGGTTGGGGGAACTTTTAATGATTCCTAACACTTGTGAAGTGGGGTATAGCAGGATACCTTGTAGGAGATCACCTATTTAAGTGTGAGGATGGCCGACTCAAATGAACGCACTTAAGAATCCAAGTGTGTCCATGGCCACAACGGACAGAAACGTAAGAAGGAAAATGAATAAGAAGAGTTATTGTGTTGATATCGTTGTCTTGGCTTACACTAAACACTGACGGTTCAAGACATCACGTTCACCGCGCAGTAAGTAAGTCCGATGGTTTCAACTAGGGAAGGTTCAAAGCGAAAGCTACCTCTCCTGATGCAATATCGTTTCGCTGAAAGATTGCTGAAATGTAGGCACCTTGTGCGTGCGCCACAATCTCTCTTTCATAGAGGGGATTGTTGGAAATTAGCCTTTGGTGGGGAGATGCGTCCACCCATCTTTGATGAATTAAACACTAGTGTTTCGCATGTTGGAGACCTTGTCTCTTCGCACATGCATGATCTACGAAGTGAGTAGATGACCGTAGGGCCAAGAATCGTCTAATTTCGATGAGAAATGAAAGAGATATTGGTCCACGAAGTAAGGTGTTTGAGACATGGAAATGTGGTGTGGGACAAATCTACCACATCGGTGGGAATAGGAAGAATTGCTCTCTATATAAGTCTCTAATGTGGTAAAGGGTTTGGATCCCCAAGGGGTATCCCATGTGTTTAAAGGAGGAAAGACCTAGATGTGCTTGGGTTCAAGGCTAAGCCCACACGCGCGCCGCCGCCGCCCGCCGTCCCGTCGGGGTCACGGGGCCGTGGGGCTGTGGGGGCGTGGGCCTTTCGATATTATCTTTTTGGACCGAGAACTCGCCGGATGTACGGTTTGATCCCTGAAGTTTCATATGTACGGTTTGGACCGAGAATTCTTTTATATGTACGATTTGGTCCCCGAAGTTTCAATATTTACGAGTTTGGTCCCCGAATTTACGGAGACTTTTTCTCGCCTACCGTTGGGACTGTTTTTTTTGAGGAATTAATCAGCCATTACTTGGCTGATTAACTCCTCCATTAACAGCCCATTACTTGGGCGATTGGGCGACCTTTCAATGGCCATTAACGACCATTACTTGGCTGTTTTAATGCCCTCCTAAATGGCCATTAACAGCCATGTTTTGGCGAGTTGGACAGCCCCTTCTCTATGCTATATATTGAGCCTCATTTGGCTCAATTCGAAAGCAGAATATAGACGAAAAACAGGCCACAAAACAGACGAAAAAGACAACGAAAAATCAAGCAAACCGGTGGGCTGAAAAAATCAGCAAACCGATGGCTGAAAAATCAGCAAAATAGTGGCTGAAAATCGGTCAAAAACAAAGTGACCAAACCCTCACGTATACACAAGATATACACTACGAGACACACTATATACACAGAGACAAAAGAGAAGAGTAAAGAGAAACTCTTCCTTCCTATTCCATATCTTCAAGAAGTCGAGTCATATTTGTTTTCTTCGACGAGGCTCAACCTATTGGCTTTGTAGTGTTGAGATTAAAGTGTTGTTTTATCTTGGGAGACTATTGCCCGCTAACGTAAAAGCATATATACGGGGCAATCTTGTCTTAAGGATAGAGGGCTATCCTCGACTCAACACACAACGTTGTAACCTTCCGATTTAGTTGTTTCTTGATTTCCGGATATCAAGATTCAAGACACAACATACTTGCGGCCAGTTCTCAAAGTTGGCTTTGCAAGGTGATCAAGATTCAAGACACAACGCACTTGCGGCAGTTTTGAAGTTTGACCATTTATTTATCCTTTCGAACATTTGTAATAGTTATTTACATCCCGTACTGCTTTATAAAGTACGATAGAGTACCAACAAAAACTTAATGAGCAAGTTAACCATTTGTCTAGTATTATCTTGTTTTTGTCATCTTCCTTCTTCAATTTACTTTTTTCTTCCTTTCCATTTGATTATTCAATGCTACATCCTACTTATATGTAACTAAGCACACTAAGTAAAGATAAACGGGGAAGTTGGATCCATTCCATTGTAGTGCTAAGAAAAATAGCTCCCAAGTATGTGACATATTCAATGAATGAATAGATTTAAGTATGTTAAATATGAGCAGAGATGAAAAACATTACTCCCTCCTCATCAAAAAAGAGTGTTCACTTAGTCATTTGCACATTCTTTAAGAAAATACTAATTCCTAGGTAAAATAGGTAATTTGACTAAAATAGCCCTAATTAAATAGGTATTGAGATTTGGTCACCTAACACTTAATAAGGATACATCCAAAAAAATAAGATTAATTTCTTTTTGATTGGTAAGTCGGCATTCTTTTTTATCCAAAAAATAAAAACTACGCGGACACTCTTTTTTATCCGGAGGAAGTACCTAATATCCACACTGACATAGTTAATGATCATCTATTAGAGGCGGATGTACACAATAAGGTGTGGATTCACTAAGAAAGTATAGAATTGACAACAAAATTTTAGTAACAATAAATATATTGATGCTAAAAAATTTTGAATGGCAACAAAAATTTAATATATTATTGCTAAAAACGTAAATGGCAACAAAAAAATTATTGGTTGTTGCGAAAACTTTTCGCATCGGAGGCTATTGCAACGATATGCAACAATTTTTATTATTGAGAAAAGTATTTTTGGCAACAACATCCGACATATGGCAACAAAAATGTTGTTAGCAAATGTCTTTCTTTTTGTAGTGATTTAGCAAAACCCATTAGTATACGCTCAAACTTTAATTAAAAATCTATTAAATATGTATAAATATTAAACTAAATTCAGTAACTTAAATGATTAGTTAGTTCAATTGCAATCGAACTCGTAAAGTTTAAATTCTAAATTTGCTTCTTTGGCTAATTTGATCCAAAGACCACTGTTACTTTTAAAAAGTTAGTGCCGATGAAATGTTAAACTTGCAGTCCGTTGATTACAATTTCACTCCTTGTTAGTATTTGTCTTATTATGATTCATAATATTAACTTCTCTGGAGTGCTTGGTTTTCATATTACAAGTTTCTAACTAGACATTTTCCAGCATGACATTAAATTTCAAACATAGTGGGGAAACGGCAGAAAAGAAACCAAACAATGTGTACAAAGTATCAACACATATTTGCAAGAGGGAATATCAAAGCTGTAGCATGATTAAGTCCAAGCACTTAAGTTTAATTGTAACCCACTTACAAGACGGCAGTTGACTGAGATTGAAATTGACATCTCTAAAGTCTAAACTCTTGCCCATATTAGGAGTCAATTAATGACACAATTACATTGTAGTATTAAATATCGCAACATGTTCCATTAGTGCGCGTCTACTTCCTTTTTCTTGATGTCACTACCTTAGAATTCAAAAATTCATTAATTCTGCAAATACCCTCTAGAAATGGCGAGACATAAAACAATATCTCTACTTATTTGACATCATATTTTGGATTATAAACATTATTTTGTATTTAGATCGATATATTGTACCTCTTCCCCAGTCAAAGGTAGAACCGACTTCCCGAGCTCCTTGTTAAATATACATCCGATATACACAATGATGAACAGTGCTCTCGGATTACTGTTGCAGGCCCATGGTTTGGACTGATTTTGTATACAATGTGTATATTAGTCTTGTACCTTAATTAGTCTTGTACACTTATCATAATTGTATAGTTAGTCTCCAAATAGAATAAGGTTTTAGGAGTAGAATAGGAATAGGATTTTCCTATTATGGAAATATGTAAATTGTATATATTGTCTTTCAATTAATGAAAATAATCAAGGGATTATTTATTTCATGGTATCAGAAGTCTAGGTCAAACAAAAAAAATTCTCTCCCAAAATTCTTGTTCTTCGGCCAACGAATCCGAGAGTTTCTCCTCGGTTTCTATGTCTTCTTCCGCTCTCAAATTCTCTCTTTCAAATCCCTCTATCACCTATTGTTCTTTCATTATGTCTACATCAAATAACATGTTTCACCCTGCCCTTGTTGTTTCTAACATCAAGAATCACATCCCTCTAATTCGTGAAATAGAAAACGTCCAATACGAGACATGGGCAGAGTTATTCAAAATTCACGCTCGCTCGCATCAAGTAATCCATCACATAATCCCCGCGGCTCCTGAGGATACGGAGGTACCTAAACGCGAGGATGATCCTATGTTATGGACAATACTTGATGCCACAGTCCTTCGGTGGATTTATTCCACTATCTCTACCGACCTGTTGCAGACGATTATTGAGCCCGACGCTACGGCGATGGCTGTTTGGGATAGACTGCGTGACATATTCCAAGATAATCAAAATTTCAGAGTTGTTACCCTTTAGCAGGAATTTTCCCACGTCAACATGGAAAATTTCCCCAATATTTCGGCTTATTGCACAAGGTTGAAAGACTTGGCGGACCAACTCCGCAACGTTGGTACTCCTGTTAGCGACGATCGTCTGGTTCTTCAGATGGTTGCTGGATTATCCGAGGCCTATAGTGGGGTTGGAACACTCCTTCGTCAAAGTAATCCTCTCCCGAATATTTATCAAGTTCGCTCCATGCTTACTTTGGAAGAAGCCGGCTTGGCTAAAAAGGCGGCTACGAGTGCTAGTCCAATTGTCATTATGACGTCCTCCATAAATTCTACGGGGTTTGGTGATAATTCAGTCCAAAACTGTGCTCACGGTAATTGCAAGAATACTAGGAAAATAATGGCAAAAACCGCGAGGGCAAATGTGGTAGTTTCGATGGACAACATACCGACAATGGGCCCCATCCAGTCAGCATTGGGCCACCGCCCCACTGGTTCCAGTCGTGGGCCCCAAGGCAGTGGGGATGGGGCAGTGGGTCGTGGCCCAACAACCCCTATTTTCCAGGTTTCTCATCCAACGGGCAGTGGGCTGGATAGCCCCAGTTCAGGCCCAACAGTCTGGCCCCTCATTCCAGATTCAGCGCTGGGCCGGGGCAGCAGGGGGGACTGCTTGGCCTCGACCCACACAGGCATTCTCGGCAGTGGGCCCCACACCCACTCAAACAGACATTGAGGTCGCAATGCACACACTTGAATTAATGCAATTGGACCCGATTTGGTACATGAACACCGGCGCGACTACGCACATGACATCCGATCAAGGTACTCTCTCGTCTTACTCCAATTTGAGCAACCCTCGTGGTATAATTGTTAGTAATGGTAATTCAATTCCGATTCGTGGTTATGGTCATAAAACTTTGTCTCCACCCCATCCACTTCTTATCTTGAAAAATACCCTTCATGGCCCTAATTTGATTAAAAATTTAGTGTATGTCTGTAAATTCACAACTGATAATCATGTTTCTGTTGAATTTGATCCGTTTGGGTTTTCTGTGAAGGATTTCAAGACGGGGACTCCTCTCATGAGGTGTGATAGTAGGGGAGATCTTTATCCGATCACATCAAGTTTCAGTCTTTCGAGTCAAGACTTGCCATCTACATTTGCCGCCCTTGCTCCTAACTTGTGGCATGCTCGTCTAGGTCATCTGGGGTCATCTATTTTGTCTTCCTTAGCTAAAAATAAATTTATTTCTTGTAAGGGTACGCATAGTACTCCGAATTGTCAATCTTGTTCTTTAGGAAAAATTGTTAGATTGTCGTTTGTAGACTCCAATTCTCATACGTTAATGTCATTTGATATTATTCATAGCGCTTTATGGACATCCCTTGTTCTAAGTTCGTTGGGTCATCGGTATTATGTTCTTTTTTGGATGATTATTCTAACTTTTTATGGGTTTTTCCGATAGCTAAAAAATCTCAAGTATTTTCCATCTTCTTAAAATTTAGAGCATTCATTAGAACCCAATTCGAACGGAAAATAAAAAATATTCAATGTGATAATGGCAAAGAATATGAGAATGGGGTGTTTCGAGAATTTTGTGCTAATAATGGGATCCATTTTTATTTTTCTTGCCCTCATACGTCTTCACAAAATGGGAAAGTCGAACGCAAAATTCGTACCATTAATAACATTGTCTGAACATTATTGATCCATGATTCTGTACCCCCGTCTTTTTGGCATAATGCTCTACAAATTGCTACGTATCCTCTTAACATTCTTCCTTCCAAAGGTTTGACATATCGTCCCCCTTCAAATTTTATATAATAAGACTCATTCGTATTCTCATCTGAAAGTCTTTAGGTGTTTGTGTTATCCACTCTTTCCATCCACCACAATTAACAAACTTCAGGCCCGGTCTACTCCTTGTGTGTTTTTGGGTTTTCCGTCAAATCACTGTGGTTATAAATAATTTGATTTATCTTCTAATAAAATCATCATTAGTTTGCTATGTAATTTTTTATGAATCTCAATTTCCGTTTGCTAAGGTTCGTAATCTCATGCCTAGTTCGTATACTTTTTTGGATGATGATATATCCCCGTATATTATTCATCATTTATCAGACATGTTCCGCACCCCAAATCTGCATGCGGGCCCACTGCCCGCTGGACCCACTACATTATCAGTACCCACTGTTTCCAGTGAACACACTAGGCCGATTTCAATTCCAGATTCGATTATTGGGCCAGTTGCCCAGCCCAATACCGAGACTGGTCTAGTCACTGCGTCCTGTCCAGTTTCCAGTTATCGTGTTGGGCCAGCAGGCCCACTGCCTGCTGGCTAGTCCTTCCCTGGTCCCGATATTTCCCAAAATCCGCTCAATTCTTCCCCGAGTCAAAGACCAGTCACTCGTAGTCAACGGGGTATTTTTAAACCAAACAGACATTTTAATTTAAATTCTAATGTTCTTAAATCACCCTTACCCTGCAATTCATTGTCTGTCTTAAATGACCCGAATTGGAAAATTGCTATGACCGACGAATATAATGCTCTTATTGATAATAAGACGTGGGAGTTGGTGCCCCGTCCATCTGGTGTTAATATTATTCGGTCTATGTGAATTTTTGCTCATAAGGACAACTATGACGGTTCTTTTGCGAGACATAAGGCTCGTCTTGTAGGTGATGGTAAGACTCAGCAGGTTGATGTATATTGTGGTGAGACATTTAGCCCGGTGATCAAGCCGGATATGTGTGTCAAATATATATTGTGTATATCGGATGAACAATGCTCTCGGGTTACTGTAGCAGGCCCACGTTTTGGGCTGATTTTGTATACAATGTGTATATTAGTCATGTACACTTACCATAATTATATAGTTAGTCTCCAAATAGAATAAGGTTTTAGGATTAGAATAGGAATAAGGTTTTTCCTATTATGAAAATATGTAAATTGTATATATTATCTTTCAATTAATGAAAATAATCAAGAGATTATTTCTTTCACTTCTTAAGAAAACCCCAAAGTCAATACCAGGAATCATTGGAACTTCATAAGGTCCATTGTATCCAAAATTAACAAACTCAACTTTGTTGTCACATCACATAGCTCTAGTTATAGTTACCGCAAGAACGCTCACTCAGAGAGCTACTACGCACTCTTTCAAAACTAGTAAGTACTTTTAGTCAATTGCACGCCTATATGATTTATTACTAAGCGATCATTTAAGATTTTAAACTAAGAAATAAAAAAATTATAGCATTGATGTATAATATAAATCCTATCTAAAAACATAAAAGCAATGGGACCAATATTATGGAAAAATAGAAATGCATTCAGGCCATTATCATGAAAGTCTCTAACTGAAGAAATGTGTGATGTTGTAGTGGACCATACCCCGCCAATTCCTCAATCTGATCCTTAACATTATGAACATTTCAAAACTTAGGGGGGGGGGGGGGGGGGTGGGGTGTGCAATCCAATCACAGATTTCATTTAAGATCTTCCAAATAAAACGCGTGAGGGTACCCTTCCAACAAAAGATAATAAATGGGGGTTTGTGGGTCGGGGTGGCACATGATAAAGATCTTCCTAGATTAAATTGAATTAACGCGCTTCTTTTCGTTTTTCCTTTTTTCTCCTTTGACAGCTCACATACACCCATCCTCAAATTTCTTTCCCTCCAAGCAAAATATTACTCTGATCAAAAAGAGTATTCACTTAATCTCTATTTTTTGAATTTAAAAAATATTTATTTATTAAATTAAAAAAAAATTAATTTTATATTTTTAAATTTATTCTTATTAAGTGTTAGTTGATCAAATTTCAATATCTATTTAATTAAGAATATTTTAATTAAATTATTTATTTTTACTTAAAATTTATATTTTAAAAAAAAATGGCTAAGTGAACACTCTTTTTTATCCCGAGAGAGTAACTAGTGTGCAAAAGTAATGTATTTTTTTTTGTACACTGTAAAGAGGGGAAAGAGATGTATGCATATATATAACCTTTATTGATTTGATATGAATATTTGATGTGGATAAATTTTTGCTAGCACAGATACAACATCTTTTTAATACAGAATAAAATAAGACAACCCACTAAAATCAGGGTAAATGCTTAATTGTTGCAGTTTATAGCAACCAAATTTAATAACTTCAACTATTATAAGTGGAAGTAAATATACTCCCTCCATTCACTTAATTTGTCAAGTATTCTAAAATAGATTTTTATTTTTAATCGTCACTTTTCACTAATCAAGAGAAGACAATTTTACTTTTTCTATTTTACAATTATTCATTTCAAATAATTTTCTAGATTTCATTAAAATTATACACCAATTAATATGGATATCTTCGTTAAATATCACTTCATTTATTAATTCTTAAGAGACGTGTAAAATTAAAAATTGATAAGTAAAAGTAAACGGATGGAGTAGTACTGTATTATTTGACTGTGATTAAATAAGAAAATGTGAACTAATATCAAACGCAAATAAAAATTTGCCATTCATTCAATGTTAGGTTCGCTTTGAAATTTCTTATTATCCACCAAGGGTTTAACACAAAACTGCACTCTTAATTAGTAGTCACTTGTCTCAAATTATTTGCAAATTTTTTGTTTCACACGCACATTAAGTAACATTAATTAAGAGGGGATATTTGACCTACTTTACCTCTACATCTCTTCATTAAATATTTAGTTTATTTTATATGTCATCTTTATTAATGAAAAAATTCTAATAAAAATAAAATAAAATAAAATTATTAATTATGTCTAAAAATTTTAAAATAATCATTAATTATATTTTAAATTTCTAAAATAATAAATAATTTAAAATAATTATTTTTAATAATCATGACAAATAATGTGAAACGGATGGAATAATATAAATTTGAACTCTGAAAATAAAGACTAGAAACAGGTTTCTTAGTCAAACTAACGTTTTAAAAAAATACGCCTTGTAGTTTTAGCCGTCACTAGAATACAAAAGTAAACGTAATTAAACATTTTAAATTTCCCTATGCAATAAAATAATTTTAGAAATACAATTTGAATTAAATAAAAAGTGACACATCGGTTAAAGGAAAAGTCGGAGACCGAAGGTACAAAGTTGTCTTCTGGAAAAAGAAGTCTGAATTCATTCATCAGACAGCATTCAACGAAGCATTTGCTCATTTCTCCATAAGATAACCAGTGTTTCGTGCTTGTCACTACACCCCAAAATATAATACATTAAAATGAACTTATAGCATAAACAAACATTTGAGGAATAAAATAAAAACAAAAATTAGCTAATACTTTAATCAATAAATACATCGAAAACGACACCAAATAAGAAAGGGCACTTAATGGACAACCGCAATGGTCAAACTGACAAGAGTGCCAAAGCATGTGCTACATGAAATTAGCTCTTTTTAGGCATGTTATGCCACTTTATTACTTTTTGAGTGACAAATTGATGAAACTATATTTTCAAAAATTTAAATTCCATGGAACAGAAGGATGCAATTTAATTTTTTGCAATAAATATAAATAATGGTATAATTATTGATTAAATATACCTGACCATATGCCAAGGACAGGTATACACATTACACAGTTGTAATTCGTCCAACCAAATCATGAGCCAACCCCTTTTTTTTTTCATTTCTCGACCTTTAAACTTGCAAAAAGATACTGCTATTATCTTATTTTCTTACTAGTATTACCTAATCTAAAAACCAACCAAATAAAAATCTCACATCCGCCATTTTATTTTTCCCTTAAACAACCCTAATACTACACCAAAAAAGCCCCCATTTGTTTAACTGCTAAAACAACTTTCGTCATCATATCTCTTCTTAAACTCTATCAAGTCCTCCCTAAAAACCCTATACTTCTGCAAATCTTCAGTACCCAAAAAGACAAACAAACAAATCCTTTCTTCAAAACCCACTAAAAACTAGTATTATTTCTTCGTCAGTAAGTCCATTCCTGAGGAAGTTGGAGTTCTTGAGGCATTGCCGGCGGCAGTTGTGTTCTCTGATTTCTCCTCTGTTGAACCGCCACCATGTTGTTCCGGTATTTCAAGCCACCATCTGAACCAAAAAAATCATATACACAATCAGAGAAAATCCATAAATAGTAAAAAAAAAAATAAAGGATAATTACGTTTTTCAATCAAAAGAACAATAGTTGTATAGGTTTTGTATACACGTATAAATATACAGTATCAAAAATAAAAATACTAATTTCTAGACAAAAATAGATAATTACTAAAATGACTCTAATTAAATAGATATTTAGAATTGGTTCGGTTACACTTAGTGACATATCTGCAAAAGTACACTTAAGTTTTTCTTGATTTGATGAGAACACTCTTTTCGAATTAAAAAATAATTAAAAATAAAAGCCAAGTTAACACTTTTTTTTTATCCAGAGGGAATACTATACATAAATATACATAATCAGTACAGATTTTGTATATTTCAGCTAAGCTCCGGTAATTAATGTCAACCGACACGCCAAATATGAAGAAAGCCCAAAAAAAAATTACCAGTAGCTGGAGTGAAACCGGCATCCCCATTATGACATCTGGTTTGAACCTGAGATTGTGGCCTAGCAATATTAGCATCCATGGCTTCCAAATTCAAATTTAAGGCCTGGACCACCCTGTCTGGCAATATAACTGGACAACCTGAATCCACACATCAAACAAATTATCAGAATAACAGAACAAATGAAAAACCACAAGTACATGAGAACAATAAATAGCGCTACAGAACGTAAATCCAAAACAAAAAGAGAAAATAACATCTGGGTCAAAACAGATCATATATTATTCTGGGATTTTATCATTTTTATTACGGTAGGCTAACCAAAATATACAAAACATATACTACACTATGTATACAATATGTATATCAAGTCGAATCTTCTCTGTTAAGTATGCTAATGTATCAAACTGTAACAGGGTAGGAAGAAAGGTCTACCTGGTTTCTTTCTTGTTTCAGTTTGTGTTCCAACTCGTCTAGGCAAAAAAACACCAGTTCCAGCACATTCTCTTTTAGGTCCAACAGGATTTCCTAGAAAAACAGCGCGCATACCCGAACTAGGGTTAGGTTGTTGCTGAGATTGTTGCAAAGTAGGCGTAGGCCAAGCAAAGTTTGGCAAGTTCAAAGTCCCCTTTACAACTCCATTTCTTGCCCTATTATCAGCCATCAATGGATACTGCCTAAATTGTCCTTGCTTCGTCATTTGATGTTGCTTCAAACGCTGAAACTGCATTTCCACATCAAAAATGAGCAAAATCCAAAAATATACAGCTCAACATAATATATTATTACACCTACAGTCATTTTTTGAGTTCATGTTTAACTTTTTTCCGAAACAGTGCTTATACACACGGTATAAACAATGTGTGCCCTTTCATAAAAGTGTATTACAGTGTATAAGAGGACTTTAGGGAAATTAGGAAAAAACTGGCTAAACTGAGTAATAAGGAAAAGACTGGGCTACTAAAATGGATAATTAGGGGGAAACTGGGCTAAACATGGTAATTAGGGAAAACTGGGCTAAACCGGGTAAATATTCTTTCCCAGTAGACATAGAGCGTAATTTTTCCACAAAAAGGGGACAAAACAGTGTGTACAACACTTACTTGAGCAAACTGCAATTGCTGATAAGAGAGTTGTTGCTGATTAGTCGTGCTAAACGAACCAAGACGAATCAGGTTGGGCTTTTTTGGGCCAACAGGTACTGGACTCGTTGTTTTCCTTGGAGAAGCCCACATTCCACCACCACCCTTGTTATTGTTATACAGTCCAGCTGTTTCCTCCATCATTCTAATCCTCGCAACCTCTCCTGCCGCCGCATAAAGCAGATCCATTGACACCTCGGGTCGGGTCATTAACGGCGGTGAAGATGCCTGTGATGGGCCGTTTGGGCTTCCACGGCTCGACCCATACTTGCAACCACATAAAGTCGACTGTGGCGAACCAGACAAACTCAAACCCTGATAAAAATAAAACAAAAAACCCAGAAAAATCAGACATGGTTAAAACAAATTAAAACTTGAAAAAAATATTTATATACTAAGTAGGGGTTTGGCCCTATAGTTGTGTTTGGTTTGGCCCCACGTCGAATGTAGAGAGTGAATACAGGGTTTTAAGATGTTTTCTAAATTTCAAAAAAATTCATGGCCAAACGGGACCTAAGAAAATAGAAGTACCGTAGTTTTTTCTTCATGAAGAGTGGATTGAGCCATTTTAAGAGTTAACCCAGTGATATAATTATCATAATCTTCATCACTCTCAGTTTCAGTTGACCCGACTACAGACTCAACAGGTGAACTCAGATCCGAATAAGGACCAAACGGGTTATTCAACCCATCCTTCTTAAAATTCATTAAAAGGTCATCGTCAGTAAGGAACTGTGGGGGAAGCCAAAACTCACAATCATCCACCAAATCTTTCTCCATATATTCAAATCTGCTGGCCACAACACTAAGCAAACTACTCAATATTTATGAAGAGCTAAAGGTTGCTCGTTCTTGAAGGTATTATAATTATGATAGGCTCAAAAGGGTCCCCTAAAGGGTTGAAAACAGTAATGAAAGGTTTTTCTATTTGTTGTTGTGAAGGAGAGAGAAATGGAGGCATCGAGTCTTTTATAACGGAAAAATTCGAACCCTAGGTATTGGGGAGCAGTTTTCATATATACTCGCGTTTGGGAGAGTGGATACACGCTCTCGGGCTTTTGGGGTAGTGCAGACTGCAGAGTTGTAGCCAGGTAAGAGTAGTGGGCCGTATGTGTGGCTCTGTAGGGGTTTGGTGGGTCCGTAATCTGACAAGTAGTTGCACGGCATGCATGTGAGCCGACGCTGGGCCCCACTAATTGTATTTAATATTACTTCCTCTCTCAATATTTTTTTTTATATCCAGCTTCTCTGTTTAATATCATCACCTATAAAATTCTATCCCAGAAGAATGCAAATTGCTTCGCTAAAGCTCTAATTCAGGCCTTGAACTAGATTTTAAGTTTCTCTTTTTTTGCCATCTAGCTATATTTGGGGACTAAATATTACTTGTACACTTTTTCTTTTTACACGTCTCTTATGAAATTATTAATATACTACATTACATTTATCTCTTTTTAATTAATTACATTCTAATTAATATGAACTATTTTAAAAATATATATATTAAGAATAAAATAAGAAAATTTTACTTAATGCTATCTTAATTTTGTAAATTAATAAATATTTTGGAATATATAGTTTTAATAATATGAACAACTAATATAGGACAGAGGGAGTACCGCAAATTACAAAATTTAAATGAAGTTAGATTTAGATACAATTAATTAACGTTAAGTAATAAAATGGATTAATTAGTTTAGTAGGTACGTGTTGGCGCCTTTGTGATTCGTTAATGTGGGACAATTGCCCCTCATCCACTCCCATGTGGCACTTCATGCTTTTGCATGTAAGCAACTCATGGATATTGGGTCCATTTTACTTGCTTTTCTTTTTTTCTTTCTCTTCTTTTCTTCTTCTTGTTTGAAATTCAAAATTTTAAACTTTTTTCAGTTACAAAAATATACAAATTTAGATAGAATGTATTGATAACTTTTTTCTTAATTGCTTTTCGAATGTATGAATGAACTTAAATAACTTAATATGATTAGCGAGAATTCGGGTAATCGAGCTCAAATTATTTAGAATTAAACTATTATTGTCGTTAATTGAGATTATATCATTAATATATAACATTTCAATTGTGAAAATTCATGTAATGACCTCATTTTGTTTAGAATTAAATTGGGCTTATCATATCATTTAAGTGTAACTCACGTAATCAGCCTCAATTTGTCTAGGATTAAGATGTTGGTGTTGAGTGTTGATTGTTGATGATTGAGATTATTATATCATTTAAGTGTAATATTTAAAATTGTGAGAATTCGTGTAATCGACATCAATTTTATTTCGAATTAAGATATTATTGTCGTTTATGGAGATTATAGTATCATTTAACTGTAATACGTAAAAAAATATTACAATTATTTTTTTATTCACCATTACTTCTATGAAGGGAAAGACTTCTTCCCTTAAAAATCAATTGTAGTTGCATATATCTATGCTAAACATAAGCAAGTAATCTAGGGAAAATAGTGGAAATCAAGCTTAATCGGCTAATTACATAATGTGCAAAAACATTTTGCATCACAATTCATAAGGTATAGAACATCACTTATTTTTCCCTTTTCTTCTTCTCTTCTTTTGTAAATCGTTATTTTAATTTAAATGAGTCTCCCTTTCCCTTATTCTCTTTCATATGGTTCTCTTTATATTTTCTCACTTGTTAAATATTTTCCTTTTTTTAACCTACTTATTGAATACACAATGTTTGTGACTAAATTCTCTTTATTTAAGTAACTAAAAAAGTATTTTATAAAATGGGAAAATGTATCTGTCTCATTAATTTTGACATGTTATATTATTCACGTATGTTGCAAGTTTATTATGTGAATCATGACAACGTACCAAGTATTTGGAGTCCCCGTGGAAAACTTTGTTTATGTTCTTTGTTTTGATCAATTGTTCATGCTTTTTGTTTATTATGAGTATAATAACTACATAGCATAGTAATTTAAATATTATGCACCACTCGAAAATGTTGGTTAATGCCATAAATACATTGAATCATTGTGGCGACTCAAGTGGATCAGTCTAAAATACATTTATTAAAGTACGAATGTCATACTAAAATGGAACTTATTGTGCAATTACCAACTATACTCAACAAAGTTCATAAAGGTGCTAGTGAAATCATGAGTTACTTTTTTTTATAAAGGTAAATAATGAATTTTGGGTCTAACTCAACCCAAAAGCTAGCTTGTAGTGTGAAGATTGTCCAAGTCCATATAAAGAATTCATGTTTCCATTCCATTTCTGATGTGGGACTCTTAACACTCCCCCGCACGCCCAGACCTCGTTAACTAGAGCGTGGACAATATAATTTGAGGACCAACATCGGTGAACAAATAATTGGAATGAGTTTGGCTCTGATACCATGTAAAGAATGGATCTTGGGCCTAACTCAACTCCCAAAGCTAGCTTGTATGGTGAAGATTGTCCAAGTCCATATAAGGAGTCCATGTTATCATTCTATCAAGCTAGCTTTTGGGGTGATTAACCGTAAACTAATGTTCTATAATACAAAATGGTTGAAATCATTTCTTTGCATTTGTTCATCTATTAATTTGAGTTTTGACCACTTAGGAATTTTATATGGAAATGTTTGTTAAAAATTAGAACAACACAAAGATAGTAAATTTAGTATAAAAGTAGAACATATTAAGGTTGTCCAACGGGGTGGTCAGAGGCGGGTCCCGACGGGACGGGAGGAGGGTCGGGACTCAAGTTCCGGCGGGCCTGGCAGGACGATGGGAGGTCCCGTCCCACATCTCGTCGAAACGGGATGGGGCGGGGCGGGGCGGGAGTTGTTTTTTTTTTTGCCACTTAATTTAAAAAAATAATATATACAAACACTTCAATAATTGAACAAGGTAGTGTAATAAAAACATCTCAAGACTGTTTTTGTGCCTCTTATATTATTTAATAGAAATGTGGGTTTTTTTTGTAATACAACAGAATATATGCTATAGAATATTATCCACATATAACATAATGTATGTTATAGAAGTACCACAGCGATAGATGAACATAGAATGATCAGACCTGCTGTGTGAAAACCCAATAGTAGACACATAATCTACAAACCTCTTATACCAAGTCTGTAGGGCCTGCTTAAGCCCATATAAGTTCTTTTTCAGCAAACAGACATGATGAGGATAATTAGGGTCCCTAAATCCCAAGGGTTGATGCATGTAGACCGTCTCCTTAAGATCACCATGTAAGAAAGCATTTTTCACATCCAGCTAATAAATTAACCATGCTTTCGAGAGAGCCAGACTGAGAACCGTGCGAATGATAGCCGATTTCACCACCGGACTAAATGTCTCACCACAATCCATGACAGCTTATTGAGTTTTACCATCACCTATAAGACGGGCCTTATGCCGCTCAAAAGAACCGTCAGAATTTTTCTTATGAGTAAAAATCCACATAGAACGAATAATATTAACACCAGGCGGACGGGGCACCAACTCCCACGTCTTATTTTCAATAAGAGCATTATATTCATCATCCATGGCCATTTTCCAATTCGGGTCATGAAGGGCAGGCACTGAGTTACGTGGTAGGGGTGATTTAGTGACATTAGAATTTAAATTAAAATGTCGTTTAGGTTTAAAAAATACTTATTTTGCTACGAGAACTCGGAATAGAAACGGACTGAACCGGGGATGTCGGGGGACTACCACGGGATGTGCCAGCAGGTAGTGGGCCTACTGGCATGGAAAATTTGATGGATCCGGGGGGGTTGAAATATTGGGCCAGCAGGGGCAGAATCTGGACCTGGGTCACGGGACAGGTAGGTAGTGGTATTATTTAGGCTAGCAGGCAGTGGGCCTCCTGGCAGATGTGACTCACGGGTAGGGTGAGCCCATTGTTGGAGAATATACGGGGAGGGAGCATCGTCAAAAAAATTATAATTACTCGACGCGGAATTACACACTTTAGCAAATAGAAATTGGGTTTCATGAAAAATAACATGGCGACTAATGATGATTTTATTGGCAGATAAATCAAAACATTGTAACCACGATGATTAGATGGAAAACTCAAAAATACACAAGCGGTAGACCGAGCTTGAAGTTTATTAATTGTAGTGGACGAAAAACGTGGATATCACAAGCACCCAAACGCCCTAAGATGAGAATACGAGGGATCTTTATTGTAAAGAATTCTAAGTGGGGATTGATAAGTTAAACCTTTGTTAGGGAGAATGTTAAGGAGGTAAGTAGCCATTTGTAACGCATGATGCCAAAAAGAAGGGGGTACGGAAGCATGAGCCAATAATGTTCGGACAATATTATTGATGGAACAAATTTTTCTTTCGGCCTTCCCATTTTGTGAGGATGTATAAGGACAAGAAAATCGAAAATATATATCATTAGTGTCACAAAACTCTCGAAACGGCCCATTAACATATTCCCTCCCATTATCACATTGAATATTTTTAATTTTCCGTTCAAATTGGGTACGGATGAAAGATCTAAATTTTAAGAAAGTTGGAAAATTGAGACTTTTTCGACAAAGGAAAGGTCCATAAAAATTAGAATAATCATCCAAGAATAACACATAATAACGATGGCCCAAACAACTTAAAACGGGAGATGTCAATAAATCACTATGGAATAATGTCAAAAGGCATCGACATACGAGAAGAAGAGGCTACAAAAGGTAAGATAACATGTTTCCCTAAAGACAAGACGGATAAATTTGAGTACTACGCGTACTCTTACAATCAATAAAATTTCTATTTTAAAGAGAAGAAATAATAGACGACCCCGGATGACCAAACATGCATTCTACAAAGAAGGAGCAAGGGCGACAAATGTTGACGGAGTGACTTGACTCGTGGAAATGGTGGTGGTGATGATTGGATACAACTCCCCTGATTATTACATCTCATTATAGGTATCCCCGTCGTGAAATCCTTCACAGAAAAACCAAAGGGGTCAAAGCTAACAGAAACCCAATTATCAGTGGTGAATTTTTGGACCGACACCAAATTTTTAATTAAGTGGGGGTATGAAGGACATTTTTAGAACTAGAGGTAGATGTGGAGGGGGGACAAATTTGTGTGACCATAACCACTAATTGGAATTGAATTGTCATTACCAATTATTATGCCACGATTATTCCTCAAATTAAATAAGACGAGAGGTTAACTTGTGCGGATGTCATATGAAAAGTGGCGCGGGTGTCCATATACCAATTTGCGTCCAGGGGATTTAACCCAAGTGTGTGCATCACAACCTCAATATCCGTAGGTGTTGGACCGGAAACTGGACCCGCAACAGGGAAGACCTGTTGAGGCCGAGGCCCAAGCAGGCCTGCCTGGGCTGGGACGACGGGAACTAGAAATTAGGCCTCTGGCCAGCCCAATTCACTGGAAACGCTGGGAACGTGGGATAGGCTGCGTTAGACCACTGGCCCAGCAGCCACACGGACAGTAAGTATTGGGCCAAGGCTACAGCCAGTGGTGTTGTGGCCCAACCGGCCCACTGCCACCACGTTCACCACTGTCGTCACTGGTTCGACCACTGCCACTGCACTGCCGCGATTCTTGCCATTATTTTTTCGATTTTGACCCTTTATGCCGCCACCGTTGTTATGGTTTTGGCTAGAATTATTTGAGAATGAGTGAGGGTCATCGGATGTGGCCATCATTATGAAGGAATTAGCCAACGTTCCTGAGTTGATCTGTCAATTCCTTCCGCCTTTTCAATATGCTAAGACATTCAGAAAATCCTCCATATTGACATGGGAAAATTCCTATTCAAGAGTGACGGCACATGAATATTTGTTATCTTGGAAGATATCACACACTCTATTCCAAGTTTCCATTATCATAGCATCAGATTCAATAATTATCTGCAAGAGGTCCGCAGAGATAGTGGAATAAATCCACTAGAGAACCGTGGCATCAAGAGTCATCCTCGGGGGTAGGCGCCTTCTCCTTGCCAGTTCCTGAGGGGGTGATGTGATGAAGGACTTGATGTGAGCGTGGGTGAACTTTATATAATTCGGCCCACATCGCGTATTGGATGTTTTATATCTCAAGAATAATAGGGATATGGTTCTTGATGTTGTAGACTGCAAGGGCAGGATGAAACGTGTTCTTTGAGGTAGACATGATGAAAGGACAAGAGGAGAATGAGGGATTTGGAAGAGAAATTTGGGAGAGAAAACAAAAAGAAAAAGATTATTTAGTCGTCGGCCTATCTCGGTAACTGAGGAGGAAGGGGGGCAGCGGAAGGGTTTTGGGAGAATATATTTTTGCCCTAGACTTCTGATACCAAGAAAGAGAATAATCTCTTGATTATTTTCATTAATGAAGAGGTCTATATATACAATACACAATCTCTAAATATGAAAAATCATATTCCTACTATAATACTAATATCATAATTATACTTGTACAAAAATTATACAAAACCTAAATATATACAATTTAGGTGCATACACTGTCGGTTTCTATCAGTAGATAATTACGATTTTACATAAACGAACTCGGATTGGAAATCTAATTTTAGATTTGAACTCTATAACTTATAGGTAATCTGAAGATGTTATTTTGTATGGGGGTTTGACCATGTGGATTATGATTTAAATATTGGGTCAGACTTTGACTTTGACCAAGTCTTAAATTATGAAATTGACTATGATAGATTGATTCTTTTTGCAAAGATTTTGGAGTAATAGTATATCCGAATTGAAGTAAGACTTTGACCTTTTTAGGGATTTTTTTTCAAATTAGAACTTGTTATATGCGCGATTGAAAGAAATAATCCCCTTAATTATTTTCATTAATTGAAAGAGAATATATACAAGTTATATATTTTCATAATAGAAGAATCTTATTCATATTCTAACTCCAAATCTCTATTCTAGGAGTACAAGACTCCTATCACTATGGTAAGTGTACAAGACTAATTAAGGTAACCTTTACACTACAATATTAAAATAATATACATAAATAATATACAACCCGAGATGGGCTGGTTTGCCTTATACCATGTTGGGCTTCAACCTAAAGGACCCGTGATATACACCTTGTATAACAAGTGTATATCACGGGTATATACCTTGCTTAACACACCCACACAGTCATAGCGGGCGGTCTTCGAACGCTGAGACTGTCCCTAAAATCTTTAAAAAGGACCGAGGGAAGACCCTTTGTAAAGATGTCGGTAATTTGATATCTTGACGGGACATGATAGACGCGTACCTGACCACGAGCAACCTTTTCGCAGACAAAGTGAATGTCCATCTCGATATTCTTAGTGCGTTGGTGATGAACCGGATTACTAGAAAGGTAGATGGCACTAATATTATCGCAATAAACCAAGATTGCTTTCTGAATGGGACAATGAAGCTCCAAAAGCAAATTACATAACCAACATGATTCCGATACCACATTAGCGACCCCTCGATACTCGGCCTCGGCACTGGATCGGGACAATGTTGACAGACGTTTTGCCGACCATGAGACCAGGTTATTCCCAAGAAATATACAATAGCCAGACGTAGACCGTCTGGTGTCTGAACAGCCACCCCAATCAGCATCCATATACGAGACAAGTGCGGACGTTGAGGAAGGATATAAATGCAAACCATAGTCAAGTATACCCTGAATATACCGAATGATGCGTTTGAGTGCATAAATGTGCTAACTCTGGGATCATGCATAAATAAACACACCTGCTGGACCGCATATGTAATATCTGGTCTCGTGAATGTAAGATACTGAAGGCCCCCTGCAAGACTGCGATAACGGGTTGGGTCCCCATATGGTGCGCCGACCGCGGCACTAAGCTTGGGCTTAGTATCAACTGGAGTGGAAGTGGACTTACAGGATGACATCCCAGCCTTCTCAATGATCTCAACTGCATACTTCCGTTGAGATAAGAACAACCCACATGTATGGCGAGTGACAACAATCCCCAAAATATAACTCAAGGGCCCCAAGTCTTTCATAGCAAACTCAGAATTGAGCATTGTCATTATAGATTGGCGTAAGGCATCGCAAGAGGCATTCATAATAATATCATCCACATACAACAAAATATAGTACAAGGACGAACCACAACGATAGATGAATAATGAATTATCCGACCTACTGTGAGTGAACCCAATAGTCGAAACATAGTCGGCAAACCACGTATACCAGGCCCGTGGAGACTGCTTAAGCCCATATAAGGACTTTTTCAACAAACAGACATAATGAGGATGTGTGGGATCCCTAAATCCCAAAGGCTGATGCATATAGACTGTTTCTTGAGATCACCATGTAGGAAAGCATTCTTTACATCTAACTGATGAATAGGCCATGCTTTCGAAAGAGCCAAGCTGAGCATAGTGCGAATAGTAGCTGGCTTGACTACCGGACTAAACGTCTCACCATAATCAACCCCAACCTACTGAGTCTTCCCATCACCCACAAGCCGCGCCTTATGTCATGCAAATGAACCATCTGAATTTTTCTTATGTGCAAAAATCAACATAGACCTAATAATAATAATACCCGATGGACGGGGAACCAACTCCCACGGCTTATTATCAATAAGAGCATTATATTCATCGGTCATAGTAATTTTCCAAGTTGGGTCATTTAATGCAGACACATGAGTACGGGGTAAGGGTGATTTAAGAACATTAGAATTTAAATCAAAATGTCTTTTTGGTTTAAAAACACCCGGCTGACTACGAGTGACCGTCTATGACTTACGGAAGAATTGTGCGGATTTTGGGAATTTCCTGGACTCGGGACGGACTGGCCAACAGGCAGTGGGCTGCGCCGACCCAATACGGTAAATCGACGGCGGGCCCCGGACCGGTTCCGAATGGGCTGGACTAGCCCAATCGCTGGAACTGACCCAGTGATGGTAGGGTGTGACAGACCAGTGGGGCCAGTGGGCAGTGGACCCGCTGGAGAATTTTGGATATGGGACATGTCCGAAAAATGGTGAATAATATATGGGGATATACCATTATCCAAAAAATTATACGAACTAGGCGCGGGATTACTCACCTTAGCAAACGGAAATTGGGATTCATAAAAAATGACATGGCGACTAAGGATGATTTTATTAGAGGATAAATCAAAACATTTGTAACCACGATGATTAGACAGAAATCCCAAAAACATACACGGATTAGACCGGGCCTGAAGTTTGTTAATTGTGGTGGACGGGAATAACGGATAACACAAACACCCAAAAATCCGAAGATATGAATACGAAGGAGTTTTATTATATAAAACTTGAAGGGGGAAGAATATGTCAAACCTTTGGAAGGAATTATGTTAAGGAGATATGTAGCCATTTGTAGAGCATGATGCCAAAAAGACGGAGGTACAGAAGCATGAACCAATAAAGTTCGGACAATGTTATTGATGGTACTAATTTTGCGTTCGGCTTTCCCATTTTGTGAAGACGTATGAGGACAAGAAAAATGAAAATTGATCTCATTATTATCACAGAATTCCCGAAACACCCCATTTTCATATTTTTTGCCATTATCACACTGAATATTTTTTATTTCCTATTCGAACTGGTTCTAATGAATGCTCTAAATTATAGTTAGATGGAGAAAACTTGAGATTTCTTTGCTATCAGAAAAGTCCATAAAAACTTAGAATAATCATCTAAAAAGGGAACATAATACCGATGACCCAGTGAACTAAGAATAGGAGACGTCCATAAGTCGCTATGAATAATATCAAATGACATTAAAGTATGAGAATTTGAGTCTACAAATGGCAAACTAACAATTTTTCCTAAAGAACAAGATTGACATTTTGGAGTACTATGTGTACACTTACATGAAATAAATTTATTTTTATCTAATGACAGCAAAATAGAAGACCTCAGATGACCAAGACGAGAATGCCACAAGGAAGGAGCAAGGGCTGCAAACGCTGACGACAAGGCTTGACTCGATGGACTAGAACCGGGTGTGATAGGATAAAGATCTCCCCTACTAAAACACCTCATGAGAGGACTCCCCGTCTTGAAATCCTTCACAGAGAAACCTAAAGGATCAAATTCAATAGAAACGGAATTGTCAGTGGTGAATTTACGGACATACACTAAGTTTTTAATCAATTTGGGGGCATGTAAGGTATTTTTCAAGATAAGGGGTGGATTGGGGGGAGACAAAGTTTTATGACCAAAACCCTGAATTGGAATAGAGTTATCATTACCAACAATTATACCACGAGGGTTGCTCAAATTGGAATAAGACGAGAGAGTACCTTGATCGGAAGTCGTGTGTGTAGTCACACCGGTGTCCATGTACCAATTAAGATCCGGTTGCTTCAACCCAAATATGTACATTGCGACCTCAATATCGGTGTGAGTATGTGTGGGGCCCACCGCCGAGAATGCTTATATGGACCGAGGCCCAATCAGTCCACCTGCCCTGACGTAATACTGAAATGAGAAGAAGAGGCCTGACCGTTGGGCCTGAATTGTGGTTGTCCAACCCACTGCCCATTGGACGAACCTGAAAAATAGGGGTTGTTAGGCCACGACCCACTACCCCAGCCCCACTTCCATGGGCCCCACGGCTGGGACCAGTAAGAAGGTGGCCCATTGTTGACTGGATGGGGCCCACTGCCGGAATGTTGTCCATCGGAACCGTCGCGTTTGCCCCCGCGGTTTTTGCCATTATTCTTACGATTATTTTTGCCGCCACCATGAGCATGGTTTTGGCTCGAATTATCAACAAAACCCAAAAAATTTGTGGAGGACGTCATCATGACTACAAGGCTTGCACCGATAGTCGCCTTCTTAGCCAAACCGGCTTCTTCCAAAGTAAGCATGGAGCGGGCTTGATAAAAAGCGGGAAGTGGATTACTTTGACGAAGGAGAGTCCCAACACCATTATAGGCCTCAGAAAGGCCGGCAACCAATTGTAGAACCAGACGATTATTTGTCACAGGTGCACCAACGTTACGAAGTTGGTCTGTCAACTCCCTGAGTTTCTTACAATATGCAGACACGTTCGAAAATTCTTCCATGCGAACTTGAGAGAATTCCTGCTCGAGTGTGACAACACGTGAATGTTGGTTATCTTAGAATATGTCACGCAATCTATTCCAGATAGCCATAGTCATAGTGTCCGGGTCAATGATCGTCTGAAAGAGGTCAACCGAAATAGTGAAATAAATCCACTGGAGAATGGTAGCATCAAGAGTAATCCATAACTAAGGATCCTCCGCGGGAATAGGAGCAGCGGGAGGAATTATGTGATGGATGACTTGATGGGAGATAGCGTGAATTTTAAACAATTATACCCACGTCGCATATTGGACGTTTTCCATCTCAAGAACAATAGGGATGTTGTTCTTGATGTTAGAAACCGTGAGGGCATGATGAAAAGTGTTCTTAGACATAATCGAAAGAACAAAGGGAGAGGAGTGAAAATTTGGGAAGAGTTGAGGTAAAAAATATCACGAATTCCGGTGAAGGGGGACGGAAATCGACGCAGTTGTGGCCGAGAAATGGCACAAAAACTGAGAGCAATATTTGGAGAACAAAGGCGGAAGCAAGTTAGACCTAGTCTCTTGATACCATGAAAGAAATAATCTCCTTGATTATTTTCATTAATTGAAAGAGAATATATACAAGTTACATATTTCCATAATAGGATAATCATATTCCTATTCTAACTCCAAATCCCTATTCTAGTAGTACAAGACTCCTATCACTATGGTAAGTGTACACGACTAATTAAGGTAACCTTTACACTACAATATTACAACAATATACATAAATAATATACAGCCCGAGATGGGCTGGTCTGCCTTATACCGTGTTGGGATTCAACCTAAAGGACCCGTGATATATACCTTGTATAACATGTGTATATCACGGGTATATACCTTGCTTAACAACGATATGTAAATAGGGTATTGTGTATATTAGATGACGTGCAAATGCACAAGGATCATGTTATGATATATGGTAGTATTGTTTCTAATATTCTGTGTATGTTGTATTACAATTGTTGGTAGCTATGTGTGCATATTCCACATGCTAATATAATATTGTTAAACAAGGAAATATTCCTGTGATATACACTGAATATACAAATATGGGAGAGAAAACTTTGCTAGTTTGTAGGGTGAGGATTGTCCAAGTCCATATAAGGAATTCATGTTCCCATTCTATTTCCGATGTGGGACTCTTAACACTCCCCCGCATGCCCAGACCTTGTTAACTGGAGCGTGTACAATATAATTTGGGGGCCCAACATCGGTAAACAAAGAATTGGAATTGGCATGATTCTGATGCCATGTAAAGAGAATAATCCCTTGATTATTTTCACTAATGTAAAGTATTTATATAGATGATGTACAATAGTAAACCTAAGAGGCAGTCAATGTAATATCAGAAGAGGCAGTCAATGTAATATCATCCACATATAACAGAATGTATGCCAGAGAAGTACCGCGACGATAGATGAACAGAGAATTATCAGACCTGCTGTGAGAAAACTCAATAGTAGACACATAATCTGTAAACCTTTTGTACCAGGCTCGAGGGGCCTGTTTTAGCTCATACAAGGACTTCTTCAGCAAACAGACATGGTTAGAATGATCGGGGTCCCTGAAACCCAAGAGCTGATGAATGTATATTGTTTCCTTAGTAGTGAGTCATCAAATTAGTTTAATGATGGCTGAAGTTTCTATGTTTACCAGCCCATTTCTATTTCGAATGTTAATTTGTACTCTTAAGACTCTTAGATGCTCTTGACTCAGTGGCTGGGCCTAGACCTATTTCAGTTTAGCATTGTATTTCGGATATTAGTTTTGGATTTATCTATCGTATTGTATTTGGTTAGGATTTAAATATCCATTTCGATGTGTTTGACTATTCATTTTATTGAAATAAGAGATGATAAAGGTTGGTTCGCGCGACAAAGAAGTTGACAGTGGAAATTTTGAATCGACACATCAGGAATACTAACAAGGGATTCAAGAAAATGCAAAAAATATTATACTTAGAAACTTCTCTTATATAATTTAAACAGTCTATACATATATAAGAATATTTGTTTCTACACTACCTGTACAATGTAATTTCAGCTGAAGGGAATTTAATTGGACTCCCTTCCTTAACTATCTCCACCACTATGTATAAAATTTTGATTACCTTTAGAGAAATTTTGAATTTATCACTTACTACAATAGTAAGAAATGAAAATTTGAATGTACATCTCTGTTAGAATGGTAAAAATATCAAAGATTTTGTATGCGCAAACAAAGCAATACTCCAAAGAAGTGATATAGATTATCATTATTAAGTGGACATCTTAAACATACTAGTAAGTAGTAACTAGAGTAGTGTTTTTTGTCAAATGGACCTAAAGCATGTGGTGTGTTTGTCTACGACTTCACTTGCTCTCTAAGTCAAAACAACTTCAAAGACAAGAAACAAGAATTTAATAAAAAAAATTACTTAGTTTAACTATGAAAACATTCAAGTGAATAAGGTTAGGAAGACCATCCATCAAGTTGGCTGTCAATTTTTGTCTTAATTTGCCGCACTTGGTTTTGGTTTATAAATGTACCAACAATCACTGCTGATTTTTGTTGTTTCCCAAAGTTATTAATCTCAAGTGGCAAGTGGTCAACTTGCAATACAACTGAAAACACATGCTTGTGGCAACTATAAAACTGACATTTTCTGCAACCTCAAAGAGTCAAGATCCAGTCGGAACTTTTTTTGTTCACATCCGTTCTCACACTATCTTCACGAAATGTATTTCAAAATCTATTTTACATAACCAGATTACTTAAATTGTAATGGTAGAAACTCGATTTAATAACATTGATTGATAATATAGAATAAATAACACACAACTTATCATAAAATGTTAAGTTACCCGTATAATATAAAAAATATTCATTGCATTGTTGGTGTGTATAACTTAAATCCATCATATTTAATGAATACACACTAATTAAAGCGTTAAGGATGAACAGTAGTGGCAGGAGAGTGTCGGCTACGGATTCAGCCGAACATAGTAGATATGGTTTAAACTTTGTGTTTATCTTAAAAATTCATTGAAAATGTAGGGTCGTTTGGTAGTTAGTTAAGAGTAAATTATTCATGTATTAAAATCATGCATAAGTAATAACTGTGTTTGGTAGCTAGTTATGATTTGCGTTATTCATGTATAAAATTAGTACGATGTTTGGCTTGCAATTTAGAAACTGCATAACTACTAATACATGTATAAGTTATGAGGGAATCTATATATTATTTTATGACGGGAAAAAGTGGAATAGTTAATACATGAATAATTAAACTCAGCATAACCAATACATGTATAAAATAATACTACATAGATTCTTCAACAACTAATTCATGTATTACTAATATATGCATAACTCTAACCAACTACCAAACGACTCCTCATTATTAATTTAAAAGTAACTTAAAAATATTAGAATCCAGAATTCATAAGCTTTAAAATTTGACTTTTTTTTTGTTTATCACTCGGTATCCGATATCCGCATTAGAGCTTGATTATATTCAGATTCATGCAACATATGATTCATTCGGGGTAAGCGCTCCTTCTCAATGATCTAGTTAAGGAAGAAGCAAACCTCATCTACTTTTTGACTTCGACTCTGAGTAAGATTGAAAAAAAATCATTACTACTTTTTAGTTTTCTAAAATGTTAAATATTTTGAAAAATATTCATTTGCCAAAACGGCAAATATTTAGAACAAAAAGCAATGCATATGAATTGATTTTACCCATTCCATTCCTTCTACATGCATTAAGTTCTTTTTTATAAAAGAAAAAAGAAAAAGAAAAGAAGAATAAAGTGAATCAATTTTCCGTTTCAAATAAACGGCCGTCCTTGTCCCACGTTATAGTTACGGCCCCGTCGTTGACATAGCTCCGACACAGCCGGCGCTTATTTCCCGCCTTCCTACTTTATTTTATTTTCGTGGACACCACACACATAAATTGAATTTAATAAATAAATCTAGTACTACTATGATAAAGTAGTATTCTATCCATCTCAATTTGTAAAATTAGTTTACTGGATATGGATAGGAACTAAAGAAAACTTAAGGTCTAAACAAATCTTAAAAAATTGTGTATTTATAACTTATCTTATTAAGGTGTGTTTAGTATGAAAAAAAATATTTTCTTAGAAAATAAGTATTCTTACTTATGCTTAATGTTTTGTAAGTCAGTAAAAAAATTATACCATAAGTATTAAACACTATGAGGGTAGGGAGGAAATTATTTTCTCCGTACCAAACACACCACTAAGTGTAAAATCAAAATTTAAAAATAATTATCCAAAGTGTTTGGCCCAGTGGCCAATACATTAGGGTATTGTTGTCTGAGGTTCCGTGTTCGAGTCCTCTGATCAGCGAGAGTGGAACTGTGTTCCCCAAAAAAATCCCTCCATACGCGTAGGGCCAAGCGGTGTATACTAATCCGTAGGGCCAGGCCGGAGGTGGGGTTTTCTGGGGTATGGGGCCGTAATGCGGTGGGACCAGTCACTTTAAAAAGTTTACCCTACCACAGTTTTGTCCTCCGGGGCATAGTCCAGTGGCAAAGCACAGGTGCTTATAAGGCGCTACGGCATGGGACGGCGTGGGTTCGATTCCCCGCAAGCACGAAGAAACTCTGTATGTTGGGGAATTTGACCTTGTCTCATTGATCAGTTGTACGCTCCCAGAAAAACTGGCCACCGGAGCACATCCCGCGATTTACCTGGTAATAGTATTGAAGGACCGGTGCTATTACCTCCAGGACGTCTGGGTAATACCAGTGAAGTAGTCAGGCGCAAGCCTGGAAACCTGGATTATCAAAAAAAAAAAAAAAAAAAAAAAAATAATTTTCGATAACTTTTTTGAAAAATGACACGGATATTGAAAGAGAAAAATAACTAATAATCGATATTTCTTTTTCAATTATAGCAACAAAAAAAAAGGGTACTATAATAATAAATTGTACAACGTTGGAAGCTTTTTGCCGTTTCAATAGTATTTGTGGATAAAGACGTGCCGAGTGCCACTGTTCGTATACTGAAATGTTACTAATAATAAACCATTTTTTTCAAATTTTAAAAATAATTTTTTAGTTGATTTTTCTGCCGATTTTGATCTATTACTTTTGGGACTAAAAACACAAAAATAGGAATGAGACAACATTAATATATTCTTGTACCTATTACTCGTCTAATAAAGAGGATATTGAGGAAATATGCTACCTTTGTTTTGTCACTTTGCATTGGCTTGTCTTGTTTTTCTTCTCCGTATTAATTGATCATAGTTCACTAAAGTGGTGAAATAGATAAGATTTTTTTATTTTTATCCAATAATTTGAATTCGAGTATTGCAAAGCACCTTTAGAGGCGAAGCAATTAGTGCTACTTCCCATCAGGCTTAACGGTGAACGCTTCGATGGTTGGTGGCTTTGACCAATGTCACATGATAAGTATTTCCGGGAGTGAATGTAGTAAGTGCAGACGGTGGATCAGGTGTGAACATCAACCAAAGGCGTCTTGGGGATCGGCAATAGCTAAACATTGTGGCATCATAGTTCAAGCTACGTATGACTGGCATACAACCTACGGGTTCTTTTGTTTGGTCTTTTTCACCTTTTCTTTGCTCTTTGTTTTTTTAAATCTCTATTGTGGCTCGGGTTGCTCCTTATGGACGAGCTTAGTAAGGCTCTCTTTCCGTTCTATCCTTCGTCGATGGGAATGTCTCAAAGCAGGCGAGCTTCAAGCTTGGAAGAATCCCATCCAGCTATGTCAGTCCTTTCTTTCAACCGGAAGGAGATTAGTTGTAAGCCGCTTTGGAGGAGGACCTACCTTAAAGCTTATGTTATAAAAATCTGAACCAGTGGGCCCCCCAAAGTAGATACTCCGTACTAAACACGAATGAAAAAAAGAGAGATAAATCATAATTTCAACGTTTACAAAATTTAGTTCTCACTTAAAAAATATAGCTAGCTACTTCAATTCTAATACTCAAAGTTGATGAGATACAAGAACAAAAATGTTCGAGGAAATGAGATTTCTTGTCCACTTACAAATTGAATAGAAGAAAATAGTATTTTCATATATTTTATGTTTAAAAATAAAGATCTCTTATTTATTAAAATGAAAATTTCTTGTGAAAATGCCATAAAATTATAAACAAGTTTGTAAGGGACTACAAAATTAATTCTCCCAAAAATATCTCGAATCATGATTATCAACATCTTTGCCATCACAATTATAACGGGAGAAATAGTTTTTTGGCCCTTTACTTTTTTTAGTTTTATGACCTTCTTATGAGAGATCTTCATTTTTTACACATAAGAGATATGAAAAAGCCATAACAGCCTCTGACAGAAACGTAAGGTAAGGCTGCATACAACAGATCCTTGTGGTCCGGCCCTTCTCCGGACCCCGCGCATAGCGGGAGTTTAGTGCACCGGACTGCCTTTTTTTAAGAGATATGAAAAAGTCATTTTCCTCTATTCAAATTGTAAGAGGCAAGAGATCTCATTTCATGAATTATAACATTGCCAAAACATACTATTTCTACAACAAGTAATCCTCAATTTTAGACAATTTAGGTTCGGTTATATAAGTTTGAATTGATCATATCACTTCATTTAAGCTTCGTTCACATATAATTAGCAATTTGATGGGAGTGCCTTCCCCAAATGGGCCTACACGGCGCGAATCAAATATAATGGTGCTCCAATACGGGTACCAGACATCGGATGAGAAATAAAAAAAAAAAAGCAATTCGATGAACCCCTAACATATTTATCATAACATTCAGGTGTTAATTGTAATGTGTGCCTAGATGAGAACGTTTCAACCAAATTTGTGTTATGGAAATTCTTCTTAAATTAACTAGTTTTGTAAATATCAATATACCGCGATTAGTATAAAACTAGTCAATTTAATACGGTAATCCAACTATAAAATGATAGCAAAATACTAAATTCGTGATACTGCAATTCGACAAGTGACATTCTGTTTTGAAGGACTAAGGATATACTTTGCTTTGCTTTAATTTTAACACATTCTAATGCCAAATGTCGAAATCTATTTCTCTTTGATGGTTGTTTTGGAGGGTAGTAAAAACACTTTGTTTTGGCATTAAACAATGTGGTTTATTATAAGTACATTACATTATAGTATGCAAATAATCCATCGAATATTATTAGTACCTTATACATTATAAGTACAAACAAAGTGGGTCGGCATGCCGGGCAAAAACTTTATACAATTTCCTCAATTCTCATCCAAATTAAAGTGAAAGAGAGTGGGAAAATGACTTTCTATGTTGCCTTTAATTTGCCATAGTCTAAAGCATCAAATATTACTTCTTTTTTTTTTTGCATACTTGCTTTCTTCTTTGTTTTTTTTAAAGATATCATTGATAGAAATCGTGTATATCACGGACAAATCAACGAATTGTGTATATTTAGGTTACTTATAGAATTCTTGTACAAGTGTAATTAGGATATTAGTATTATAGTAGGAATATGATTTTCCAAATTTAGAGATTGTATATTGTATTTATAGACTTTTTCATTAATGAAAATAATCCAGGGATTATTCTCTTTCATGGTATCAGAAGTCTAGGGCTAAAATGCCTTCTCCACAACAAGCTTCCGTTGCCCGTTTCTGTCCTCGGTATCCGAGCCTTTTCTGTCCTCGGTATCCGAGCCTTTTCTGTCCTCGGAATCCGAGCCCTTCCCTCTATTCTTCCCAAATTCTCTACCAAATCCTTGATTCTCCTCTTGTTCTTTCGTCATGTCTACCTCAAAGAACACGTTTCATCCTGCCCTTACAGTCACCAACATCAAGAACCACATCCCTATTATTCTTGAGATGGAAAACGTCCAAAACGTGACATGGGCAGAATTATTTAAAGTTCACGCACGCTCGCATCAAGTCCTTCATCACATCATCCCCTCGGTAACATGCAAGAAGAATGTGCCTACACCCGAGGATGACCCTAAGTTATGGATGACTCTTGATGCTACAGTTCTCCAGTGTTATTCCACTATCTCTACGGACCTCTTGCAGATGATTATTGAACCCGACGCTACGGCGATGGAAACTTGGAATAGGGTGTGTGATATCTTCCAAGATAACAAAAATTCTCATAGCGTCACTCTTGAACATGAATTTTCCCATGTCAATATGGAGGATTTTTCGAATGTCTCAGCCTATTGTAAAAGGCTGAAAAAATTGGCGGATCAACTTAAGAATGTTGGTGTGCCCGTCACAAATGATCGTCTTGTTCTTCAGATGGTTGCAAGCCTATCCTAGGCTTATAATGGTGTTGGAACACTTCTTCGTCAAAGTAATTCACTTCCGCCGTTCTACCAGGCCCGTTCTATGCTCACGTTAGAAGAGGCCGATTTGGCCAAAACGGCAGCTACCGGAGCTAATTTTGTCATGATGATGGCCATATCTGATGACCCTCACTCATTCTCGGATAATTCTAGTCAAAACCGTAACAACGGTGGCGACAAAAAGGGTCAAAATTGAAAAAATAATGACAAGAATCGCGGCAGCGGCTGTGGCAGTAGTCAGAACAGTGGCAGTGGCTGTGGTTGGAGTAGGCCTGGCCAGTGGGCCGGGCTCGGGTCTGACGGGCCGGGTTTGGCGGGGTCGGGGTCGAGGCGGGACGGGCGAAGGTGGAGGGGTCTGGCGGGGACGGGTTTGGCGGGACTTGCTCCAGTCCCGTCCCGATCCCGATCCAGTCGGGATCGGGTCGGGATCGGGATCGGGATCGGGGCGGGTTCCGGCGGGTTTTCCTTTTTTATTTTTATTTTTAATAACATATGTATAAAAAAACTCAATAAACAAGACAAGATAGTGTAATAAAAACATCCTGAGGCTATTTTTGTGCCTCTTATATTATTTAATAGACATATGATTTTTTTGTAATACAAATATAATTGTCTAAATTGCAACTTTGTGGTGTTGTCCAAAAGTTGCAAATTACATAATAAAATTGCAAATAAAAAAATTACATTCTCAAAAAAACCTGTTCTAATTGCTTGATAATTTTTTGTGGTTCTTCGGTTGGAATTGGTATTTGTTGGTCAAATTGATTCACGTTGCTTCCACTACCTTCGGATAAGATTTCGTTGTAGTTTTCATCTTCTTCTTCGTTGATCTCCGGTTGACCGCACCTTCTCCGCTCCGCTCGTATCCAATCTCTGAATGATACTGCAATTTCCAAGCTATCTCCGGCTAATGAGTGTCTGTGGTCTCCTATTTGATATCTTGCGGCAGAAAAAGCGCTTTCAAACGTAGTTGATGACGCTTGAATGCTCAAAACATTTCGGGTCATCATTGAAAGTGTCGGAAAGGTCTTCTCATTCCCCCTCCAGTATTTCAACAAGTCTTCATGTCCATCTTCATTGATAACTTATAGGTACGGTACAGAACCCTGCAAAACAAAAATATCCAACTCGCTAATTTGGTTAGTAGCGGTACGGCCGCATATTCTATTTCTGAGGCTTTCAATACTAGCCACAGAAACAGCATGTCTTTTGTGAGGTTGTGTTGAAAATGAAGAAGATGGTATGGAAGCCGGTAAGTTACTAGCATTTTCTTGTTGGTAAAACCTATATATTTTTTTGCATTGGTCTTCTACGCTAGACAACACTTCTTATTTAGTTTGTTCAATAGGTGGTGGGTGATTTAGATTTTTGGGACTTGGAGGTGGTAGTACTTCTATACAATCGTAAATAGTTTCAATTAGTGATTTAGTACCGTCTATTTTAGTAGTCGGATTTAATACATCACCAATAATATAAATAGTGAGAATAGAAATAAAATATTTTTTTATTTTGATAAACATTTTTTAATAGCTGTCATATAAGCTGGTTTTTCCATATATTCACTAAGTAATAAAAATATTAGAGTTATATAAAATAACATAGTTGAAATAGTAAGATAATATATACCGGAAAATTCATTTGTTGCTTGAAAGAATTTCTCTAAAAATACAATAAGTTCGGAAATTTTTACTCAATCACTATCTACAACCATATCAACTGGATTTTGATTATGAGAGTTAAAAAATAAAGTTATAGGTTTTCTATAGTCATAAGCAACAAGTAGTTGCTCGTATAAAGAATTCCACCTATTGGATACTTCTTCTGAAATTTTTCTATAAGGTAGTCCACAATCGTGACAAATTTTTTTATATTCTTTTCTTCGTTGTACTCTATTACTTTTAAAAATAAAGTTTATAGCAAATTGTATTTTACTAAGAATGTCTTCAAAAAGTGATAGACCATCCTTTACAATTAAGTTATATATATGGCACGCGCATTTTATATGAAAATTATCTGGAAAAGATGGAGTTAAACTATTTTTTAAAATTGTAATAGGGTAATTGTTAGAAGAAGCGTTATCTAATGTAATAGTCATAATTTTATCGGTTATTCCATAATAATGGCACACTTGATAAATATTATCTGCAATAAAAGTACCAGTGTGCCTATCATCTATATATCTATACGCTAAGATACGTTTTTGCATAGACCATTTATAATCTATCAAATGACAAGTTACCGTTAAATAATCATGGCCGTTAGTACTACGACCTATATCAGACGTGATAGATACTTTGCCATTAAAATGATATAATGAATAACGTAAATATTGTTGATATTCATGTGCGAATTTAAATACATCTCTCTTAACAGTTGATCTAGGAAAACCGTTAAAAGTAGGATTATATATATCTCTAATGTAATGAATAAAACCGGGAGATGAAGGAAATGAAAAAGGCAAACCCTCCACAACAACTAATTTTGATATTGCTTCCCTATCTCTATGTTTATTGTATTTAGGGCCTACAATTCCCCCCGTCATAGGGTTAATTTGACCATGTACTTGGTCCGGGACAATATCAGTATGTGAACCTTGTCCCGATGGAGCGGGCGTTTGCTCACCCGGTTTTGAAGCCTGATATTGGGCATACCTAGCTGGATGAGCACTTACTACGTGTCTAATTAAACCCCCCGTCCCACCGTGACCTTTTCCAGTTTTAAATTTTAAAACATTTTTACAAATTTTACATCTAGCTACTTGATTATCTACGTCCCTATCAAAAAATATCCATGCATCTGATTTTAATGGTCGGTTTGCTGGACCTCGTCTCATACTAGGGGGAATAGGAGGCATTTCAGTTGAAGGTGCACTAGTGGGTGTGTTGTCATCAACATTAGTGGGTGTATCATCTAGATCATCGTCTAAATTAAAGTCTTCTTGAGTTCCAGAAAATAGCTCCTCGTCTAAATCTAATGGTATTGTAAGAAAATGTTTAGTATCAACAAAATCATCATGTGTAGGAATAAGATGACTAGAAGAAGTACCCTTGCCCTGGTTGCCCTTACTAGAAGAAGCACCTTTACCCTTAAACATACCTCTTAATCCTTTCACTTTAATTATGATAATAAATAATTAAAGATAATAAAATTAAGTGCGCTAAATAAAAGAAACAAACAATAATAATTTAATGAAGGAACGAATGTACCAAACGCCGACGTGTAATCAAGAGGTTGAAAATTGAAACTTTGCTCGATGGAAGATCCTCAAGCTAGTTGCCAACTTCACTCCCAATTCCCAAATGAATAAATAAAATTGAATATTTAGTAAACAATGTAGACTTGTAGAGAGATATATTGAGAGATTAGAGAGATTGTAGGAAGATTTGTGAGAAAGATGAAGAGAAAATGAGTTATTTATAGTTGGAAAATTTGGTTAAAGTGTAAATATAATAACTTATGGGTTAAAAATAAATATTAAGGGGTAGGGGGGTTGGGGAAGGGGGGAGGCCAAAAATGGCCGTTGCCCAACGGCCAAAATCTAAAATGGTCGTTGGTGCAACGGTAATATTTGCAAAGGGGGGACTAGGGGCGGGCTCGTGGCGGGTTCGGGTCTGGCGGGCCTGGGGCGGGCTCGGGACGGGTCGGGACGAGACATTGTCCCATCCCGGTTCGAGTCGCGCTACTGATTTTTTTTTTTTACTAATGTGGGTCGGTGCGGGCTTGGGGCGGGCTCGGGATGGGGTCGGGCCATCCCGGCCCACTGGCCAGCCTTAGGTTGGAGTTGTGGGCCATAGATCGACTGGCCGCAGCCTTGGGCCAACTGGCCGTGGGGCTGGGCCAGCGGCCAATTTCCCAACTCACCTTAACCCCCGTCGAATTTTCCAGGATATTGGTCCCAATTCTAGAATACAACCAGGCCCAGTTTTTCGATCCACAATGCACGACCTGCTAGGACGTGGCAACAAGCTGGCATGCTTGGGCCTCGGCCTCAGTAGGCCTTCGCTACTGAGGGCCCAACGGCAGTTCCGAACCCCATAGATATCGAGGTCGCGATGCATACACTTGGATTAAATCCCCGGACGCAAATTGGTATATAGACACCGGTGTCACTTCTCACATGACATCTGCACCAGGTAATCTCTCGTCTTATGTTAATTTGAGCAATAATCGTGGCATAATTGTTGGTAATGGAAATTCAATTCCAATTCATGGTTATAGTCACACAAATCCCCCCCCCCCCCACATCCATCTCTAGTCCTTAAAAATGTCATTCATGCCCCTCACTTAATTAAAAATTTGGTGTATGTCTGAAAATTTACCACTGATAATTGAGTTTCTGTTAACTTTGACCCTTTTGGATTTTCTGTGAAAGATTTCAAGGCGGGGATACCTATAATGAGATGTAATAGTCCGGGAGAACTTTATCCAATCACCACCACCACTATTTCCACGAGTCAAGCCACACCTTCAACGTTTGCCGCTCTTGCTCCTTCTTTGTGGCATGCACGCTTGGGTCATCCGAGGTCGTGTATTATATCTACTCTTAAAAATAATAATTTTATTGATTGTAAGAGTACGCGTAGTACTCATATATGTCCTTCTTGTCCTATAGGGAAATATGTTAAATTACCGTTTGTCTCCTCTACTTATAGTACGTCGATGCCTTTTGACAATATTCATAGTGATTTATGGACATCTCCCGTTTTGAGTTCTTTGGGCCATCAATATTATTTTTTATTTTTGGATGATTATTCTAATTTTTTGTGAACCTTTCCTCTGTCTAAAAAATCTCAAGTTTTTTTCCACATAATTAAAATTTAGAGCTTTCATCCGTACCTAATTTGAACGGAAAATTAAAAACATCTGATGTGATAATGGATCATTTCAGAAATTTTGTGACACTCATGGCATATCTTTTCGATATTCTTGTCCTCATACGTCCTCGCAAAATGGGAAGGCCGAAAGAAAAATTTGTACCATTAATAATATTGTCCGCACCTTACTAGCCCATGCTTCATTACCTCATCTTTTTGGCATCATGCATTACAAATGGTGACCTACCTCTTTAATATTCTCCCTAACAAAAGTTTAGCATATCAATCCCCACTTAAAATTTTTTACAATAAAGATCCCTCATATTCTCATCTTAGGGTGTTTGAGTGGTTGTGCTATCCACTTTTTCCGTCCACTATAATTAATAAACTTCAAGCTCGGTTTACCACTTGTGTATTTTTGGGTTTTCTGTCTAATTATCGTGGTTACAAATGTTTTGATTTATCTTCTAATAAAATCATAATTAGTCGTCATGTTATTTTTTATGAAACCCAATTTCCGTTTGCTCAAGTGTCTAAATCCATGTCGAGTGCTTATAATTTTTTGGACGATGCTCCCTTCCCGTATATTCTACAATAGTGGGTCCGAGAGTCAAATATGCCAGCAGGCCCACTGCCTGCTGACCCAAACATTCTCGGCAATGTTCCAGCCTCTCAGCCCAGTTCCGACACCCGGCCCAGTGGCGATCTTGGCCCAGTTTCTGGTTTCGACACTCAGTCCAGTCTCGATCCAATTTCTGGCCCAGACTCTCGGACCAGTCTCGATCCAGTTTCTGGCCCAAATTTTTCTCCGTCTCCTTCGGGTCGTCAGCCAACCGCTATTGGGCTAGTAGGCCCACTGCCTGCTGGCCAGCCCACCACTGACCCAACAATTTCCCAAATCCAATCCAATTCTATCTCAAGTCAAGGGCCCGTTACGCGTAGCCAACAGGGTATTTTTAAACCAAAATGACATTTTAATCTTAATTCTAATGTCACTAAATCACCCCTACCATGTAATCTAATGTTTGCCCTTCATGACCTGAATTGAAAAATGACTATGGTTGACGAATATAATGCTCTTATTCATAATAAGATGTGGAATTTGGTGCCCCGTCCGCCTGGTGTTAATATTATTCGGTCTATGAGGAGTTTTACTCATAAAGAAAATTCTGACGGTTCTTTTGAGTGGCATAAGGCACATCTTGTAGGTGATGGCAAAACACAACATGTTGACATAGATTATGGAGAGATATTTCATCCGGTGGTGAAACCGACAATTTTTCACACTATGCTTAGTTTGGCTCTCTCGAAAGCATGGCTTATTCATCAGCTGGATGTAAAAAATACTTTCTTACACGATGATATTAAGGAGACAGTATACATGCATCAGCCATTGGGTTTTAAGGACCCAATTATCCCCACCATATCTTTTTGCTGAAGAAGTCCTTATATGGGCTTAAACAGGCCCCACAAACTTGGTATAAGAGCTTTGCAGATTATGTGTCTACTAGTGGGTTTTCTCACAATAGGTCTGATCATTCTATGTTCATCTATCGTTGTGATACTTCTCTAGCATATATTATGTTATATGCTGATGATATTATTTTGACTACCCCCTCTGATAATTTGCGCGAGTCTATCATGACCCTTCTCAGTTTAGAATTTGCTATGAAAGCCTTGGGGCCATTGAGTTATTTTTTGGGAATAATTGTCATTCATCATGCAGGTGGTCTATTTTTATCACAAAGGAAGTATGCGACTGAGATTATTGAGAGAGCTGACATGTCATCTTGTAAGTCCTCTGCTACTCCGGTTGATACCAAACCGAAGCTGAGTGCTACATCTAGCACACCATATGAAGATCTCACCCACTATCGTAGTCTTGTTGGGGCTCTTCAATATCTTACATTCACGAGATAAGATATTACTTATGCAGTTCAACAAGTGTGTTTATTTATGCATGATCCGCGGATTAAGCACATGCATGCGCTCAAACGCATTATATGATACATACATGGCATACTTGATTATTAGTTGCATTTATATCCATCCTCGTCTCTACTCTCGTGTCATATACAAATGTTGTTTGGGGTGGATGTCTAGATACCAGACGTTCAACTTCTGGTTATTGTATGTTTCTTGGCGATAACTTGGTCTCTTGGTCGGCAAAAAGCCAGGCTACTTTATCGCGATCCAGTGCGGAGGCTGAGTATCGAGGAATAGCCAATGTGATGTCTGAGTCATGTTGGCTGCGTAATCTTTTATTGGAGCTTCACTTTCCTATTCAGAAAGCTACCTTGGTCTACTGTGATAATGTTAGTGCCGTCTATCTATCTGAGAATCCGGTCCAACATCAGCGCACTAAACATATCGAGATGGATATTTACTTTGTTCGTGAAAAAGTAGTTCGTGGACAAGTACATGTCTTGTATGTCCCTTCAACGTACCAAATTGCTGACATCTTTAGTGAGGGTTTTCCTTTGGTTTTGTTTGAAGATTTTAGGGACAGTCTCAGCGAACGACAACCGCCCGCTATGACTGCAGGGGTGTGATAGAAACCGTGTATATCACGGACAAACCAACGAATTGTGTATATTTAGGTTACTTACCATATTTTGTAGAATTTTTGTACAAGTGTAATTAGAATATTAATATTATAGTAGGAATACAATTTTTCATATTTAGAAATTGTATATTGTAGATATAGATCTCTTTATTAATATTATTCTCTTTCATTCATTAATACCAAATAGTAATGTTGAAAATTCTATTGGCGCCGAAAGAAAGACCGGTGGAGATTATTAAAGAGTGCTCTCATGCCACCCTTAATTGCAACCCAAAACGTCATTTTCATATCAAGTAGAAGAAACACTTTATCCGAATCAATCCTCTTTGCAATTTGTATATGGGATTTGGTTACGTCGATTCATCCATCATATTCAATATTTATATCAGATCAATAAATATATAATTAATATCAATTATATACGTTTTATTGTTAATACAACAGTGTTTGGTATGAAGGATAATAGTTTTTGATTTTTTATAGGAATATAAGTGATTATTTTATATATTTCTCGTATTTAATATGATAAGTAAGTAGAAATATTTTTTTCAAAATATATCGTGACAAATTAAATAACTTTTGGGAGTGAAGTGGGGAGGGAACAATTAGCTGACAAAAATTCGAAAAATGACTTCCCTCCTCATGCCAGGGAAGTTATGTTCCAGAAATTAGAGGGAAATGTGTATATAAAAAAGTGTTTTTCACATATTAAGCCAGTCAAATAGGTAAAAATTGAAATATATTTTCAAAAGAAGTTCCCTCCATTCAAAACACAACCCAAAGTATCAAACATTTTCAAAATTAATATAGTAAATTATTTAGAAAATAAAAGATTCTTTTCCACATAATAAAAATGGTTCCCGCCATTTTCCTACTGCCAAGTGCGATCAAATATTTTCAAAAAAGCTTCCTAGATTCCAAACACAACTCAAAGTCTCAAACACTTTCAAAAATTAATATAGAAAATAAAATATTCAAATAATAAAAAAAGGTTCCCGCCATTTTTCCTACTGCCTCTGCTCTTTTGTGGGCCATATGTCCACTCATTTCTTTGCCTAGCCAATCTATCCCCGGTTAATATTCACACCATAAGCTTTAAATATAATTTCCCATACACTTTGTTCAAATTTCAACTACTCCTATGTAATATAACAATAAAAAATGAAATGGAGGTGTTAAGTATACAACAGCAATCTAATCCGTGATTAAAAAGGTTATCTTTAGTCTACCTTCCTCCATTAGTCACAATGAAACAAACAAACTTATCTGTTTTCTCACCACTTTGACGTGGTAAAGTAGTGAAAGACTGAAAGTTGGGGCTTTATAGTTTGAAGTAAAACTTACACAACTAGCCGATCCCCACATTTAATATTATAAATAAATATATAACCACAGTGCTTATCTTAGTCACCATATATATATTTGCTTTTTCTTCCTATCTATACATATAAAAAAAAATAGTGCCAACTTATTATAATTTGGACCCACCACTAGTAAATCTGCTTTCCTAAGTTGACCAAAGAAAATATCTCCCAAGTCTTAATTAATTTCATTACTGCATAGCAGTCTGAAGAGGTGGCCAGTGGCCCGGGCTCGGGTCTGGCGAGCCGGGTCGGGTCAGGCGGGGTCGGGTTTGGCGGGACTTGCTCCAGTCCCGTCCCGATCCCGTCGGAATCGGGGCGGGGTCGGGATCGGGGCGGGTTCCGGCGGGTTTTCCTTTCTTTTTTTTTTAATAACATATGTATAAAAAAAATTCAATAAACACGACAAGATAGTGTAATAAAAACATCTCAAGGCTGTTTTTGTGCCTCTTATATTATTTAATAGACATATGATTTTTTTGTAATACAAATACAATTGTCTAAATTACAACTTTGTGGTGTTGTCCAAAAGTTGCAAATTACATAATAAAATTGCAATTAAAAAAATTACATTCTCAAAAAAACCTGTTCTAATTGCTTGATAATTTTCTGTGGTTCTTCGGTTAGAATTGGTATTTGTTGGTCAAATTGATCCACGTCGCTTCCACCACCTTCGGATAAGATTTCGTTGTTGTTTTCGTCTTCTTCTTCGTTGATCTCCGGTTGACCGCACCTTCTCCGCTCCGCTCGTATCCAATCTCTGAATAATACTGAAATTTCCAAGCTGTCTCCGGCTAATGAGTGTCTGTGGTCTCCTATTTGATATCTGCCGGCAGAAAAAGCTCTTTCAGACACAGTTGATGACGCTTGAATGTTCAAAACATCTCGGGCCATCAATGAAAGTGTCGGAAAGGTCTTCTCATTCCCCCTCCAGTATTTCAGCAAGTCTTTATGTCCATCTTCATTGATAACTTCTTGGTACGGTATAGAACCCTCCAAAACAAAAATATCCAACTCGCTAATTTGGTTAGTAGTAGAGGTACGGCCGCACATTCCATTTCTGAGGCTTTCAATACTAGCCGCAGAAACAACATGTCTTTTGTAAGGTTGTGTTGAAGATGAAGAAGATGGTATGGAAGCCGGTAAGTTACTAGCATTTTTTTGTTGATAAAACCTATATATTTTTTTGCATTGGTCTTCTACGCTAGACAACACTTCTTCTTTAGTTTGTTCAATAGGTGGTGGGTGATTTAGATTTTTGGGACTTGGAGGTGGTAGTACTTCTATACAATCATAAATAGTTTCAATTAGTGATTTAGTACCATCTATTTTAATAGTCGGATTTAATACAGAACCAATAATATAAATAGTGGGAATAAAAATAAAATATTTTTTTATTTTTGATAAACATTTTTTAATAGCTGTCATATAAGCTGGTTTTTCCATATATTCACTAAGTAATAAAAATATTAGAGTTATATAAAACAACATAGTTGAAATAGTAGGATAATATCTACCGAAAAATTCTTTTGTTGCTTGAAAAAATTTCTCTAAAAATACAATAAGTTCGGAAATTTTTACCCAATCACTATCTACAATCATATCAGCTGGATTTTGATTATGAGAGTTAAAAAATAAAGTTATAGGTTTTCTATAGTCATAAGCAACAAGTAGTTGCTCGTATAAAGAATTCCACCTAGTGGATACTTCTTCTGGAATTTTTCTATAAGATAGTCCACAATCGTGACAAGTTTTTTTATATTCTTTTCTTCGTTGTACTTTATTACTTTTAAAAATAAAGTTTATAGCAAATTGTATTTTACTAAAAATGTCTTCAAAAAGTGATAGACCATCGTTTACAATTAAGTTATATATATGGCACGCGCATTTTATATGAAAATGATCTGAAAAAGATGGAGTTAAACTATTTTTTTAAAATTGTAATTGCGTAATTGTTAGAAGAAGCATTATCTAATGTAATAGTCATAATTTATCGGTTATTCCGTAATAATGACACACTTGATAAATATTATCTGCAATAAAAGTACAGTGTGCCTATCATCTATATATCTATACGCTAAGATACGTTTTTGCATAGACCATTTATAATCTATCCAATGACAAGTTACCGTTAAATAATCATGGCCGTTAGTACTACGACCTATATCAGACGTGATAGATACTTTGCCATTAAAATGATATAATGAATAACGTAAATATTGTTGATATTCATGTGCGAATTTAAATACATCTCTCTTAACAATTGATCTAGGAAAATCGTTAAAAGCAGAATTATGTATATCTCTAATGTAATGAATAAAACCGGGAGATGAAGGAAATGAAAAAGGCAAACCCTCCACAACAACTAATTTTGATATTGCTTCCCTATCTCTATGTTTATTGTATTTAGGGCCTACAATTCCCCCCATCATAGGGTTAATTTGACTATGTACTTGGTCCGGGACAGTATCAGTATGTGAACCTTGTCCCGATGGAGCGGGCGTTTGCGCACCCGGTTTTGAAGCCTGGTATTGGGCATACCTAGCTGGATGAGCACTTAGTACGTGTCTAATTAAACCCCCCGTCCCACCGTGACCTTTTCCAGTTTTAAATTTTAAAATATTTTTACAAATTTTACATATAGCTACTTGATTCTCTACGTCCCTATCAAAAAATGTCCATGCATCTGATTTTAATGGTCGTTTTGTTGGACCTTGTCTCATACTAGGGGGAATATGAGGTATTTCAGTTGAAGGTGCACTAGTGGGTGTGTTGTCATCAACATTAGTGGGTGTATCATTTAGATCATCGTCTAAATTAAAGTCTTCTTGAGTTCCAGAAAATAGCTCCTCGTCTAAATCTAATGGTATTGTAGGAAAATGTTGAGTACCAACAAAATCATCCTGTGTAGGAATAAGATGACTAGAAGAAGTACCCTTGCCCTGGTTGCCCCTACTAGAAGAAGCACCCTTACCCTTAAACATACCTCTTAATCCTTTCATTTTAATTATGATAATAAATAATTAAAGATAATAAAATTAAGTGCGCTAAATAAAATAAACATACAATAATAATTTAATGAAGGAACGAATGTACCAAACGTCGACGTGTAATCGAGAGGTTGAAAATTGAAACTTTGTTCGATCGAAGATCCTCAAGCTAGTTGTCAACTTCACTCCCAATTCCCAAATGAATAAATAAAATTGAATATTTAGTAAACAATGTAGACTTGTAGAGAGATATATTGAGAGATTAGAGAGATTGTAGGAAGATTTGTGAGAAAGATGAAGAGAAAATGAGTTATTTATAGTTGAAAAATTGAGTTAAAGTGTAAATATAATAACTTATGGGTTAAAAATAAATATTAAGGGGTAGGGGGGTTGGGGCACGGGGGAGGCCAAAAATGGCCGTTGCCCAACGGCCAAAATCTAAAATGGCCGTTGGTGCAACAATTATATTTGAAAAGGGGGGGCTCTCGGGCGGGATTGGGGGCGGGCTCGGGACGAGGTCGGGGCGGGCTGGGGATGGGTTGGGTCGGGTCGGGGTCGGCCGTCCGGCCCACTGGCCAGCCTTCTCTGAACAAGGCAAATTTGGATTCATTAGATAAAAGTCGTATAACGCATGCAAACTCCTTTGTTCCTATTGTAGCTTTTGTGGAAATATTTTGCAGACACTTCTTAAATTCTTTGTCTTATCAGCCATTTTCAGATGTTGCACTTTTTTTGGGTGTAAAACCAACCAATTCACACTCAAAACGCAGCATAATTATTAATGGCTTAATAAATGGTTTGTACCCTAAATGCAGCACAATTCTTTGTTTTTGCAGATAATCTTTTACGATGTAGCTCCAACTTGTTAAAAGTGAAACTATTAGCTAAGCGTGGCATGTACACGGGGGAACAAACAAAATTAAGTGCATCGCATGAATGAATTATTTAGAAAATTATGTTTTCTAAAATTTAAAACCCAACAACAACATATCCAGTGAAATCCCACAACGTGGGTCTGAGAATGGTAGAGTGTACGCAGACCTTACCTTCGTAGGTAGAACAGCTTTTTCCGGGAGACCCTCGGCTCAAGACAAAATATAATCACAAGTAAAGCAGAGCAAAGCAAGAGAAACGGTTAGACTCAGACATGAAATTAAAACAATATAAACATGTTGATAACAAAATCGAATACGCCATGGTAGCGCATTCTAACAAAAGAAAGCAGTAGCTAACACAACTAATTAAATAAACAAAGTACACTAAAGAACACATAACAACAGAAATCAAACTACAAAAGATTATAAAGCAATATTGCGCATATAAGTGTGATAACACTTATTATTTTGTAAGCGTAAGTAGGACTACGCTCGACTACCTACTACCCTTCTACCCTAATATGTGTCATCCACAAACCTCTATATAAGGTTTTGTCCTCAGTAAGTTGCATCTGCGCCATATCCTATCTAATCACCTCTCCCCAATACTTCTTTGGCCTACTTCTACCAATCCTGAACCCGTCCATAGTCAATCTCTCACACCTCCGTACTGGGGCATCTGTGTCTCTCCTCTGCACATGCTCGAACCATCTCAACCTCCCTTCCCGCATCGTATCCTCTATCGAGGCCACTCCCACTTTATCCCGGATATCATCATTTCTAATCCTATTTCTCCTTGTAATCCCACATATCCATCTCAGCATCCCCACCTCCACAACTTTCATCTTTTGTATGTGCGAAGTCTTGACTGGCCAACACTCTGCCTCATACAACATAGTCGGTCTAACCACCACCCTATAGAACTTGCCTTTAAGTTTTGGTGGCACCTTTTTATCGCACAAGACTCCAGATGGGAGCCTCCATTTCATCCACCCTGCCCTAATACGATATGTGACATCATCATCAATCTCTTCATTCCCTTGGATAATAGACCCTAGGTACTTGAATCTTCCTTTATTTGGAATGACCTGAGTACCAAGCCTTACCTCCACGCCTGTCTCAGGGTCGCTCTCGTTGCTGAACTTGCACTCCAAATATTCAGTATTGGTCATACTCAACCTGAATCCTTTAGACTCCACAGTCTGTCTCCAAACCTTTAGCTTGGCGTTCACTCCGCAACGAGTCTCATCAATCAGGACTATGTCGTCTGTGAATAACATACACCATGGTACCTCCATTTGGATTTGTTGCGTCAGTCCATCCATCACTAAGGCAAATAGGAATGGGCTAAGAGCTAATTCCTGGTGCAGCCCCATCATCACTGTAAAGTGCTCAGAGTCTCCTCCTACTGTCCGTACCCTAGTCTCGGCTCCATCATACATATCATTGATCACCCTAATGTACGCTACAGGTACACCTCTAACCTCCAAACATCTCCATAGAACCTCCATAGGAACTTTGTCGTATGCCTCTCGAGGTCGATGAAAAACATATGTAAATCTCTCTTCTTTTCCATATACTGCTCCAATAACCTCCTAATAAGATGAATGACTTTAGTAGTCGAACGCCCCATCATGAATCCAAACTGGTTCTAAAAAATAGACACACCTATCCTCACCCTCATCTATACGCCCCTTTCCCAAACTTTCATAGTGTGACTGAGCAGCTTGATACCCCTATAGTTGTTGCAACTCTGGATATCACCTTTGTTTTTGTACAAGGGAATCATTGTACTCCACCTTTATTCTTCAGACATTTTTGCCGTCTTAAAAATGACGTTAAACAACTCAGTCATCCATTCCAAACCTGCTCTGCCTACACTCTTCCAAAATTCAACAGGGATTTCATCAGGCTCGGTCGCTCGTCCCCTGCGCATCCTGCGAACAACACCCTTAACCTCATCAACCTTAATGCTTCTACAATACCTAAAATCCCTGTATCTACCAGAATGCTCCAGATCCTCCAGCACAATGTCTCCATCTTTTTTTTCGTTCAAGAGTTTATGGAAGTAAGACTGCCACCTCCGTCTAATATGCGCTTCCTCCACCAGTACTTTGTCGTCCTCGTCCTTGATGCACCTCACGTGATCCAAGTCACGTGCCTTCCTCTCCCTTGCGTTGGTTAGTCTGTACAACTTCTTATCCCCGTCTTTCTCCTGTAATTCCATATACATTCGTTCAAAAGCCGTCATTTTCGCCGCCATTTTAAACTCACAAATTCAAAATTCTAATTTCGCACATGTTATTTACTTTATTTTGTCTATCAATACGAAAGCATTCCAACCGAAGTTGGTTAGCCTAAGTTTTCATCTATCATCATATGACAGTTTAAATGGGCGTCAAGGTTGGGAGGGGAGAGGGGATCTAACCAATTCAGAGCGGATTTATGGATTCCTATAGTGACCTCAAGTTAATACTATAATAATAATTGGGTTCTTAGTATATATATATATATATATATAGGTTGGGAGGGGAGAGGGGATCTAACTAATTCATAGCGGATTTATGGATTCCTATAACGACATCAAGTTAATACTATAATAATAATTGAGTTCTTAATATATATATATATATATATATATATAAAATCCTGAAAAAATTATTGATTCATTTGAACCCATATCCGCCCCTGCTAATTATAATTATAGGCTCTCATAATAGGGCTCAAAGATCCGCACACGACCTAAAATCATTAGGAAAACAACACAAAATACCCCTAATATGCAAAATATTTATCCGCCCATGTCCCCTCTTAAACTAATTTTGCTTTCACCCAGCTGGTAAAAAATATTTACCTGAATACCCCTGCCCCAAAACCATTTCTCCATGAAATCATCGCAGTATATTCATGATGGTATTATGGAGAAATAAGAGAAAGACTGAAATTGTCCTCAATGATACTATCTCAGTATATTTATATCCATGATGGTATCATGGAGGACTAAGAGAATGTCACATTGAAGGACTGAAGCAGTTCTCTATAAATACTACACTCGTTACTTCATAGAGTAGATTTTAATGACTGATGAATTGAGAGTAAATCTCTTGTTAGCTACTTTGTAGTGTTAGCTAGATTAGTGTTAGATTAGAGTGATAACATAATTAGGATGGATTCCTTAATTGTCTATTGAACTTTTTCATGATTCTCACATGAGATCACTCACTTGTGGAATCATCTTTATAGTATAGTTGCTTTTATAGATTAATCTTTAAGAGATCTTTGGTTTAATATACCTTTGGTTGTCTATGCTTTGATTGATGTTTTATTTGGTTTATTCCATTGAGGTCTAAGCTTTAATATAGTTTAGGTTGCCTTGGATGCCATTGATTGTGTCAATCTTCTATCCTTTAATTTCCGCATTTGAATCCTAGAGTTTCGCTTTAGGAATCGTATCAATAACAGGGACAAATCATGCCAATTCGACAAAATTTGTGAACAATTTAACAAAATAGGTGCAGATAACACAAAATCATGTCAATTCAACTAGATTTTGTGAATAATTGATGAAGCACCAAGTGTTTTCAATTCGGTAGGACTTCATATGGAACCTCAAAATACGCTTGTAAAGCGTTACAAGCTAAGTAAATCATGACAATAAGGAAGACTTCAAATTTTACAACACACATTGTAACTAGTTACAAGTAAACCTTGACAATTCGGTACAACTGGAACCTCAAAATACGCTTGTAAAGCATTACAAGCTAAGTAAATCATGAAAATAGGGCAAAACTTCAAATTTTACAACACATTGTAAGTAGTTACAAGTAAGCCTTGACAATTCGATAGGATTGATGAATAATTGAACAACTCAGACTAATCTTGCCAATCCGGTGGGACTTCAAAGTAATTTACCAACACAGATTGTAAACAAAGTAAGTCTTGACAATCCACACTACAAGAAATCAAATTTTTGTAACGACATTTAGTGGCGACCGTTTTTATAACAAAAAAAGTTAAACTTTTTGTAGCCACATTAGTATTCGTTAAAAGGTAAACTTTTTGTGGCTATAATTAGGTTGCCTCTAATGTTTTGCGACTAAAAATGAATTTTCCATTCCCTTCAATAACAAATTTTGACCCCAAATTTTTGTGGCAACTTATAAATAGTCGCCCCTAAATGACTTTTTGTGGTAGGATTTCAAGGCAACTTTTTTTGCTTGAGTTTGAACGCGAGAATGTAAAGAAAGATTGAACGCGTATTTTAGTCTACGTTTATTATATTAAACCTAAAACGGCTATTTTTACACAATTGTCAGGGGGACAAAATCTAAATAGAGGCGCGAAAATATTATATTTGTGCAAATCAACCGTTCATCAACCATATTTATTTGCTCGTTTTATAAAATCTGATAATTAAGTTTAAGTCCACAAATAGGATAGTTTCCAACAGGAGAAACAACGCAGGTTATTCATAGTCTAATTATCGTGCGAAGACAGGGTTTATGTACCATTATTTAGTGTATACCGGGGCCAAATGACGGATTTACTAGCTAGTGATACTTCATATATAATGACTTAAAATTTTGGATATGCATCTAGTGGTATTTAATTACTTTTTTTTGTTTCCTTTCTAGTGTGCTTTCATGTTCGAAAGAATATTTTTTGTTCATAGTGACACATTCTTTTACTGATCAGGACAAGATATACTAGCCATATACCTGTAACCAGTAATATAGCTTTGCCTCACTAAATTTGGCTTGAAGTTAAAGATAGGTGGGTCTTTTTATGACAAAATAGTAGTACAACCTTAATTAAGTGATATTGTAGTGGTGGGCAGCGTTTAAGTGAGGACCCTAGCAGCATGACAAATTAATCACAAGAATTAGAGTGATTGATAAGAACACTCACGTTAATTAATGATTATGTAGGCGTTTGGTGGAAAAGGTTAGAAGGGAAAAGAAGGAGAGAAAAATAATCTAAAGACATTTGGGTAATAATTAGACAAAAGCATGTTTAGGCTTTTTATGATCCATGCCGTGAGTGGTGGGGAAGAAGTGAGTGGGTTTTTCTTTTAACTATTTTCTTTTTCAATTTTGTTTTTGTTTTTTTCACCCTGTGATTATACTCGCATGGAAGCCCAATTAATCCGTATTTGCATAGTGTAAGAGGGGGAATACTCCCTATTAGGACTTCTTTCGAATTTAGGACTTGTACTTGAGACCGCTAATTAAAGATAGAGAAATTCTATTCATTTCATTGAACAACAAATTTAATTTTCTTTATTGTGTACTATAGCGTAGTTGAGAATGTGAATCCTAATAATATAGGAGATTTTTTGAGTGTTCTATAAGTTTTGCATCATGCTCCCATCTCAATTTTCTTTCTTTTCTCTCTTTTTTTTTGTTTTTCATTTTCAATTGTTATTTCACTTTCTTTATTGTCGAGGAAACAAGAAAGTAGGTCAACCTTCACATCTTAAGAATTCAAAAGTAGTACTCTTGTTTGATTATTTATAGTTATTGTTAGGCATAGGACCATTTCACACAAGTAGATTCTTTTGCTTTTCGAGTACTCCGAGTCGAGATTCTTGAAAATACAGGTGAATTATTTAAAGATACTGAAAGTGAATTTAAAAGACTGTATGGAAGTTATTTTCCAAAAAAATATTTTTCATGATTCTAGTGTTTGATTGACATAAAATATTTTTCATCTGACGGATGCTATTTTTCCTACAACTTTCTAAACATTAAATTTCATATTACTTGCTTTAACCAACACCTCAACATTAATTTCCAGTATTTAAAAAATTCGCCAATATGCTACCTTTGCTAATATTATTATTAATCTTTGATATATTACATTAATTTCCAGTACTTAAAAAATTCTCCAATATGCTACCTTTGCTAATATTATTATTAATATTTAATATATACATTTCTGAAAACATTTCGACTCACAAACCGAACACTGAACAACAGTTTTCAAGAAACCATTTTTATATTTTCATTGAAAAATGCCTTCCGTCAGATCAAATACTTCTATATCCACTATTTTTTTAATATCAATGAGTATGAACTACAAATTTGAAATAAATATATTTGTATACAATAATAAGTTGAAGATAAAGGGTGTGTTTGGTACGAAGGAAAATGTTTTTCATGGAAAGTATTTTCTTGGAAAATAACTGGATTTTTTTACTTATTTTATAGTGTTTGATAAACAAACAAAAAGATAATATTCCAATAGCATTTATATGCAATCTAACATAACACAATGAGGTGGGCACGGTGTGGGGAGTGGGCGTTCGGGGTGGTGAGGGGTGGCATGGTCAAGACACTACAAGAAAGTATAGAATTGACAACAAAACTTTAGCAACAATAAATATATTGTTGCTAAAAATGTAAATGACAACAAAAAAATAACTTGTTGCCAAATTTTTCCGCATAAGAGGTTATTGCAACGGCATGCAACAACTTTTGTTGTTGCGGAAAATACTTTTGACAATAATATCCAGCATATGTCAACAAAAAATGTTGTTAGAAAACGCCTCTTCTTGTAGTGAGGGGTTGGGGTTGGGGGAGTTGAGTGGGCGGAGAGATGACAATAAACTTGGAATGTCACTTATGAACTTTGTTTTCCCTACTTTCATTAGCAAAGTCATTTTCTTTATTTTAAAAAAATATTTTTCTAGAGAAAATATTTTTCAAAATATGTTGATCAATGAAAAAATTGAAAAATATTTTCGTGAGTACCAAACACACCCAAATACTGTGAGCTGACACCACATCTAGTTGAGAGTTGAGACCAACTTTTCACATTGTTGCCCATGAAATTGCTCGTGTACGAGGTTTTTTTTTTAATTGAATAATTTACTGATTTATTTATTTTCGAGGTTGGCTATATTTTACTAGTGTCCCTTACAAATTACTCCAATATGATATATAACATTCCTCACCCTTCTATTTGTTTTTGTGGGTGCTTTTGAGATAGATCTATAGCTTTTTTTACTTTGGTCCCAGCATAAAGATACTTTTTTCCTTTATGATAATAAGTTACTAATAACGTAGTAAATAAAATTTACTCTTAATGGGATGAAATATTTAGACATGAATTACCTCTAAACTTGCTCAATCAATTTCTCAGTAAAATATTAGTCCCGCTTGATGTTTACGCAAAATTATATTAATTATTTATAAATAAGTAGTTTAATATAGTAAAAATATATATTAATTAAGTAAAATTTTTTTATGTACAAACATATTATTTATTTATTGAATTGGCGGAAACATTAAATGTCAGTAAGTTTTCTCCTCCGCCGATAAAACATCCGAGAAATGAAGAGATAAAACTTATTTTCCTTTTGTCTCTTTTTTTTGGTCAAATTGACGACATTTTCTAAAATTTCTTATCTTTTTATATTTTAAAAAATAAAGAGTTATTTTCATAAAAACGTTGCTTTTGGAGGGCACATGAATTCGATGTGAATCTAGACATCTTCTTTTTCTTTTTGCTTTCAATTTGTCGACTTTTATGAAAAAATAAAATATTTTTTTAAAGAAAGAGTCATTTTCATAGAAACGTTGCTTGTAAACATTAAGCGTCGATCTTCTGTATTTAAATATTTTTAAGCTCAAATTCTTCTATGATATAAATAGAATATTTCATTCTAATTAGCTTGTAGGCCATTAGGTCGCGGAGATTTATATGATTACATTTGCTCTTTTGACCCACAAACTGATGTTATTACAGGTGTCTGTGGGCCAAGATAAGATTGATTTAAAATCAAATTATACGTGTTTTCTTTTTCTCCTTTTATGCTTTCTTCTATAGAGAATATTTTTCTTCTTCTTAACTTTAATTAGCACTTTGTTTAGTGCAACTTCATACTCGGAAGATATGTTGTGGGGAACATTGACTCACATGCCTAAAGTTCATTTTGGGGCACTTTATTTTCTAGTCTTGGAAGTGAAGACAATTCCCATCAAATCATCCACCATTAACCTTCTATGTCCAGCATCAAGCCAAGATATTGGGTATACCAATTTGTATATGCATGTTGTCACCAGAGGTGATAAACTTAACTCATAAAAGTATAACTCACCTAATCCATTTAAGTTTGGACGGGTCAATATTAATTCCATCAATTTCAGTTCAATTCATTTTAATCCATTAAAGTTTGGGCTAATATCTAGCCTAAATTGATCAATGAGAAATCTATTAAAATATATATATATATATATATATATATATATATATATATTGGAACTTATTATGGTTGGAATCTAGGATAAGCAAAACGATACGTATGTCGTTTAGTTAGAATCGCCTAAGTGGATTTAGAACTTACATAAATGTGAAATAAAAAATAGACGGTTGTTTGAGATAAAACAGATTGATCTTAAACACTAAATTCTGAGAATAAAAAGGTTGATTTTTTACTAAGTGTAAGAAATTGATTTTAGATTTTGAAATATGACTTGGACTGCATAATTCAATTTGAACCTAAGTGTAAACATTTTGTTTAAATCAATAGTTCGGGCAGAGCTCAAATAGGATAAATGATTTTGGACAACTTAAAACACCTATCTTGGACTTGAATTAAGGTAAAGGTTTTGGAATATTAGAATATGATTTTGACTTGGGCTATGGCATGCTAAAATAATAAGGACTATTTTTTCATATTATTGACGTAAAACCAAACTTGAAATTTCAAAAGAAACTATACCACTTTTTGATTTGAAAAAGGTTTTAAACTCAAAGATGCAAGTGTGAAAATTAACCAATTAAGTTGGACTAAATGTAGAGTTCTACTCAAATTCGCATTTGAGTGTTCTTAGTCCGAAAATTAAATTGATCAAACATCTTATGCATACCATTTTGGCGGAAGTTTTAAACTCTGTGTTTGAAAGAAAACCTTGAGTTTTTGAATATGTGAAAATGACAATTACTTTGCAGATTTTTTAAACACTAAAGCAATTTAAATTATTTTTAAAGCATGGTATAGACCCCGTAGGTCAACTGTATTCTACGGATATTTAATATCGGGGTGCTAACACCTTCCTCTGGAGATCACCAGAACTCTTACCTTGCTCTGGTTTAGATAGAATTTTTCAAAGGAATTTGACTAAACCCTTTCACACTGGTTTTCCTTATTTACCTATAACTTAGGTGTCGACTCTAAATACATTATCCAATTTATGGCACCATCCAAATTCTTAGTAGATCTTTGTACTCTAACCCGTACGAAAAAGTAAACCGTAACAGGGCTACGACTTCAACCCACTTAGACACATAATCAACCGCCACAAATATATATTTGTTGCCAAATGAACTCAAGAATTACCTCATGAAGTATATTCCACACACATCAAACAATTTCACGTCAAAGATGGCAGACATAAACAACTCATGCCTTCTAGAGACATTACCTCCCCTTTGACATTGGTCACAATGCTTCACAAACTCATGCGAATCCTTGTAGATTTTTGGCCAATAAAAGTTACGTTGAAATTTTTTGTAGGCCATGCATTTACTAGCATGATGATCCCCAATTGGTGAAGTATGACATCCTTTTATGATAGGCAACGTCTCAACTTCGGGCACACATCTTCAAATCATGTTGTCGGCACAAATCCGGATCAGATAAAGTTCATCCCAATAGTAATGTCGGGAGTCTCTCAAGAATTTCTTCTTTTGGTGAGAGTTTAGATGATCTAGCATGATTCCACTTACCAAATAGTTAGCGAAATTGGCATACCAAGGGATGAGATCTTGAGATGATACAAACACTTGCTCATCCGGAGAGGCATCATTGATCTCCAATTCATTCTTTAGCCTTCCGACCTCTTCAATCCTTGAAAAATGGTCCGCTACTTGATTCTCACAACCCTGCCGATCTTTTATCTTAATATCAAACTCATGTAGAAGGAGTACCCACTTAATCAAGTGTGGCTTCACGTCCTTGTTTGCCATTAAATATCGGAGGGATGCATGATCGGAATATACCACTAGTTTAGAACCCCATACGTAAGACCAGAACTTTTCGAAAACAGAGACAATGTCTAGCAACTCTTGCTCCATCACTGTATAATTCTTTTGAGCTTCATTGAGTGATCTGCTTGCATAGTAGATTTGGTGAAGGGTTTTGCCACACCTTTGACCCAAAATAGCTACTCCACTTGCATCACACATCAATTCGAACGGAAGATCTCAATTATCGAAGCTAAAACCAATTTCTCTTTAAAATCCTAAAAATCTTTAGGGCATGCTTCATTAAACTCAAATTTAGCATCTTTTTCTAGGAGCTTGCACATTGGGCTAGTGATCTTTGAAAGTCCTAGATGAATCTTATATAGAACCCGGCATGCCTCAAGAAACTTCGGATACCCTTGACGGTTGTTGGAGGAGGCAACTTGGCTCTTACTTTGATTTTGGCCTTGTCTACTTCAATACCATTCTTGAAAATTTTGTGACCAAGGACTATACCTTTCGTGACCATGAAGTGACACTTCTCCCAATTCAAGACCAAATTGGTCTCTTCACGTCTTCTCAATACTAGGGAGAGATTCTCCAAGTAAACTTCAAAGGACTCAGCAACCACGGAGAAGTTATCCATGAATACCTCCATAATATTTTCCACTAAATCATCAAAAATTTCCATTATGAAATGTTGGAAGGTGGCGGGAGAATTGTAAAGACCAAAAGGCATCATTCGAAAGAAAAATGTACCATATACACAAGTGAATGTGGCATTTTCTTGGTCTTTTGAGGCTATTTTGATTTGATTGTAGCCCGAGTACTCATCCAAGAAGCAATAATAATATCTTTTCGCTAACCTATCAAGTATTTGATCAATGAAAGATAGGGGAAATGATCATTCTTTGTAGCACTATTCAACTTTTGATAGTCCATGCAAACTCTCCATCCAATTACCGTACTCATTGGTATCAACTAATTTTTATCATTAGGGACCACCATGATCCCTCATTTCTTTGGTACACATTGCACGGGGCTTATCCATGCACTATCGGAAATGGGGTACACTACCCCAACATCTAACCAATTAATAATTTCTTTCTTGACAACCGCTTGCATTGAGGGGTTTAACCTCATTTGATGCTCAACACTCGGGGTACTATTCTCTTCGAGATGAATTCGATGAGTATACACACTTGGACTTATCCCTCAAATGTCCACAATAGTCCACTCGATTGCTCTTCTATAAGTTCTCAATTTCAACAATAGTGCTTTCACTTGCCTTTCATTAAGATTTGATGAGATAATAACCGGCAAAGAGTCATTTAGCCCAAGAAACTTGTACTCTAAATGACTTAGAAGTGGCTTGAGCTCAAGGGTTGATGGTTACTCAATAGAAGGCCTGGGAGGAGGGACTCCACGATTTTCCTAGTCCAAGGCCAAACGCCTACGAGCATAAGAATAGGACCTTTGGCCCTCAAGTGCAAGCATGGTCTCCCCTATCCCGTAAACTACCTCATCATCATGGTTTAACAACACCGCCGTCAAAGCCCCTTCAATGACATCAACCTCGACATTCAGCTCTACCTCATCATCAATCACATCACTCATCGAAATCACCCCCATGTCCATAGATTATTTCATGGATTTGCACACATGGAAAATAACTTCTTCATCATTCATATGAAACTTCAACTCTCCATATCACATATTTCTCTCCCCATCACTAAGAATGTCCATCCCAAGATTATGGGAACATCATAGTCAACCACACAATCCAATATCATGAAGTCAGCGGGGAAGATAAATTTATCAACTTTCACAAGAACATCATATGTGATCCTCATTAGCCTCTTCACCATCCTATCCGCCATGAGCAATCTCATACTTGTAGTTCAGGAATTACCCAATCCTAACTTTTAGAAAATAGTGAATGACATCAAGTTGATGCATGCTTCAAGGTCTCAAAGGGCCTTTGCGAATTGGTACACTTCAATGGTGCGCGGAATAATGAAAGCACTGAGATCCTCTTGCTTCTTCATAATGGAGCTAGAAATGATGGCGCTAAATTAGTGCGTAACATCCACCGTCTCAAAACTCACCCTTTTCTTCTTTGTGATCAAATCCTTTATAAAACCCCGACATTTTTTCCAAGGCTTCAACAAGTGAAATATTGACTGATAATTACTTTAGCGTCTCCAAGAACTTATTGAACTTTCCGTCTTCAATTCTCTTGGCAAATCTTTGTGGAAAGGGATGAGGAGACCTTGGAATATGCTTTAAGGCTTTTGGAGCCTCTTGTTCTTTGTCATTCCCTTATTCACTTTCAAGAACCTTTTCTTTCTCAATAATCTTTTCTTCAATTAAGACAAAATCATCCACCATCTTGTCATCACTCTTCTTCGGCTTTTTAATTGCGATCAACCTTTCATCTACCACATCCATCGGCATATTCGGCTCCAACACTTTCTCACTTCTAGTAAAAATAGCTAGACAATGAGATACCTCTCTCCCTTCAGTTCTTGGATTGGCCATCATATCACTAGGAAGGGTCCCATTTTGCTTTGGGTTTAGCGTGGAAGCGATTTGGCCCAATTAGCTCTCTAGTTGCTTGATAGATATTGAATGTGAGGATACAAGATTGTTGAGCTCCTTTATATTGGCCTCGAACTTGTCTTGATTTTTCAACACCCTAGATATCATCTCTTCAAGTTTTGAACTAGCGGGATCGCTAGTAGACTCACGATTGTGATAAAGAGTGGATTAGGTAGGTTTTTGGTAAGCTTGCCCCCTTGGTGGAACATACGGATTGGAGATTCAGTTTTGGTACCCATTATTGTTGTTCTCTTTCCATCCCCCTTCATCCATCTCTCTCCATCCCCATTCATTTATATCTCTCTCCAATTAAAGCTGTCTTGGTCATTTCTCCAAACTTGATTCCCTCATTGATTACTAGATCGCCATGATTGGCCCGATCCTTGGTAATTAGGGCAGAAAACTCCCCTTGCACATTGTTCATAAAGTTCACATCTTCTTCATTTTCATTGTACCCTTCATGATCATAGGGTACTATCTCGGTTGCACTTTGAGTGGGACCCATACTATTAAGCGCATTCACTTTTTGGGTTCCTTTTCCATCACATGTTTGGTAAGGACCGCCATTTGAGACATCAATTGTGCCATGGTCTCATCCCTCTCTTCTTACTTATTCAACGTCTCTCTACACAAAACCTTAGAGGGACCAACCCCAACTACCTCCGACGATTTTGTATGCCAAACATGGTTTGTCTTTGTTAGCTTATCAAGAAGCTCACTCACCACGGTAAACAAATTATCCATCAACGTACCCTTTGCTATGTTGTTGGCCACCGACTTGTTGACCGAATAGAGTGCCCGATAAAATGTTTGGCGCAAGACATCATCTCTCAACCTATAATTATAGCATTATTTGAGCTTCTTTTTTAACCTTTACCATACTTCATGCAAGGCCTCACCCAGCAATTGACGTAATGCCAAGATTTTATCTCGGAGTTGGTGCACATTAGCCAGCGGGAAGAACCTCTCAAGGAATGCCTCCACTAACTCGGTCTATGTAGTGATGGACTCGGAAGGCAAGTCATCCAACCAAATAGTAGCCTCCCCTGTTAGAGAGAAGGGGAAGAGCCTTAGTGTCACGTCTTCTTTAGACACGTTGGGATGATGGAATGCAATGCACACCTCATTACAGTTCCTCAAGTGCCTATTCGGATTGTCGGATACCGATCCTCCAAATAGGCCTTTGTTTTTAGCATGTGGAACATGGTGGAAGTATGTGGAAACTTGCATTCCCCGGAATTTGGGGTGGCCGAATGGCATTAGAAAATGTGGCCATCTCTTTGTTTTCCTCATCACCGGATAACTCCACCATAGCACCTACAACACAAAAACAACAAGTAAACGTAAATTTAAAAATAAAGTTCTTAGCAAAGTAATAATACTACAAATAGAAAATTTCAAGACCGTATTCTCCGGCAACGATGCCAAAATTTGATCTCGCCCAAATTACACCTTAATAAGGTATAACACGGCCATTGTCAAATATAGTAACCCAACTAGACTAGGGTCGAATCCCACAAGGAATACAATGAGAAATTACACTATTCGCTTTGTATTATGGCTTTACTAATTACTTTACTTTTATGGTAACCAACTTTATTTATTTGTTTGTTTCAACTATTCAAGTTATCAAGTTAATTAATGGTTGATGTATCAAGTAATTTGAAGTGTTAGGGTTGTGACTTAATGCATGACAGTGGTGTTGGGTTCGGCTGAAGTGGGTGTAATTAGTGTGGTATGAGCAATGGAGACTAATATCTAGGTGGGGATTTCTTAATTGACCCACCTAATTTCACTTTAAAGTGTGATATTTATGAACACCCATTATTACCCTTAGTTGATTCCCTTCTAATTAAAGTTGGGAATCATTAAATGAGGTTTAAAGCCTCAAGTCCTAATCAACATACCCCTTTCCTAAACTCTATTTCCTTTTTCAAGTTTGACTAGAGACAATAGGTATTAAAGAGGTGTTTGCAATCAACCCCTAAACATTGAGAGTGAGGGATAGTTGAATGCCACATTAATACACTCATTTCATATTTTATGAACCACTCTAACTATCACATTCATCATCTAATCACAACCTCAATCTAAGTCTAGCCACTCATGTCAAATAATAAATGTACAACAAAATAATAAATAAAGGAAGACATAATAAACATAAAAGTTAAAATGATGTTTTGATTAAAAAAAATACTTATCTTTTACACAATGGACCAAGATGAACACTAGGAGTCTTTTGAATAAAGCACTAAAGATGAACATTATTTTTGTCTCATCAAGACAAGACACCACAAAGAATAAAGTAAAATGTGGCTAGAAATATGTGGTACAAGATGTCAAATCAGAAAACTCTAGGTGGTATATATAGGGACCCAATTTTTGCACTACACGAAATTACAAAAATACCACCGCCTGACCACTATGAGATCACAGAATAGGTATGCGGTCCACAAGAAGGCCTAGGGTTCGCAGAGTAGTTTCTTGTCTGGAACTGCGGTCCAAATTGAATTGCGATCAACAGAAGTGTCTTGAGACTTTGCAATTTGAGTTGGACTTGAACTAAAGCAGTGGTTCATAGACCGAATTACGGTGCGTAGAATGGATGTGCGGATCACAAATTGGATCGCACTTCGGGGCTACAGAATTCTTTCTCTCACTGTCAATTTCTGTGACTTGGCTACCATTCTGCGGTATGTAGTCTGGTTCTGCGATCCACAGAAGTGGTCTTCTCAACACTTCTTCCCTTTTTCAGCATTTTTGTCCATATTTCAGCATATTTCTCCACTTTTGGGGTCCCAATAGAAAAATCTTACAAAAACTAAAACAACATAAGAAACATCTACTACAAATGCATAAAGGACAACAATAATCTATGAAATTGGTATCAAATGTGCCGTAATTTCTCGGTACATCAATGATTGTTTGTGAGACATGTGGATCTTTCTCTTAGTTGATAAGAAAGAAGTGTCCCAAACCTTGAAAAATTTGTTCGCTCTTGTGGAAAAGCAGTTCAGAAAAAGGGTGAAGATAGTTAGAAATGATAATGGAATTGAGTTCACGTGTATGAAGACTTACTTCTTCAAATATGGAATTATGTTTCAAACATCTTGCATCAGGATACCTCATCAGAATGGAAGAGTCGAAAGAAAACACTGTCACATTCTTAACGTGGCGTGAGCATTGAGATTTTAGGACCATCTTGCGATTAAATTATTGAGAGAATGTATTTTAACTGCGGGGTATTTGATCAATAAAAAACTGTCTTTGGTTTTAAATGGAAAACCCCCCTATGAAATTTTGTATGGGAATATGCCCCAATATGATCATTTAAGGGTGATAGGGTCACTATGCTATGCACCACATAAAGGAATGAATAATGGACAAGTTTGAGAGTCTGAGTCATAGGTGTGTCTTCTTGGGATACACTTACGGAAAGAAGGATTGAAGATTGTATGACTTAGAGAACGACAATATTTGATCTCAAAAGATGTGGATTTTTACATGTCTAAGTTCCATTTTGCCGTAAGACTGGACAACTTAACTGACAACATAGAAGCAATATCGAACGGAGGAGAATCTCCAGAACAAAGTTGTGTTAACGGGAACGAAATGGAGGGATGAATCAACTTCGAAGAAGATAAGACTAATAATATAGGTACGAACGAAACTCAAATGGATGGAGTACGAACACCGGATGCCAAACCTATGGATCAACAAGATTTAGATCGGACGGAGGCCGATCTAGATATAGATAACATGGAGGAAGTACATCTGTAAGATATATTACCAATGAAATGCACCCGAATGAAAAACTGGGTCGAGGTAAATGTCAAAAGCTTTAATCAATCAGGCTATGCGACTACATCACTCAACCTTTACGGAAATAAAGTCCATCAACTCATTCGCCCGATCATCAGCAATCCTGCGGTGCACCTTATCCTCAAGCTAACTATATATCATGTGATAATTATTTCTGACAACACCATAGATTCCTTTAAGCAATTACCACATGAATCAAACTAACAACTTTTTCGAAGGTAATGAAAAAATAACATTCGAAAGTAGCCATACGGTAAGAGATTCAAGCATTGGAGGATAGTAAAATATGAACACTAGAAACTTTGCCACCAGATAAGAAAGCACTCGGATGTAGACGAGTGTACAAAATTAAGTACAACTCTGAAGGCACAATCGAGTAATATAAAGCTCGTTTGGTCACCTTCAAAAATAAACAGAAGGAATGAATTGACTACAATAAAACTTTTGCTCTGGTTGCTAAGGTAGTAACTATTCAGACCTTCCTAGTTGTTGCGGCTGCACGGAATTGGGAGTTACGTCAGATGGATGTGCATAATGCTTTTTTACACGGTGAGCTTACGAAGAACGTTTATATGAAATTGCCACCGGGATTTCGTGTTTCAAATCTAGGGCAAGTATGTCGACTTCAGAAAACTTTTCATGGTTTGAAGCAAGCTCCAAGGTGTTGGTTTGCGAAATTTTCAAGTGCTTTGATGAAATATGGGCTCAAACAGGCGTACTCTAATTATTCTCTATTCACTATGCCCCACGGAGGTATGCAACTTAAAGTCTTAGTCTATGTGGATGAATTGATTATCTCCATAAATGACCATAGTGTCATTGAATGATTCAAACACTATCTCTGCACCTGTTTTCACATGAAGGATTTGGGCCCTCTGAAGTACTTTCTGAGAGTTGAAGTTGCACGTAGACCAACTAGGTTATTTCTCTGTCAACGAAAATAGTCTTGGATAAAATTCCTTAGTCCGGTTTACTGGGAGCTAAACCAATCAATACTCATATGGAATAAAATTACGATTTGGCGTTGGGCAAAGGAGATACTTTAGGAGATCCAGAACCATACATGCGTCTGGTTGGTAGACTAATATATCTCAGTTTCACGAGACCTGAGTTGTCGTATTGCATGCATATTCTGTCCTAATTCATGCAATAACCAAAGGAAGCACATACAACTCTTTGTGTGGTGCGGTACTTGAAGAAGAATCTAGGATAAGGCATTGGGATGAGAAAAGATTGTGATCTCCAGTTGTACGGATACTGTGATTCAGACTAGGCCGGATGTCCATTGACTCGAAAATCACTTACCAGTTGGTTTATATCCCTCAGAAATTCACCCGTATCATGAAAAATGAAGAAACAACACATTGTCTTTCGCTCATCAACAAATGCGGAATATCAGTCAATATCAATGACTGTCTGTGAGTTGAAATGGTTAAAGTGAATTTTACATAGTTTGGGTGTTGAACATAAATCTCCAGTGAAAATGTATTGTGATCGTCAAGCAACATTGTATATTGCGCGAAATCCGGTGTTTCATGAACGGACTAAACACATTGAAGTCGACTATCACTATGTCCAGAACGCGCTCCAATCCAGAATAATATTTTCCAGTCATGTGTCAACCAGTGAGCAATTGACCGATGTGTTTACAAAGGCTTTAGGCAAATCACAATATGAACATTTACTTGGTAAGTTGGGCATTCGTGACCCTCATGCTCCAACTCGAGGGGGTATTAGAATAGATTAGGTCTATTTATGTTAATATAGGATTTGATAATTATGGTAATATATGATTTGTAGTCCTATTATAATAGGGTTACCCTTAACCTTATTAGACTAGGAAAAAGAGGATCTTATCTCTATATAAGGAGGTCATTATGATGAATGAAAAACAGAAAGAATTCTCCCATTATTCTTTCTCTTTAAATTCTCGGCCTTGTCTCGATTTTAACAATTTACATATTTCAGAATCACGTGAAAAGTACTACTATTGAGTTATCATATTTGTTCAAAATATTTTACAACGTTTGACAAAATTATAATCAAAGAAAAATAGTTTGGCTTTCCGAATAATAATAGTGTTACGTAAAATTCACAAATAGACTGTATTAATTATACTCTCATGTATTTACAATTTCAAGATTCCCTAGGGAGACCATAGATCTGCCCTTCGTAAAAGAGAATTGTGCATGAACTCAACGACAATAATTCTTCTTATATTGGAAATAAAGGAATTATGAGCATAAAGTAATTGGCATGGCGTGAGATCGATCAACACATATTTTAAGACATCAAGCGCGGAATATTACACCATTCGTTCTATTTTATGGGAAGATATTAGAAATATGAGATCAAAACACCTAATTTTTTTAATAGAAAATTCTGACACAAAATTTTCAAGATTTTTATATAAATTTTACATACTTGTAAATTACGTGAAAAACACTATTAAGTCAATATAATTAATAATTGAAATCATAATAAAGAAAATGCTGATTCCCGAATAATAATTATACTCTCTTGGTATTTACAATTTCAAGATTCCCTAGGGACACTATAGATCTGCTCTCTTAAAAGAGAATTGTGCATGAACCCAATGACAATATAGTTGTTCTTAAACTGGAGGTAGTATATAAAATGAAAGAGCATAAAGTAATTGGCATGGTGTGAGATGGATCATAAAAGGTCCACGATCCATAGACAAATATAGATAAAACTTAGAAAACACATTATGCATAATCGATCCCACGTTGGGAAAGTGTGGTTGAATGATTTAGGAAGAACAAGTGTCCATTTGTTAGGTTACAATGACAAGATAGTGCACATGATATAACAATACTTTTATCCACTGTTTCCTTCTTGTAGATCCAGATCTATTTATTTTTTATTTTTTATATCCAGCTTCCCGGCTTACTTCAGACTATTTCTGAATATAGTAGTCCCGATTTCTCAGCGCTACTATCAATAAATCGTGAAATGTGCCTGAATGACCAGGGTTTGAGAACAGAGCAAGTGATATCACCTACAAGGTCTTATCTCAGAAGAGAGCAAATTGCTCCCACCAAGATTCGAACCCACGCTGCAGGCCTCCAGCTGAATTTTAAATTCCCCTCCTTTGTCATCCAACTGTACCCAAGGACGATCCATATCTCTTTTTTGGCCAAAGTTTCTATATTCGTCATCTTTTGTTTCTTTAGCTAAAAATTGCTTTAAAAAACAACTGTTGTTTGTGGTGTAACCTTCTATCCACAGGAACGTCTGAGCTTAATATAATTTGTATACCAACCATGGTTGTGGTGTAGTGGCTAGTACTACTCTATACTTGATCAAGGTTTCGAGTTTGAGCTTCTTGGGTACGGAGTCACCATTGTTAGGGAGTGCTTTGATGTGGGACTACCCGGCACGAATCCGGATTAGTCGGGCCCCAAAGTGGGTACCGGACATCGGATGGTCAGACCAAAATATATATATATATATATATATATATAATTTGTATTTGAGAATTTTCTTCTTTTTAAAATCCAAAATTTACTTATCCGACACTCAAAATTGAAAGAAATAATCCCTTTATTATTTTCATTAATGAAGAGATATATATACATAATATACAATATCTAAATATGAAAAATAAATCTACATTTTCCTAATACAAGACTAATACCTAGTCCTAATATATTACTAATACCACAATTACATTTGTACAAGAATTCTACAAATATGGTAATTTATACCATTAATTTTCGATCCATGGTATACACAGTCAAAATCGTGTATACCTTCTATCACACCCCTGCAGTCATAGCGGGCGGTTGTCGTACCCTGAGACTGTCCCTAAAATCTTCAAACAGAATCAAGGGAGATGTCAGCAATTTGGTACCTTGAAGGGACATGTAAGACACATACTTGTCCACGAGCTACCTTTTCGCGAACAAAGTGAATATCCATCTCGATATATTTAGTGCGATGATGTTGGACTGGATTCTCAAAGAGATAGACTGAACTAACATTATCACAGTAGACCAATGTAGCTTTCTAAATAGGAAACTGAAGCTCTAACGGGAAATTACGTAGCAAACATGACTCATACACCACATTGGCTACCCCTCGATACTCGGTCTCCATACTGGATCACGATAAAGTAGCCTGGAAACATACAATAACCAGAGGTCGGACGTCTTGTATCTGGACATCCACTCCAATCAGCATTTGTATAAGACACGAGAGTAGAGACAAAGGATGGATATAAATGCATTCCATAATTAAGTGTGCCATGTATGTATCATATAATGCGTTTGAGTGCATGCATGTACTCAATCAGCGGATCATGCATAAATAAACACATATGATGTACTGCATAAGTAATATCTGGTCTCGTGAAAGTAGGACACTGAAGAGCCCCTACAAGACTACGATAGTGGTTGGGATCCTCATATGGTGTGCTAGAAGTAGCACTCAGCTTCGTTTTGGTATCAATCAGAGTAGAAGATGACTTACAAGACGACATGCAAGCTCTCTCAATAATCCCAACCGCATACTTCTTCTGTGATAAAATAGACCACCTGCATGACGAGTGACAACTATACCAAAAAAATAACTCAAGGGCCCCAAGTCTTTCATAGCAAATTCTGAACTCAAAAGGGACATGATAGACTTGCGAAAATTATCAGATGAGGCAACCAAAATGATATCATCCACATATAACAGAATGTATGCTAGAGAAGTACCACTATGATATATGAACAAAGAATGATTAGACCTACTGTGAGAAAATCCAATAGTAGACACATAATCTGTAAACATCTTATACCAAGTCCGTGTGGCCTGCTTAAGCCCATACAAGGACTTCTTCACCAAACAAAAATGGAGAGGATAAGTGGGGTCCTTAAAACACAAGGACTGATGCATGTATATTGTCTCTTTAAGATCACCGTGTAAGAAAGCATTTTTCACATCCAGTTGATGAATGAGTCATGCTTTCGAGAGAGCCAGACTAAGCACAGTGCTAATGGTTGCCGGTTTGACCACCGGACTAAATGTCTCTCCACAAATCACGCCAACCTGTTGTGTTTTACCATCATCTACAAGACGGGCCTTATGCCTCTCAAAAGAACCGTCAGAATTTTCTTTATGAGTAAAAATCCACATAGAACGAATAACATTGACACCAGGCAGATGGGACACCAACTCCCACATCTTATATTTAATAAGAGTATTATATTCGTCATCCATGACCATTTTCCAATTCGGGTCATGAAGGGCAGACACTGAGTTACGTGGTAGGGGGTGATATATTGACATTAGAATTAAGATTAAAATGTCATTTTGGTTTTAAAATACCTCATTGGCTATGAGTAACGGGCCCTTGATCCGAAATAGAACTGGACGGGATTTTGGTAATTATCGGGTCGGTAGTGGACTGGACAGTAGGTAGTGGGCCTGCTGGCCCAACAATGGGTGGCTGAAAAAGTGGATGTGGGGAAAAATTATTTGGGCCAGCAAGCAGTGGGTCTGGTGGCAGATTTGAGTCACGGGATAGCTCGGATAAAATGTGGACAATATACGGTGAGCCCATCATCAAAAAATGTATACGAACTAGACACATAATTATACAATTTAGCAAACGGGAATTGGGTTTCATAAAAAATGATATGGCGACTAATTATAATTTTATTAACGGATAAATCAAAACATTGGTAACCACGATGATTAGACGGATAACCTAAAAACACACAAGCGGTAGAACGGGCTTGTAGTTTGTTAATTGGAGTAGACGGGAAAAGCGAATAGCACAAACACCCAAACACCCTAAGATGAAAATACGAGGGATCCTTATTATAAAGAATTTTGAGGGGTGATTGATATGCTAAACATTTGCTAGGGAGTATGTTAAGGAGGTAGGTAGTCATTTGTAATGCATGATGCTAAAAAGACGGAGGTAGTGAAGCATGGACGAGTAAAGTTCGGACAATATTATTAATGGTACGAATATTTATTTCGACCTTCCCTTTTTGGGAGAACGTATGAGGAAAAGAAAAGTGAAAAGATATGACATGAGTGTCACAAAATTCCCGAAATGACCCATTATCATATTCCCTACCATTATCACATTGAATTTTTTTAATTTCCCGTTCAAATTGGGTACGGATGAAAGCTCTAAATTTTAAGAATGTGGAAAAAATTTGAGACTTTTTAGACAAAGGAAAAGTCCACAAAAAATTAGAATAATCATCCAAAAATAAAGCGTAATAACGATGGCTCAAAGAACTCAAAACGGGAGATGTCCATAAATAACTATGAATAATGTCAAAAGGCATCGACTTACTAGAAGTAGAGGCTACAAACGGTAATCTAACATGTTTCCCTAGAGGACAAGAAGGACAAATATGAGTACTACACATACTCTTACAATCCATAAAATTATTATTTTTAAGAGAAGAAATAATAGACGACCCCGGATGACCCAAACGTGTATGCCACAAAGAAGGAGCAAGAGCGGTAAATGTGGAAGGTGTGGCTTGACTCGTGGAAATGCTGGTGGTGGTGATTGGATAAAGCTCACCCTGACTATTACATCTCATTAAAGGTACCACTGTCTTGAAATCCTTTATAGAAAATCCAAAAGGGTCAAAGTTAACAGAAACTCAATTATTGGTTGTGAATTTTTGGACAGCCACCAAATTTTTAATTAAGTGATGGGCATGAAGGACATTTTTAAGAACTAGAGGTGGATGTAGGGGGGAGGGCGGAGGGGATTTGTGTGACCATAACCACGAATTAGAACTGAATTGCCATTACCAATAATTATGCCACGATTTTTGCTCAAATTGAAATAAAATGAGAGATTACCTTGCGCAGATGTCATATGAGAAGTGGCTCCGGTGTCTATGTACCGATTTGCATTCGGAGAATTTAATCCAAGTGTATGCATCACTGCCTCATTATCCGTATGTGTCAGACCAGACATTGGGCCCGCAGCAGCGAAGGCCTGCTGAGGCCGAGGCCCAGCTGGCTGCCTGCGCTGGGAATGCTGGAACTGTGAATTGGGCCTCTGTTGTCCACTGACCCAATTCGTTGGAAAGCCTGGAAAATAAGGAAAAGTCGAGTTGGACCACTGGCCACTAGCCCCACAGCCCCGCGACCACTATGCATTGGCCCAAGTCTGCGGCCAGTGGTGTTGCGGCCCAACTTGCCACCACGTCTGCCCCAGCCACCATCATGACTGCCGTCGCGGTTCTTGCCACCATTTCTTTGATTTCGACCCTTTTTGCCGCCACCGTTTTTGCGGGTTTGGCTAAAATTATTCAAAAATAAGTGAGGGCCATCGGACGTGGCCATCATGAATGAATTAGCTCCGGTAGCCGTCTTCTTAGCCAAGCCGGCCTCTTGTAATGTGAATGGAACGGGCCTGGTAGAACGGTGGAAGATGATTACTCTGACGAAGAAGCGTCCCAACACCATTATAAAGCCGGATAGGCCTACAACTATCTGAAGAATAAGACGATCATTAGTAATGGGCGCACCAACGTTCTTGAGTTGATCCGCCAATTCCTTCAGTCGTTTACAATAGGCTGAGACATTCGAAAAATCCTCCATATGGACATGAGAAAATTCCTGCTCAAGAGTGACCGCACGGGGATTTTTGTTATCTTGGAATATATAACGCACCATATTCCAAGTTTCCATCGACGTGGCATCGGTTCAATACTCGTCTGCAAGAGGTCTGTAGAGATAGTGGAATAAATCCACTAGAGTACCGTAGCATCAAGAGTTGCCCAAAACTCTATTTCATCATCGGTGGTAGGCTTCTTCTCCTTGCCTGTTTTTAGGGGATGATGTGATGAAGGAATCTATGAGAGCGTGCATGAACTTTAAATAATTCTGCCCACATCGTGTATTGGACGTTTTCCATCTCAAGAACAATAGGGATATTGTTCTTGATGTTGGAGACTGTAAGGGCATGATGAAACATGTTCTTTGTGGTAGACATGATGAAAGAACAAGAGGAGAAGTAGAGATTTGGAAGAGAAAAAAAAACAAAAGTTGAAGGGAGGAGGAGGTTGGCTGATGGCCAATGGCAAGTAGGGCAGCGGAATGAGGGATTTTGGAGAAGGAAATTTTTTCCCTAGACTGCTGATACCATGAAATAAATAATCTCTTGATTATTTTCATTAATGAAGAGGTATATTTACATGATATACAATATTTAAATATGGAAAATAAATCTACATTTTTCTAATACAAGACTAATACATAGTCCTAATATAATACTAATACAATAATTATACGTGTACAAGAATTCTACAAATATGATAATTTATACCATTAATTTTCGGTCCATGATATACACGGTCAAAACCGTCTATACCTTCTATAAAAAATTGATGCTATAAAAATTATTTATAACGAAGTGGGGTGGGGGTAAGGGTAAAACACTCATTCTTAAAGGAATTCTCTTTTTCAATCCTTGAACTTGAGACCTTTGATCAATGGTGAAAAGACTCTTTCATTTTCACCACATTCTTTGGTGTATAAAATTTTGTATACGTCAACAACGACATACACAGTATAATCCCACAAGTAAATCTGGGAAAATTTAATATACTTGTAGCTATATAAAGTGTACTCCATTAGTTAATGGAGTAGTATTTTTGGTTTCTCGGTTAGTGATAAATTTTAACCTATTATAATTTGAAATGTGCATTTTTTGGTTTCAAATATTAATCGTTTCACTATTTAATTACTCATGTGTTATGTTAAACTTATAACGTTAACGAAATTTGAGGTTAATCTACTTCTAGAAATGTCAAAATATAACATATTCTCTACATAAAGGGGTCAAAAACACACATTTTAATTAACTGAAGGTTAAATCTGTTGAGTCATATATCACAAGGACTAGAATATGAATTTACTGATAATTTAGGGACCAAAAATGCAATTTTTCTAAAATGTATAACAAAAATGGGTTTCACTAAAAATACTGCTCCCTCCATCCCAATTTATGTGACATCATTTTGACTTGACACATAGTTTAATAAAGAAAGAAAGACTTTTAAAAATGTGTGGTCCAAAACAAATCTTATATAAATGTGTGGTTGTAAATCATCTAATTAAATTAAATTATTTTCAAATATAAAAATATGACATTCTTTTTTATACAGACCAAAAAGGAAATGATGCCACATAAATTGGGACATAGGAAATATATATATCAGCTCCTAGTATATTTTTATTTTATGTAATTAAAGAAAAGCATAGTCTCGCGAAAGTAAATACTCCTATGTATTGATAGCTATTAGGCAAAAATTGGTCATCCTAACCCATGAAATTAAAGATGAAATCAGTTCCACAAGCACAAGGATACAAAAGGATTAGTTGCAGAGCTGGTGAGCTTATTCCTATGAAAGAAAAAGAAGCCACTTTAAAAGTTGACTAACCGAACTAACTAACCCTAAATTTTTCATCTGAAATTCAACGAGGACAAAATTGTTATCGTGGTCTTCAATCATTGTGTTTTCTGCATACTTAATGGCTTCTCCTCGTTATAATTACAGTATATTATGTCAACGTAGTCTGATATAATACGGAAAATAAGAATTACAGTAACAAATAAGCTTTCGTACTTGTTAATACAAAATCATCTTGCATACAAATATGCAATGAAAGAGAGTACGTATTCTTACCATTTATATAGAGACGTGATCAAGAAAATTTCTTTCTTTGTGTTTAGCCTAAAAGTAGTTTGTTAGGTAAACCATTATTAAGATCAAAATTTCAAACAATGTAATTAATCCAAATTTGATTGATCCTTTGATGATATGAATATAATTAAAGTAATGTAACAACAATAGCGAGACATATAATCAGATTAAATAACAAAGAAGAGGAATAGGCGAAAAGAATTAGGTATTTATAAGCAAGAGTGTCATCATTGCCTTGATAATCGATGTTATTATCTCCATTCCCAATGTGGCACATATTCTTTGTTGGGATCAAAATAACAGGGCGTTATTTAGAAGCTAATAATTACAAATCTTGAACGACGGTAAATTAGATAATAAAATATACTAAAATATGCATAAAAAATTTGATATGATTTGACCAATTGACCTATATATGAGAAAATTAATTAAAGACATAAAAATTATTGAGAGAAAAATATCCCCCTAAACAAGACTCTTTAAACCACTATATTGTGGATACTTTTTGTGTGTTATAGTTGTGGGAATGAGGTCCTCAATTTATAGATGTCTAAAACGTCTCATCCAAGACAATAAATAGTCAAATATGAAAGAGAATTAGATTTTCCTTTCCAGAAAAGTAAAAGATATTATGTTAACACTATGACTTTCCTTCGAGAGAAAACATAAACTCAAATATGGTAAGAAAATCAAGGAAAAAATCCTAACAAATCTCCCCTTTTGGCCTAAATTTCTAAATTTTCTGACAAAATAATTTTCATCCTCCTTCTTCATATAATCTTTACCACTAATATTTGTCATGGTTAAAAATAGACGTGGTTAAAAATTGGAGCCCTATGCATTAAGCATGGGTTAAAACTGATTTTTATTTTTAAAGATACAACAGTAGGATTGTTGATAATATGGTTGAAATTGTCTCCAGATGTAGTAGTACTAGAGACTTTTTTTTGCTTTTGACAAAACTCTACAATATCGCCAAATTGGTTGCTCTTGATTTGAACCCGCGTTGAACTTATTATGAACATCGCCGAACTATTGACTGATTCATTGGCTCTGATATTACTTGTTGGGATCGAAATAACAGGGCGTCATGCAGAAGCTAATAATTGTAACCTTTTCACGATAAATCAGAAACAAAAGAGTCTATACTAAAATATGCGTAATAAACTTGATATGATTTGGCCAATTGGCCTACATATGAGAAAACCAATTAAAGCCATAAAACTATTGAGAGAAAATCTCTTCCTAAATAAGACTCTTTAAATGACTACATTCTGGATATTTTTTGTGTGTTGTAGTTGTGGGAAGGAGGTCCTCAATTTATAGATGTCCAAAACTTCTCCTCCAAGACAAGGAACAATCAAATATGGAAGAGAATTAGATTTTCCTTTCAGAAAAAATAAAAGAAATTATGGTAATTCGTTGACTTTCCTTCAAGAGAAAAGTTAAACTTAAATATATCACGAAAATCAGGGCAAAAATCTTAACATCCCTGACGGAGAATTGAAAAGGCATCGCCGGTTCAGATTCAAGAGTCATGATGATAGCTATGCCCCATTTTCTGCTTCAAATTATCCATTTTCATACAACTTGTGAGACTTGTTTGGAAAGTAGGGGACTATATACATCGGTAAAATCATCAAAGAAAATACTATTTAACCAAACACGTGGCAAGCACAAAAAAGACGGCAATCAACCTCGAGTCAATCAGTATCAGTTGGAGCTAAACATACAAACCATCTAATGTCCAAAATCGTGGTCCCGATTTTGGTATGCCGCGCCAAGCAATCGTGTTCTGGAAGGACCACAGTACTCGGACCTCCCCAGACTATTTACGTCTCAACAAAAATTAGATTCTGAGATATTCGAGCTTCAATTTAAACATGTTTGATTCCCATTTTATCCCTCTAACGGTTGTAACGGGCGTAATTCACAGGGTCGGTTACATCTATCTTATCCTATAAATACCTCTATCTCCACATCATTTTAACATATAATTACACATTATTATGCATATGATATGACAAGATGATCATTTACTACTACTCATCACTATTCGTAACCCGGCGAACAAAAATATTCAATAAAGATTATCTCTTTTTTATTTGATATTTCAATATGATTATCTATCTCGCTATTCACGCGGTGGAGCTAACAATAGGCTTGAAGTATGGAGATAGGCCCTAGAGTCTAAAGGAGGTTTCAGGTTAAGCAAGATTAAAATAGAGTACCTAAAGTACAAGTTCAGTAACATAACACATGGGCTGAGGTGGAAATGAACATCGATGCACAAGTCATATCCAAGAGAGGAAGTTTCAAGTATCTTCCGTAATCCAAAGAGATAGGGAAATTGATTAGCTTATCGTACACTTTATTGGTGCAGGGTGGGTGAAATTGAGGCTCACATTCAGATAATGTGTGTTAAGAATGTGTCGCCAAGGCTTAAAGGTAAGTTCTATAGAATGATGGTTAGGCCAATATTGTTGTATGGGGCAGAGTGTTGGTCAGGCAAGAACACCCATGCGTGTTTAGAAGATGAATCTAGCGGAGATGAAAATGCTAAGATGAATGTGTGCGGATACTAAGAGAGATGTGATTAGAAACGAAGTTATACGGGGCAAGGTGAGAGTCATCTCGATGGCGAACAAGATGAGTGAAGAGAGACTGAGATGGTTCGGGCATGTGAAGAAGAGGTGCGTGGATGTGCTAGTAAAGAAGTGTGAGAGGTTGGCTGTAACTGGAGTTAATGGAGGTAGAATAGGTTGGAGAAGAATTTGAGGGGGAAGGTGATTAGACAGGATGTGACACAATTTTATTTTAATTAGGACATGAACCTAGATAGGAAGGTATGGAGGTCGAGAATTATGGTAGAATGTTAGTAGGTAACCGATTGTTTCTACACTTCATGTGGGAAAGGCAGGGGCTAGCCTCCTATCCGCTTCTCCTTATTAGGAACATCATTGAATAATCGCATAGTTCTCATTGTTTACTATTATATATTGCTTCATTTGCTTTGTATCCTGTTATTTTGCCTGTCTTATTTCTTGCTATCTTGCTTCGATTTTTTTTTCTTTTGAGCCGATGGTCTATCGGAAACAACATTTGTACCCTATAAAGGTAGAGGGTAAGGTATGCATACATCCGCGGTATTCAAACCCTACTTATGGAATTACACTTGGTATGTTATTATTATTGTTGTTGTTATCTATCTTACTATTGTTATTATATTACTTCCATTATATTCATACTGTCAAAAAATCAATCACATTTAGGTTAATTAAATTTTTTGTGACTTAAATCTTAACAATTAATTGATTGACCTAACAAAGAGAATTTAGGCTACACATTTTCTTGTGAAAGTAATTATATTGGTTAAATCCATATTTTGCAAGAGCTAACGCCAGATTCACACTTTGAGTTCAATTGCAGAACATGTTATTAACAATAGATAGGTTGCACAAATGGGGTTTACCTTGTGATCTACATGAATCAAGGGATCACTTATTTGTCTTTTGTGATTAAGGAAAGCAACTATGGGCTAAGCTTCAGCAATGGATGCAGACTCAACTACTGCATATATACTTTTAGGACCAACATCTTGCTGAAATCATTAAGTGTACAAAAGGGAAGACACAAAGAGCTCAAATCTTTAAAATGGTATATAGTAGGGGTGTCAGATGAGTCGTTTGGGCTGAAGTTGAGCGGATCAAGATGGGCTGAATCAATAGATGAGTCAATGCCCAACCCGCTCAAAGCTTATATGGACTAAGATGGGCGGGTCAAGATGGGCTAAATGATGGGTCATAACCCAACTTTATCCATTACTTTTACAAATTTCAAACTTACCTTCTATGATGGTATTTCATTTTGTATGATATTTCATTTTTTCATATCTTTATTTTTAAAATAAGAATAATATTTTAAAGAACTTTTTCATTTTTTATAAAAGTAAAATAAATATATAAAATAATGGGTGGGAAGGCAGGGGTAGTGGGGCGGGGGGGGGGGGTGAGAGGCGGGGGAGCTGGGTAGTGGGGTAAGAAAATTTCTCATTTTTTTGAAAAAAATTGTATACGGAAAATAAATATCTAAAGTAAAAACTTCGGGTGGGGATAGGGTAAGCATATTTCTCATTTTTTATAAAAAAGTTTATAAAAGTAAAATAAATATATAAAATAGAAATTTGGGGGTGGGGTGGGAGGGCGGGGGTAGGGGTTGGGTGATGGGGTACTATTTTTTTTTCATTTTTTAATAAAATTTTATATATAAGTAAAATAAATATATAAAATAAAAACTTCAGGGGTGGTGTGGGAGGCCAGGGGTGGGGGGTAAGAAAAAATTTCATATTTTTAATAATTTTTTTTATAAAAGTAAAAAAATATGAAAATAGGAATTAGAGGATGGGGTAGGACATGGGGTGGAGGGGGGGGGGGGTAGGAGGTAAGATATTTTTTTATATTTTTTATAATTTTATTTTATAAAAGTAAAAAGAATACGAAATAGAAATTTGAGGATGGGGGTTGGGCATGCGGTGGGGTGGAGGGGGGTACGGGGAGGTAATTTTTTTTATATATTTTTAATAATTTTTTTATAAAATTTGAGGATGGAGTGGGGATTGAATTTGGGCTAATTTTCTCACCCCTACTCTATAGTCTATACTGAGTTTGTGCGCAGTCCGTGGATTGAAAAGAACATGAGAATCTCTGAGAAAGTCAGTAGAGATCATACCATCATTGCTAGAGAAATAACTTATGTCTGTTGTGTAAGAGCCCCTAGGGATGGCAATTGGGCGGGGCGGGTACGGATACCCCCTCCCCCGCACTCATATCCGCCTGAAAATTTTATACCCGTTACCCATGATGGGTACAATTTCAACATCCATACCCGCTTAGGCGGGTATATTCCTGAATCCAGACCCGCTCCACCGCCCAAGTGGATATCTGCCACCCGGCCTGTACTCGTCAGCCATATTTTGTAATCAATTCATATGTGATCAATACAAAATAGTGATCAAACCCAAAACAAAACAGTCTTATAAATTAAATTAGTACATTATATAAACACGACAAACTACATAAAGGGATGAATTTTTAGAAGGACAACACATCTTTAGTAGTGGGCATTGCATGTAAGCACGCTGATTTTAACAAAATATGAACTTTTTTCCTTTGAAAATAACTATCAAAACATAATTGGTTATTTGTGTTCTTAAAAGAACCCAAATGCATGTTCAGTTTGAAAATCAATCAGCTTAGAGTAGTTGATTTGGTTCACAGGTATAAAACTAGAACATATAGTTTGTAAACCAAAAATGTTTTTCTAAATTTTATCACAAATGAAAACAAAATCAAACATTTTGTTCTCAGCGTAGTAGTCATCTTAATCAATACCCGTTGTCAGGGTCTCAGGGACAGGGAGGCGTGAAGGCTGATGGCGGCATGACGGAGAACGAGAGAGGGAGGAGAGACGGCAGAGACTAAAGAGTGAACGAGAGAGGGAGGCGTGAAGACCGACGAGTGAAGGCTGCTGAACTTGAGTAAAGACTAAGTGTAAGTGAGTAGGGTTTTGTCTACTCACTTATTATTGGCATTGGGCTTATGGGCTTATGGACTGCTACAACTATTACTGGGCTTATGGGACGGGTAGGCGGACGGTTGGATGCGGGGCGGGGGAGGCGAGTATGAGATGGATATAACTGCAAATCCACCACCAACCCGCCACTCGTGGCGGGTACATTTTCAATACCCATACCCGCTCCAACTGGGACGAATGCGGTGCGAAATCCACTAAATTGTATCCACCTGCCATCCGAGAGCCCCTTCCAGAATTAGCTTTATCATGTCTAATTTCATGTTATAGGTGATTCTGTGTATGAAGCTTTTCTTCTTTGGTTTTGGATAGCTTGACTGTGTTGATCAGCTATGATGCTTGTAATTATTCTCATTGGTGATTAATAAAATTGTGAGTTACCAAAAAAAAAAAGTAAATGAACGAGGAAAAAGTAAGTCATAATTCATATTTGATAAAATAAAAAATGGATTAAAATTTTAGAAATGCTCAGAACAAAGCAAAGACGAATTAATTAATCGATTACAATAAAATGCACTCGTGTTTTTTTTTTTTTTTGGAAATTGAAATGATGTTTTCGGCAATAAATATATGTTATCATTTGTAACTATAGAACTTTAATATTTATAAATAATGCTTTGATAGTTATTAAATGCCGACAGTGACGGAGCCAAAATTTTCATCATAGGAGGCCGGGAAGGAAGGGCAAGACTAACCTTAACCCGCTAAATTTTAACTTGCCTTGTCATATCTCACTTAACATTTTTCCTACTTTTTTCATGCTATTTCGAGTCTTCTTAAAAAATTTACGCATTTTCCCTTCCACTTTGCTATTTCCTACTTTATTTTTCTTAAAAAGTATTTTTTTTCTTTCAAATTAATACCCTTCAATCATATATTACCTTTGAAAATCGTGAAGGTTCTTAAATGAGAAATAAATTAATATGATTTATGAATGAGGGAGAAAGAAGAACAAAACAATAAAAATAAATGTCATTTCTAATTTTGAAGAAAAATGTAGAGAATATAAGAATAAAAGTAATAGTATTTATTATTAAATATGCTATATTTGTTATAATTTTACTTATACTATTAAAATAATAATAAAATAATGATACTAATATAAAAATAAAAACAAGTAAAGACTTACAACATTAATGTAAAGGATATAAGAAAACGGACCCTTGGTTTTAATGGCTGGCCAGTGGGCCGGGTCGGCCCGGTCCCGCCCCGACCTTGACTTTTTTTAAAAATAAAAACTTTTTTGCGGTATCGGGACTCGAACCGGGACGGGACATGGTCTCGTCCAGACCCGTCCCGGCTCGCCCAAGTCCCGCCAGGCCCGATCCCGCCCGAAACACCCCCTTTGCACAAATAACCGTTGCACCAACGATCATTTTACATTTCGGCCGTTGTGCAACGGCCATTTTTGGCCTCCCCCCTCCCCCAACCCCCTACCCCCTTAATATTTATTTTTAACCCATAAGTTATTATATTTATACTTTAACACAATTTCCCAACATAAATACCTCATTTTCTCTTCATCTTTCTCACAAATATTCCTACAATCTCTCTAAATCTCTCAATCTATCTCTCTATAAGTCTACATTGTCTACTAAATATTGAATTTTATTTATTCATTTGGGAGTGAAGTTGACAACTAGCTTGAGGATCTTCCATCGAGCAAAGTTTCAATTTTCAACCTCTCGATTACACGTCGGCGTTTGGTACATTCGTTCCTTCATTAAATTATTATTGTCTGTTTATTTTATTTAACGCACTTAATTTCATTTACTTTAATTATTTATTAGTATAATTATAAATTTATAATGGAAGGATTTAAACGTATGCTTACGGGTAGGGGTCAGGCTTCTTCTAGTAGGGGCAACAAGGGCAAGGGTACTTCTTCTAGTCATCATATTTTTAGACATAATCATATTCCTACACAGGATGATTTTGTTGATACTGAACATTTCCTACAATACCATTAGATTTAGACGAGTAGCTATTTTCTGGAACTCAAGAAGACTTTAATTTAGACGATGATCTAGATGATACACCTACTAATGTAGATGACAACACACCCACTAGTGCACCTTCAACTGAATTGCCTCCTATTCCCCCTAGTATGAGACGAGGTCCAGCAAAACGACCATTAAAATCAGATGTATGGACATTTTTTGATAGGGACGTAGAGAATCAAGTAGCAAGATGTAAAATTTGTAAAGATGTTTTAAAATTTAAAACTGAAAAAGGTCACGGTGGGACGGGGGGTTTAATGAGACACGTAGCAAGGGCTCATCCAGCTAGGTATGCCCAATACGAGGTTTCAAAATCGGGTGCGCAAACGCCCGCTCCATCGGGACAAGGTTCACATATTGTCCCGGACCAAGTACATGGTCAAAATAATCCTATGATGGGGGGGAAATTGTAGGCCCTAATTACAATAGACATAGAGATAGAGAAACAATAGCGAAATTAGTTGCTGTGGAGGGTTTGCCTTTTTCATTTCCTTCATCTCCTGGTTTTATTCATTACATTAGAGAAATGTATAATCCTGCTTTTAACGGTTTTCCTAGATCAACTATTAATAGAGATGTATTTAAATTTGCACATGAATATCAACAATATTTACGTTATTCATTATATCATTTTAATGACAAAGTGACTATCACTTCTGATATAGGTCGTAGTACTAACGACCATGATTATTTAACGGTAACCTGTCATTGGATAGATTATAAATGGTCTATGCAAAAACATATCTTAGCGTATAGATATATAGATGACTTAGTCGTAAAGGATGGTCTATCACTTTTTGAAGACATTCTTAGTAAAATACAATTTGCTATAAATTTTATTTTTAAAAATAATAGAATACAACGAAAAAAAGAATATAAAAAAACTTGTCACGATTGCCAACTACCTTATAGAAAAATTTCAGAAGAAGTACCCACTAGGTGGAATTCTTTATACGAGCAACTACTTGTTGCTTATGACTATAGAAAACCTATAACTTTAATTTTTAACTCTCATAATCAAAATCCAGCTGATATGGTTGTAGATAGCGATTGGGAAAAAAATTCCAAACTTATTGTATTTCTAGAGAAATTTTTTCAAGCAACAAAAGAATTTTTCAGTATATATTATCCTACTATTTCAACTATGTTGTTTTATATAACTCTAATATTTTTACTGCTTAATGAATATATGGATAAACCAGCTTATAAGTCATCTATTAAAAAAATGTTTATCAAAATAAAAAAAATATTTTATTCCTATTCCCACTATTTATATTATTGGTGTTGTATTAAATCCGCCTATTAAAATAGACGGCATTAAATCACTTATTGAAACTATCTATGATTGTATAGCAGTACTACCACCTCCAAGTCCCAAAAATCCAAATCACTCACCACCTATTGAACAAACTAAAGAAGAAATGTTGTCTAGCGTAGAAGATTAATGCAAAAAAGTATATAGGTTTTACCAACAAGAAAGTGCTAGCAACCTACCGACTTCTATACCATCTTCTTCTTCTTCTTCAACACAATCTCACAAAAGAAATGTTGTTTCTGCGGCTAGTATTGAAGCCTCAGAAATAGAATGTGCGGTCGTAACGCTACTAACCAAATTAGCGAGTTTGATATTTTTGTTTTGCAGGGTTCTGTACTGTACTAAGCAGTTCTCAATGAAGAAGAACGTGAAGACTTGCTAAAATACTGGATTGGGAATGAGAAGACCTTTCTGACACTTTCAATGATGGCCCGAGATGTTTTGAACATTCAAGCGTCATCAACAAATACGAAAGTGCTTTTCTTCGCCGCGTAGATATCAAATAGGAGAGCACAGACACTCATTAGCCGGAGACAACTTGGAGATTGTAGTATTATTCAGAGATTGGATACGAGTGGAGCGGAGATGATGCAGTCAACCGGAGATCAACGAAGAAGAAGAAGAAAACTACAACGAAATCTTATCCGAATGTGGTGGAAGCGACGTGGAGCAATTTGACCAACAAATATCAATTCCAACCGAAGAATCACAGGAAATTATCAAGAAACTATAACAGGTTTTTTTCAAAATGTAATTTTTTTAATTGCAATTTTACTATGTAATTTGCAATTTTTGAACAACACCACAAAGTTGCAATTTTGACAATTGTATTTGTATTATAAAAAAAATCATATGTTTATTAAATAATATAAGAGACACAAAAACAGTCTTGAGATGTTTTTATTATACTATCTTGTTTAATTTTTGAGTTTTTTTATATATATGTTATTTTTTAAATTAAGTGCAAAAAAAAAATCCCGCCCCAGCCTGATCCCGCCCCGACCCGATCCCGCTCCTCCCCCGTCCCGCCGGTCCCGGCCCGACTCGTCCCGGCCCGGCCCACTACTTTTACTAGTGCTTGGAAATAATATAGAAAAATGAGAATTTAATGTAGCCTTGATAAAAAATTGAAAGTCAAAGCATGAAAGGTACGGGTCTTACTCTTTATCCTATGTAGGGGTGAGCACGGCTACAGGGTACCCAGATACCCGACCGGAATCTACACTAACGGGTAGGTTCCGGGTAGTAAAATTAGTAATCGATCAATGTCGGGTTCGATTTCGGTTCCGACAAATAGAGATAGGGTACCCGGATCCAGAACTGATACCCAGAACCTATGAAATATTAAATATTTTTACTTTTTTAATTCCACCCGCAGTCTCTTGCCCTCTTCATTTTCACATTTATCTTCCACTCCGCACTCTCTTCCTCTCCAATCAAAGCAACAAATTCAATCTCTCCTCCATCGACACACACCACAGCAGGTACTATTTTTCCAACTTTCCTAACCTCTGCGAATTGAAAATATTTGCCATTAATCGAGTTGTTGCTACCTGCGAATTGGAAGTGTTTGCCAACTTCCCTAACCCCGCGATTGCGGTTTAACTTTTCATATTCGAGTTGCTACCTTCACTATCATTTCAATGTAATTTGAGAGGGTGAAACACTGGTTAGGTCACACACACTACACTCCAGTGCCCAACATGTGTTCGATAATTTGCCACACTGAATTTGGGCCTAATACAACAAATTCAATTAGGTATTCTAATAAAACCTAATACATCTACAACTTAGGAAGCACTCTACAGGGTACCCGGGAACCTATCCGGAACCGCAGGGTCCGGGTAATGATTGTTGCGGGTAGTTAAAAAATGTTAGGGTACCCGGACTCACTCACCCTAATCCCTTATAGGTATGAACGTTGTGGACAAAAAAGCAAATAAAAAGTAGAAGTTTTGCAATGATCCAACATCGAACTCAAGACCTGGATGAAATTATGAACTCCTTAGACCACTGAGCTAAGCTTCTCTGGCGTGTCAAGGGGTTCAATAGCAGTAAATTTGGTACAATACTAAAAAGAAACTTATTTCTTATTTGTGTTTTTTTTGTTTACTTGCTGTTAAGAAACAATGATTTGAAGTTATATTTTACTCCCTCGTGATCAGAAAGAGTAGAGTGTCCTCAAGAAACAATTAACCTCATTTTTACTATGCCTTATGTTATGTGATCAAATCCTAGAGCCAAGTTCTTCATCTTCTTGTTCATCATCCTATATCCTGACGGCTGAGCTCTAAGGTTGCTTCGATGACATTGTTGGTTAGTATCTGTGGAGCTCCCATGGTGGGTTTTGAAGACCGGTCCCCATCTTCTACCACTTAGGTAATCTGACCGGATTATTCCTCTATTTTCATCATTGTTTGTGCATTTCTCAGTCATCGGAGTTGCGTCATCGATTCGCCGGTGTTCATAGTCCGACCTTCCGCTGTTTCCGATGAAAGCTGCATAACCCTTGGGTAAGTATCCTATATCTTCTTTGTTTGTTGATTCTTGATTAGCTTGGGCTTGTTCTTTCCTCATTCCCATCAACCCCAAGTTACGATTTATCTGCTTCATTCCAATTGTATTCGCCTGGTCCGTATTTGTAAATACGGCGTTTGAGCTTTGTCCATGTTTATAATCTTCTTAGCAGCTGTTGGTAAATCACTGATTTGTTATGTTTGAAATTTTTCTATGTTTTCTAAGGAAAAATTGGCCAAACAATCTGCTAATTAATTACCTTCTCTGAAAATGTGTGTTATTTGTGCTTGACACCACTCCATATCCCTTTGAATAACTTCAATCAGATCTATGAACTCCCATGGTGATTTTTATTGCTTCTGAATGATTTGTTGTAGAACTTTGAAATTTGTTTCTATCTGCAAGCCTGTTATGTGATGAGATCTACAAAATACTAATGCTTGCCTGATTGCTGCTACCTCTGCCTCCATATTTGTTGTCATGTGAATTTCCTTTGATTATGCATATATGAGATCACCATTGTGATTTCCCACACAAAATGCATATGAGCTTCTTCCTGGATTTTCTCTACTAGCCTCATTTGTGTTGCATTTTAGTGTACCTTGACCAGGACTGATTCATAATACTTTGGCATAGAACAATTTAAGTTTGTAGTTGCCTAAATATTGAATCAATGCTATCCAGTCCATGAAAATGTTACATAACCAGGGATATCTTGTTTTCACAATTGATGAATATTGTGTAAAACAAGATATTGTAACCTGCTAAATGTAATATTTTTACCATGTTTGATAGCATTTCTTCTTTTCCAGATCTCCCACATAATAATTGTTGGTACTGCTCTGAATATAGTTTGCAACTTAGGATTAACATCAGTTGTCCACCATGTTAAAATAACCTGTTGTAATTGCCTTCCTTCAATGTTTAGACCTGCACAAGAAGCAAACATTCTCTATATCTTTCCAGCTCTAGGAGAGGTTAGAAATAAATGTGACGTGATTTCTTGTTGAGGATTGCATCTTGAAGGAATAGCAATGTGCATTCTCTTCAGAATATCATCAGTAGCAATCCTTCCTTTTCAGGCCCTCCACATAAAGAAATTTATCTTTGTAGGAACTCCTTTCTCCCATATATATTTGTATACCTCACTACTTTCCTGTGCCTCATATAATCCCAAGCTGATTTATCTGTGAAGGATTCATTTTTTGTCAACTGCCACAAAGCTTTGTCATTTTCTTCCTCTCCAGTAGGTATTGCAATCTGTTGCTTAATATGCAGCACAATCTCTTCAGGGACCACTTCTGTTCTGTCAGTTTTTCAAGATTCCATCTTCCTGCCTCCACAAAATTCTTCACTTCAACTTTTTCTTCCACATTAGCTTCTGGTATCACATAATATAAAGCATCAAGTTTGGTCTAGTTTTTAAACCAAAAGCTAGACCTTTCATCTTTCAGTTGCTACCATATATTATGTTCTATCTGTTCCCTTACTTCAATCATCTTCATCCATACTATTGATCCTCTCCTTCCTTGAGCAATAACATGATGCAACTTTTTACAATATTTTTTCTACATGTAAGCACTCCATAAATTATTTGAAGTTCTAAAATTCTACCGTAGTTTAGCAAAAAGTGCATTTGAGATGTCATGTAAAGATCTGAATTCATTTCCCCCTTCTTCCTTAGGCAGGCAAAGTTTATCCCAAGCTACTCAATGCTTATTCTTGCTTCGTGTTGCATTATTCCAGAAAAAAATTGCAAATATCTTATGTAACTGCTTAATGATCCCTGAAAAAGGATTCATAGCAGATAAAAGATACACTGGCATGGATTGTAAAACATGAGCAATAAGAATGTATCTACCACCAAAGGATAAATTTTTATTTTGTCATAAAAGCATCCTCTTCATTACCTTTTCACCAAGTCAGCAAAATGTATGGTCTTTCTTCTCCCATAGAACACTGGACAGCCCAAATAGGTAAAAGGAAAAGTGCCCTTTCTCATATTTGTGAGTCTCTGGATTCTCCTTTCTATGTGATGATCCACCTTGTGATGTATATAAAAGTTACTCTTCTCATTGTTTACTATCTGACCAGATGCAGCTTCATACTTTCTTAGTCTTTTGATCATTATCTTTAATTATGTCTTATCTCCTGAACAGAATAAAATAGTATCATCAGCATAAGATAAATGATTCACCTGAGGACTTCACTTTGACAATTCATATCCAATAAATTTAGCTTTCTCATGTTGTACATTGAGACTTCTTGATAGAACCTCTACTGCTAGAATAAACAAAGTGGGTGATAATGGTTGATTTGAAAAAATCATGACTTTAACCATTAACCAGCACAGAGTATCAATTATTAGATACCAATCTCCAAACCATGTCCACTATTACTTCACTAAATTCAAACTGCAACAATACCTTAGTTAAGAATAGCCAATATAGTCTATCATAAGCCTTGACCATATCAAGCTTGATAACCACATTAACATGTTTGGCTCTCAATATTATATCTCTTATGATTTCCTGTGCCAGCAATACATTCTTTGTTATACTCCTCCCTTTGACAAAGCCAGTTTGTGTAGGGAGATATAAGATCTGGTAGAAAGGCTACTAGTCTCCCGTGGAGAACTCTTTAAAGAATATTGTTAGAAAAGGAACTCAGACCAATAGGTCTTATATCACCAAAAGCGTTAACCTGCTCCTTTTTTGTATCAAGACCAAATTTGTGTGAGTTACGAATTGTGGAAGTTCATGCCCACAAAAAATGCCCTTACTATCATTGTAATGTCATCTCCTACTATATCCAAGTATTTTTTTATAAAACTAGCCTGTAAACTCATCTGGTCCACTTGCACTTTCTGCATTCAAGCCAAAAACTGCCTGTCTAACCTCTTCTTTCTTAGATAGTTGTTCCAATATTTGATTCTATTCATGAGTGATCTTTTTGGGAATGTTCTTCAGCAAGTTGAAGTTTGATGGCATTATATTTTCATGGAACTGATTCTGAAAATATCTCATTGCTTCATTGTCTGTGTCTTCAATAGATGTGAGCTAATCCCCATTCTGATTTTGGATTCTTTGTACCGCAAGTTTTTTCCTCTTCCCTGTGACAAGAGTGAAGAAAATTAGTGTTTCTATCTTCATCCTTGAACCACTTCATTCCTGCTTTTTGCTTTCAATATTCTTCTTCCAAATAAAGGAATCTACAAAGTTCAGCCTGCTCTTTGTGAAGCTCCTCTTTATTAGCTGGTGTAGGTGCCAATTCAAACTGTAATTCCTTTATTTTTATTGTATCCTCTAGAGTAGAAATCTGCTGGAAAATATTTCCATAAGTAGTTTTGCTCCACTGTGAAAGAGCCTTCTTTACTTTCTTTAGTTTATGATGATAAACATAGAAAGGATTACCTTCAAAATCAGCCTTCCAATTCCCTTTTATAACATCCCTGAAGGATGAATGATTAGTCCAGAAATTCAAGAACTTAATTTTTTTTTATGATCTGTAGCACATCATCATAAATCAAGTGCAAGGGAGCATGATCAGATCCTTGTTTGATTAAGTGATGAACTTCTGAACTAGGCTTAATATCCAGAAAAGCCTGATTACATAGCATTCTATCAAGCCTTTTGAATATGCATGCTTCTTGTGTTCTTCCATTCCACCAAGCAAATACGCTATCAGAAAATTCCATATCTATCAATCCACAACTTTGAATACAATGGGCAAAATCTATTGTTTCCTGCACAGTTACAGGCAATCCACATTGTTTCTCCTCTTCAGAGAGAATAACATTAAAATCACTCCCAAAGAGCCATGGAATATTGTCATCTGGAGTATTTTGTATCAATGAATCACACAGTTCTTCCCTTTCTCCTTCATCACATTTAGCATATATTGTGGTGATAAAAAACTCTTGTATACTTCCTATCAAATTCATCTTTAAAGTCACATGTTGCTCTGTATCTGATACCACTAATCTTTGCCATTCATCGGCCCAAAAAATCCATATCTTTCCTGAACTATTTACATTTGAGTTTTGGAAATCCAACCTATTTCTGTAGTAATCAATGGTCTCTGAACTTTGAAAAGGTTCCATTAGTGCTATTAAAGCATAATGATGTCTCCTATTTAAGTCAGTTAATCTCTCAAAAGATTGTTGAGTATTAACTGAACTAATGTTCCAAAAAAAGACTATCAATCATTGACAACTATTTAGTTTAGTTTTGCTATGCCTTGTTGTCACCCCAGGGGGTAGACTATTGTACCTTGTACTCTTTTCTTTATTAGCACCCTTCATTAACTTATCCATCTCTTGCAATGATAAATCCCCTTGTCTAACATCATTCTCATAATTTTGATCCATTGAACTATCTTCTTGTGTCTCCTGAAGCTCTTTCAGTTAATCTTGTTGCCTGTTGTCCACTTTATCATGACTACATGGTTGAATTTTCTATAATTCTATTTCAGGTGGCCTTGTCTGTTCATTTATCTCCTCAGGTTTATCACGTTGACCTGAATATACACTTGTTTGATAGTCCTCATTCCCTTTGGCATCTCCAAAAATCTTCTCCATTACCTCCCTGTATTCAAATTCATTCCCCTGATCCTGCATCCTATCATCTTCCTTGTTATCTGCACTAAGCCCCTTGACTTGTTTTCCATTATAAGAAGTTGTATTGTTCTAATTTCTGACTAGGTGACTCTCTGTAGAAGTAGAAGTCGAACTTGCTACTAATACCTTCTCAGGTGTGTTCGTTATTTGCTTTATCATTATTGGTATTGTGTTGCATTTCCTCACTATCATTTGTTGTTTCTTTGTTGCCAAAAGCTGATAATATCCCCACTGCTTTGTATTTTTCTTATCACCTTCTGCTTGAGTATTGTTAATGCTTTCCTCCATCACTCTTCTATGCCCTCTTATCTTTCTGAGGTTTATTTGCACTGTGTGACTCATCTGCTTTGTTTTTGTATGCAGGTTTCTTCAACTGACTGTGACTTGGTGTAGTCATCTTCCTCTTGTTTCTTCTCATCTGCATCTTCCAAACTTGCATACTTATTGCTGATAGCAACAAGTGCCGTCTTTTTTTTTTTAATTAGCTAATTGATTGCTTCGTTTGGCATTTGGATTTAGCTTTCAGTTTTGCCAATTCTTGGGTCTGTTATCCCTGACTGTATTCCATACCTGCTCAGGTTTCTCCACTGCATCCAACTCTTTTTATCACTTGTTAAGACTCTTAACATGTTGAAGGTGAGTCTCTTCTTTTTTCAAGCTTTTATGTTCTTCCTCTTCTTTCTTAGGCTTTAATGCAGGATGTAGAATAAAACATTCTTGCTCATTATGCCCTTGCAATTTACATATTTTATAATATTTTGGCATGGGATCATATTTTATTTTCACCCACTTTGTAATCACTTCTCTTGTTTGTTTCTTTCTCATTTCCATGTTCACTCTTTTTGGAAATTGACTGAGTAAATCAACTTCAATTTTGACTCGAGCACAACTTGGTCGAGTCTGAATCTTAGTTGCTAGATCTACCTATAGACTTTCCTACCGCAGATGCCAATGAGAAAACAACCTCCTTCACAAAATAATTCTGTGGCAATTATGGAAAAGATAACTACGCAATAGCAATGGATGTTTCTTCCTCCGGATTGAAAAAGGGATCTCATTTCAATCTTTGATATGTAATATAAAATGCAGGTTTAGATAGCATTTGGACATAGTCTTCAATCAGTGATAACCAAATCAGTACATATCGATTGCATAACAGGCCAGTTGTGAATTCACCTTTCGCTCCACATTGATCAGAGATTAGTTTGCGTAACTCCTTAATATTAAGCCAACCATATGAAATTTTTCCAACTACTGCAAACTGTAAATTTTCATGTATTATCATGTTCTGGACATCATCCTCATCCCATATTATCATAGGTTCACCATGTAAATAAGTAACTTGTTGCATAAGAATATTTGATTTATTAACAGATTTTTGTGATTCAATCAAAGTATCAGATATGTGGGAGTGCTTGTGGTCGGTAGTTAGGGCTGGGCAGTCTTCGGTGGATGCTGCATAGGGCGGGTAGGGTTCAGGCGTAGGGTTTTCTTTATGTTTCATCCTATTTGTGTCCTAAGTAAATTAACAACTTGAAGAATCTTGTGTTAAGAACCAATTTATACTCGTAATATGGTGGAGTTGTTAACTGTAGTAATTACATTTTTTTTAAAACGCGATCAGGTATTTAAGATAACAAGGTTGTTGGTACTTGCATAAGAGTAATAACACCTCATAATCAATGAGTTTGTACTTTGTAGTCTTCAAGAAAAATTCTGTCCATGAGTAAAGTAGGAACTTCGAAAATAATAAATAATTTGAGATATCTATTTTTAATAATTACGATAAATAATTTGAGATGGAAGTATTTTAGTATTATTTCAATCGAAATAATAAAATTTTATTAATACCAACTTCAATTTTTTTTTCTTTTCAAGTGAAGTTTATGTCCAAATGCAATATCAGAAATTATTTTTCAACTTCGACTTGAGATAATTTGTTTCTATCACCTTTAATAAACACATGTCCAAACGCTTGAAAAAATATTTCTTACAAGACAGAATAAGAGAAAAAGAAGAAAAAGAGAGATGGGAAGGAGGTTTCGGGGGTTGGGTGGTGTTTGGGGGGGGGGGGTTGGCGCGTGAGTTAAATTTGTCGGCGGAAGAGCGTGGGTAGAGGGGAAAAAGAAAAGGTAATTAAGGAAGGATTAAAAAGTTAATTAGAGAGGCAAAAGGGCATGGTGAAGAGTACATAATGAGGAAACATATCGCCTTGATTAGCGCAAGAGGTTATGGGGGTTGGCCAAACGTTGTCGTTTAATATCTTTTAATTGACGGTGCTAGTGGCTGTATCTGCAAAAGAATTTTATGTGAAAAGTATCTTGACCATCTGTCCCCCATTTTCTTAAAGTTTGCATCTATATATCTATCTAATGCTCAATTTGGGGCCTGTCTCACGATATTAGCCGAATTCTTTAACAAATTAAGTTTTAAGGATATTTTTATACTCGTATAATATTATAACATATTCTCTTCTTTTCAAAATGCTTGCCACGTTCTGTCTCAAATTACATAAATTTTAATTAATAATTTAAAATATTTTTTAATATATTGATATGAAAATAATTACAACTTGATATTTGCAGTATTGTTTTTGAATATCAAATTCTAATTTAAAATACTAAATTAATCCAATTCAATCCAACTCCGAAGATTAATCAAATAGACTTCCGAAAAGCGCATCGTGATACTTCCTCCGTTCCATAATAAGTGATGTTTTTAACTTATGTACACCCCTTAAAAATTGTTCACTCCTAAATGAAAGAATAATCCCTTGATTATTTTCATTAATGAATGAGGTATTTATACAAGTTACAATCTTCAAATATGGAAAATCCTATTCATACTAGACTTCTAAATCCTAATCATACTTGTACAAAAATTTTACAACTATGGTAAGTTTGTACACTAGTTTAATTACAATCCTAATATACACGGTATTTATGTCACACCCCCGCAGTTATAGCGGGCGATTGTCGTACGCTGAGACTATCCCTAAAATCTTCAAATAAAACCGAGGGAAGTCCCTTAGTAAAGATGTCTGCAATTTGGTACCTGGAATGGACATGCAAGACGCGTACTTGTCCCCGAGCAGCCTTTTCGCGAACAAAGTGGATATCCATCTCGATATGTTTAGTGCGCTGATGTTGGACTAGATTACCAGAAAGATAGACTGCACTATCATTATCACAGTAGACCAATGTAGCTTTCTGAATGGGAAAATGAAGTTTTAACAGAAGATTACGCAACCAACATGATTCAGACACCACATTGGCTACCCATCGATACTCGGCTTCTTCACTGGATCCTGATAATGCAGTCTGGCGTTTTGCGGACCATGATACCAAGTTGTCACCAAGAAACATACAGTAACCAGATGTCGAGCGTCTGGTATCAGGACAGCTACCCCAATCAGCATCTGTATAAGACACAAGTGTGGAAACAGACGAAGGATACAAATGCAAGCCATAATCAAGCATGCCCTAGATGTATCGTATAATGTGTTTGAGCGCATGCATATGCTCAATCCATGGATCATGCATAAACAAACACACCTGCTGAACTGCATACGTAATGTCAGGCCTTGTGAAAGTAAGATGTTGAAGTGTCTCTGCAAGGCTGCGATAGTGGGTGGGATCCTCGTATGGTGTGCTAGACGTAGCACTCAGTTTCGGTTTGACATCAATCGGAGTGGAAGTAGACTTACAAGATGACATACCAACTCTCTCAATGATCTCAGCGGCATACTTCTTCTGTGATAAAAATAGACCACTTGAATGACGAGTGATAACAATACCCAAGAAATAACTCAAGGGCCCCAAGTCTTTCATACCAAATTATGAACAGAGAAGTGACATGATAGACTTGCGCAGATCATCAGAAGAAGCAGTCAATATAATATCATCTACATACAATAAAATGTATGCCAGAGAAGTACCACGACGATAAATAAACAGAGAATGATCAGACCTTCTGTGAGAAAACTCAATAGTAGATACATAATCTGCAAACCTTTTATACCAAGCCCGTGGGGCCTGCTTAAGACCATACAAGGACTTCTTCAGCAAACAGACATGATGAGGATTATTGGGATCTAAAAAACACAAGGGCTGATGTATATATATTGTCTCCTTAAGATCACCGTGTAAGAAAACATTCTTCACATCCAACTGATGAATGACCATGCTTTTGAGAGAGCCAAACTGAGAACAGTGCGAATGGTAGCCGATTTGACCACTGGACTAAACGTCTCACCACAATCCACTCCAACTTGTTGAGTTTTACCATCACCTACAAGACGAGCCTTATGCCTCTCAAAAGAACCGTCAGAATTTTCTTTATGAGAAAAAATCTACATAGAGCGAATAATATTAACACCAAATGGACGGGGTACTAACTCCCACGTCTTATTTTCAATAAGAGCATTATATTCGTCGGTCATAGTCAATTTCCAATTTGGGTCATGTAGTGCAGACACAGGGTTGCGTGGTAGTGGGGATTTAGAAACATTAGAATTGAGATTAAAATGATGCTTTGGTTTAAAAATACCCCTTTGATTACGAGTAACGGGCCCTTGACTCGAGGTAGAGTTGAGTGGATTTTGGGCAATGTACGGGACGGTGACGGACTGGCCAGCAGGCATCGGGCCTGCTGGCCCAATAACTGAAACAGGGGCGAAAGCCAATACTGGAGTGGGCTAAAATACTGTAACAATACTGAGATCGGTACTAGGTCGTGTTTCTGGCCCATTGGGTAGAATCGACGGAACAGAGGTAACGAGACTGTGTGGGCCAGCAGGCAGTGGGCCTGCTGGCGTATTTTAGTCACTGGACAAGTCCGATAAATGGTGGATAATATATGGTGAGACTTCGTCATCTAAAAAATTATACGAACTAGGCACAGGACTACTCACTTTAGCAAACGGAAATTGGGTTTCATAAAAAATAACATGGCGACTAATTATGATTTTATTAGACGATAAATCAAAACATTTGTAACCACGATGATTAGATGGATAACCCAAAAACACACAAGCGGTGGAACGACCTTGAAGTTTGTTAATTGTAGTTGACTGAAAAAGTGGATAGCATAAACACTCAAAGACTCTAAGATGTGAATATGAAGGATTCTTATTATAGAGAATTTTAAGGGGAGATTCATATGCTAACCCTTTGGTAGGAAGTACGTTAAGGAGGTAAGTAGTCATTTGTAGTGCATGATGCCAAAAAGAAGGGGGTACGGAAGCATGTGCTAATAAAGTTCGGATAATATTATTAATGATACGAATTTTCCGTTCAACTTCCCATTTTGTGAGGATATATGAGGACAAGAAAAATGAAAAGCTATGCCATTAGCATCACAAAATTCCCGAAACAACCCATTATCGTATTCCTTGCCATTATCACATTGAATATTTTTAAGTTCCCGTTCGAATTTTTGAGACCTTTTGGATAACGGAAAGGTCCACAAAAAAATTAGAATAATCATCCAAAAATAAAACATAATAACGATGGCCCAAAGAACTTAAAACGGGAGATGTCCATAAATCACTATAATAACGTTAAAAGGCATCAAAGTACGACAAGTAGAGGCTACAAATGGTAATCGAACATGTTCCCATAATGGACAAAAATGACAAAGTGGAGTACTATGCGTACCCTTACAAGAAATAAAATTGTTTTTATGCAAACAATAAATAATAAACGATCCTGGATGACCCAAACGTGCATGCCACAAGGAAGGAGCAAAGGCGGCAAAAGTGGACGGCTTGACTCGACTCGTGAGAGAGGTGGTAGTTGTGATTGGATAAAGCTCTCCCCTACTATTACATCTCATTAGAGGTATCCCCTTTTTGAAATCCTCCACAGAAAACCCAAAGGGATCAAAATTAACAGAAACTCAATTATCAGTGGTGAATTTCTTGGATAGACACCAAATTTTTAATTAAGTTAGGGGCATGAAGGGTATTTTTCAAAACTAGAGGTGGATGTGGGGGAGACAAAATTGTATGTCCATAACCGCGAACTGGAATTGAGTTGCCATTACCAACAATTATACCACGATTTTTGCTCAAATTTGAATAAAATGAGAGAGTACCTTGATCGGACATCATATGAGAAGTGGCGCCGGTGTCCATGTACCAATATAGGTCCGGATGAGTTAATCCAAGTGTATGCATTGCGACCTCAATATCTGTAGGCGTCAGGATCTATTTGGGCCCGCAACATGGAATGCCTGGGGAGGCCGAGGCCCAAGCAGGCTTGCCTGCTGCCCTGGCCCAGAACTGTATCTGCCGCCACTGTGTTGGACCGAGAAACTGGGCCTAGAAGTTGGCTGGAACTGAGCCCAGTTTCCCGGGTTAAGACAAGGTGGAAAATAGGGGTTGTTGGGCCAATGGCCATTGGCCCAGCCCCACTTCCAAGGGGCCCACAATTGGGTCTAGTTGGCTTGCGGCCCATTGCTGCTGCCGCCACTGTTCCATCCTCCCCCACCGCCGTTGTTACCACCGCGATTGCCACCGCATTTTTGCGATTATTTTTATGATTTTGACCCTTATTGCCGCCACCGTTGTTACGATTTTGGCTCAAATTTCTGGAGAATGAGTGAGGGTTGTCTGACATGGTCATCATCACGATGAAATTTGATCCGGTAGCCGCCTTTTTAGCCAAACCAACCTCTTCCAATGTGAGCATGGAAAGGGCCTGATAAAATGGTGGTAGAGGATTACTCTGACGAAGTAGTGTTCCAACACCATTATAGGCCTCAGATAGGCCTGCAATCATTTGAAGAACAAGATGATTATTGATAACGGGCGCACCAACGTTACGGAGTTGGTCCGCCAATTCTTTCAGCCTTTGACAATAGGCCGAGACGTTAGGAAAATCTTCCATGTTAACATGGGAAAATTCCTGCTCAAAAGTGACATCATAGGAATTTTTATTATCTTGGAATATATCACGCACCCTATTCCAAGTGTCCATCACCGTAGCGTCGGGATCAATAATCATATGTAAGAGGTCTGTAGAGATAGTGGAATAAATCCACTGGAGAACGGTAGCATCAAGGTTTGTCCATAATGTAGTATTATCCTCGGGGATAGGCACCTTCTCCACACCAGGTACCGAGGGGATTATGTGATGGAGGACTTGATGCGAGCGTGCGTGAACTTTGAATAATTCCGTTCACGTCGTGTATTGGACATTTTCCATTAAAAACAAGAACAATAGGGATGTGGATCTTGATGTTGAAAACTGTAAGGCCGGGATGAAACATGTTCGTTGACGTAGACATACCGAAATAACAATAGGTGAATTAGGAATTTGGAAGAAAAATTCACGGAATCTGAGAATTGAGCACGGAAACCGAGAAAAGAAGGGGAAACGAAAGTGTTGGAGATAAGGTATCTTAGCCCTATACTTCTGATACCATGAAAGAAACAATCCCTTGATTATTTTCATTAATGAATGTGGTATATATACAAGTTACAATCTCCAAATATGAAAAATCCTATTCATACTAGACTTCTAAATCCTAATCATACTTGTACAAGAATTCTACAACTATGGTAAGTTTGTGCACTAGTTTAATTACAATCCTAATATACACGGTATATTGTCACTAAACAATTATGATTGTTTTTACTAATTTTCCCATAATTAATGCCTAGAAAAAGAAAAACTACTTAATAATTCTTGATTATGTAAACAAGGCATCTAGGTGCCACTCCCCCCGAAAGAATATGATTAATTTCTTCTTGAAATTCTAAAACACAGAGGGAGTAACTATTTTGGGACTAAGAGAGTAATGGTATTCTATGGTACAAGAGCATGTCATTAAATAGATTTTTTTAAAAATTAAAGCTAAAAAATTTCACATGTCGGAGGTTATATTTTTCCTAGACACATTAAAAATGGAAGACAAAAAAGAGAGAGTATAATGGATGGCATTATCATTCTTTTTATTAATAGTGGAGTCTCTGATGTTTTACATACAAGTGTTTTTAAACTTAATAGAATATTCACCGAATATTCTTACATTAATTATATATCTCTTAATTAAGGTAGAATTATATTCTTTTGTAATTAGGTTGATTACTTACCTAGTTTGTAGCAAGGTAAATATTTCTGTAAATACTATATATTGTAAATCATCAATGAATGAAATCATGGAACATATTCCTTTATGATATCAGTAGCCTAACCCTAAAATACCTAGCAACAGCCGACCCCCCCTCCCCGCCACCACCCCATGACGGAAACCCTAGTTTTTTCGGTCATTCTCCCTCCCTCTTCCTTCTAGATTTCATCTTTCATGGCTGATAAAATCAAATTCCATCCTGCACTTGCAGTAAACAACATTAAAAATTTCATCTATGTGACTCTTGAGATGGAAAAGGGTCCATACTCCTCGTGGGCGCAACTGTTCAAAATATATTGTCGTGTCTACGAAGTTATCGACTACATCATCTCTCCTAAATCAAAGTCCACAAACCCATCCTTGACTTCGACTTTTGATGATGCACTTTGGTCTCGTTTGGATGCAGATGTCCTCCAGTGGATATACATCACGATCTAATGATCTGCTGCACACCATCATTGAGACCGATGCCACTGCCCGCCATGCGTGGGAACATTTGGAAAGTATTTTCCATGACTACAAAACTCAACGTGCGTTATACCTTGAAAATCAGTTTAAGGACATTCATCATGACGATTTTCCAAACGTGTCTGCATATTGTCAAGAACACAAGATGCTTGACGACCAACTCTCTAACGTTGGCGCACCAGTCACTAATCATCGATTGGTTATGCAACTTATTGCAGGCTTGAACGAATCCTATGACGGCGTTGCCACCATCCTTCAGTAATGCACGCCGTTACCACCATTTTATGAGGCCCGTTCGAATCTAATTCTTGAGGAAACCCAGAAAATCAAGCTCAACACCACTCAGGCTAGCAGTGCAGATGCCGCCCTCACCACCACCGTTGGGCCCTCCACTGACGGTAGGGCCTCCACTTCTGGCAGCCAGTATCGCCGACCCGAGGACTCGCAGCAAGCTGCATCGACCTGAAACAATTGCCGAGGGCGGTAGTACGGCAAGGGCCGAGGCGGATGGAATTCTGGCAGCAACTGCGGTGGCAAGGGGCAGTCCCCACCGGCATGAAACATCCAGTAGCGACTGCGGTAGTGAAAGCGACCTCTGTCGTGGGCTGCCTACCCGCCGTGGGCTGCATGGGCCCCACTGTCATGGGCCTCTCCTCCTTGCCCGTATCCAACATCCTCGTGGACTCCACCTCCAACCGGACAGGCCCAACCTAACATACTCGGCGCACATCCACAACATGCCTACACAGCACAGGCCCCCCACCCTCAACTTATGGACCGACTGACATTGAGGCAGCTATGAACACAATGTCACTCAATGCTCCAGACGAAAATTGGTATATGGACACAGGCGCCACATCTCACATGACGGAATCATAAGGTACTCTCTCGTCTTATTCCAATTTGAGTAATTTAAATCGGAATATTATTGTTGGTAGTGTACAAGACATTCCTATTCGTGGTTTTGGTCATTCATTCTCATCCCCACCACATCCACCACTAATCTTAAAAAATGTCCTTCATGCCCCAAAACTTATTAAGAATCTAATCTCTGTGCGACATTTCACAACTGACAATAGTATTTCCCTTGACTTTGATCCTTTTGGATTTTCTGTGAAGGATTTTACGACAGGGAGACGAATAATGAGATGTGACAACACTGGAGATCTCTACCCTATTTCAAACACCGTCAACAAATCAGCCTCAATTCCATCAACCTTTAATGCTCTTTCGTCTTCCTTATGGCATTCTAGATTAGGATATCCGGGAGATTCTGTTTTACGCTCCCTTAGGAACAATAATTTTATTCAATGCAATCGTATTTCTAAGACTCCTATATATGAATCCTGCATTTTTGGGAAACATGTTAAATTACCATTTTATGCATCCACAAATTGTACTTTAATTCCTTTCGATATAATACATAGTGGTTTGTGGACTTCCCCTATTTTAAGTATGGATGCCCATCGATATTATGTGTTGTTTTTAAATGATTATTCCAACTTTTTATGGACTTTTTCAATTGGTAATAAATCCCAGGTCTACCACATTTTTCTTCATTTAGTGCTTTCGTAAAAACACAATTTGAAAAAAAGCATTAAATGTTTTCAATGACATGGAATTCGATAATAATAAATTCAAACAGTTTGCTCCAAAAATGGTCTTACCTTTCATTTTTCTTGCCCTCACACCTCCTACCAAAATGGTAAAGCCGAACGGAAAATTTGAACCATAAATAACCTAATTCGTGTCCTACTTTCCCATGCCTCAATTTTCCCTCAATTCTGGCATTACACATTCTCCATGGCCACATATCTCCTAAACATAATTTCAAACAAGTCTCTAGCTCTACGGTCGCCCACTCAAGTTATGTTTCATAGGAACCCCTCCTACCACCACTTGTGTATTTTCGGATGTCTCTATTATCCTCTCCATCCGACCACTTATAAACTCCATCCTCGGTCTTTTCTGTGTGTATTTCTGGGTTACCCCACAAATCATCGTGGTTACTCTTGCTATGACTTGTCAAGCCGTAAAATTATTATTTCACGTCATGTCCTATTTGATGAGTCTCAATTCCTCTTTTCCTCACTAAAATTGCCACATCGGCATTCCTACAACTTCCTAAATGATGGCTTGAACCCCCTTCTAATTCACTATTTACATAATCTGACATCCCAGTCTCCGGCACCCGCACCCACCACGGTCAGTTCGGGACTTGCTGCCCACCCAGTTCCACCGACAGTGGCTCGGAACAACCCGTCTCAGGGTGATTCCACAACCACCTCTCGGCCAGCCGATCCTGCCACCCCTACCCTTCCTCATCTTCTCGGCAGTCCCGCGGCACCCCCTCTTCCCATCCCGTGTCCCGAGGTACTCCTTAGAACAATGAAAATCCGTGCCATGCACGGAATTTCCAAACCTAAATGAATGTTTAACCTATCCATTTCAGTTTTCTCTTTTCTTGTCCCCCGTAATCCGAAGGATGCCTTGTTCGACCCAAATTGGAAAGCCGCAATGATTGACGAATATAATGCTCTTATTGATAATAAGACGTGGGACCTAGTACCCCGTCCACCTGATGCTATCATTATTCATTTTATGTTGATTTTGAGACATAAAAAGAAATCTGATGGTTCTTTTGAGAAGTGCAAGGCCTGTCTTGTAGGTGATGACAAGTCTCAACAGGTAGGAGTGGACTGTGATGAAATGTTCAGCCCGGTCGTAAAGCCCGCAACCATCCGGACCGTCCTCAATATTGCCATATCCAATTCTTGGCCCATTCACCAACTTGATGTCAAGAATGCTTTCCTATATGGGGACATTCATGAAACGATATATATGCATTAGCCTATGGGTTTCAGGGATCCTATTCATCCAAATTATGTGTGTCTGTTGCGGAAATTGCTTTATGGACTGAAATATGCTCCTCGAGCATGGTACTAGCATTTCGCCGATTATGTCTCCTCCATCATTTTTTCACACAGGAGATCCGATCATATCCTGTTCATCTACAACAAGGATACAGACATGGCTTACCTCTTATTATATGTTGAAGACATCATCCTCACCATATCATCTGATGCCCTCCGTCGGTCCATTATGTCTCTCATTTCCTCTAAGTTTGCTATGAAAGATCTGAGGGCCTGAGTTATTTCTTGGGCATCTCTGTCACTCGTCATTCTGGCAGCCTATTTCTATGTTAGAAGAAATATGTCGAAGAGATCATTGACCGTGTAGGCATGACATCTTGCAAACCATCTCACACGCCAGTGGACACCAATTCCAAGGTCAGCGCTGATTCCGGCCCTCCGTATTCAGACCCGACTCACTATCGTTGCTTAGCTGGGGCCCTGCAGTACCTCACATTCACGAGACCAGACATATCATATGTCGTGCAACAAATTTGTTTGCACATGCACAATCCGACGGAAGCACACATGCATGCCCTCAAACGTATTTTACGATACATCCAGGGCACATTTCACTTCGACTTACATATATACATGTCCTCACTCACTGGCCTCACTGCTTATTCTAATGTTGACTGGGGTGGATGTCCTGACACTATACGCTCCACGTTTGGTTACTGCGTTTTCCTCGGAGATAACATATTGTCTTGGTCTTTCAAAAGACAACCTATACTATCCCGATCCAGTGCCGAAGCAGAGTACAGAGGTGTAGCCAACGTCGTCTATGAGTCTTGTTGGATCCGTAACCTTCTACTTGAGTTTCACTGCCCGATTAAGAAGGCAACACTGGTCTACTGCGACAATATTAGTGCGATATATCTTTCCGGCAATCCTGTCCAACATCAACGCACCAAACACATTGAGATGTACATTCATTTTGTTCGCAAAAAAGTGGCTCATGGTCAAGTTCGTGTCCTTCATGTTCCTTCCATATATCAGATTGCTGACATCTTCACCAAAGGACTTTCGCGCATACTGTTTGATAAATTTTTGATCCAGTCTTTGTGTTTGTGAGCCTCCCGCTTCGACTACGGTGTGTAATAGAATATTCACCGAATATTCTTACACTAATTGTATATCTCTTAATTTATATAGAATTCTATTCATTTTGTAATTAAATTGATTACTTACCTAGTTTGTAGCAAGATAAATATTTTTATAAATACTATATATTGTAAATCATCATTGAATAAAATTAGGGAACATATTTCTTTAAAACTAATTAAATTATGTACAAACAGAAACTCTATTTTCCTGTTCGGATAATATTTGAGAAGGTTTCTTCTAGAAATTTTGTTGGAGAAGAAAATAGTGTCCGGTTAGTTTGTTAGTAAATATTTAGAAGTTTCTTTTCTGTCTTAAAAAAAGAACTTGTAGAAAAGTTACTCAAAACAGTTGCGGTTTTTTTTCTTTAAAAAAAGTGCGCAAAGCAAATAAGTAAAAAACTTTATTGTGTGGACGAACCACCTTAAAATCTGCATTAAAGTGTAGTATGTATGATATAGGCATATAGCTGCACATAATTATGGGGTAGGTTGAAAATAAGGTGTAATGATTCAAAACAACCTTAGTACGGTCAATTATTACAGTCATTATTATTTCGATAAACAGGTAGAATATCTATTTATATGAACCATCAATAGTCACAAAGACACATATCACACAGAGTATATACATTAATGCTACAACAGCTTGTATTAAATTAACTTCAATATTTGTAGACAGCAAAGCTAGCACCTTATTTATTCATCTACATTGACTCTGCAAGAAAGGATGTTACAGGACGAGGTAATTTTCATGTACAGTTATGCAGTAAATGTTGATCAGGCCTCCTAACAAGGAAAATATTACTCTCCCCACTTACTTTTACTTGTAACTTTTAGACTTTCCGTGTCTCTTAAAAAATAATTATTGATATAGGTATTTTATCACAATATATCTATTAATTGATAAAAAAATCTCAATAATTGAAATCAAATTTTCATAAGTAATTATTAGAGCTAGTATGAAGTTCTAAGGTTCAACATTAAGTTTTTATAACCCGCAAGGATAGCCAAGTTGGTGTAGCAGTAGAGCGCAGGACCGCAAGATCACGAGTTCGATCCCCTGCATAAACCTTCTTGGTTGAGCCTGTCACACATGGCTTGCCAAGTGTGGTTAATCGACTGACGTGGTTTGCAGGCTATTGCGTCAGTCCGAGGTTTATCCTGTGCGCATTCGAGAGAATAGCGTCTGCGGATTCCTTCGTCAACAACAAAAAAAAAACATTAAGTTTTTATAGATATTAATAGCATTGTACAATTCATACATCTATTTAATGAAGAGGTGTGTGTCAATTCCAATACAAAGTATTGGTTAGCTAAAATTGACTTACAGTTTCAAGAAGTCTTGGTAGTAAATAAATTAAGGGTAAAACAGGAAAAAAATTGTCTTATCTTGATATGCGAAAAGTGCAAAATCTATTTTTGGAATAGTTGACAAGTAAAAGTGAACGGAGTGAGTATTTTATTCTTGTATATTATTCCCTCAGAGCAAAAAGAGTGTTCATTTAGCCTTTATTTTTTTACTAAAAAAGAGTATCCACTTATCAAATCAAGAAATAATAAATCTTACTTTTCCAGATTTGCTCGTATTAAGTGTTAGATGACCAAAAACTCAATACCAATTTAATTAGGGAATTTTAGCCAAATTACTTATTTTTATCTAGAAATTAATATTTTCTTAAAGTATATGCAAATGGCTAAACGAACACTCTTTTTAATCCGGATGAAGTATTAAAAAATAGAGTAGAAAAAGATGATAATGATGATTAACTACTGTTCATCGTTTGAATTAAGTGCTTGTTGAATTGTCCCACATCAAGTGGATGTAGATATTTGTTCTTAATAATTTGGATAATTTTCATATTATGGGCTAGTTTTTTTAGGTTGATTAGGTTTAAAATTCAATTCTTGATGAAACTTTACGACAAAGATTTTTTTTAGGTTGATTGGGTTTAAGGTTCCTATATTATTTTCTTCTTTCAAGCCCTTCTTTGAAAGCATTTAATTGAGTTACTTGCGAAATTTCAAATCTATCTTGGTGTCGAAATTTTTTGTGTCCAGATCGATTAGAGATTTTACACATTATAACGACCTCATGATATATGATTTGAATAATTTTCATCTCATTAACTGGCTAGGATAGCGAATTTTATTATTTTGACCTAGTGATCGATCAAATGTGTTGAAAATCCTTTCTTTATTATGATACCAGAGCAAAACACATCCCAATTCTTAGTTTAATTGATGTTGGGCCGTTATTTTATACCGTCTACACTCTAATTGACCGGTGTGCAAGAGGGTGTTGAATTGTCCCACATCAGATGAGATATTAATATTTATTATCATTATATAATCTTGAGCAATCTTCAAAACTATTTTCTTGGATTGAGTTAATAAGCCCAATGTCCATTCTTTTATCAATAGGGCGGAGATAATTTTACTTCACACACCAGGTTTTCCCCTCTTTCAACTTGTGTTTGATACATAATTTTTGGTCTACTTGATCTTCCCCAAAGTTTTGCTTTCAAAAGTAATTGGAGTATTTATCATGATTGACTATTCAAGATAAAGTTTATGTATGAAAAAGTCAAATAACGAAGGACCCACAATGTACCATTAAAGGATGTGGTACAATGGATGAGGTTGTCTATCCCTTAATCAGAAGTTTCGGATTTGAGCCCGGAGTATGGAAAAATCCTTGGTAGGGAGCGCTTTCCCATAAATGGGCTCTACGCAACGCGAATCCAAATATAATCAAACTCTAATGCGAATACCGAATATCGGGTGTAAAACCAAAAAAAAAAAGGACACACAAGGTGAATCGTACTATTACAAGTTCGAATCCAACAGCCTCCTATTACTGTTAGATAGGTTCCTCTCATTGAAAAGGAAAAGAAAAATATTCGTTAAAAAGGGAGAGAAATAGAGAATGTAGTCCATGACTGCCAGCCACTTAATGGGCCTAATCCACTCTGGTATATGTCAAGTGGGTCCATTTGTATGTGGGCCTTAATGTCTGATACGATGTCTATTGTCTTCGCATCAAAAGCTGTCACCCAATTTGTATGTGCACTTTTCCTCTCCGCATATTGACATAAAGCAAGCCCAACTTTGAATTCTCACATTGAACTAGATTTTCTAAGCTGGTTAGTTGGGCCTACGGATCCATATTTATGATGTCGATATTTTCTTATTTTTGTGCGGATTTCCTTCCTATGGATTGGTCTTTAATTTTTACCCCTTATCACTACTTCTCATTTAATAAAAAATTATGAGCCAAAGTACCCTTTATTTGTTGATCTACGAAATCAGAGATTCTGGATTCGAACTCCAGCAGAGTCAAAAAAAGAAAAAAAAATCGCAAGGCAAGATTTTGATAGAAACTATGACTATTCGATCAAAGTTGCATAGAAATAATGCCTTAAGCCGGACAAGGCATAATCTTAATTTTCAACGAAACTTTGCCTCTAGACATAGTTTCTATGCAACTTTGGTCGAATATGCATAATTTCTATGAAATCTTGCCGTGCAATTTTTGTTTTCTTTTAGACAAAGGGAAAAAATTTAAAACCGCCAATTTGAGAGGCAAAAATTAAAGACCATCCTAAAATAGGTTGCAATCGTGTGAATTGCCCCAATATTTTTCATGTAATAATTGAAGGGAATGTAATACATTTGTCCGCTCGTCAAAAATAATTACAACAACTAGCCATATATATAAAAGATAAGCCCTTATAATTATATTTCGGTTATTATTTTAATGGACGGTTATACAGTGCGAGGATTTTTCATATTTAAAGTCTAGTTAAAACTTTCAAAATATTTGGATTTTAGCCCTTAAAAAGGCAACTTCCCCTAACTAGTGAGATTAATTAGGATTTTTTTTCAGTGTCTAATGGGCGAATGGTTATTAGAAGAAGATATAGAAAGAGAACATATTGTATGCGTAAATTTATCTAGTTAAATTGATAAAGAGTGTAATTTGTGTGAGCGTACGTGTTCTTAATCTGATACTCAAAGTAAGAACAAGTACGCTCACACAAAGTAAGAACAGGTATATATATAAAAGGTCTAGTTAATTTTTTCAAAATATTTAAATTTTAACCCTTAAAAGGCAACTTCCCCTAACTAGTGAGATTAATTAGGATTTTTTTTTGTGTCTAATGGGTGAATGGTTATTAGAAGATATAGAAAGAGAACCTATTGTAAGCGTACATTTATCCAGTTAAATTGATCAAGAGTGTAATTTGTGTGAGCATACGTGTTCTTACTCTGATACTTGATCTTCACGATGTACTTGGATATTGTTTTATCAATTCGTCCACTTATTCTTTTTCATGCTTGCCTATATAAATCTTTTTCATACTTGTTGAGCTATTGCTTCATAATTGTTAGTCACCGAAAAGAATTTATATTGTATTTTTTTTGAGTTCTCATTTGAGATACTTGAGAAAAATTGCGAAGTTATTTGCTCAAATAATTTGATAAAGTTCAGATTATGCAATCAAGAATTGTCTACTAGCTCTGATCAGGTTAAGGGTTTGCAAGCACCTCAACATAAAACAAACCAATGATATGAACATAATGCAACATTTACTTCTGGCTCTAAGGATAGGGAGGAAGGAGAGGAAGTATGGCAAGAGGTTAGGGGAAAATCAGCAAGCAGGTCAGGGCAGAAACCTTCTGAGAGACAAATGATTAATATTGATAATGGGTTCCAATCAGTACAATTACCAGAGGTCACAGAGGATACAATCATGCAGGAGAAGGAGCAAAATAATATGAATATAGGTGCTGAGAACCTTAATCCCATTCCCTCTTTATAAAGATACTAGCCTGGAATGTAAGAGGACTAAACAAGGTGTATAAACAGAAGGAATTGAAAAAGTTCCTCCATCAGAAGAATATAGTCCTCTTAGCAATAGTGGAACACAAGGTGAAGAAAAAATATGCTCCAAAATTAACAAAAAAAGTAGTCATGAATTGGGAATTATATATACAGTGACAAAGGCAGAATTTGGGTACTGTGGGACTCAAACTATGTACAATTTACAAGTTTATAGATGCAAGTATAATACAAACATGGAAAGGTGACTATCTTGACCAAAAATACATCCTTATTGGCAGCAGTCTATGGCTTACATACTATCTCAGACAGGCAGAGTTTATGGGCTGATCTTAAGTTGAATAATCAGACTATCCAGGACCCTTAGATGGTTATGGGTGATTTAAATCAGAATGAAGTGCAGGATGTTGGTGAGATGCTAGTTACAATAGGATTGACTGAGGTGAGGAGTGTGGATAGATAATAGGATTGACTGAGGTGAGGAGTGTGGATAGATAATAGGATTGACTGAGGTGAGGAGTGTGGATAGATAATAGGATTGACTGAGGTGAGGAGTGTGGATAGATAATAGGATTGACTGAGGTGAGGAGTGTGGATAGATAATAGGATTGACTGAGGTGAGGAGTGTGGATAGATAATAGGATTGACTGAGGTGAGGAGTGTGGATAGATCATATACCTGAACAAACAACCATGTGTACAGTAGAATAGACAGAGCAATGACTAATAGGCTCTGGATTTCCACCTATCCTCATTTAGAGGTTGATGTCCTTTACCCTCTCTTTTCAGATCATTCTCCACTCAGTATGAAGTTTGAGGAACCTCCTAGACAATTCCCTTAAGACTTTTTAAATTCTTCAATCATCTTGCTGAACACCAGGAGTACCAGGAATCTATTAGAAGGGGTTGAAATATGGAGAGCAATTCCAATTGTATGGGTGATATATGGAAGAAACTAATGCAGGTGAAACAAGATATCAATAAGCTGAACACAAATCACTACTCAAATATCAACATGAGAGTCCAAGCTTATATACAATAGCTTATTGAAACTCAAGAGCAAATGAGAGTGGTTGGTCATTCTGATGAACTGTTTGTTTTTAAAAAAAGAACTCAAACCGAATTTGGAGAAATTGAGCTTAATAGAGGAGAGCATATCAAGGCAAAAATCAAGAGTGAAGTGGTTAAAGCTGGGTACAACTTATTTCCATGCCTCAGTTAAGAACATATTGGCCCAAAATAGAATTAGTAGTCTCATAGATGCCCATGGTCGATTACTGAACATTGAAAAAGAGGTGACTGAGGATATAGCAGGCTTCTACAAAAAGTTACTTGGTACTGCTGCTGAAAGGTTGCCAAGGATCAATCCAACCATTATGCAAGCAAGAAATATCTTGAACAGACAGCACCAACTGGACCTGATTCCACCTGAGGAAATTCATGTTCCTTTAAAGGACACAGATGATAACAAGGCCTCAGGAGTGGATGGACTGAGTGCTTGTTTTTTAAGCAACCCTAGATAGTCATTGGAGATGAGGTAACTGATGTTATAACTCTTTTCTTTCAAATTGCAGAACTATATACACCAATTAATTGTACTTATGTTACCTTAATTCCTAAGGTAAAGAACCCTACCAATGTTAAGAAGTTTAGACCTATCTCATGTTGCACTATCCTATATAAGATCATATCCAAAGTACTGACTAAAATATTATAGAGTGTTATGCATATATTACAATCAAGCTGCTTTCATTCCTGACAGAATAATCAGTGATAATATCATATTGAACCATGAGTTGGTCAAAGGACATGGAAGGAATAATATATCACCATGGTGCATGCTCAAGGTGGACATGCAAAAGGCTTATGACTCTGTGGAGTGACCTTTTCTTTTGAACATATTTTGATTGCCATGAACCTGCCTAAGACTTTTGTAAAGTGGATTACGGTTTTTGTATCAACTGTGTCTTATTCCATTGTCATTAATGGTCAACCTACTGATCCCTTTCGTGCAAAGAAGGGATTCAGACAGGGTAACCCCCTCTCACATTTCCTTTTCTTGTTGGCTATGAAATACCTCAATAGACTTACGTGCTTTATAAAACAAAACTCAAACTTTACCTGTCAGTCCAAGTGCTCAAGGTTACAATTAACTCAGTTGGGGTTTGCAGATGACCTCCTAATGTTCTGTAGAGGTGATGACAGTTCAGTACAACTACTATTTGAGTGTTTTACATGTTTCTCACAAATTTCAGGCCTGCAAGCAAATATTGAAAAAATATTCATATATTTTGGTGGAGTACCTGACAGTGATCAAAGAGAGAGATACTAAACATTCTAGGCTTTACAAAGGGAGACTTATCTATATGATATCTAGGTGTTCCACTTAGCATCAAGAGAGTGACCATTATCCAATGCCAAATGCCAACCACTACTGAATAAGATCCTAGGCAGGATTACATCTTGGACTGTCAGGAATTTGTCCTACGCTGGTCAGTTATTACTAATCAAAAGTGTACTCTTCTTTGTTTAAACTTTTTGATCACAGATCCTCATCCTTCCTAAGAAAGTGATCAAGCTTATTGAGTCAACATGTAGAATATTTCTATGGACAGAGGGGCAGAGCCTTCAAAGAAAGCATTATTAGCATGGGAGAGAATATGTCAACCAAAAGTTGCTGGAGGATATAAAAAAATTGGCATTAGCTTATGGAATAAAGCAGCAATTTATAAATTATTATGGTGCCTCTGTACAAAAAAGGACAAGCTATGGATAAGATGGGTGAATGCTTATTACATCAAAGGTAGATGTGTTCTGTAGTATGTTCCATTACTAGAATCATGGATGATGATCAAGATTTTCAAAGCTAAACAGTACCTATTGGATGCAAATATTGGTCTGGGTGAACTGCTGAAGGAGTCCTTCTCTATTAGTAAACTTTACCACATGCTGACAGGTAACAACTCAAAAGTCTCATGAAGAAGACTTACATGTAACAACCTGGGAGCACAAAAATGGACTTTCATGTTGAACCTTGCTGTTCAGGATAGACTGTATACTATGGACAAAATGATGAAAGTTGTGTAGATTGTGTCAGGAGCAAGATGAAATCATAGCACACTTAAATGTATGATTGTAGAGTATCTGAGACTATTTGGACAAGATCTTACAATGGATGCAAATTTTGAAGCAAAAAATGGGATGGGCAGCTGAGATAGCTTGGAGCAGTAGCTACATGAAGGGGAAAAGCTTAGGGGCTGAAGTGTATAGAATGTCTTTGGCCTACATTGTCTACAATATCTGGCTGAAGAGAAACAACAGAGTTTTTCAAGAGAAGCAAAAGACTTGCAATTAGCTGATCAGGAGCATTATACAGGATGTTTGCTGCAGAGGAAGCAGATGGCCAAGATAGGCTAAACACTTAGAAAAGATGAATTTCTACCCTTGATTTGTAATGAATATTACTATAGGGGTAGATAGTTGCTGGTAGAGGAGTAGTATGCAGATCAACTTGAGACTACTATCCAAGTGATCCTTATGTTTTGTACTATACATATTTCACTTTGGTTAAATAAAATCTTTATTTACCAAAAAATAATTGATAGTTTAATTACAACTTGGCTTAGGATAAATTGAATGTCTTCAGATTAAAAGCTAACTATTGCTTATGAGAACAAAATTCCTAATTTTGGTATGGTATCTGATATCATTAATTCTCCCTATATAGTTGGTTTAAGGTCAGGAACCACCTAAAAATATTTGAACATGTGGTATTTATATTATAATCTCCATCACAAGGCACAATGATGAATTCTCTAAAAAGGTTGGGATATATATTGATGATCTCAACACTAAGGAAAGAAAATAAGCAGTTGGAAAAAATCATATATGGAATGAATTATCATGAATACATCTAAAATCGTTGTAGGAGGTAGTATAAACTTGAAGTTCAAAGATAATTCATTTGCAAATCAATTGCCGGACAAATTTACTCACTTAGAACTATAATCATTTGTAAAAAAGGTCATCTAACATAAAAATCACTCAACTTTTCTCAAATATCATGAAAAGTGATTAAATTATTTTTGTAATTAAAAAATTATTTTTTAAGTATCACAACAAGACAATGTTTTTAACCAAAAGGGCATTCAGCTTGGCCCAAGTATGATATAAAATGCCTCCTTTATTTCCTCCTAACTACTCTCTGTAATAAGTAGGTAAAATTGAATGATTTTTTTATTATAAAAAATAATTTAGTGACTTTAGTGATACTTAAATAAGTTGGTTATTTTTTCATTACGAAAACTAATTTAGTGACTTCAATACAATAATATGAAAGTTGTGTTATCATTCATAAAACTCAAGCCTTGTATTTGGCAAGACTTCTTTGGGAGAATAGCATTTACTGGTAATTGCAGTTAGTTTCAAAGATTCATATAACTAAGTAAGAGGTCGTTTGGTTTACTCAGAGACATAGTTATTTGCTTCTTGCATAACACTTCAATGAGTTTTAATATCTCAAATAAAGAACTATTTTAAGAAGAGATTTAATAAGAGGTATACTAAAATATCCTCAACATCTCTATCATGTTCTGTTTATGTGGGATTTGTTTAGTGTGACTGAATGTTCACATTGAAATCTGCTCAATTATAATTTTAAAATTGTGAAATTCGTCTTGATATTTGGCACAAATATCTATGTTTGCATCATTTATCCTTGATTTTGTAGTACTTTAATCGCATCTTTGCGCCTAAAATGTTGTATTTTAAGCTTATGTTGTTGTGTTGGCGATGTGCAGGTGTGATGAGCAAAATGGAATCAATTCTGATCTTTTAGATGAAGTTTTGAAAGCATTATGCACAAGGACGAAGCAGCAAAAGGATCGCACAACACTTAAAGAAAAAAAAGAGAAGAAGAAATTACCGAAGAGGCTTGCAATGGGGCTGCGTCGCGGGGGTGCCTCGTGCAGACCCCATCTCTGAAGTTTTTCCCTTCTTCCGCGATAGACACGCGACACATGTGGTGCTGGCCCGCGATGGACCTGCGACGCGGGGGTGCCGCGTGCAAGTCCAGTCTTTAAAGATTTTTTGTTCATCTGCAATGGGTCCTCGACGCCGGTGTGCTGCACGTCACGCCCAGTTTTCCTATTCCACGCGAAATTTGGTTCTACTTAGCCCTAGACTATAAATAGATATTTTTATGATGTAAACGATGGCTGGGACATAATTTTGAGCACTGTGAGCCGTCGTTAGAGTTTTTTGTTCGTTTCTTCTTATCTTTCATCTTTGAACCCTACATTATTAATGAATTTTTGTGTCTTTTCTCGAATCATGAGTAGCTAAACACTTTAATTTTAAGGTTGTGGCAAAGACATGATAATTAGTTTGACAACAACTTTTATCTATTGAATTTCCATCTTCTAGGTTGCTTAATTATTCTTGTGCTTAATTATTTAATTACATGATCAATATTTAAAAAATAGTTGCGGCATGTAAATTGAACCAGGAATAAGAAATATGCATGCGTAATAAGAACAAATAGAGCTTGTTCGTAAAAGATATGTTTTGCTACTGAGGATATGAATATACCCTTTAGCCTTGCTTAGTTGAATACGAAGGTTCCAATGCATTGTTGTTATTTTCTGATGACCATATGAATATAGGCGTTGGAGTAGCTCAAATAGACTTGTGAGCAGCTCGGAAGAGACTCATAAAGTGAATATTAACCCGTCAACCAGTAACCCAGAAAATAAAATAGGTAGAACTGTTAAAAGACTCAACTCGATTGTCGGAAGCCATGACCCTGGAACTCTCTCTCAACTGATAAACCTAAAAACCTCATCCTAGTCTCATTTTGTTACAAATTTCTCTCCGTCGATACTTTAGTTACAACAAACTTTTCAATTTTTACTCTCTTGAATAGTTACAATGGAATTTGAGTTAGTTAAATAGTAGAATACGATATTTGGACTTCAAAATCCTATATTACTTGTCGACCACATATACTTGTGTGTGCGTTTGGGAGCAACATGTAGTAGTTATGATACCATACGTAACATATCAACCTACTATTAACGTTACCGGTTTTGGGCATAGGCCGACACGACTTTAAAACACGTTATTAGAGTCGTCTAATGCTTGTTCGTTATATACCCATAATCTCTTCTATATTTTATCGATATAAAATTTGCCCAGAGTGACCTATAACTGCGAGCCACTTGATTGTTCGAGAAGGGGGACACCACCTTCTCTATGACCAAAATCGAAATTGGCCACAACCTAAATGACCCATATTCTATTGTTTTCACATGTGAAGATTGATTAATCTTTAATCGTTTGTTAGATTTGCGTTGACTTGTTCTAACGTCATTAATTACTTACTTTATTTGCAAAATGTATTTAACTTGGTGACAAAAGAAAATTTTGTTGACCAACTGTGGTTCCCATAATAAGATGAGATTGATCTTGAATTATGGTTAGTAATTACTTAATCTTATCTTAATTATATTACTTTAATATCATATATGCTTTGGCTTCTATTGCTCTACCACTATATAATGCTAAACAAGACCTTTTTTCCAAATCATTCAAAGTTTATGATATTGTCTTCTTTTAGAAAGTGCACTAGTAAGAAATATATGGTCAAAATTATGATGAAGTCTGCTTTCTTAGTTGCATTGTTGTTAATCACCATTGGTTTGTTTCTCTTTAAATTTTATTTTCTCTTGCCTTTAACCTTTATTTTAGTTTCTTAATTTTCGTTTTTATTAATGTAAAATATCTTAGGAGATGGAAGTCTTGGAGTAACGGAAAGAAATAATCCCTTGATTATTTTCATTGATTGAAAGACTATATATACAAGTTACATATTTTCATAATAGGAGAATCCTATTCCTATTCTACTCCTAAAACCTTATTCTACTTGGATACTAAATATACAATTAAGGTAAGTGTACAAGACTAATTAAGGTAACCTTTACACTACAATATTACAACCATATACACCCATAATATACTGCATGTGATGGGCCAATATCTACTGCCTGTGATGGGCCAATTTGAGACGGGCTTCAACCTAAAGGACTCGTGATATACACAATGTATACCAAGTGTATATCACGGGTATATACCTTGCTTAACACACCCCCGCAGTCATAGCGGACGGTTTTCGAACGTCGAGAATGTCCCTAAAATCTTCAAAAATGACTAAGGGAAGACCCTTTGTAAAGATGTTTGCAATTTGATATCTTGACGGGACATGACAGACGCGTACCTGACCACGAGCAACCTTTTCGCGGACAAAGTAAATGTCCATCTCGATATGCTTAGTGCGTTGGTGCTGAACCGGATTATCAGAAAGGTAGATGACACTAATATTATCGCAATAAACCAAGGTTGCCTTCTGAATGGGACAATGAAGCTCCAAAAGCAAATTACGTAACCAACATGATTCTGAGACTACATTAGCTACCCCTCGATATTCAGCCTCGGCACTTGAGCGGGATAGAGTCGACTGACGCTTCGCAGACAAGGAGACCAAGTTGTTGCCAAGAAATATACAATAGCCAGACGTAGACCACCTGGTGTCTGTACAGCCACCCCAATCAGCATCCGTATACGAGACAAGTGTGGACGTCGATGAAGGATATAAATGCAAATCATAGTCAAGTGTACCATGAATATACTGAATGATGCGTTTGAGTGCATTCATGTGCTCAATTATGGGATCATGCATGAACAAACACACCTGCTAGACATCATATGTAATATCTGGTCTCGTAAAGGTAAGATACTGAAGGGCCCTGCAAGACTGTGATAGCGAGTTGGATCCTCGTAGGGTACGCCAACCGCGGCACTAAGCTTGAGCTTAGTATCAACTGGAGTGGAAGTGGACTTACAGGATGACATCCCAGCCCTCTCGATGATCTCAGTTGCATACTTCCGTTGAGATAAAAATAACACATCTGAATGACGAGTGACATCAATCCCCAAAAAGTAACTCAAGGGCCCTAAGTCTTTCATAGTAAACTAAGAGCTGAGCATGGTCATGATAGACTGGCGTAAGACATCGGAAGAGGCAGTCAAGATAATATTATCCACATATAACAGAATGTAGGCCAAGGATGAATCACGACGGTAGATGAACAAGAAATTATCTGACCTGATGTGAGTGAACCCAATAGTCAAAACATAATCGGCAAACCTCGTATACCAGGCCCGGGGAGATTGCTTAATCCCATATAAGGACTTTTTCAACAAACAGACATGATGAGGATGTTTAGGATCCCTGAATCCCAAAGGCTGATGCATATAGACTGTTTCCTTGAGATCCCCATGCAGAAAAATATTCTTTACATCTAACTGATGAATAGGTCATGCCTTCGAAAGAGCCAAGCTAAGCTTGACCACCGAACTAAACGTCTCCCCACAATCTATACCAACCTGCTGAGTCTTACCATCACACACAAACCGCGCCTTATGTCGAGCAAATGAACCATCGGAATTCTCCTTATGAGAAAAATCCACATAGACCAGATAATATTAATACCAAAAGGACGGGGCACCAACTCCCACGTCTTATTATCAATAAGAGCATTATATTCATCAGTCATAGCAATTTTCCAATTCGGGTCATTTAAGGCAGACACAGGATTACGGGGCAATGGGGATTTAAGGACATTAGAATGTAAATTAAAATGTCTTTTTGGTGTAAAAATACCCCGTTGACTACGAGTGACCAGTTTATGACTCGAGGAAGAATTGGGCGTATTTCGGGAATTTGCTGGGCTCAGGACGGACTGGCCAGCAGGCAGTGGGCCTGCTGGCCCAACTCGGGAAGTAGAAACTGGACCAGTTCCAGAATTGGGCTGGACTGGCCCAGTGGCGGTACTGATCCAGGCAGTGGATGACGGACCAGTGGGGAAAGCGGGCAGTGGGGAAAGCGAGCAGTGGGCCCGCTGGAGAATTTTGGGTGCGGAAGACATCCGAAAAATGCTGAATAATAGACGGGGATATACTATCATCCAAAAAATTATACGAACTAGGCACGGGAGTATTAACTTTAGCAAATGGAAATTGTGATTCATCAAAAATGACATGGCGATTAATGATGATTTTATTAGAGGATAAATCAAAGCATTTGTAGCCACGATGATTAGACGGAAACCCCAAAAACACACACGGAGTTGACCGAGCCTGAAGTTTGTTAATTGTAGTGGATGAGAATAACGGATAACACAAACACCCAAAAACCCGAAGATATGAATATGAAGGAATTTTATTATATAAAATTTGAAGGGGTAAGAATACGTCAAACCTTTGGAAGAAATTATGTTAAGGAGATAATTAGTCATTTGGAGAGCATGATGCCAAAAAGACGGGGGTACGGAAGCATGAATCAATAAAGTTGGGACAATGTTATTTATGGAACGAATTTTGCGTTCGGCTTTTCCATTTTGTGAAGACGTATGAGGACAAGAAAAATAAAAATTGATCCCATTATTAGCACAGAATTCCCGAAACACCCCATTGTCATATTCTTTGCCATTATCACACTGATATTTTTTATTTCTCGGTCGAATTGGGTTCTGATGAATGCTCTAAATTTTAGGAAGACGAAAAAAACTTGAGATTTTTTCGCTATTGGAAATGTCTGTAAAAACTTAGAATAATCATTCAAAAAGAGAACATAATACCGATGACCCACAGAACTAAGAACAGGAGACGTCCATAAGTCGCTATGAATAATATCAAATGACATTAAAGTATGAGAATTTGAGTCTACAAATGACAACTTAACAATTTTCCTTAAAGAACAAGACTGACAATTTGGAGTACTATTCGTACCCTTTATCGAAGCCTCTTCCTCTGTGATGCGAAAGCAACAACTCTAACTTGACTTTACCGAAAAGAGATCTTTGCTCGAAAAAGAGTAAGCCATGAGGTAAATTGTTCTCAAATCTCTCTATCATTTTTGAAAAAAGCGTACTGGGTGAAGCTTAGTCCTTCGGACCTTTCAATCTCACTACTTTATTAGATAGGGCCGCTCACACGCTTGGCTGTTGATGGTATTGCACATACTTGAAATAAAATTATTTTTATCTAATGACGACAAAATAGATGATCCCGGATAACCAAGACGAGCATGCCACAAGGAAGGAGAAATGGCTGCAAAGGCGGATGGCAGGGCTTGACTCGATGGACCGAAACTGGGTGTGATAGGATAAAGTCTCCCCTACTATCACACCTCATGAGAGGGCTCCCCGTCTTGAAATCCTTCATAGAGAAACCAAATGGATCAAATTCAATAGAAACGGAATTGTCAGTAGTGAATTTACGGACAGAGATTAAGTTTTTAATTAATTGGTGGTGTGTAGGGTATTTTTCAAGATAAGAGGTGGATGAGGGGGAGATAAAATTTTATTACTATAACCACGAATTGGAATTGAATTACCATTACCAACAATTATGCCGCGAGGGATGCTCAAATTGGAATAAGACGAGAGCGTACCTGAATCGGATGCCATGTGGGTAGTGGCACCGGTGTCCATATACCAATTTGGGTCCGGAGGATTTAAACTAAGCGTGTGCATTGCGGCTTCGATATCTGTAGACGTGGGTGCCGCTGAGTGATGGGCCTGCGAGGGCCGAGGCCCCAGTACCCCTGCTTGCTACCTTGGCCCAGACTGCTGACTGTATGTGAACCAGGTCGAATTGGGCCTGGACTGATGTTGGGTAGCCCACTGCCAGTTGGGCAACGAATTGGGCCTGGACTGCTGCTGGGCAGCCCACTGCCAGTTGGGCAACAAATTGGGCCTGGACTACTACGGGCGCCCACCGCCGCCGAAACACAGGCCGGGCCCAAATGCATTGTGGGGCCTACTGCTACTGCATATGGGCCCAGAACTGTTGTTGTTGCTGCTAACCACCGCGAGGACCCCTACCGCCACCACCATTCTGCTGGCTGTCGCCGTTGTTGCCGTCGCGATTCTTGCCATTATTTTTCTTATTTCCACCCTTTTTGCCGCCACCGTTGTTGCGATTTTGACCCTAGTTGTTGGAACCGGTAGGATACACCGTGGACTCGGTCATCATGACTACGGGAGTAGCACCGGTAGCTGCTCGTTTTGCCATGCCTGCTTCTTCGAGTGTAAGCATAGAATGAGCCTGATAAAATTGTGGAAGCGGATTGCTTTGTCGAAGAAGCGTTCCAACACCACTATAGGCCTCGGAGAGGCCGGAAACCATTTGGAGGACCAAAAGATCGTTTGAAACTAGCGCGCCAACGTTATGAAGTTGGTCCGCCAATTCCTTTAATCTTTTGCAATAAGTCGAAACATTAGGAAAATCTTCCATATTGACGTGGGAGAAATCCTGCTCAAGGGTAACGACTCTAAAATTTTGATTATCTTGGAATCTATCCCGCAGTCTATCCCAAGTTACATGTGTCGTAGCGTCAGGCTCAATAATTGTTTGCAAAAGGTCGGTAGAAATTGTGGAATATATCCACTGAAGGACGACTTCTGATACCATGAAAGAAATAATCCTTTGATTATTTTCATTGATTGAAAGGCCGTATATACAAGTTACATATTTCCATAATAGGAGAATCCTATTCCTATTCTACTCCTAAAACCTTATTCTATTTGGATACTAAATATATAATTAAGGTAAGTGTACAAGACTAATTAAGGTAACATTTACACTACAATATTACAACCATATACACCCATAATATACTGCCCGTGATGGGCCAATATCTACTGCCCGTGATGGGCCAATCTGAGACGTGCTTCAACCTAAAGGACATGTGATATACATCATGTATACCAAGTGTATATCACGGGTATATACATTGCTTAACAGTAACGGTAAAATTCTCTCAATGTGATTTGTAGGTTTGAGCTGTGGAATAAGTCGATGATACTTGTGTCAGGATAGTCTACCTACTTACACCCCCTTAGAAGGGATGAGCCCATACCCGGTAGGGACGGATCTATAGTGCCGATTATGGGTTCACAATATATATATATATATAATATATATATGTATATATATAATATATATATATGTATATATATAATATATATATGTATATATATAATATATATATGTATATATATATATAGTAAAACCATGAAGCTCTTAAGCTAAAAGTTTGATTACTAAAATACTCTTCTAATTAACTTAAATACTCTATTTAATTAAAAAACTAAGCCCAAGAGAAGCCAACATTTTCTTGAAGAGGGAAGAGTTGCCACCATTTAAAATACATACAAACAGCCGATGCACTGCTTCATACTCAACCATTAGAGAGTAGACAAGCCATCCTTTTTCTTCTAAAAAAATGAGATATTGACTAAAAACAGAGTTCACGCAGTTGAAATCAACCGCTACAACTCTCTATTTCCTAATCGTTCAATAGAATATCATTACAGACACAAAGAAACGTAGAGTGAATGTGATTATGTGTGTTGAGTTGGTAGTCAAGTCACCAATATTACTCCACGGGTTGATTAGTTGTAGTTCTTTATTAGAAAATTAGTTTTATATCTTTTTTACGAGAAATCTCTTTATTTTTACAATATAAAAAACTGAAAATAAAATACGAGATCTGAAACATTCTCTTCTATTCAAATTATAAGTGACCATACAAGATTATTTATTGGGGCGATACTGTTGAGAATATAATCAAATATTAAAAGTGTGATCTATCTAATAGCTTAAGATTTTAGATCAGATGGTCACACACTTCAATATGGTATCAAAGCAGACCAAAGGTCCTGGGATCAAACCTCACCGCCACCCATTATCAAAAAGAATTTTCACTTGCTTGGACTATGAAAAAAAATCAGGCCAGTGCGTGAGGGGGTGTGTTGAGAATATAATCAAATATTAAAAGTGTGTTCCATCTAACATCTTAAGCTTTTAAATCAGATGGTCACACACTTCAATAGATACTACATGTGCCAAACAACATATAATATAAACATTAATTCTCAGAGCATAAATTTGGAAAAGTGAAGGATCATGTCGATATGTCTTTGCTTCTGTTTTCCTTGAGAGCTGTTTGACAAAATTCTTCAGCGAAAGCAAGACTGGTATTCTTTTTCTTTTGTCATTTTAATCGTTTGTATTTTGTGAATGCATAAAGGTATCATCAAGGAAGGGTGCCTCATTGTTTCCTGGAAGTGTATGATAAGGATTGAACATAATTACAGCTTGTTGATATCTTGCAATCCTTGATTATAGCTTGATGATATCTTGCAAATCATATCTAATATTCTCCTTGATCCTAACTTGATTTATGTAAATAATTTCCTCAATATTCCCTCTTTGATATTAGCCTTGTATATTCCTAGTTGCTATTTTTACAGCTATGTGTACTCTTAGGAATGTAACTATAAATATTTGCTTTTCCATTAATGAGAAAATAACAATCCTTCTTCACTCTCTATATGGTATCAGACTTGTGATCCAACTTCCCTTCTTTCTCCTTTCTCACACATCAAATGGCAAACTCTACTCCCTCCTACCAAATTCCTAATGGCGACAATCCATCTAAGCCCTTCACCTTTGTCAATATTAGCAACACCATTAAACTAACCCCCATAAATTACCTCTCCTGGAAAATGCAAGTGGAGGCCATTCTCATTGGTCATGACTTATTTAAATATGTTGATGGTTCCCTTCCCTTATCTATGTCTACTCTCTCTACTGATGGCATTAAGAGTCCAAATAGGGATTTTTTATTCTGAACTAGGCAGGACAAACTTTTGTTCGGTGCCTTAGTTGGTACCCTCTCTCATTCCGCTTGTCTCTCAAACGCATACCAGCAAGGATATATGAGATATTCTTACAAAGACCTATGCCAAGCCAACCACGGGACATATTAAATAATTGAAAGATCAGTTCAACTTCATCTCAAAAGGAAACCGCACCATTACTGAATTTATGCAGGCTATTAAGGCATGCGCGGACCAACTTGCGACTCTAGGCAAGCCGGTTGAGCATGAGGATCTTATTGATCGAGTGCTACTCGGTCTTGACACCTTTTATAACTCTGTCATTGAATTTGTCAATGGTCGGGACACTCCGATTTCCTTCGAGGAATTGCACGAGAAACTGATCAATAAGGAACTTATCATCCAACAAAGTCAACATAATTCTTCTCTTCATGCTACAGCCTTTGCGGCATCCACTCGTCCACTAAACATCACTTATGGCCGGTCTAATGGTCAAGGTATTCTCCCTACTCCAAATACTATTGCTAACAAGCAGTCTCGTCCGTTTCTAGGTAAATGCCAATGGTGTCGAGAGTAGGGTCATGTTGTCTCACAATGCCCTCAATTCACTCAATGTTTCCCTAATGTTGTCCCACCACATCGGATGTATTATCCAAAGGCAACGCATAAGTTTAATGCACCACAAGCTCATGCTGTAAATCTACCCGGTTCTACCACTTCATCATCATGGCTGCTAGATAATGGGGCCTCTCATCATGTCACTGCTGATCTCCAAAATTTATCTCTCCATGCTCCGTATGATGGCACGTAGGAACTAATTATTGGTGATGGTACAGATTTATATATATCTCACATTGGATCTCTTAACCTCTCTCACTCTTCCACTCCTCTTAAACTAAACAATGTTCTTTGTGTTCCTTCAATGTCATGAAATATCATATCTATTTCTTAATTTTGTATTGATAATAATGCATCCATTAAGTTCTTACCCAATTCTTTTCATGTGAGGAATCTCAAAACGAGGGCGTCTCTCTTCCAAAGTCCGGCTAGGTCGGGAATTTATGAAATCCAACCCACTTTACCTCAAGTTTTCACAAGCACAATGGCCAATTCTTTAGATTGGCATCATAGATTAGGGCATCCTTCTCTTAAAGTTTTTAAGCAACTTATCTCCACAAATAATTTAAATGTCTCTAGTAATTCTACTTTAGATTGTAACTCTTGTGCTTGCAATAAAAGTCATCAACTTCCTTTCTCAAATTCATCTATCTCTTCTACTGCACCCCCGCAATATATATACACGGATCTTTGGACTTCTCCTCTCTATTCTCATGACGGATATAAGTACCATCTCATAATCGTTGATCATTATACTAAGTATATCTGGTTCTATCCTTTGAAATTAAAATATGACACAGAAGAAGTCTTCATTCGATTTAAGGCTTTAGTTGAATTTTTTTTCCAACTTCCTCTCATTACCTTATACTCAGATAATGGCGGCTAATATGAAGCTCTTAAGGAATATTTATTTATTAATGGCATTTCACGCCTTACTACCCCTCCTCATACTCCTCAACATAATGGTTATTCCGAAAGGCGTCATAGGCACATTGTTGAGACATGTCTTACTCATGCATCTATGCCACTAGAGTATTGGACTAATGCGTTCTCTACAACAATTTACTTGATTAATCGTGTTCTCACATCAACCTTAAAAATGTCTCTCCTTATCTCAAGCTTTTTGGAAATTTGCCTAACTACCGAAAATTACGTAGTTTCGGGTGTCTATGTTATCCATGGTTGAAGCCTTATACCAAACACAAACTTGAGCCTAAAACTACTCCATGTATTTTTGTGGGTTACTCTTCCAGTCAAAGTGCCTATTATTGTCTAGACCTCAAAACAAACAAAATTTATACCTCTAGGCATGTTCATTTTGTCGAAAACAAGTTCCCCTATTATGACATTATAACACTAAATTATTCTCTAGACACATCAATTGAAGAGTGGTCCCCTATGTCTATTCCAATTCCTACTCAAGTTGATGCTCCTACAACTCTCTTACACACTCCAACCTCATCCTTCAATTCTCCTAACGAAACTAACACAAATACTCCGTCAACTCATTCCACTGCATCAAACTCCTCTACTCCAACGACATCAACCACAATGGCAGCAACAAACACCCCTATCTCCTCCACGTCTGCTTCCACATAGCCCACTCCACCCCCTCATCCCTCACCTCCCTCTCATACCATGACTACTAGGCTTCAAAACAACATTCGGAAGCCTATTAACAAACTCAATCTTCTAGTTACTGTGACAAACAGTGAGCCGAAACCCGTGACTGAAACCGAGCCCAAAACCATTACACAAGCTCTTAAAAGTCCAGTTTGGAGGGTAGCCATGGATGGGGAATTTAATTCCCTTATTCGAAATAAAAACTGGAACCTTATACCACCTTCAATATCCAAAAATGTGATTGGGTGCAAATGGGATTTCGTATAAAATGCCCTCCTAATGGTGCCATCAAGCAATACAAGGCTCGTCTTGTGGCAAGAGGTTTTCATCAAAGACCGGGTTTGGACTATACTGAGACTTTTAGTCCAATCATGAAGCCAACCACTATTCGTCTTATATTATATCTTGCGGTCAGTCAAGGTTGGTCTTTGAGCCAACTTGACACTAACAATGCCTTTTTGCAGGGAACTCTTACGGATGAAGTATATACAATGCAACCATCAGGTTACAATGATGCTACAAATCCGAATTATGTGTGCAAGTTAAATAAGGCATTGTACGGGCTAAAACAAACCCCAAGGGCGTGGTACAAGGAGCTACGCAAATTCCTACTTTATTCCGGTTTCAAAAATACCATTCCGGACTCATCATTATTCACTCTACATTCAAATGGATCAATAATATTTTTTTGGTCTATGTAGATGACATCATTGTTACCAGTAATGCACCAATTTTTTTTGAAGAATTTATCTCAAATATATCAAACTATTTTTCACTCAAGGATTTGGGGGGATTGTCTTATTTTTTGGGAGTGGAGGTTCTCCCTCATTGTGATGGCTTATTCTTGAGTTAAAAGAAATACATATGTGATATCTTATGCAAGACAAACATGGATGATGAAAAACCAATTGCTACACCTCTTGCAACTCATCTCCCATTGACGCTAGACGGCAAGCCATTACAAGACCCCATCAAATACCGCACTCTAATTGGCAGCCTTCAATATCTAAATCTCACTCGACCGGACATTGCTTACTCGGTCAAAGAACTATCCCAATATATGCAACGGCCAACTGAGGATCATTGGTTAGCATTAAAAAGGCTTCTTCGCTACCTAAGTGGAACATTGAATATAGGGCTACTTGTTCACAAGAATTTGCCTTCAACTTTGCATGCTTTCTCATATGCGGATTGGGCACGTGATAAAGATGACTACATATCAACTTTGGCCTACATTGTGTATTTTGGTAAAAATCTGATATCATGAACATCAAGAAAGAAAAAGACACGAGCTCGCTTCTCTACTGAGGCAGAATATCGAGTTGTGGCAAGTGAAATGGCCGAAATACTTTGGCTTCGTAATCTTTTTCACGAACTTGGGTTAACTCTTACTTCTACCCATACCATATATTGTGATAATTCCAGAGCCACTTATGTTAGTGCGAACCCCATTTTCCATTCAAAAATGAAACATCTCGGGTTATATTATCATTTTGTTCATGAAAATGTTCAATCCGGCAACCTACGAGTGTCATGCATATCCACTAATGATCAATTGACAGATGCTCTTACAAAGCCACTACCACGCTCCACATATGCGTCCTTGGTTCGCAAAATCAGTATTTCCTCTTAGCCGACCGTTTTGAGGGGGTGTGATAAGGATTGACCATAATTACAACTTGTTGATATCTTGCAATCCTTGATTATAGCTTGATGATATCTTGCAAAGCATACCTAATATTCTCCTTGATCCTAACTTGATTTATGCCAATAATTTCCTCAATATTCCCTCCTTGATATTATCATTGATATTAGCCTAGTATATTCCTTGTTGCTATTTTTACAACTATGTACTCTTAGGAATGTAACTATAAATATTTGCTTTTTCATTAATGAGAAAATAACAATTCTTCTTCACTCTCTATAGTGTATGTGGTTGATTGTTTGGCTGTGCAAGAACCTAAGGTAGTGTTCTTTTTTATTATCAGATACATTTACTTATTGTAGCACTAATGCACTACAAGAAGAAAGATATTTGCCAACAACATTTTTTATTGTCATATGTTGGATGTTGTTGTCAAAAGTACTTTTCGCAACAACAAAAATTATTGTATGTCGTTGCAATAACCTCCGGTGTAAAAAGTTTTTGCAACAACAACATATTAAATTTGTTGTCATTACATTCTTTTATCTGGGGTTTCACTGTCCGATTTGGAGCGTGCACATTCATGGACCCAGGGTAATTTTCACCCCTTTCAATTAGTCCGAGGCCCACATCGAATAAGAGCCAATGCCTAATTTGACATAGTATCAGAGCCAGACTCATCTGATGTGGGTCCCCGGATGAGAGGGGTTGGAATGCCCCCGACCAATTTGAAACGAGTGGAAAATACCCTGGGTCCATAAATGTGCACGCTCCATACCGGACAGTAAAACCCCAGATAAAGAAATGTACGGATCTGGGCGTGAGGGGGAATGTTGAAGAAAACTATACCACATCGGTGAGAGATAAGATCCATGGACTCCTTATAAGGCTTGGACAATCTCCTCCCTTTGAGCTAGCTTTTGGGATGAGTTAGGGTCAATGCCTAATTTAACAACGTAACAAGAATTCATCCTATAAAAGATTCCATCAAAATCCTAAGTAGCCAACTAGCTACTAATTAAGTATGTGAAAATACAATACTAAAATTCATAACCAATAATGAAAAATAGGAAGAAGAAAGGAAAAACTCATTGTCGAATCTTTCGCCTTGCTCCTTGGCGGCTCGTCGCTCTCCTCCTTAGGAGATTGTCCTCTTTTAAAAACCTGTTGAGGAATATTTATAGGTGAAGGGAACGTCTTAGTTCAGTCCAAATTCGAATTCAAAAAAGTCCAGACCGTGCTAAAAATATATATCCCGACTGCCAGGCGCTTGGCAATTGTGCAGCTGTTCCCAAAATTCCGGATCTTCGCGCTGTGCCTGCGCCGAGCGTACATACTTCACTGTTTCAGGAAAACAAATGAGTCTTTGGCTTCACTGTTTCACGTCACTTCGCTGCTACTACAATTGTCAATTGTGAATCTTTACTTTATCCAATGATCTTATTATAGTTGTCCTTTGATTATTCTATCATGACTATTCCTTCTTGCAGCTAAATTAATCGTGAGCTTCAGCTTTTCTTTTTGGTTCTCTTTTCCTTTTTTTCTCAACTTCATATTTTTCATCCTATTTTACTCCAAAATCTAAATATATTTATCTTTACCCAACTTTATTTCTACATAGTAAAAATATAATATTAAGCACAACTCGTTAAAATTGATACTCAAAAATGATTAGAAGTACTAAAAGATGAGACAAATAATGGCTGAATATATGTATGTTTGACCGAACATCACTTCTTTATAGATAGTAATTTATTTTACCAAAATAGATAATTAATTGATTTTACTAATTACTACTATTTTATAGTTAGTTTCCTCATTATATGAAAAGTGCATATCCAAAGGGTTTCTCATTTACTCATTTATCTTGTATATATTATAGATTATGTACTTTAGTTAATATTTGTAGATTGTGAAATATTTTTATGATTTACTAGTATTTATGAAATTTCCCTTTTTCTTAGCTAAGGATTAGGCTTGTTAATTGAACCCCCAAAAAATAGACATTTGTATTGTCAAATCCCCCAAATTAGATAAGATTATAGGAAATTCTGAAGATTCTCATCCTAACTTTCCTTTTTTGTCGGATTGAACGGGTATTGTTGAAAACACATATACGAGACTATATACAAAATTTGAGGTGATTTAAATTGGTTTGAAGTCAAAATTCAAACCTAAAAAATTCCATTGTGACATGTGTATATCCTATTATATATGGTGTATATTATACACAAATTTGTATGGATATATACATATATATACATTGAGATATACACTGATATACATAAGGATATACACCGAATACGTTTGGGGGTATATGGATTGAATCGTCTTCAACATTGAATTTTCAATTTGAAATTCAACTCAAATCTGCCTCAAATCGTCTCTAAACACCTTCAAAATTGATATTCAAAACTCCTTCAAATATTTTCAACAAAACTTGACCTAACCTAAACAAATCACAAATATGCAAATCAAAAAATTAGAATAAAACTTCAACTGCCTTCAATGACGTTTTCAGGTACTTGAGAGAGGTTTGGGGTTGGGGGGGGGGGGGGGGGAGATTGTAAAAATTGAGTGATTGAAAGAAATTGAAGAAAATAGTTAGTAGAGAGAGAATAGAAAATATTTTTGAAGCAATATTTACGGATATGATTTTGGCTACATAATACTAATTTTTTAAGCTAAAAATTATATGATCTACTGGGTGCCAAAAAAAATTCAGCTCATTTTATATCATTTACTATGCCGGGTAGATTGACATGCAACGCCAAATTGTCAAATTGGGATTAACAAGATAATTTGGCAGTCGAATGTGTTTTATTGCAATATTGCTAATTGATAAGACCAGAGAAATATATAGGAAGCTTCATTTCTTGTCCTACCGGTAAAGAATGAATCTTGGGTCTAACTCAATCTCAAAAGCTAACTTGTAGGGTGATGATTGTCCAAATTCATATAAGGAGTCCATGTTCTCATTCCATATCCGATGTGAGACTCTTAACACTCCCCCCGCACGCCTAGACCTTGTTAACTGGAGCATGAATAATATAATTTGGGGTCCAACATCGGTGGACAATGAATTGGAATGGGTCTGGCTCTGATACCATGTAAAAAATTGATCTTGGGCCTAACTCAACACCAAAAGCTAGCTTTTAGAATGAGGATTGTCCATGTTCTCACTCCATATCCGATGTGAGACTCTTAACACTACTCATGTTTGTTTTACATCCTCATCTGGATCCTTATCTATTAAGCAATGCTCCACATTTTTTTAATGCTACAGAAAGATATTTCCTTAAAAAATGATCAAAAGGTTAGAGTTGACTATTCAAGGGAATAAGGTATATACAAACAATTTGTAGGATATTAGTGTAATTTAAGGGTAATGCTAGGCTAAGAATAGGGTCTTGGAATATTGGAACTCTAATGGGGAAGGTCATAGAGCTAGTTAAGATTCTTAAGAAAAGGAAGATTAATATAGCATGTGTCCAGGAGACCAAATGGGTAGGACCTAAGGCTAAGGATGTAGACGGGTATAAGCTATGGTTCTAGGGTAGGTCGAAGTATATGAATGGGGTAGGCATTTTGGTAGACAGTGAGCTAAGGGATCAGGTGGTAGAGGTTAGGAGGGTCAATGACAGGATGATGTCGATTAAGTTGGTAGTTGGAGGGTGCACTATGAACATTATTAGTGCGTATGCGCCGCAGGCGGGCTTGAAAGATGAGGAGAAGATGCATTTTTGGGAAGATTTGGACGAAGTGGTAGGAGGTATACCAACCACTGAGAAGTTATTTGTAGGAGGGGATTTCAATGGACATATCGGGACACTTCCGGGGGGTTATGACGACGTGCATGGCGGTTTTGGCCTCGAGGACAGGAACGGGGGATGCGTCTCACTTTTGGAGTTTACTATAGCTTTTGGGATGGTGATAGCCAATTCAAGGTTCCTGAAGAAGGAGGAGTATTTGGTGATTTTATGTAGTTCAGTGGATAAGACTCAGATAGACTTATTACTCCTTAGGAAGGTTGACAAAGGTCTTTATAAAGACTGCAAGGTTATTTCGAAGGAGGATCTTACAACCCGACATAAGCTTTAGGTGATGGATTTGAGATCAAGATGGAGAAGAAGAAGAGGGTTGTGGATGACAGGTTAAGAATCAAATGGGGGAGTTTGACCATGGCTAGTGCAAAGGAGTTAGGGAGAGGTTGATGGCCAAAGGGGCTTGGGGGAGTAGTGGGGATACGACCGAAAAGTGGGACAAGACAGCCAGTTGCATTCGGGAGGTTGCTAGAGAAGTGCTAGGGGTCTCGTTGAGTAATCGTGGTGGGCATCGAGGGGACTGGTGGTGAAATGGTAAAGTTTAAGAGAAAGTGGAAGTGAAAAACATGGCGTATGCGAATTTGGTAGAAAGAAAGGATGAGGTGGAGAAGTGGACGAATAGGGAATTATATAAGATGGCGCGGAAAGAGGCAAAACTAGCGGTTACAGCGGCGAAAATGACGGCTTTTGAAAGTCTATATGTGGAATTAGAGGAAAAAGACGGGGATAAAAAGTTGTATAGACTAGCCAAGGCGATGGAGAGAAGGGCTCGGGACTTGGATCACGTGAGGTGCATCAAGGATGAGGACGGCAAAGTGCTACTGGAGGACGCGCATTTTAGGCAGAGGTGGCAGTCTTACTTCCATAAACTCTTGAACGAAAAAGAAGATAGAGACATTGTGCAGGGAGATCTGGAGCACTCTGGTAGGTACCAGAATTTTGGGTATTGTGGAAATATTAAGGTTGATGAGGTTTAGAGTATTGTGCACAGGATGCACAGGGGATGAGCAACCGAACCTGATAAGATCCCAGTTGAATTTTGGAAAAGCGCAGGCAGGGCAGGTTTAGAGTGGCTGACGAAGTTGTTAACGTCATTTTTAAGACTGCGAGGATGCTATAAGAATGAAGGTGGAGTACAATGATTCCTTTGTACAAGAACAAATATGATATCTAGAGTTGCAACAACTATAGGGGTATCAAGCTGCTAAGCCACACTATGAAAGTTTCGGAAAGAGTCGTGGAGATGAGGGTGAGAAAATAAGTGACTATCTTCGAGAACCAGTTTGGATTTATGTCAGGGCGGTTGACTACATAAGCCATCCATCTTATTAAGAAGTTGGTGAAGCAATATAGGGAGAGAAAGAGAGACTTACATATAGTTTTCATCGACCTCGAGAAGGCATACGACAAAGTCCCTAGGGAGGTTCTATGGAGATGTTTGGAGGTTAGAGGTGTACCTGTGGCATACACTAGGGCAATCAAGGATATGTATGATAGAGCCAAGACCAGGGTACAGACAGTAGGAGAAGACTCGGAGCACTTCCTAGTGATGATGGGGCTGCACCAGGGATCAACTCTTAGCCTATTCCTATTTGCCTTGGTGATAGATAAACTGACGCGACAAATCCAATAGGAGGTGTCATGGTGTATGTTATTCGCAGATGACATAGTCCTGATTGATGAGACCCGCAGTGGAGTGAACGCTAAGCTGGAGGTTTGGAGACAGACTCTGGAGTCTAAAGGGTTCAGGCTGAGTAGGACCAAAATAGAATACTTGGAGTGCAAGTTCAGTGACAGAAGATACCTTGAGACAGACGTGGAGGTGAGGCTTGGTACTCAGTTCATTCCAAAGAAAGGGAGCTTCAAGTACCTCGGGTCTATTATCCAAGGGAATGGAGATATTGATGTCGATATCACACATCGTATTGGGTCATGGTGGATGAAATGGAGGCTCGCATCTGGAGTATTGTGCGATAAAAAGGTGCCACAAAAACTTAAAGACAAGTTATATAGGGTAGTGGTTAGACCGACCATGTTGTATGGGGGGAGTGACGGCCGGTTAAGACTTCGCACACCCAAAAGATGAAAGTTGTAGAGATGGGGATGATAAGATGAATGTGTGGGCATACAAAGAGGGATAGAATTAGAAATGATGATATCAGGGACAGAGTGAGAGTGGCCTCGGTGGAGGATAAGATGTGAGAAGCTCAGTTGAGATGGTTCGGACACGTGCAGAGGAGAGACATAAATGCCCTAGTGCGGAGGTGTGAAAGGTTGGCTATGGACGGGTACATGAAGGGTAGATGTAGGCCGATGAAGTATTGGAGAGAGGTGATTAGACGTGATATGACGCAGGTGCAACTCAATGAGGACATGACCTTAGATAGGGGGTTATAGAGGACACGTATTAGGGTAGAAGGATAATAGGTAGTCCAGCGTAGTCCTACCTACGCTCACAAACTGGTAGTTGTAGTATTATTATTGTAGGCTCGCTTAGCCGATCATATTGCCTTATAGTCCATTGTCGTTTGATTTATGCTGCTATGCGTATTTTGTTTGTCTTATTTACTTGTATCTATTGCTTCTTTTTTTTTAGAATGCGCTGTCATGACTTACGCACTTTGTGTGTTTGACTTTGCTTGGGCTTGTGCTTTGTCTTGAGCCAATGGTCTCTCAGAAACAGTCGTTCTACCTACCAAGGTAGATGTAAGGTCTGTGTACACTCTACCCTCCCCAGACCCCACATTGTGGCATTTCACTGGGTATGTTGTTGTTATATATCTTTTTTCTAAGTTTCAACTAATAATATTTACCTGCAATTATGTATAAATAATGTAAAAGTTAATGATCAAAAACACATTTAAACTATCCTTTTTTTTGCGAGTTTCACACTTTAACTATCAGTTGTTTCCCTTTTTCTATCTGAACTATCACAATTTATGTATTAAAACACTCTTCAAAGCTAATTAGGCTAACTATCAACTATTCTATTTTCCTATCTGAACTATCACCATCTACTTAACTAGGTGTGTTTTAATACATAAATAATGATAGTTCATGTAGAAAAAAAGAACATATGATAGTTTGTATGTGAAACTTGTGAAAAAGTGATATTCAGATGTGTTTTAAATTATTATCTCATAATTTATTTGTGCAATCTTTCTTTATCTCGTCAATGATAGAATTTAAATTCAAAATATAATTATAAAGGCGGACATAAAATATATTGTCATGGCCCTCGGATGCATTCATTCGTGTTCTCTTCCCATATAATAATGCTTAAATTATATGATATTCAATAAAGAAATATAAATCCTTTCAAACAAATCAAAGCTATTCGCCATCGGAGAGAGAAACCATCCCATCCCAAAAAAAAAAAGAAAAAAAGAAAAAAAGAAAAAAAGAAAAACGAATATAGATACAAATTAAACTATTGGTTCATTCATGACGATAATATAACATTTCTAGATAATTATGAAATACTCGTTGACGTTTAACTGGAAAAAAATGAAAATATGTTTCATTGACTAAATATAAGCAGGGTTTTCAAGAATATAAGTATTGATTTGTGAAAATAGTTAAGAGTCTCAAATCGAAAATCGAATGAAGATATTATTTTACATAATTACACTAGAATACTAATTATAGAATATATAAAGAATATTTATTTATTCTCTATGACCACGTAATCTATAAAAACAATATGCCATTATTTATTTAGGCTTATGTAACATACCCTCTTAAGTCTTATGTAGCCTGATTTTGTTTCTTCGGCTAAGCACGTAAAACATTTTTGTTAAAAGGTAACGGCAACATTAGAACCTAAAACTTATTTCTCATATAATATGAAACTAAATTTTGTGTAGAATTTCATCTAAGTTTTAACACCTTAGACAAGGAACACTTTTATTTGTATTTTAGGTCATACAAAGAATGAAAGAATCATGCTTCTTCAATGTTCTTTACAATACAAATGGAGTACCGTATTAATATTCTTATAAAATTAAATATATTTAAATTTATTTCATAATTCAATACTGTGACTCGTACAATAAAGGTAAAGCTATATTGAAAAAAATAATAGGTTCTGAAAAACGATTTTTGTACCCAAAAAAAAACAAGTTAACACATGTTTTCTAGAATAATTAGTTGTTTAGTTGTAGGAGAAATCTAATAGGATACTCAACATTTTAATTTTAGTAATAGTCTAATATTTTAGTTATAGGAGGAGTCTACTACTTTAATTATAAGTAATAAAATTTATATGACACAATTTTCATTAATATTTATACCTTGTTGTTTGCATCTCTCTCCCAAAATCAATAATAGTGGTATCAGTGCCTTCATTGATCTTAATGGGTCTGTACATTCATTGAAGAAGAGATATTTCCAGCCACTTTTAAACCATACCTATTTTCAACTCATTTTAACCCGTGCTTATTTTTAATGCTTAGGACTATTTTCAACCCATTTTAACTTGTGCTTATTTTTAATGCTCAGGGCTATTTTCAATCAATATCAATTTAAACCAATTTTTAATTCATACTACCTTTAAACCTTATTTTTCAACAATGACAAGCAATAGTCTCTCTTAGAATATCTCACAAACCCTCTAGGTGAAAACTATCATAGTATTTGGTCAGTGAAGATGAAGTTAGAAAGCAATTTTACAACGTGCAAGCATAATTATCTTCTATTTGAAAATAAAAGTTACACACTTTCAATCGACGGAATAGAAAAATTGTTAATGAGAAATACTTGAAGCATGTGATGAAGAATGTAAGAAAATTGAGTTCAAAACGAAGAAGAAGAAAGACTCATGTCACTGATGTGTGCAAGTTCAAAATTACTCAAAAAAGAAATTCACAAGCACAAATTGCTAGAGTAGAAATTAAACAGGAGCAACTTTTCTAGATTGCAACAACAGAAGCAAGGAGTGTTGAATTTTGCATTTGTTACTGAGTTGATTTAGTAGGATACTTAGATTTCTAATTTTAGTAAGAGTATAAAATTTTAGTTGTTGGAGAAGTCTACTAATTTAATTAAGTGCATATATAAAGACTTATGATTAATAAAATTTATATGACACAGTTCTCATTAATATTTTCTACCTTGTTGTTTGCTCTCTCTCTCTCAAAATCCATAACACTTCAAATAATAGTATAAACCATTCTATTTCGGAAAAATGTCCGAACTTGCCCTTCTATTATGAGAATTGCGCAATGTTGTTATTGTTAAAGTATAGAAGGACAATTAGTTAGTTAAGATTAACTACTTAACAAGCTAACAGCTAGTTAGGCAGGTGTAAGTAGATGATTAGCTCTAAGTAGTAACTGCTAATCACAACTCTTACTTAGTATATAAAGACCAGATATAGAGGTGGTACTGCATATAGTGTACAGACTGATAATTATGGGGCAAGTACTAGTTCTTCTCAGCAACATGCTAATTTGAGCTATGGAATGAATACAAATATGGTTACCAGTTAGAGAGAAAATCAGCTTTCTTTTGAGGGGTTGAATAAGAATCTGAAATATGAAAGAAAACTACAAAACTGTTGTTTCACTAAGGATCAATATGAGCAGATTCTTCACATGCTCAACAGTCAGGCTTCCTCCTCAAAAGGTGCAGAACCTGCAGACTCAGCTAATGTAGCAGGTAAAGCTTTATTAGTTTCTGAAGATAGTGAAGTATGGATTATTGATACAGAGACAAAAAATCATATGGTGTTTAAACTGGATATGTTGTTAAAAAAATCTGTTAGTGGTCCTATAGTACCAAAGAAAGTGTTTCTTCCAAATGGCTACATAGCTCAAGTAACTCATATAGATTCCAGTGCTATTTCTTCTAGGAGTATTATCACTAATATGTTTCATGCTCCTCAATTTAAATATAATCTAATGTCTGTAAGTAAAATAACCAAAGTGTTAGGGTGCTCAGTCTCCTTCTTTCCTGATTTCTGTGTTTTTTAGGATCTCTACAATGACAGGGTGAGAGATTGGTAAGGAAGAAGGAGAACTGTACCTACTACTAAAAGAAATACATACAAAGGATCGGAGGAAATACATTAAATACTTCATTTGTTGTTCAATAAAAAACAAGTCAAACAAATACAAACCATTCAAGTATAGAATTGTGGCACAAGAGGCTTGATCATGTGTCTAATGGAGTACTAGGAAGAATATTGTCTATAGATATACAACAAATTAGTAATAAGATTGACAAATGTATAGTCTGTCCTCATGCAAAACAGACTAGAGTAGCATTTCCTATTAGTAGCATAAGAAGTGTAAGTAGTTTTGAACTATGGGGTCCACACAAAATACCTACTTTTGATGAAAATAAATACTATCTTGACACTTGTTGATGATTTTTCTAGAATGACTTGATTAATTTTGTTGAAACAGAAATCAGATGTGTGTATAGCTATAAAACAGTTTCTTCAATTTGTTTAAATTCAATTTGATAAGTGTGGGAAGATTATTAAAACTGATAATGGCACTGAATTTGTCAACAGTGTGTGTGATAGTTTGTTCAAACAGTTGGGTATATTACATCAAAGAACTTGTCCTTATATTCCTCAACAAAATAGAATTGTAGAAAGAAAATATAGACATGTTTTAGAAGTAACCAGGACATTAAGGTTTCAGGCTAAAATCCCTATTAGATTTTGGGGTCACTGTGTATTGGATGCAATTTACTTGATTAACAGAATTTCTAGTAAGGTGATAGACAACAAATCCCCTTATGAAAAGTTATACAAAAATCACCTATGTTAACACATCTTAGAGTGTTAGGGTGCTTATGTTTTGCAAAAGTGTTGACAGAAACTGACAAGCTAATGCCAAGAGCAAGCACTTCTGCGCACATGGACTACTCATAGGTTCAAAAAGGTTATATATTGTATGATCTGTCTAACAAGTCATTATTTGTCAGTAGAGATGTTATTTTTAAAGAAGATATATTTCCATTTGCTTTTACACCTGTTGCTAGTCTAAAATTTGCGGATAATTTATAAGGTTCTGGAGTTCTGTATAATCATGAGATGTTAGCACATGATGTGCACATCAGAACTAACCAAAATGCAGGTATTCCTAATGCTGGTGACATACCTCAATCAAATGAGTATGCAGATGATCAAGATCATGATTTAGATTTAATTGATGCTGATACACTACAAATGTAACAACATAAAGCAGTGCAGACACATGATCTCACACAAAGGCATATAGAATAGCAAAATCAGGCAAATGTGCCTCTCACTTAGTGCTCCCACTCAGGTTATTGTTCCTGAAAAAAGATCAATAAGAGAAAAACATCCTCCAATATAGATGAAGGACTTTGTTTTCCTAAACATAAATGAGGATGTGCACTATCCTATGTGCAACTATGTGAATTATGACAGTCTATCTCCTACATATCAAGCATATATTGCTGCATTTTAAATTTTACTGAACCTACCGGTTATGCAGAGGCAAGTAAAGATTCCAGATGGGTAGAGGCTTTGAAGGCAGATATACAAACTCTTGAAAACAACAACACATGAGAAGTGACTGACTTACCAACAAAAAAAGTCCAATGGGATGTAAATGGATTTACAAGATTTAATACAAAGCAACATGTGATATGAAAAGGTTTAAAGCAAGATTAGTGGCAAAAGGATATAGTCAAAAGAAGGGGATTTATTACAAGGAAACATTCAGTCCGTGATTAAAATGGTCACAGTAAGGACAGTATTATCCTTAGCAGCATCTAAGCAGTGGCACATGTTGGGAGTTTTGCTCTATGGTACTTTATAAAGCAGTACGGGAAGTATTTAACTATTACAAGTATTCGAAAGGATAAATAAAGATTTCAATAATTCAACATGGAATCTGAAATTACAATCGTTACACAAGTAAAAACTGGAAATTCCAGTTTTGTAGAAGACGGAAAAATGTAAAATGTTTTTGCTGAGTCGAGTGTAGCACTCTGTCCTTAAGACAATATTGCCCCGTATGTATCCTTTATACGTCCTGGACAATTTGTCTCCCAAGATAAAACAGCAATGGAACCCTTGAGCAAAGGTAACTCAAGAGCTACCGTGAAGAATATTGAGTAACGAAATGATGCTTGGAAGTTGTAGGAAGAAAACTATTTCGGTTGTGTATTTTCGTGCACTGTTTTTCTGCATCTGTTTATGTATTTTCGTGCATATGTATTTGTGCTCAACAATGGTGTAATGGGGTGTTTATATAGGAGAGGGAGGGGCTGTTTACTGCCTGAAAACTGCCTCCATAATAGCCAAATAATGGCCATTATGGAGGTAGTAAAGTCACCAACATAAATGGGAGAAAGACCAACTGTTTTGGCCATTATAGGAGGAGTAATTCAGCCAAAATAAATGGCTGAATTGAGTGCTTGGCATTTCTGTTTTTGACCATCGAAATTCTGATTTTCTGGAAACTTCAGGGACCAAACTGTACATCTTGAAACTTCAGGGACCAAACTGCACATCTGAAACTTCTGGGATCAAACTGTACTTCTGGCAAAGTTTTCTGGCCCAAAAAGATAATATCAGAAGACCCACAGCCCACAGCCCACGACCCGTGACCCGTGAACTCGGAACCGGACGGGATGGGCGGGCGGCGGCGGCGCGCGTGTGGTCTTTCCTCGAACCGAAGCACATCTAGGTCCTCCCTCCTTTAAACACATGGGATACCCCTTGGGGTCCCAAACCCCAAACCAATTTCGAATCTTATATACACAACAATTCTTTCTTCCTCTACCGATGAGGGAGAATTACACACAATACCACACTTTCCATGCTTCAAACACCTTACTTCGTGAACCAATATCTCTTTCATTTCTCAATGAAATTTGACGATTCTTGGCCCTACGGTTATCTACGTACTTAGTAGATCATGCATGTGTGAAGAACTGGATTCTCCAACATACGTTACACTAGTGTTTAAGCCGTTAAAGTTGGTCGGTCGCAACTCCCGCCAAAGGCAAATTTCCAACAGCACATCCATCAAATGGATGTGTACAATGCTTTTTTTTACAAAGTGATCTTTATGATGAGATTTATATGTATCTTCCTCAAGGTTTTACCAGTCAGGGGGAGAAAGTATGTAGACTGGTCAAATTTTTGTATAGCCTTAAACAAACACCAATGCATTGGAATGCTAAACTTACTGAAGCAATGATAAATATGAAGTTTAAACAAAGTCAGCATGATTATTCCTTATTTGTCAAGAAGTCTACTGAAGATATAGTTTTGGTCCTAGTCTATGTTTATGATATGCTTATCACAGTCAATTCATTAAAAGAGATTGAAGAAACAAATTAGTCCTTACAACAAGCATTTAAAATAAAGGACTTGGGAGATCTAAAGTATTTTCATGGCATTGAGTTTTCCAGATCACAAGGAGGGATCATTATGCATCAGAGGAAGTATGCCCTAGAACTAATAGTTGAGGTTGGTTTATCTGCATCAAAACCATCAAGAACACTTACTGATGTCAATATCAAGCTTAATTCCAAACAATTTGATGAACACATACAGAATCAGAAAAAAACAACTGAAGATCCTCTAATTGATCAGGTTGCATATCAAATATTGATAGGTTATTTACTTTACTTTGTCATGACTAGACCAGATATTGCTTTTGGAGTTCAGACTCTAATCCAATTTCTATAACAACCTAAGATATATCATATGAAAGCTGCTCTTAGGATTGTTATATATACAAAAGGTCAACCAGGAATGGGAATACTTCGTCCAGTAACAACAGTGTCTGCTTATTGTGATGCAGACTGGGCGGCATGTCCTCTGACCAGGAAATTTAGTAACAGAATTTATGATCAAGGTTAGTGAATCATTGGTATCATGAAAAGCTAAGAAGCAAACAACAGTCTCTAGAAGCTTAGTTGACGTTGAGTATAGAAGCTTGGCTTCAACAGTCTCAGAAATAACTTCGTTACTAGGTGTTCTACAAGAGGTTGGTGCTGAAATTAATCTTCCAGCTGAGGTGTATGGTGATAGCAAAGCAGCAATTCAGATAGCTGTAAATCATGTATTGTTGGAAATTTGCCTTTGGCGGGGAGGTGCGTCCACCCATATTTAATGAATTAAACACTAGTGTTCCGCATGTTGAAGGCTTTGTCTCTTCTCACATGCATAATCTACTAAGTGAGTAGATGACCGTAGGGCCAAGAATCGTCAAATTTCGTTGAGAAATGAAAGAGATATTGGTCCACGAAGTAAGGTGTTTGAGGCATGGAAATATGGTGTGGGACAAATCTACCACATCGGTGGGAAAAGGAAGAATTGCTCTCTTTATAAGTCTCTAAAGTGGTTAAGGGTTTGGGACCCCAAGGGGTATCCCATGTGTTTAAAGGAGGGAGGACCTAGATGTGCTTGGGTTCAAGGCTAAGCCCACGCGCGCCGCCGCCCGTCCTTCCCGTCCGGTCCGGGCTCGGGTTTGTGGGATTTCTGATATTATCTTTTTGGATCCCAAATTGCTTAATATTTACAGTTTGGTCCCTAAAGTTTCTGGAAAGTTGATTTTGGGAATGACGGAAGACAGAAACTTTCTGCCTACCGTTTGGGCTGTTTTTTGGAGCATTAACCACCCATTACTTGGCTGTTAACTACTCCATAAACAACCCTCCTTCAATGACCATAATCAGCCTCTCTAATGGCCATTAACAGCCCTCTCTAATGCCATTAACAGCCCTCCTAATGACTATTAACAGCCATGTTTGTGGCAGTTGAGGAGTCCCTCCTCCATGCTATATATTGATGCCTTTTGGCTCAATTGTGTTGTACATACAAACACGAAAATAGCAGCACAAACAGTGACGAAAAACAGTGAGGAAAGACACATATACACAACAGAGACAAAACAGAAGAGAAAGTCAGTCAAAAAACGTTGGACGAAAACAGAAACTCTTCCTTCCTTTTCCATTTCTTCAGCAAGTCGATTCGTATTTGTTTTCTTCGTCAGACTCAACCTATTTGCTTTGTAGTGTTGAGATTAAAGTGTTGTTTTATATTGGGAGACTATTGCCCACTAACGTAAAAACATATATACGGGGCAATCTTGTCTTAAGGACAGAGTGCAATCACTCGACTCAACACACAGTTGTAACCATCCAGATTTAGTGTTTCTTGATTTCAGGTCATCAAGATTCAAGACTCAACAACTTTGCGGCAAATGAAAGATTGGCTATTTGTTTATCCTTTCGAACACTTGTAATATTTATTTACTTTCCATACTGCTCTACAATAGAAAGCCAACATGTATATCATGAGAGGACAAAACATATAGAAATCAATTGCCATTTCATAAGAAAAAAACGTCAACAAGGTCAAGTTGTGATCAAGTACATTTCTACAAAGGATCAACCTACTGATGTGTTAATCAAAGATTTATGTAAGGTTCAACATGAATTTCTGTTGTTCAAGCTAGGTTTCTTAAACATTTTTTCCCCACCTAACTTGAGGGGAGTGTTAAAATATAGAAGGGCAATTTAGTACTTTCAGATAGTTAGTTAAGATTAACTACTTGACAACCTAACAGCTAGTTAGTTAGGCGTAAGTTGATGATTAGCTCTAAGTAGACTGTTAATCACAGCTCTTACTTAGGATATAAAGACCAGATATATCATTGTAAAGGATCAACTTAATGAATACAATCTGAGACTTTATCTCTCAATACTTTCTCTTCTCCATTTTACTGTATTTCTCAATTGAGTTCAGTTATTCATTACAGTTTTGGATTCTTTTATACCTTTGTCATTCAAATAGTCGTGTGTTTGCTCTTATTATTGACGGAACTTTAATATGAAAGTAGACTCCATGTGCTCAATTTTTTTGAGAAAAGGGGTCCAAATAATTTATTCCACAACTTTTGATTATCATTTACAAGTTACAACTTTCCAGGTGACAAATCTTTGTTAGGAATTAAGGACAAAAATGAGACCCTTTCCGAATGGCGAGAATAATATGAGATCAAAATTTTAATTAAAAGCAATGTTACTCAATTTCAAAAATATAAGAGCTTTTTCTTTTCATAAATAAAGAACTTATTTCACATCATTTCTTGCGTCAACCGGACATATTCTATTTGGATTTCTTTTAAAAGAAGCAACGAATAATTATAATATCATTTCTAATAAAAAAAAGAGTAAATACATAATTACCTTTCTGAATTTGTACATTTTAAAAAAAAACACTTTAACTTTGCCGAGTCCTATTAGCCCCTTGAATCAATTCTGAGTGTTATTAATACAACCTTTCAGGCTCAATTCCAGTTTTGAAGAAGTGTGTACATCATACACCAATCCTGTTTTGACACGTCATTTTTCTATTTTAACTATTTGTTTTTGTTTTCCTTATTTCTCTTATTTTCTTTACTTCTTTTATCTTTTTTTCTTCCCCTTTTCTCTTTATCCGAACTTCAGAAGTTCAAGTTCAGGGAATTCATTCTCACTTCATCACTTTCTCCACATCATTCTCTTTTCTTCTTTATTTTTCTTTATAGACAAACTAATTATTTGACAAATGAAGGAGCGAAATAAGTTAGGAAATATGACATTACTTTTATTTTCCGGAAAGCTTATTCGCCGGCGTCAGCCATTTCTTCCGACAAAGTGGGTACGTTTTCTATTAAAAAACTAATCTAACACTTTATCAGATCTTCCCTTTGTAAACTCAAATTCAATATCTAAAAGAAGAGACTGGACCTTTAATGAAAATTTGACTATCGATGACCTTTTTTGTCGGAATTTTTTCCGTCGCCGGCGAAAAAATAGCAAGAAATGCTTTCTGGGAAAAGATTGATATTCTTTGGTAAATTAATAGGTAAAAAGAAGATCAAGATATAAATATTTAAAAAAAAAAAAAAAAAGTGGTACCCCCAAATTTAAAGTTTAAAAGCTTCTGGACAACAATGGAGGTTCTTGAAGAAAGGGGGAAAAGGAGAGAGAAAACAAGAAAAGAACAAAAATGAAGAAAAATTAGGAAAATGAAAAGACAAAATTACGAAAATACATTCAACAAAAGAAAATGCTATAAAAATAAAGATTTAACAATTTTTATATGGCTCACTCTCTTTAACAATTTTTATGTGGCTCTCACACTCCCCATTGTCACATAGCCGTAAAAGGGGCAGTTAATTTCACTTCAAATTGGTTTAGGGGTAATAGGATTCCCTCTTCTTAAAAATAAGGTATAAATTCGGAGTGTAATTATATATTTTTTCTTAAAGAACAATGTTTCAAAAAAGAATTTAAGTTTTAGGTATTGAGCAAAATTATTTTACACGTTTAGTGTAAAAGATTGACCGCAACAAGTAACTGATAATTTTATGAGTAACTGACTTTTAGTCTTTTAGACGATTGATTTTGCATCAATTTGACACCAAATGACAATATTAGTTCATTAAATTAAGCTTCAATCTTAAATTAAAAGATTATTTAAGACAAGTGGAGGCGGCGATGAACCAAATTAACCAGTGGATTACAACCTAATACCCTCCATGGTATTCAACCTGTACTATAGTTGATGCTCTGTACGTAAAACATGTTCTTTCAATTTGTTTATTCACTTTTACTATTGGCAATCCACTTGATATCTGCTATCGAATTCTATATTGATATTACCTACCAACACTAGGGCCACTTGGAAGAATTTTGAAAGGTAATATTTTTAGTATAGTTTTTTGAAATAAATATATGATATTCGAAATTTAATGGTTCAATCATTTTCGTTAAATTTAATAGATAGAATTTGTTATATATCTAACGTAGGCCAAAAGTATATAATTTTGACAAATTCAAATGATCAAAACTGCTTAAAATATATTAACCTATTTTCAAACATAAACAATCATTTTTGCCATTTCCTCAAGAAATTTATATTTCAACATAAGAGGAGAGAACCTGATCATGAACTTATCAGAAAATTATTCAGGAAGTGTTCTATCGAGGACATCGAAGAGGCAGATTAGCACAAAGATTGGACATGCTCAACTTAGATGCTACTGAAGCTTACAATTAATATACTAGAGTAGAAGTTTGTTGTCATGCTGGTGTTGGGGCCTGTCCATACCAGCTTAACGAAGACTATGTACATAATATAATGCTTACTTGGTATATAAAATCTTTCATTGCCAAACAAAAAAAAAGTAAGGTCAATTTCGGACACATAAAACAACAAAAAATTACGTTGTCAAACTTATCCATTTAGGATTACAATATAATTTTTTCACAATAAGTAATGGAAGAATGACCTTTCATTTATATTCCAGATCATAAGAAAAAGTTAAGAGGCAGATATTTTAGGGAAGGTACGTATACTTCTCCCTTTACTTTATTGCCAAAAATGATAATCATCAAATTAACAACCCAACATAATTGCTCGTTAAGGGAACAATAAATAAAATTGTAATATCACTTGACAAAGCAAATATTAGATTACACGGATTTCTTTCTTTGGCGAGCCAAACAAGAAGGGCACACAAAAAATGAATGGAAAAATCGAGAAGTCGGAAGAAAGAAATATTTTTTTTATTAGACGTAAAATAATTGGCTAAAGTATTTTCTTCCAATAAATATAATAAGTCAGAATGAATTGTTTTGTGTACATTATCAGTCTTCCTTGTGATTGAGACCAATCATTATAGGTGTTTTTAAAACTGTTTGACCCTCTAATTTAGACGTTGGAGTATTCGGTTGGAAATTTACTAAATGTGAAATTAAGTATATCTCATTAATTTATGACTCGAATTATTGGGCCCGCACATCGGAAACGTCGTTTCTACACACGTGCACACGTAGTGCCAAGTATCGCAAATTTTCTTAGTGAAAGAGATATTAGTACGTATGTAATACGTTTGAGACATAGAATTATGGACGGTTATTGGCCAAATGACAAAGTATTCCACGTTGGTAAATGAAGGAAGAAGTGTACAAAGTGTAAAATGAAATAAGTCGGAAATCGCCTCGGAGCCGTGAAGGGTTGCGGCGCCACACCGTTGGAGCCGCGGCACCGGAGCGCCTCCCAGGTTGCGCCGCGACGCAAAATGGCTGATCAGGTACTGGAGCCGCGACGCTGATTCACAGAGTCGCGGCGCTTCAGAGGCAGAATGCTACGACGGGAAGTTGGAAAAATCTGACGTTTGGGTTTGGAGCATTGATTCTCCATTACTTGCCACATGAATTCAGTCATTATTTGGCTGAATGTAACCCCTCAATCAAGTGCAATTACATGGCTATTGAAGGCCATTAGTTGGCTAGTTGAGGGGTCTTCTAATTACACTATAAATTGAGGCCTTTGGCTCAATTGAAAGACACTACACTTAACACTTAGAAAATATTCTAGAATTTTCAGAGTTCATATTCTTCCTCTTTAGCAAAGTTACTATACTCAAAGTTTTTCAAGTGTAACACTTGAGTTTCCTTTGCTCACTCGTTAAAGTTGTTGTTGTATCTTGGGAGACTATTGCTCTACACCGTAAAAGGAGATATACGTGGCAATCTTGTCTTAAAAACAGAGTGCCATCACTCGACTCAGCAAATCACACAAGCAGTTTGTAAGGTTTTGATTTCCAGTTCTATTGTAATAGTTTGTTTATTATTTCTACTATTGTAATAGTTACTTACTTCCCGTTCCCTACAACAATTGTATCCCAACATATTCTACTTTTCAAACTAAAACAAAAGAAATAAGCAAATTTAACGAATACAAATATACCCAGAATCGATATTTAACTTTAAATCAGTTACTCTTAACAAATGAAGTAACACAATTCTTTAGCATGCACATTCATGACTTAATTAATAGTACAATATATTCTAATGACCATTGAGTATTGTGGTAAGATGGATGAGATAGGTCCCATGATCTTAATTAAAGATCTTAAGTTTAACCTGAAGAATGACGAAACCCTTAATAGGAAGTACTTTTTAGATACTCAGCCCGGATTATCATATATAATTCTTTTCCTTCTATATATATTGGTCAACTATAAGTCTATAATGAACTTGTGGGTATAAATTATAATTATAAAGAATGAATCTTGAGTCTAACTTAACCCCAATAGCTAGCTTGTATGGTGAGGATTGTCCAAGTCTATATAAGGAGTCCATGTTTCCATTTCATATCCGATGTGGGACTCTTAACACTCCCCCGCATGCCCAGACCTTGTTAATTGGAGCATGGATAATATAATTTAGGGGTCCAACATCGGTGAACAAAGAATTGAAATGGGTCTGGCTCTGATACCATGTAAAGAATGGATCTTGGGCCCGACTCAACCCCAAAACATAATTTTCTTGGCTGCCTGAGGGTGGGCCTGCTGGATGTGGCCCATCATCGGTGTGTCCAGGCAGTGGACTGTTGCCTGAGACCTTCTGTCGCCATTGCCGTGGTCGCTGCTGCCACGACCAAGGTCGTTCTCTGCCATGGCGTCTGTGGGAGAGGAGGCGAGAGAAAGGACAAAAAAAAAATTGGGGGGTCGAGACGTATAGATTAGGGGTAGTATCGGCCGTATACGAGGTGTATAGCGGCTTAAGATAGTTGTATACGGGTAGTATACAGTGGCTGGAGAAGTATATCAGTCGTATACATGTGTATATCGGCGTGTATTGGATGTATACGGGGTATACGGCCTGTTTAAGAGATATGGAGGGAAATAGGCGGTGTATCAATGATATATCGGGTGTATACAAGGCTATTTGTAAAGAGATATGGACGGAAATATGGCGGTATATCAGTGATATATCGGGTGTATACAAGGTTGTTCGTAGAATATAAGTCTGGACAACAGTTTATCAGCGTATATCAGATGTATACCGGTTGTATACGGGCAGTTTGGTACTGGAAAAAATGGGAATAGCGGCCAAATATTAGGTTTTAGGTCGGGAAGAATTATTGGCTCTTGATACCATGTAAAAATAGATCTTGGGCCTAACTCAACCCCAAAAGTTAGCTTGTAAGGTTAGAATTGTCCAAATTCATATAAGGAGTCTATGTTCACATTCTATATCCCATGTGGACTCTTAACAATAATAAACATTTATCCATATGTAAATCGTTAAGTACTTGAAAACGAAAGAAGACTATAGCGGTATAAGGGTGAGGGTGACCAGTATCCTTAAATAGCTGTCCAAAGCGAACTAGCTTTATACCTTTTGCCCGTTTTGTGTTTTAGCTTTCATTTTGCACACGCAAGAACAAAGTGCTAAATTTGCATCTCAATAATAACAAGTAGAACCACAAACAAGAAATCAGTAAGGAAAAAATGGTGAAAGGCAGGACAATTGGTGTGGCAATGGATTTCTCAAAGAGCAGCAAAACAGCTCTTGAATGGGCAATTGAAAATTTAGCTGATAAAGGTGACACTTTTTACATCATCCATATCAAGTCTCACTCTTCTGATGAGTCCCGTAATAAGCTCTGGGCTGAGTCTGGTTCTCGTAAGTTACTCCTTCAACCTTTCTTTTCTTATTTTCTTGTTTTTTCCCCTTTCTCTGCGGATGGATTTGATTATGAGTGTCAAAATTAGTTCATGAAAATATGATCCGTCCAATTCATTTAAATTTGGGTGATTCATTGACCCATTCATTTAATTAGCTCAACCATTTTGATCCGCCTAACCTAATTCAGTCCATTTAGAATTTAGGCTAATATATAGGCTAAATTAACCAATGAGAAACTTTGTTAAAATGTTTTTAACAAACACTTTTTTATTTGATATGCTATATATTAAAGAAAATTGTTAGATACTTAAACCAATAATAAAAAATCAAATACAACAACAACAATAACATACCCATTGAAATCCCACAACGTGGGGTCTGAGAGGGTAGAGTGTACGCAGACCTTACCTCTACCTTGGTAGGTCTCGGCGGTTTCGAGACCCTCGACTCAAGAATTGGAACGTAATAAGAATTGGACGGGTTGACTTATGACCGTTTCTTAGCCCAACACATTTCATCACAAGTAACTTTTGGGCGGATCATTGACCCATCTATTTACTAACACAACTTATTTTGACCTGCTCAAATTTAGATCAATCCGCTCATTTGATATCAAATTCAATTTATATACACGGACAATCCGTGTATTTTAGCATGTCGTAGCAATTGTTGGAAATTTACTAATGTAGGATTAAGTTTATTCCGTCTTTAATGACTTAAACATGTGGGCCCCGCATGTCGGAAACATCGTTTCTTCGCACATGCCTAATCTACTAAGTGAGTAGATGATGTTAGTGTCAAGTATCGTCAAATTTCATTAAGAAATGGAAGAGATATTGACACACAAAGTAAGGTATTTGAGACATGAAAAGATGGAGTGTTTTTGGCAAAAAATGACAAATCTCCCTCATTGGTAGAAGATGGAAGGATTGTGCAATATATGAACTCTAAGTTTGAGTAAGGGTTTGGGAACCCAATGGTTAACCTATGTGTTTAGAAGGGAGAGGACCTAGGTGAGCTTGGGTTCGGGGCTAAGCCCCACACGCGCGCCGCCGCTACCCGCCCGTCCGGGACTTGGGGTTGTTGGGCTGTTACTTTCTTCCGAAACTTTCTTTTTGGTCCTTGAAATGTTAACTATTTACATTTCATTCCCTGAAATTTTTCGGAACGTTACAACGGCTATATCTTCTCCAAAAGACACCAGCCAACAGACATGACTGTTCAATAGAATAGAGCTCTGCTTCCCTTTCTGCTCTTATAAATTGAAAAAATCTGTTCAAATTAAGTAGAGACAATACACAACACAAAAACTCTTCTCTTATGTTCTGTTTCAGAACGAAAAACAGAGAACAGAAAAACGAATTTTCTATTCTGTTTCAGAACAGAGAACGGAAAACATGAATTTTCTATTCTGGTTCTACACGGAAACAGAGAATAGAAATTCTCTCCTTCTTCAGCAATCTGTTCTTATTTATTTTCTTCGCTAGAATCATATGTATTTGCTTTGTACAGTTGATTAGTTGTTGTTTTATCTTGGGAGACTATTGTCCGTCACCGTAAAAGCATCTATGTAGGGCAATTTTATCTTAATGACAGAGGGTCATCTCTCGACTCAGCCTTCTTACTGTTTAACCTTTCGGATACACTTAACACCATTTTTTACCTACAACAATTAATCAGCCTTATTTGTCCAATTGCTAATTTCATTTTTATGAACAATTAATTATTGTTATGTTTTAGGTGGTCTCACAGTCTGTACAAAAGCTAAATTCTTCGTGAATCAGGGTGTTGATTAATACTTTGATTTTCTTTTGTATTGTTAGCTTTGATTCCGTTGGCGGAGTTCAGGGAGCCAGAAGTGTTGGAGAAATATGGTGTGAAGATTGATATTGAAGTTCTTGATATGCTTGATACTGCTTCTAGGCAGAAAGAGGTTTTCCATTTATCATCAATTCTCTCTCTTTTTGTTCTTTTTCCTATTTGGGGATTAATTTTCTTGAAAATAATTCATTTATAGATAAAAATTGTCACCAAATTATACTGGGGAGATGCTAGGGAGAAACTGTGTGAAGCTGTTGAAGATCTGAAGTTGAATTCTTTGGTTATGGGTAGCAGAGGCCTTACTACCCTCCAAAGGTACTTCTTTTCATTGCTCTGTCCATAATTTCCACTTCCTTTTTAAAAGTTTACTAGGCAAAAATTGTTTTTTGTTTTCATTCAAGTAACATGCAAGCTGATATTTGATATGTATATATTGGTAAAACAGGATATTCATGGGAAGTGTGACCAACTATGTAATGTCACATGCAACATGCCCTGTGACCGTAGTCAAGGATCCTGATTTCCACAAGCACTGATCAAGAATTATGGGTTGAATGCGACTAACAAATGATGCCCGTTGAATAAGATGAAAACTGTAAAATGTGTTTATTTTCTTTTGTAATAACAATTCCCTACTTTCAATTATTACTGAAACAGATAGTTTTTCTGGTGTCAATAACTGATGAGAGATTGATGATTTGCTCTTACTTGTCTGATTTGTGTTACCTTTCATTCTTCTCGGACAAGAAAGAACTACAAAGGTTTTTCTTTTTTCCATACAGTTAACCGATACTAGTGTTGATGAGTTTGGTATTGAGTATTCTATGAATTAGTCAAGGTACATATTAGTTGACTCATACATTACAACTTAAAAATCTTTTAAACTGTTTTTGGGTTAGTGGGTATGATCAATGTGGTTTCATACCTAAGAGAATGCATGTAATATTTTCCGTTTACTAAACTACCAAAAAGGAGTGACAAGATTGGAGGCAAATATGGATAAATACAATCTCTTTGTGGCAGGGGTGGATGATGATCTCAAGGATCAAATGCTACAGATGACAGATTTTCCATTCGCACCCTGCCAATTAGATATCTGGGATTGCCCTTATCTTTCAAAAAATGGAGTAATGTTGACTGTCATCAGCTTGTGGACAAGATCACCAAGTAGAATAACAAGTGCTTATTCCGAAACTCTGTCTTATGCTGGAAGACTGCAAATTATAAATGTCGTCCTCTTTTCAATAGATAACGTTTGTAGTGCAGTTTTTATCCTTCCTCATAGTATTTTGAAAGAAGGGGATAGAAAGTGTGAGACTACTTATTGGGGAGAAAGGAGGATAAGAGGAAAGTAGCTCTAGTATTCTGGGATAAGATATGTACCAAAGAAAAATGGTGGTCTGAACATCAAAAGTTGTACACTCTGGAATATAGCTTCAGTTGGAAAACTGGTTTGACAATTGGCTTGTAAAGTAGACTCCTTATTGATCAAGTGGGTGCATGGTCTATATATGAGAGATAATCAAGATATCGGGACTCATACACCTCCTCGAGACAGTAGCTGGTATTGGAAGAAACTCAACTCCATCAAAATGGGAATGACAGTGGTATAATAGTGGCTCTTATTGTTTGACTCCTAATGGAGTATATTCTGTGAGCAGAGGCTATAACAACCTGCTGGGGAGGTTGCAGAGAGTACAAGAGCCTGGGTTGATATGGAACTCTATCATGCTGCCTAGGCATAGATTTATTGTCTGACTAGCTAATCAAGAGAGACTGTTAACGAAGGAGAGGATGATCAGACTTCAAATATCAATTGATGACAATATTTGTTGCTTATATGATAATAACAAGAGTGAATCCCAATTGCACATATTTGCAGAATGCAGTTGGACAACTAAGCTGAAGGAAGAATTGGAGAATTGGTCAGGCATCAAAGTACAGAAGAAGGGGGCAACACAGTGCTTACGAAGGATCAAAAGTAGACAACAACAACAACAACATACCTAGTGGAGTCCCACAACGTGGGGTCTGAGGAGGGTAGCGTGTACGCAGACCTTATCTCTACCTTGATAGGTAGAGCGGCTGTTTTCGAGAGACCCTCGGCTCAAGAGAAAGCATAAGCACAAGTAAAGCAAGAAAATAAGTCATGCTAGCGCATTCTGAAAAAGAAGCAGTAACTAATGCAGGTACATAAGATAAATAAAGTACATTAAAGAACACATAGCAGTAGAAATCAAACGCTACTATAAAGTACTATTGCGCCTACTAGTATGATAGTCTAAGTAGGCCTACAATAATAACACTACAACTACCAGTTTGTAAGCTTAAATAGGGCTACGCTCGACTATCTACTACCCTTGTCATTGAAAACAATTCAAAAAAGAGCTTGCAACTGCAATATGGGGTGCCAGGATATACCATACTTGGAAAGCAAGAAATTGGAAGCAATTTCGAGGGATAACTGTAACTGAGTTAGCTTTTACACAGATAAAAAAGGAAGTAGTAGAGAAGGTGGATCACTTAAAGAACTCTAGGAAAGCAAGTAGACGTAATTTTTTGATTCAAAAGTTTTGTAACTAGCTGGTTTCTTTTGGCTTGAGGTTGTAGAGATGCTAGCCCTTCCTGGAAGGTGGCTTAATTCTTTAGAGTGCTCTTTAGGTGCAATTTTTGGCTGTCTATGGTTATTCTTCATGGGTTACCAAAAAACAATAATTAACAACAAAACGTGACTCATTAAGTAACAACAAATTGTAATGTCATTTTTAGAAAAAATTAAAATATGTGGTTTATTTTCTTTGAATTTTAAGCTTAAACAAAAGATATAAGCAAATCAAATCCAAAAAGCATATTAGTATTCGTTATTTACACAAAATCAATAAACAAAAAAGCATATGTCGTGCATTTTTTAAATACACTTTCTTTAATACATGCATCACATGTAAAATTGCTTACTTAATAGGGCTTTCTAGTTTCTAGCAAAAAGAAGTTACATCGATAAAAAAGTATTATCAAGATTAATAAAACAACATACTTTAGTCATTAAGGAACAATAAACTTGTAATGTCAGGTAAAGCTACACGGGTTCCTTTCTTTTCCGTGCAATTTTTTTTAGCTAAAACAAAAGCACTAAGCAACTCGAACATTAAAACATATCCACACTTATTTACACTAACGGCCTGTTGGGAAAGCCATCCGGATATTGAATTAGGTGTAATTGAGTGTAATTACACAATTTGACATGTTTGTTTGATCAAGTAATTACATAGTTAGGTGAAAATTTGGTGTAATTGAGAGAGTGTAATTACACTCTCCAATTTTCAAAGGAGGGGGAGAGTTGAGAATTGAGTGTAATTACCTTTTAGTTTCTTTCTTTTTTGTTTATTTTATTTTCTTTTCTTTTTTAATTTATTTTTTATTTCTATTATTTTAATTTCTTTTTAATTTTTACTTTTTAATTATTTTATTTTAAAAAATATATATTTTTCTGTTTATATTATTTATTTTTCACTTCCTTTCTTCTCATTCCCAACCTTTACTTCTTGTGGTTTCATGTAATTGCACTTTTTATTTTATTTTATTCATTTAGCATAACCGTGTTATTATTCTAATTTTTAAAACTACACCTCTTAATATTAGAAATACTGAGTCATTAACAAACTTGACATATAATGAGTAACGTTATTAAGGTAGAATTTCGTTGTGAATGGAGTTATAGACTTATATTTCCCTTTATGTTGAATTATTTACTTAAGTTACGTTGAAACTTACTTATGTAATGTTGAAATTTGACATAAGAGTATTATGTTAAATTTTTTCTTTTGGATTTTGAATTTAGGTTATATTTTCAATTTTAATTTATTTGTTTTAGTACTATTGACTTGTTATTTTGACATTGCATGTTGTTTATTTTTCACTAACGGTTGATAGATTTTTTTTATCAAACATTTGAATAATGTTGTGGCATTATATTTATAAATATTATTTTTTAGTCAAACATTCAATCCATGATGTTCTCACAAAAAAGTCTGCTTTTAAGTTTTATAATTAATTAAAATTATATATCAAATATTTTTTACAATATTAGTTACAAATATATGATTATTAATTAATATATTTTTAAGAAACAATGTGTTATTAAATAACTAATTTAATATCATTTATAAAGACACATATTTTTTAAATATTAATTTTAAATTTTTTATTTTAAATTTTATTTTGAATTAAACAAAGTGTCTTGTGCAACAAAACAACACACTTGTAATTATGATAAACAAACAGGTCGTTATAATTACAATAATGTATAATTACTAGGTTGTGTAATTACTACCCTAATAATACACCTATTCCAATTACCAGGTAGCTTTCCAAACAGATCCTAAATTAATAAACAGATGACACATTATTTTTACATTAATTACATTTTAAATTTTTTTAAGAATATTTATAAATATGTAACAATAAATACATCTATTTGTAATTATATATATATATATATATATATATATATATATATATATCAATTAAAATTAGTTATAGACGGCCCATAAACTTTCAGCCTCCGTGCCCCAATTAGGTGCAAACAGAGATGGGAATAAATCTTTCTCCAACAACAATGACTATAATTTGTCCATCCGTATAATATTTGGTAAAGCAAAAAAAGACAAGCGGCACTAAAATAGCGATACCTTATATTAGCTGGCCCAAACGAACCCTACTTTATACTTCATCCGTTTTATAATAAGTGATATTTTTAGCTTATGCTCACCCTTTAAAAAATTACTCACTCCAACAAAATTATGAATATTTTTACTAAATTACCCCAATTAATGTCTAGAAAATAAAAACTACTTAATGATTCTTAATTACAGTATAACCTCGATAAATGAATACCCTCATGACCAGAAAAAAATATTTGTTTAACGATGTTATTTATTTATCGATAAATGAATATTTATTCATTTAGATAGTATTTTTACATTTTTATTTATTTTATTCTTATGATTAGTACTTTTACATTTAATGTACAAATGTATCTAGAGGGTAATAGTCAAAATTCTTATGAAAAACTTAATTACATTCATTTTCTTTAGACTCTAGATTAGGAATACATGCACTATCTAATGATTAACTGATGTCATTTTTAATTTACGCTATAGAAATGTGATGGACGTCGAACATCTTTTAAACTATCCTAACGAGAATGACGCAGTTATGAAATTGCCTACAGACGAAGAAATTATTGAGTCCATACTAAATGATGAGAATGATCCTGAACCAGATGATAGTAGCGTCATACCCAATGTGTCATAAAAAAGAGACCTTTCAAGCAGTAATCACCAATCACCGTACAAAATTACTTGCTAACGAGAAAAATATTTCAAAAGTTGTGCATGCATTACAAAAAATTAAGGATGAGATGCATTTTGGTGGAAGGAAAAAACAAACAACTTTAGATGCATTTTTTTGAGAAGAAATGACTTCTTATATGAACATTGTCGATTGGATGAAATATTTTCGTTTAATATATATACATATTTTTTTATGGAATTTAGTGATTATTCATTTATGTTTACATGGGGTCTTTAAGGACTCAAATTTTTTTATTCGTTAATACATTTAGCGAGGTTATTCATTTAGCCCCTTTGCCCAAGTCGGGACCGGAGAAAATTATTCATTTGGCGAGGTTATTCATTTATCGAACATTCATTTATCGAGGTTACTGTATGTATATAAAGATAATTTTAATTTTTTTTATTAATTTCTGCTTGAAATCCTAAAACTCTACTTATTTTGAAATAAAATGAAAAATCTAAAACATCAAGTGTGATGGAGTATTTTTTTGCCTTAAAACGTATATCTTTCACTAAAACTTTCATTTTTCACGCGCAACAAGGTGCTCTGTATCTGTCTTACTTAATTAGTACTAAGAGAAAAACAAAGAAGAAGAAATTAGTAAGGAAAAAATGGTGAAAGACAGGACAATTGGTGTGGCAATGGATTTCTCAAAGAGCAGCAAAACTGCTCTGAAATGGGCCATTGATAATTTGGCTGATAAAGGTGACACTTTTTACATCATCCACATCAAGACTCATTCTTCTGATGAGTCCCGTAATAAGCTTTGGGCTCAATCTGGTTCTCGTAAGTTCAAATATCTCTTCTTTTCTTGTTTTTATTAATATGGATTTGACTTATATACTCAGAGGTGGAGCCAAAATTTGAAGATTAGTAGTTTTGAATTCTAATTTTTTAAAGTTACTGAATTTTAAATTAATGTTGATCATTTTTAAGATAAATACAAGGATTGAACAAAAGTTACTTGATTTCATCGAACGCATAGCCAGTGCTCTAGCTCCGACCTTATATATACTTGTTATCTATAGTTATCTTTTTAGGTGAACTGATTGTAGTTAAATTAAGATCTTTGTGGATCAGGGTGTTAATGCTTTGATTTTGTTTTGTTTTGTCAGCTTTAATTCCGTTGGTGGAATTTAGGGAGACTGAGGTGTTGCAGAAATATGTTGTGGAGCCTGATATTGAAGTTCTTGATTTACTTGATACTGTTACTAGGCAGAAAGAGGTCTTCCATCAATCATCCACCCTTTTCATTTTTTTGTTGATAATTTTAATTTGTTTAATTTTCTGAATATTTTTAATTGGATCTTTGTGTAGATAAAAGTTGTGATCAAGCTATACTGGGGAGATGCTAGGGAGAAACTTTGTGATGCTATTGAAGATCTGAAGTTGAATTCTTTGGTCATGGGTAGCAGAGGCCTCAGTACCATCCAAAGGTAATTTTGCCGTAGACTCTGTATTTGTGTTTAAAAAATTCACTTGATCTATATAAATAATTTATAGCTAAAATTTGATATTTGATTTTTGTCATTCAAGTAGTATTGTGTCATTAATATTTAGATATGTATCTCTTGGTAAAACAGGATATTCTTGGGAAGTGTGACCAACTATGTATTGTCTGTTGCGACCTGCCCTGTGACTGTTGTTAAGGATCCAGATTTTCACAAGCACTAGAGATCAGGTTTCGTTTGGTTGAATATGAATGACAAATGCTATTCGAATAAGATGAAGGCTTTTACATATTGTAATTTCTCTTATGATGACAATTTCCTTACTTTCAATGCTAAATGAGACAGATCTTTTTTTGGGTTTCAGTTACGAATGAGAGACTGATGATTTACTCTAATTTATCTGCTCTTATGACATGTTATCTCCCCTTCAAATCCCCTTTGCGTCTCCTAACTTCGTCCCTGATTTATGTTATCTCTGGTTCTGTTCGAGTCAAGAACTATAAATTCTTTTAGGCAAATTATTTTTTATACTTATACCGGCTGGTATGAGATAGCAAATATCTCGTGGATTAATTGAAATGCATGCCTCAAACACCACTATTTAGAAAAGGGTAAAGAGTCAAAATGTCATTGATTCTACTGAATAAAATAATTTTTGTTATTCACTTAAAAGATGCCTCGTTCCAACTCCTATTGTTACAAAAGTGGCTCGATAACATTTATGGGCTAACGGCATCAGTAATTAAAGGACAAATTTAGACTATTCCCAAAGTTCAGTTCAAATGTGAATTCGGCTCTATTTTCTTTTATCACCCAATCCCTTTTTAAATTTTATAGCCTTCACTTTGGTAATGGAGAGTTAGGAATGAGATATTACTTTTTTAACAGAGGACAAAATTGTTTAATTTGACATAAAGAAGTTGTTTCACTGTTCTTGGGTTAGAATTCTTGAGATTGCCAATGACTTTCAAGTTGATAGTAACTAACTGCTCTATATTGCAAACTTAGAAATAATCAAATACATTCCTTTCCTCACACAGACAATTTTCAACTCTTATCTTAGATTAAAATTTAAAAGTAATCAAGCTTCAACATGTCACATGTGGAATAAGATTAAACTTTCTTATTTTAATATTTCTCATATACTTGGAACTATTTACAAGTCAAGATCCTTGCGGGCAATAATAATCTACACCAACTTGCTTGAATTAATGGACCAAGTTGATGGTATAGCTTCCCCCACATGGTTAGCTCTGACATATAATCTGTTTTTAATTTCATTTCATTAATCACTAAAATATGTCTGCTTGACATCATAAAATGATATTACTGCAGCCATAAAGTCAGTACGCATTAAATCTCAAACATGGCAGCTAAGGTTGGTGAGATTTAAAGGGGCAATTTTGTATAAAGTTTTCCTGGTATAGAATGAGAAAACATTATGAAAATCACACATCTTAATTAACATGTCTTTTGGACTTAATACATGATAACTTATTTCTTTATTTGATATAAATATGCCAACAGCTGGGGAAGTAGTTAGTATAGGATCACATGGTCTGTCCCCTGTATAATGGAAAAGATGATTGGTAAAAATAATTACTCAAGAAGCTACCTTTCTAATTTAGGGTGAACTTCCCGTGTTTGGTATTGGAAATATTGACTGAATTAGGGATGATAAAATTAGATCATGAAAATATAGGTATATCGTCAAATTTGTTTAAGGAATAATTACGCAATATGATAATTAGGATAACAATGTTATCAAAATTAATTCACCTTTTTTAATCTTATAAAAAATGACCTACTCTGTTCTCCTCTCTCTCCGCGTTCTTCTTTTTCCTCCTACTCATATACATATTATTGAAATTTCTCCTAAACGATTTAGCCATAGCAATAGTAGAAACCTAGAAAAATATATTTGCAGAGCTGCTGAACACAAATTACCCGACTCCATTCCCGAGTTAATTTGCTGATGTTGTGCGTTTTTCTTTCTTGTTTCATCGATTTATTTAACTGGATCTCTTTTATTTTTTCTATTTGTTAAAGAAGTTTGAACATTTCTTGGGTTTTGTGGTGTGTGGGGTGGGGAGGGGGGGTAGGAAAATGAGAAGTTTAGGAATCATTTGTTTAAGAAACTTTCAAAGAAGAAGGATGTCTATGGAGATTTTATTGATAAAATTGTTGGAATCTTCACTAAGGTACTTCCATTATTTCTTCTTCGAGTTTCTTTTTTCTCCGCCGGTGGTGGAGCGCAGGTGGGGCAGATGAAGTTATCGGTGGTAGGGAAGTCGCCAGAGGTGGTTGAGTCGACGGTGGAGAAGAAGCTCAAGGAAGAAGATGAACCTGTGAAGCTTCATTGATAGGATTCATTCGTATAATGTTATATAATCGTGTATACGGGTGTATAAATAACTCTTATGGGTATATACACACCTCTTATATAGTACTCTTCGTTCCATAACAAGTGGTTTTTTTAACTCATGAACACCCCTCAAGAAATTGTTCATTCCTAAAAAATTAAAAGTGTTTTTACTAACTTACCCCTAATTAAAAATTGACCATTATTTAAGTTAACATTGGGTATTGAAATTTTGATATTAGTAGTAGGTAATTAAAACTTTAGTTGGATGAACAATTAACGAGGTGGTATCATTAAACCTTCAATTAAGACACTTAACAAAGATTCATGACTTCAATGAATTAACTTTTGGAGTACGTACAGTCAATAGGTGAAACTTTAGAACAAAAATCACAAGATGTAAATCTTTCAATTGTACATCTAGATTATGAATGAAATTTTAAAATTGGAGCCAACTTTTTAACATTTTCCACCAAAATTATTCTATAATAGAAGGTTTAATTTTCTTTATGGAATCTCGAACTACTTCAAGTGATTCTTCAACTTTCATATTCATGGAGTATTGAACTATTTCAAATGACTCTTCAATATTTATTTTCATGGAGTGACTACTACTCCTTCTTCTTTTTTGTTGACGAAGGAACCCGCAGCCGCTACTCTCTCGAGTGCGCACAGGGTAAACCCCGGACTGACGCAATAGCCTGCAAACCACGTCAGCCGATTAACCACACTTGGCAAGTCATGCGTGACAGGCTCAACCAAGAAGGTTTATGCAGGGGATCGAACTCGTGACCTTGCGGTCCCGCGCTCTATTGCTACACCAACTTGGCTATACTTGCGGGTTTTTTGATATATAGGAGAAGAGTTATGCTGGCATGATACAACGTATAATGTGAACACTATTTCATTTTGACATAAAATATTGTGCTTATATAATTAAATGTCTAGAAAAAAGAAAAGGTAGTTAATGAATCGTAATTATTTAAATAAGGACAATTTTAGATGAATCTATCCGAAATATTCTTGAAATCCTAAAGCACCACTTACTTTGAAAAAAAATAAAAGCCTAAAAAATCACTTATTATTGAACAGAGTGAGTATTATACATTTTTATTCACCTATATACTAAATCTATTGTGCAATTCTTATTCAAAATCAGTTCAGATCTATGTTTATATCCATTATACAATACTGTATAATTATGTATAAATGTATATAAGTGCGTATTTTCGTGTATAATGTTGTATAATTATATTCTTAGTGCAAATACCTACACATTATACACTTTCATACACCTATATACATAATATATCTGTCTTTTGTATAAAAGTGTTTTTGAGCTATATTTTTGCAATGTAAGTTTTGAGCTATATTCTTGCAATGCAAGTCACCGAAGTGTACTTTTCAGAATATTTTCCTTTATTTAAATGTGTAATGCGAGTTATTGACCCGTTCATTTGTTAGCATAGCCTGCTTTGACCTATCTAATTTAGCCATCTAAAGTTTATGCTGATATATAGTCTAAATTAACCTATAAAAAATCTTATCAAAATAGTTTTAAAAGATTTTTGTTATTTGATAAAATTATAATTTAATAAGATAATACATAAAGAAATTAAAATTTAATAAGAATTGGACGGTTTGGTTATGACTCGTTTCTTAGCTCATTTCAGTCGAACCCATTTCAACGCAAGTAATTTGGGTCATTTGCACTTTATCCCTATTTTGTGATGGTCTTTAATTTTTGCCCCTCAAGGTAAATTTTTTTTTGCGGGGCATAGTTTAATTTTCTCCTCATAATATTTCATATGTTGTGCCCGCATTGTTAAAGACCAACCCATTTGAAGGGGAAAAAGTGCAATTTTTCCGGTAACTTCTGGTCGTTTACTGACGGGCTCATTTATTAATATAATCCATTTTAGCCCATTCAAATTATGTGCAACCTATTCATTAAACTCCTCTGCTCGAATTCTCTAAATATATTTATGTATTTGTGTTACATTCTCCAAAATAAACTATTTTTGAAAAATTCTACACACATTCTAGATTTTTTTGAAGAGTTGAAGCAAAGTAGCCTAGAAGATCAACTTTAATCAGGTAGTGCGATGCGTGGTGTTGACACCTAATTTTTACCCTCCAAATACTCTATTTAATTTTTCAGAGTTTCACAGTTATGAACAGAGTGAAATATGCATTTTACAAATCGAAAATGATTTTACGAAATTTCCCTGTAACATTTTGCCATGTTATTTGGAAAAATATTATCGAATATATTGTTATATATCATTAACATATTTTTACATATTTTTAAGAAATATATATCAATTTCTATGATTTAAAGAGGACAATTATTTATTTAATTGTCTAAATTAATTATATTAAATTAATAAATAATTTATTCCATAAAATTAAGGAAATTTGATCAATTAAATAAGGTGTCAAATAGTGTCTTATTTTTATCTCTCAATTGTTTTTAAATATGAAAGATTTTTGTTTAATTTGGCTTGTATTTTAATTATAACCTTAATTTATTTTAATTGAATGATTCTTGGTCTAATTGAAACTCAAGAGGCTATCTTTTAAATTGATCTATTTCCACATTTGCATATATTAACAGTTAATAACCCAGACTTTTAAAACTAATCAATTTGAGTTATTTTCCTTTTAAAATCGTCGAGCCCAGTCCAAATGGACCAGGCCCAAGCCCATTTGCTCATTAAACGAGCAAAGGAGGCAAAACCCCCCATTTTCATTGCGTCACACCTTTATAGTGAGAACCCTAAGGCCGCCGCACTCCATCCTTTATCGTCTTCTCAAAAAATAGCAAAGGCACAGAGCCATTTCGTCGATACCAGTGTTTAGGGTAAAATCTGGCAAGGGTATTTATGAGCTTCGTCCTCTTCTATGATTTTTCTATCGATCAATTATCCGATCTCCCACATCGGCATTGAGTGGGGAAATTGGTGTATTTGGTTCCTATATAAAGGACCCTCCTATTCTCATTTTCTGCAAGCCTTAAGCATTGTATTTTCCCCCAAAATTTGAGCGAAAGTCATGATATCGGAAAAAATGTTGTCTTTAAGTTGTCATTTGACCATTCCAGATTGTCTTACATGCTTTATTGGATTATCTGACCATGTTGAGTCTGTTCATGTGTCTACCTTGCCCCTCTGAGTGTCATCATGTGTCATTGTTCTGTGTCATTAACCTTATCTGGATCATATCCATGCCACCTCCAGAATCCCCTTTGTATATGTTAGAATACATGTGCATATATTGACTTAAAAAATGTTATACCTTGATCTGTAATGGTAATAGGCCTAAATGTATAGCATAAATCTGATTGTGGATGTCTAAATTGACCACAACTGAGTTGCGTATTGCAAGCATGCCTACAATTTACCCCTTTTAGCATCTGTTTTGTCATTCAATGTCTGATTTAAGTTGATTATGTGTTCTAGTTTGCTTATCCTGATTAGGCTAGTGATAATGAGAATTGCCTTAAGTCATACCAGCCAACATATAGCATGATTTGGACCCTACGTGCATAAAGGTGACCATGAATGACTCTGTATGCCTGAAATATCCTTTGTGATTGATGATTCAGTTCATTTGTATGTGTTATGTGAGATCTCCCACTAAGCTGTGCAGATTTGTGGTGTTCTGTTTAAATGTCAAAATATCCCCTCCCACTGCATTTACCTTGTTTATGCATAGCACATGATTTGCCATCTTTCTCTAATTAATTGCCTGCTAAAGATTATATGTCTTGGAATATGTATGGTATACCATCCTAGTATACACCCAGTGTATATATACCTGTATATCTGAAAGATATACCACTCCTATCATGAATATCCCTTGTATATCTGCTCCTATATATGTGAGTGGGCCTGTGTTTTTTCATGATTAGATCTGTGTATATTGGGCTGATTTCCTCCTCTTCCCTTTGTATGAATATGCAATATTGGGCCTATCACCTTATATACCTATGATATATGGGTTATTTCAAGCTTAAACCTGAACTAGGCCATTTAAGTTATTAACTCCTGGGATTTACTGTTTGCCTAGTTTTAATTAGTAAAAAATGTAGGATGTGTGTTTTATTGTAATTATTTATGGTTGATATAATTGGGTGCATTCTAACTGAGGTATTTATTTTTACCCCTCTTTGTTGCATGATCATGGGCCCATGCGGCCCACATCCTTATGTTTCTATCGCATATCTTGAGCCGTTGGGCGTACGAGCCCAACAATACATTCTTTTGTCGAGTCCGTGAGCTTGAAGGCCCAACTATGGGTAAAAATGGTAGAAGGCCCTACAATGGGTAAAATAATCTAGACAATAGATTTTTTTTTGTATTTTTATAAACGGTGTTTGGTAGGCCGGAATACTCGCCAACCTGTTCGCTTTGCATTTATGTTTGTTATTTGCTATGTGTAAAACGTTAAATAATTATTGAATCTTTAGTTATAATTTAATGATAGAGTTGCTAATATTTCCTCTTAACATTTGAGTTTTCGGATAATTAGTAAAGGATTGACTTTTTCTGGCTATTTATTTATATGTTTTAAAATCCTTTCAAATTATTACTTTGCAAAAAGGGATAAGTGAAAAGAACTTTTTTTTTAAATTATAAAAGAAAAAAGAGTGATTTTATTGATATGACATGAATTTCCTAAACTAAGTCTTGAATTGACGTTAAGTTTATACTCATCCTTTTTTTCAATAAAAGCAATGATCTAAGGAAATTCTTTATTAATTATAGTTTGGATTAAAGGAAACAAACCCCTCTTGGTTGACCTCTTTTTATTTTAAAATAATAAAGATCTTATTTTCCTAAAGTTATTTCTAAAAGAATCAAATGCTTTATTTCTTTTCTAAAAAAGAAGGGAATGTTTTTTCCCAAAGGAAGGAATTTTATAAAGAAATATTTCGTGCTCAATTTTAAAGTTGTGTGAGAAAAAATTATTTTTTGGCGGAAAATGATTTGAATGACTATTATTTGCAATATTTTAAACACATAAGTAGTTTTTAAACAATTTTTATTATATAAGGCCTGAGGTCAATCGTATCCTTAATACCGGGGTGCCTAACACCTTCCCTGGGAGATCATTTGAACCCTTACCTGAACTCTGGTTAAACTTGGATTTTTCTCTTGTTTTGAAAAATGCTTTAAATAATGATTTTCCTATTTTTTCTTATAAAGTAGTGGACGACTATAAAAATAAATATAATCTCAAGAGTCCACAAGCTGATAATTTTCATTGTGGGGGGCCTCGACTCATACTAGGGGAATAAGAGGCATTCCAGTTCAATTTGAGGATGAGACTCAGTTTGAGCCTAAGGTTGAGGTGCACTAGTGGATATGTCATCTACATTATCGTCTAAATTAAAGCATGGTTCAGATGCAGAATATACGTCATCATCTAATGATATATCATTAAAAAAAACAGTTTCATCTATATGAGTGAAATCAATCAAATCATCGGGACTAGAAATATGATTACTAGAAGAAATACCCTTACCCTTGTTACCTCTACTAGAATAAGCATCCTTACTCTTACCCTTAATCATACGTCCAAAGCGTTTCATTATAATTATACAAATAAATAATTAGTAAATGAAATTAAGTAACAATAATAATTTTAAAAAGGAACGAAAGTACCAAACGCCGACGAAACGTCGACGTGTAATCGATGTTGAAAATTAAAAAAATTGGTCGATGGATGATCCTCAAGCTAGTTGCCAACTTAACTATCAATTTTTGAACTTTGATATAAATGAACAAAAAAATAATAATATTTAGTAGACATTGTAGAATTGTAGAGAGATAAATTGAGAGATTAGAGAGATGGTAGGAAGATTTGTGAGAAAAATAAAGAGGAAAATGAGGTATTTATAGTCGAGAAATAGGGTTGAAGTATAAATATATTAACTTAGGGTTAAAAATAAATATATAGGGTAGGGGTTTTATGGGGGGGGGGCAAAAATGGCCGTTATAACCATTGCACAACGCCAAAATTGAAATTTAGTCGTTGTTGCAACAATTATTTTTGCAAAGGGGGAGAGGGGTTGGCGGCGGGATCGGGACGGGCAGGACGAGCTCAGGTCCCGTCCTGAGTTCGAACCCCGACATTGTTTTTTTTGGGGATCGGGGCGGGGCGGGTATCGGGACGGGTCGAGATCGGGGCCGACCCGACCCACTGGACAACCCTACTAATTACTAACATCAACCAACTCCACCTTTAAAATCACTACCACCACTATCGCGTCAGTCACTACAACACCAACCACCTCCATAATCACAACTATCACCACGACTATTACTAACCACTAACACAATTATCACCATCACCACCACTACAAATTATCTCAACCATCACTAGCGAACATAAATAATTATTTTTATAAAAAGTATTTTTATTTTATTAAATTTATATTTATGTTTTAAGTTAGTCCTTTAATTTAATTTGTATATTTATTTTGTTTAAATAAATACATTATGCACATTCGAATGTTTAAAAATAACAAGTATTAATCATTCATTGTTTAAATCTAAAGACAACCTATTAATCATTCAGATATGCATTCATATTCAGACTTCTAATCCTAATGAAAACAAATGAGGCCTAGGAAGAACTTACTTCACTGACCACCAAAGAATGTGGTGCAGTGGATGAGGCTGCTTCTCCCTTAATCAGAGGGTTCGGGTTCGAGCTCTAGGTATGAAAAAATCCTTGGTAGAGAGTGCTTCCCCTCAAATGGAGCCCTACGCGGCGCGAATCCGAATATAATCGGGCTCCAATGCGGGTACTAGACACCGGGTAGAAAATAAAAAAAAAACTTTAATTGAACTCTCATCTTAATTGAAGAATCTGGCAACTATTTCACCATTGCAAAGACGAACAATTACACGGAAAAAAACAAACCACATACATCACCCCTTGAGGATCTCAATGCAAAGTTTTTGTCATTTGTTTACTGAGAAAGTTCATTACTTGGCAGCATCAGTGGTTTGACATAATTTTTGTAAAATGCAAGTAATTTTTCTCTAGGTGGCAAATGTTCCTTGATATATATACAACTCATCGACTTATCAACCCAGGCACATATGTTTGGAAATTCCTCTTTCTTTAATATGTCCACTTCCAAAGCTTCTTGAATAACTCCAAGCCAATAAGTTAACAAAATGGAAACAATCTCAATATATGCTATTGTTGTGTCTCCTCCAAAGAAGTTGTTATTATCTTTGATCAATTCATTCTCAAGAAGTTTAAGGAGCTCATGAAGTTCTCCCTTGGCTTTCACCTTTACTTCATTGTTGCTGTCATAACAAAGTTTTAGCATCTCTGGTAAGCACTGAGATTGGACAATAACACTTGTTATTACATATAAATAATGATCATTGTGAATTTTAGAGAACAAATTTTAACTTTCAAGATGGTGGGTGTGTTTTGGACGACGGAATTTTCTCGTCTTTAGATGTTAAAAAATATTTTCCATCAGAGGAATACGAAGATATTTTTATCTCAGTGTGTTTGGTACGAAGGAAAAATATTTTTCATAAATAAGTCATTTTCTCATGTTTAGATGTTATATTTTCCATCAGAAGAATACAAAGATATTTTTATCTCAACTACGGGTGTGTTTGGTATGAAGGAAAATATTTTTCAAAATTCTTTGAGAAGAAATTGTTGGATATGTAAAAGCAGTACGGGAAGTAAATAAATATTACAAGTGTTCGAAAGGATAAACAAACAACCAATATTCAGAACTGCCGCAAAGTTGTTGAGTCTTGAATCTTGACAACATGAAATCAAGAAACACTAAATCTGAATTGTTACAACTGTGGCTGAGTCGAGAGATGACTCTCTGTCTTTAAGATAAGATTGCCCCGTATATATGTTTTTACGTTAACGGGCAATAGTCTACCAAGATAAAAACAACAACTAATCAACACTACAAAGCAAATAGGTTGATTCTGACGAAAAAAACAAATACGAAACGACTTGCTGAAGAATGGAAAAGGAAGGAAGAGTTTCTGTTTTTTACACTGTTTCTGCTCACGTTTTTTGGACAGAATCTGTGTTGTTTTTATCTTCTGTTTGTCTCTGTGTGTATATCTTGTTGTCTCGTTTTCTGTCACCTACAATTGAGCCAAAAGGCACCAATATATAGCATAAGAGGAGGGACTCCTCAACTGTCAAGTAATGGCTGCTTATGGCCATTGAAAGAGGGAGTTAATCAGCCAAGCAATGGCTGGTTAATGTGCAATAACGCTCCAAAAATCAACCCAAACGGTAGGCAGAAACTTTCTGCCTTCCGTCGTTCCCAATTTCATCTTTCCAGAAACTCCAGGGACCAAACTGTAAATATTAAACAATTTGGGGACTATCAGAAGAGGCCCAATGGCCCGAGACCGGACGGGACGGGCGGGCAGCGGCGCGTGTGTGGGCTTAGCCTTGAACCCAAGCACACCTAGGTTCTCCCTCCTTCAAACACATGGGTTACCCCTTGGGGTCCCAAACTCTTAGCCAATTTTGAGACTTATAAAGAGAACAATTCTTCATTTTCCCACCGATGTTGTAGATTTGTCCCACACCATATTTTCATGCCTCAAACACCTTACTTCGTGGACCAATATCTCTTTCATTTCTCAACGAAATTTGACGATTCTTGGCCCTACGGTCATCTACCCACTTAGTAGATTATGCACGTGTGAAGAGACAAAGCCTCCAACATGCGGAATCCTAATGTTTAATACATTAAATATGGGTGGACGCACATCCCCACCAAAGACAAATTTCCAACAGAAATTTTATCTCACTGTCTAACCTTATCTAAAGTTTAGAAACCGTTTCAAATGAACAAAAAGAGAATTATAAGCGAGAAAGTAGTTGTTTTCCCCCTTTTAACTAAACATATATTTTGATGTTTGCTTACCAAAAAATAATTTATTTTCTGCAAAAAAATTGTTTTTTAGTCGTACCAAACACACTTCATATCACTAATTTAACCAATATTGGATATTATTATCAATCTTTTAACACTTAAAAATTTCATCAACTCACTATCAGGATTGTTAAAATATTATTATCAACTTATGATTAAAAAATTGGAAGGAAATCTTGGAGTAACGATAAAATTATCTGTGTGTGATCTATATGTCATTGTTCGAGCGGTGGAAACAGCCACTAATTCTTGCATTAGTAGGCTGTCTTTGTCACACCTCCTGAAGTGCTGCCCTTTTTAGACTCTGCAAATACGGGATGCTTTATGTATCGGACTGCGCTTTTGATAAGAGTTTTCCTAAAAAATGTCTTTCACCTTCCAACCAAACGCCTAAAAACAATTTTCTAAGAACAAATTTTCCTTAAAAATAAGTCATTCTTCAAAAAAAAAAAGAATCTAAAAATGACTTCTATCGAACCAAATATTTTCGAAAAATACCTTTTCATCAATAAACTTAGCCCAGAAACGCGCCATGGCTCTTTGCTTAGGATCTTTTGGTAATAGAGGAGTGCCTTCTTTCCAAGTTTCATCAATATATTCAAGAATCACAAGAGACTCAACAATTGGCTTTCCATTATGCAAGAGCACTGGAATTTTCTTGTGAATAGGATTATATTTAAGAAGTTCAGGACTCTTATTAAACGGAATATTTTCTTCCATGTATTCATATTGAAGACCTTTGAGTTTCAGGGCCATATTAGCTCTTGTACTAAAAGGACTTGCCCAACAACCCAACAATTTTACTTCTTCCATTTTTCACAGCTTCTTAATTGCTCAAAATCTTGGCTTAATTTGCAATTCTATCTTCTTGACTTTTGCCTTCTTATAGAACGGGATTCGGAATTTACATTAACTCCATATCTCACATGTGTCTCCAGAGATGATGTATGTGCTTGTGTCACCCATTTTTCATCAAATTTCGTGGCTTTTCTACATCTTTATTTTTTATAGGCTGTCAAGTTTGAATATGTCCCCTTAGAAAAATCTAGAACTGTTTAACATCACGAGTTCACCAACTCTTCCAATTTCTTTTCCGAATATCCGATATTCACATTAAAGTTCGATTAAATTTAAATACTATATATCAGGAAGTCTTATATTGGAAGGTTAAGCGTTTTCTAACAAAAGCAATTTCGTATTTAGAAAAAATTAAAAAATGAGATTCTGATTAAAAATGCTGAAAAATCTCATATTAGGAGACAAAATACTCTTTAATAAAAGTGATTCATGTCAGAAAAACTTGAACAAGACCTGTGGTCAAGGATGATGGGAAGTTCACATTAGAGGATAAAGGTTCCAAAGACGACTTAATATCTAGAAGATTAAAATCCAAGACTTTTGATTAAAGATATCGGGAAATCTAGCATTGAGGAAAAGTGCTCCCACTACTACTCTTATTGATAACTTTTCCAGTTTACTACAGGATAGTTAGATCAAGCTTTCAAGCTTTATTTATTTTGAAGAGTAATTTTTTAAAAAGTAATTTTAGAGAATAATAATTTATATTTGATTAATTAATTTATAATTATTTGGCCAATATTTAAATAATGCTTCTGAAAAACAATTACTTTTTTTTTTTTTAACTTTTGAAAAATAAGAAGGAAATTGGTAAAATTGCCTTCATGTGATCAGGAGGTCACGAGTTCAAATTTTTAACTTTTGAAAAATAATTTATTTTATATATTTTTTTTCTGAAAACTTGACCAAACACTTTTATTTGTTAAATAATCAATTTTTATTTTTAAGAAAAATACTTTTAACCTCTCATAAACTGGTCAAAATGTTATTAATTACTCCTTCCGTCCTAATCGGTTGCTTTAATTTTTTACGCCCATAAAAAAATAACAAATAAAGGTATAATTTATTAAATTATTCTTATTTATTATATATTTTTTGAGAATTAGGATACATTAAAAAGAATTATTGTTTTAATATTAACAGCATAATTAAAATAATTGTCAATAACTTCAATTTAAAATTTATAAATAATACGTAATTATTTTGAACTAAGACGATAATTAAAATGAAACAGAAGAAGTAGATGAGAATTAATAATCATAAGATTTAATTTTTTTTTACTTTATTAAATGTCATATCAAATCAAAAATATTTTGAATCAGGGGAAGTAACTTTTATAGTTTACTAGCTAGAAGAGTTGACACTAAACTACATTTGGCATGTGACACCTGTAATTTGTCAATATGAAATTCTGAATTTTAATTTAATGGATTTGAGGAAACTTACCAAGGTTTAGGTATGTCGTCACTTTCGGTTTGAGGTTGCTTCTTAAATAAAAAATAAAGAAAATGGTCTCAAATTGTTTGGCGTAGTTACGCATCTCCGATTTGTTAATTTGAGGAAAGTGATTGATTCACGAATAGTTTTGAAACTTTAACTATTAAAACAGTAAAGTTAAATAGTAACTACGTTTGTTACATTATACTAGTAATTTGAATTTATCCAACATAAGGTAAAGTCAGTAAAAAATTATAATAATGGTAAGACACAAAATTAATTTTTGTAAGTAGCTGAACTTTGCATACTACGAGGGTAAATTATTACATTATAAAGAAAATTCTATCACTACTGAAATAAAAACAACGGAAAAGGGCCATAAATGTCATGAACTATCAGAAAAGGTCTAAAAATACATTTCATCCATCTATTTTGCTAAAAATATCCTTCATCCACCTTTTTGACTCACTTATGCCCTTTGAGTAATGACACGATCCTATTCTACCATTGAGTGTGGGGTCACGCTCTTAAATTCGTACGTGAGTGGTTCGATATGAGTCGTGAGGTAGGGTATAAGATGTGTCTCTGTGATACGGACATGTGACCAAGTTCAATTTTCAGTTATGATTTGAAGGTTCGGTTGAGTGGGATTATGATTGAGACTCCTTAGTTCGATGATATCCATAGAAAATGGGAATGATAATACAGGGGCGCAAGAAAAAGGAAGTGGATGGATCAATTTCTGCTATATGGAGGAAAACAAATTGGTATCTGACGTGCTCATCATGATAAGGTTGCAAGATGTACAAGGGTGGATGTTGTATAGGGTTATGAAAGGTTAAGTTATGCTTCGACTTGGCAGAGTTCTAGTAGTGGAGTGAGAACTAGTGGTTTATGATTTCTTTCAAGAAATGACTACATGTTCTAGGTCAAGTGGTAAGGTTACTGATGACAAGTGAAGTTTAAGGGGACGGGCAGTCGTGATTCTTCAATAAAGGGTGTGTTCATAGGGTCGTTGGTGTTTTATGGTTAGTGCTAAAAGGGAGTCATATGAAACCAAGAGCTTGTTATTTTATAAGTGTTATCGCAATGGTTCAATATAGAGTGAGTATAAGAGATCGTGTATGAGTTGGTACATTAGACTACATCATAGACAAATGGAAAGGCCAATGATTGATTGATAGGAATGGCTCCGGTGCTGGGTAAGTATGAAGTTTTAGTTTTAAGGAGTTATCGGGTGTCGCATCTAGATTTCAGATAAGGTTTGTGGGTCTAGGTTGTAAAGATTAATATTTGAGGAGTTCTACAGTTACTGGTGGTGTGATTTCATAAAGTGGACTGATTGAGATGAATAGTCGCGCAAATTGTTGAAGGTGTTCTGGTTCAACAATTAAGGCAAAAAGTGGCTCTTCGTGGGCAAGCATCATTTAAAGATCCTCGAGTATTGTGTTGGTCAATAGGGATATTTACAGTGATAGATTGATGGCGGATTGAACTAATTCTATTCGTGAAGAGCTTTTGGATATCTATGAGTGGGTCAGTAAGATTATAAACTAATATAGAAGAAGGATTATTTTGGTTAAGGATTTTTAACAAGGGTCCTACCAAGGTAGAGGTAAGGTCTGCGTACACTCTACCCTCCCCAGACCCCACGTTGTGGGATTTCACTACGTATGTTATTGTTGTTATATTTTTAACAAGGGTACTTCGGCAAAATTGTATGATGGCATTAGCAGGATTGTATGTTCGGTAATTAAGGATCCGCCTACGAATTATGGACGAGTTCAGTGATATTTTGGGTTATCGCTTGGGTAATAAATGATTTTTGTTTGGAATAACTAGAGTGGGTCGGTACCTTTCTAGTGGAGGAACTTTATAAAGGATGGTGCATGGAATGTACCGATTTGGGAGGAGCTTTCAGCTTTAAAGTTCGAATGAGGCGAGGGAAACTCTCGGTTGTTTGGGTATGCAGTGTTCTATTATCTCCAAGATCGGCTCAACTACCTTACGAGACCTATGAGATTTCAATACACTTTGGAGCAGGTTAGAGTAATGAACGATCGTTAGTGGTGGTTGTGATTTGAATGAAAGGTGGAGATTAAAGAATTAGGATAAATGCATGATTGATCTAATTTGGAACGAGTAAGGTACCTCTTCGAGAAATAGGAGGAATCGGATTTGAAGCAATGGAATTTCTTGGGTTAGGTGTGGATTATGGTGACACTATTTTCTGCATCTTTCAGATGGGGTGAAATTGTTGAGTATGCTCTGAGGGGTAATTCTATGGAAATTGACTGTGTTATGATGAAGGTTCCATGAGGTTTTAGATTGGTGACTAACATTGTATCAAGATGGGTAATTACTTGATATTCTTGAATAAACGATCTAGGATGGAATAATAAGAGGGAATCTTGAGAATCTCTTTAGTTGAAGGTTAAGGTTTCATTTTGAAGGAAAGACTATGATTATGGTGGAAGGTTATGTTGAAGCATTATTGACTAATAGCATGAATGAGTAGTTTGATACTAAAGACTTGAAAGTAAATGCACAAGGTAAGGTCAATGGCTTTTAAGGTTGATTCATCAGGAATCGGTAAGGCTGGTAAATTATGAGATTCGATACATTTTGTATGGTTAAGGCGTAGCGAGATTCGATGAGGTGTTCAGAGTTGTGGGCGAGTTAATAGAAGACACTAGGAGGATTTGGTGTAATTAGAGTTCATGAGGTTCTATTAGACTTGCGTATCCGGCGGAAGTTGAGAAAATATGAAGATTTCAATCTTAAGGTGTAGTCTTCGATTCTAAGTGGACGACTTGGGTATATTTCAGCTTTTGGAATCGATGGTTTTAGTTCACAATTACGGTATGGCAGCGTTGCCAGGTCTCATTGAAGGTTTTAGGTGGGCTTGGTAATATGTTTATGGATGGCAACTAATCGGGCAGTTCGAATGGGTTGTGCCAGTATTTAGCAAGGTATTGATGAGGTTCAATTGATCATGAAAGGTTTCTGGAGTGGTTAATGGATTTCTCTACGGGCTGGGCACGAAAAGGCAATCAATGGGTATGCATATAGTATGGTGTTTTTTAGACTTTAGCAGAATTGGGCGATGGATTTTGACTAAGAAGTTTCAACTCCGAAATATGGAACTAACGAATTGAAATTAGTGCAATCGGCTTGGAGTAAGATCGTTTTTGATAGAATTTGCTTGGAGTTCCTCAGATGGGGTAAGGATTCTTTTCTGACGAAAGAAAATCATAATTTAGGCTTGTGGTGTGTGATTAAGTTTTCTAAGGAAGCTTAGTGCAAAGGATGATATTCATAGTTGTGGAAACAGATTAGTAGGATAAGATTGTTTTATCAGTACGGGTTGGGCTATAGTTGCGGCTACAACTAGAGGTTTGTGGTGATTACGAAGGTATTTGCAAAACAACCAGATGTGTTTAGAGGTATGGTTGTGATCAAATCATTAAATTCAAGTGGAGTCAGTTATTCATTTGAGAATCGACTATGAAAGGAATTTCGAGTATGAAGAAATATGAATTAGGGATTTTTTTAGCAAAGTTAAAGGTAGTCTTGACAGATACAGTGAACAAGCGATACTTCATGTATAATTGTTTCCTGTTGAGTCTTTCATGAGGCTATAATGGAGGTTCCTTGGTTACACGTTGGCTTTGTATTTCTCTTTTTCTGTTCGAGGACGAGCATTTGTTTAATTGGTATCTGATGTAATGATCTGTTTGGTCGTTTAGGAATTTTACCTTTTTTCTCTTATTGACCCTTCTACTAGCACCGTTAGAGTGTATTTGATTTGTGGGAATGTGTGGAGCGGTTCCCGAGATAGTCGGGTAAGTCTTGGTTAATTTTGAAGAAATTAGAAGCTTTTAAGTTGAATAAGTGAAAAGGTGTTGAACAAAAGTTAACTTTTGAGTATATGAGTTCGTTTTCAGCTCTGTCGCTTCCGGTATGTCCGAAGTGTCATTTATGACTTAATCAAGTCCTTGGTTCTCTTCCGGAGGTATTCAGATGTATTTTGTGTCACTATTCGCAAATTAGTGGAAGTTGAGTATTTTGAGGGTTTTCATAGAAAAGTGAACCTTAGGTTAGTCTTATGTGAATTTTGAGTGCACGAGCGAGTTCGTAGCGTCATTTACGCTTGATATACATGTTTGATTTATATCCGAGAGGTATCGGATGAGTTTTGAGTGTCGGGATGAACTTGGTGAAAACCAAACTTTTGCTGGTTTCTAGTGTCCCGCCTTTGCGGTGGCTGGTCCGCACCCGTGGACTCACTTCTATTAAGCTTGGTCTACATAAGTGATATTTTGGCAACTTAGGAAAGTTCCGCACTTTCGAAGTGTTTTTCGCAGGAGCAGGACCGCATATGTGAACTTACACTCGCTTATGTGAAACTTGGGATATTTAAGTGAGTCCGCCTCTGCATGTGATTTTCTGCGGAAGCTAATCCACCTCTGCGAGGGATGGTCCGCAGAGGCGAAATCACTGAAGATCAAAAATCCTTTTAAGTCCATTCTTCACAACTTCGCTCCATTCCTCCTATTTACGATTTTGGAGTCTCAAAGAGCTATAGGAGGGTGATTTTTCTGTGTTGGTGAGGATTCTATCTTAGGGTAAGTTTATTACCTCCCTAAATTATTTATGCTATCATTAAAGTGTGGAAATCATGTATTAGTTGGGATGCTTTGGGTGATAAATCCAAAGTTGAAATTAATCCGTCATTTTCTTTAAATCTTAAGTTGGAAAGATTGTTCGAATCTAATTACTTAATTATTGGGGGAAACTAGTTGCTAGGCTTGAATTTCTCTTTTACTATGAAATTGGGTTATGAAAAAATAAGGGTTTGAAGATGATGAACCCTATATGGGTTATGGTTTTCTTAATGAAATTGGTAGATATTTTTGAAAGGATTTCATGACTTGTGGCTTGGATTGGCTACTTCTAACTTTAAATTTGAATTTTGAACAAGTTTTCCAAACATATTTAAAATATGGGTTTTCTCATAAATTAGGGGACGAGTAGTTATTTCCCTTTTTAGTATTAGTCCTTATATGTTATTAAATGTGTGTGGTAACATAGGACAAATATGTATATGCCTAGACTACTACCGTCCGATGGTAATTCGGAAGAATAATGTGGCGTAGGAGTTCGTGGCACCCGCTCGGCTATGAGGTAGGCTACGATTTATTCTTTCTAGACTCTGATAGAAGTGCATAATTATTATAAAAATTGAGGGTTATTGGGCGTGTTTAGGGGTCCCACCTTAGTGGATGTGATGAGTACTTGGGTGGGTACCGATGTTAAACTGTCTTGATGTGTGATTTGGGGAATCAGCCTTAGGGCTGGTTCCGACTGCTGTTATGTAGTCTTATTGTCATTGATTGATAATTATTATGTTTACTCATCACATATGCTTCTGATATGAAAGACTGATTACTTGGAAATACGTGTTGTTGAATTCTGAAACATGTGATATTTATCTCCTACATTTGATTGCATCTCATACATCATGACTACTTGCCTTGATATTGCTGCATTCATACACTCATTATTATTGTGATATGGAAAGTGGAGTGGTATGGTAATGTTATCGGTCCGATGGGATCAGTAAATAAAGGTAATATTATTAATATGAGATGGTTGAAAATACTGAGATGATTATTGATGATTGATATGGCTCGAAAGGAGTCTGTGATTGATATGCTAGCCAGATCGAGTGACCATTCTAATTGGTTGTACGCGGTGTAAATTGTAATGGCTCGACAAATGAGTCTTGGCTCTAGTCAGGTACGTGTGTTGAACTCCGGCTGGCTAGGAGTGGTATATGAACGATGCGGGTCCCCTATGGGTCACGATTCATAGAATTTGAACGTGTATAAATCAAGTTAATGGAAAGGTACCTTGCATTTGCGTCGAATTCACACTTGCATTCATACCATACAATAATTTACATTGACTCTTCAGACATTATATATGGTTGGATCGATTATCATGAATTGGATTCTGTTGATTGAACTTCCAATTGTTCTGAGTTATGGAGTTGAACATTTACCGTGATCTGAGGTGTCTAAGTGTTAAACAATTTATGTGATTGAAGGTAAACTGCATGGATAATTGTATTGCTTGATGTATAATTGCATTACCTAGTAGGGTGTCTAGCAGACTAGTGAGTGGATGTATAGACATGATAATTACTGTCTCAAATACTATATATATGTGTCCAACTTCACCCCAAATAGGAGATTCAACACATAATCACTTAAACACAATGAGGATGTATAATGAAATGACATGTATCCACCCTCTAAAGTGTACGGATAGTAACCAAGTCTACAAGTTAGGGATAATATTAGATTAGTAATGCTATGGTAAGTAAATTTACCGCTTCGCAAAAAGGTCGTTATGTGAGTGTGTGTGCTAAGTATGAGCATGTCCTTATTTGTTGGCAACCAGAGTATGTGAGGTAAGAATGAGCATAATTTAGGCTTTGATTAATGACTAATGGACATTGCTTATATGATTCTTATATGTTACCATGAATTGGACAGTAACTTAAATGTGAAATTAATCATTTTCGTGAATAAAGTCTCTTTTGTGATTTACTGAACTGTGTAGAATAGGATTATGTGAGAGTCAACTTGGTATTTATGTCAGTTATGTATCTTCCGTCGTTGTCGGCCTATGATGCCTACGGGGGTGCGTTGTGTACTCATGATACGTTTGCTGCATCTTTTGCGTGGATGCAGGTATGCGGATATTTCAAGTTGCATATTTGGAGCACGTAAAAGTTAGGGCAGGACACTCATCCTTGGCGGCCTTGATCTTCATCCTAGTCAGACCGTCCTTATTCATTCAGGGCGGTGTCATTTTATCCTAGAGTCCTTGTATGAGTCAGACCAAATTTTGAGAGAAGGTGTTGTAGAAGTTTTTGACATTTAAATGATATTAATGGGATTTGTTATACCTTGTATTTCTCTCTTTATTTCCGCAATATTTAAGATTGTAATTAAATGGATTTTGGGATGGTTCGCTTACTAGGGAATAGTGTAGGTGCCACCACGACGCCTGTGATTTGAGTCGTGACATGGCTAGTTACCTAGTTTTTGGTGCTAGCTTTGGTGTCCAGTGACCCCCTCACATGCCCAGCGCTTGCTGTGATACACTTTAGTAAATTGGATATAATAACTCTTTTATCGGAATGTTCAAATGATGAATGATTTGAAGTGTTGGAAACTAGATTCGACGGTCTTTAATTTGACATATAGCTCAAAGCTCAACTCAACATACATATGGAAATATGATCATCTAAAGTTAAGGTCATGTGAGACTATGATCATTTTCTTTTCTTAAATATTTTCTACTTATTTCAAACTATATCTCCACTATTTTACACGCCCAAACAACCTTCCAAACATAAGAATTCGTTATTTCACGCCTCAAAGACCCTTTGCCTAAAGCCTAAGCGAGGTGTAATACTTAGCGGAAATTTCTAGCGCTTTACATATACTTACAAAACTTAATTCCGGATCATCCTTTATCATCTATTTAAGCATTTTTAAAAACATAGAAATCAATCTTATTTTCATCGAATGAATGTTAACTTAACACTTATGAAATTTTAAAATAGTCGGGACTTCATGCCTCAAATCCAAAGACTGACGATCATGATTGGTAGAGAATGAGATTTATGCCATGGAATCAAGAGTTTGTTTGTTGAGATCATTATGGTTCATATTGGTGAAGGCTCCAGAAGTGATGACGTGCAACTCATCGTCACCGAAGTTCAACTTAGTGACTGGGAAGCTACTATTCTCCTTACAAGGGAAGGGTCTTTCTTTGTGAAGGGGAAAGTCCAGAAGGCGAAACCCCTCACCTGTATCAGAGGCCTCTTGGCGAGGTGGGATGTAAATCGAGGGATATGCGTGAGTGGCAGCCATGCAAGGGAGAGGACCAACGGGACACGAACCCAACAACAATTCTTGCAATATTTCAGCAAAGACTGTCACCACACGGATTCGAACCCGCGATGTCGGAGTGGTTGTACCCCAATCACCTTGCCACTTACCAACTCGCCTGTGCCCCTGGGGGCAAGGGAAAGGGTCTTTCTTGGTAGTATGTTTTGTTGTCTTTTATATTATTTGAGTTATTTCGCCGTTGGGATCTAAATTTTAAATTTTGCTTTTCTTTATTGTGTTCAATCCCTTCTATCTTTTATTCAACGGGATGAATTTCTCGTAATCTGTCATTTCCAATATATTTAACTAGTTTTTTCTTTTATACAGTTTTTCTCATACTGATTCTAGCTGATATGACATGCATACGAGAATTTTCAGCCAGATTTTAAAACCCGATCGAATCATCAAGCAATGAAGCAAGAAGTTGAAAATTAGAAGGTTTCTCCAAATACTAAATCAAAACACGATTTCAATAATTAGAAGTCTTTTTTTATAATCACTCGGTATTCAGAAGATAAATGCTCTATTAATCATGCATTTGAGCAAGAAAGAGCTATTGAAGGAATGAACTAATTGACCTTGCCTTTGTAGCGTTTCTTACCATAATTTTTTCTATTCTCAAGACACGAAATCCAGATTAAAATTTTAGAGATTTCAATAACCTCTCCCGCAACGCAAATGATAATAATTAGGAGTCTGCTCAACCATCGTTTGTTTCAAAACTCTAACTAGGTTTAAACTTTAAAGGTGAAGATAAAAAGATGATAGTTGGGAAAAGTGAGCATAAAAAGATGACTCTTATCATTTAGCTGGAAGAAATTACACTCACATGCAATCACTGACAAACTAGCGAAACAAAAACACAAGATACACTACCTACTATGTATAAAGCTGGATAAGTTATGTTTCTTCTATAGGTAGTTTTATTGTCACACAAAAACCTTGAAATTTCACAGAGTAAGAGGTGTTTATTTTGGGGCAGATGCATCAGCTGCAGCTTGAAAGCGAGGTTTGAAATGGGCAAGTATCGCATCTCTTGGAGGTAAATGTTCTTTGACTTGACTGCAGTAAATGTAATTATCTTTCCAAGCACAAAAATTTGGAAACTTTTCACTTGTCACCAAAATATTTCCAGAGGCTTCTTCAATAATTCCCAACCAATATGCCACCAAATTAGCAGCCATATCAGCAAATCCAACTTTGTCGCCCACAATAAATTTCTTGTCCTTGAGCTCATTATCAAGAATCTTCAGCAGCTCACCAAATTCCTCTTTAGCTTTGTCTGACTCCTCTCCTTGGCCGAACAAAGCTTTCCCCATTACTGGAATGCACTGTAAAACACTCAAATCTTGAATTTTCTAGCATTTTGAATATATTGCACGATCATGAATTCAAATCAGAGCAAATCGACCTATTTTTAGTAATTCGCTCAACCCTCCAAAGTTTAAACAGAGAGGTTTAATCGTGACTTGTTGTTTACTTGACCTGATCAGATTGACGGGAAATGACCAATTATACTATGGCTTAAAAGATATCAAATTTTTATAATCCGACGAGTCAAAATGCAATGAAGATCAAACATATACAATAAAACTTAAAGATTGAAAATTATTGAAATTTGAAAGAATTTAAGCAAGTAATTAAAAACGCATTAGCTTTGAAATTTTTGTTCAAAAACAAAAGATATTTTACTCATTTTGATCCATTTCCTTTTGGACTAGCTCAGTCATGACTTCTTTATTGATTGGACTCATTTAACCCAACCCCTTCCATTTTTCACCTCTAAATTTAACTAACCATCCTGAAATTAAGTAGTACAAGACCAAGATCGATAAAGAAAGAGATTACCTTCTCATCGAAGAACTTAGCCCAGAAACGAGCTATAGCTCGATCATAAGGGTCTTGAGGCAAGATGGAAGGACCTTCAAAGGTCTCATCAATGTATTCAACAATCACCATAGACTCACAAATAGGCTTTCCATTGTGAATGAGTACTGGAATTTTCTTGTGAATAGGGTTGGATTCAAGAAGTAGAGGGCTCTTGTTTTGTAAATCTTGTTCTATAAGTTCAAATTCCACGCCCTTAATTTTGAGAGCCCACTCAACTCTGCGACTAAAAGGGCTCAATGAAACACCAAGCAACTTTACTTCTGCCATCTCAAAAAATTTCCTTGTGTTTTACTTCTATATGTTTGAGGGAGGAAATTTATGTGTGTGTTTTCAATCTGGATTTCTTGTCTTCCTTTTATAGATGGGAAAATTGTTTAAAATATATGCGTATCATAAATGCAACCAAGAAAATACAATGTTTCTTGATCAACAATTCAGTTGTCGAATTTTTTATGCTTTCATGCTGACCGGGAACTTATCCTCATCAATTCATTATTATGAGTAGTTGAACGTTTAATCCATTATAAAAGGCTGAAACTAAATTACAGCACATGAGCTTGGTAGCTTCTACCCTTACTATTCCAATATGACATATACTCACTCCGTTTCATTTTAAGTTTCTTAATTTGAGTTGCAATAAAATTTAAGAATCTCAATTGATACCCGTGAAAAAAGATGGTTCGCCCTTAGGTAGTCGTGAGTTATTCATCTAAACAAGAAATATGAGTGATTTTGTCAAATATCTTTTATATTTAATGCTAATACGTAATTTTCTTAATGATTTTGTCAAACCTTAAATGTGACATATAAAAAGCAGGGAGAGTACTAGTTTAGCGTCCAATTTTTTTGTGCCAGCAGAAAATGAAAACGTAATTCTTTTTGTCTAAATTGTCCACCAATGACATTAAAATTTAAAATATCTTAATAATAGCATTTGAATTTCGAAATTGTAAAATATATTGAACAAGTCATTTTTCGAGACCTATACCGAATATAAGCAATATTGGTATCAAGAAGACGTCCAGGAGATCTGTCGTAAGCCTTTACCTCATCACTTTCTCACTTTAGTTTGCAAACAATAAATCTACCAGTATTCAATATTTATGTCAAAATTAATAAATGCAAATATTTTTCATGTACACACTTTTATTACTCAACATAATTATGCTTCAGAAAAAAGTCGTAGTTTTTATCATAAAATGTGGTGTGGCAGATGCGACTGTTCCTTCTTAATTGGAGGTTTCGTGTTTGAGCTATAAGTATAAATTTTTTTTGATAGTGAGCGTTTTCCCTGAATGAACTCTATGCGTCGTGAATACAAATTAATTAATTCTAATATGAATATTAAACACAGAACGAAAAATAAAAAAGCCATAATTTGGACCAAATCACAATTGTTGCCGGACTGCCGGTGGTGAGAACAATAAGATGACTTATGTGCTTATGTCACCCACTTTATGGCTTGCTTTTTCATTAATGTTTTTCTGCTCCTTAGAAATATAAAAGTACTTTCGCACAATTTAATGGAAAAATTGATAGATTCTTTGCTCCAAATATCCCTCTGGAAACCAATTGAGCTGCCCAAGCGGACTAAATTTTTTTTATTAGTTGGCGTTTGGCATGCATTTTCATATCATAATTTAATTTTAAATCATCATTTATTTGTGTAATTTGGATAAAATTTCAACTTTAACTTTATATCATGATTTAAAATCTCACATTTTTCAAAAATATGTGATTTGGGATTCCAAATCATGATTTCAATTTTTTTTAAATGTAAAACTTAAGTTTATATTTTGTAAAAAAAATCATAAGTTGGTAGATATATTTACTAATCATGTTTATCAACTATTTTATCGAATATAAAAGATATGTAAGCTTGCAGTATATTAAGAGATTGTTCATATCCGGGACAGAATAAGAGTGGTCTCGGTGGAGGATAAGATGCGTGAAGCGAGGTTGAGATGGTTTGGGCATGTGCAGAGGAGAGACACAAATGTCCCAGTACGGAGGTGTGAGAGATTGGTCATGATCGAGTTCAAGAGGGGTAGAGGTAGGCCGAAAAAATATTTGGGAGAGGTGATTAGACGGGATATGGCACATGTGCAACTGACTGAGGACATGACCTTAGATAGGAGGTTGTGGAGGACACATATTAGGGTAGTAGGTAGTCGAGCGTAGTCCTACTTACGCTTACAGACAAGTAGTTGTAGTGTTATTACTGTGGGCCCGTTTAGTATATCATACGAATAGGTGTAGTATTTGCTTTTGATATCAGCATTTTCATACTGCTTTAGATTTCTTGACCGTGTCTGACTGTTTTCTCTTGTTTTTGCTTATATGCCTGCCTTGAGCCGATGGTCTCTCAGAAACAGCCGCTCTACCTACCAAAGTAGAGGTAAGGTCTGCGTATACTTACCCTCCCCAGACCCCCACCGTATGGAATTTCACTGGGCATGTTGTTGTTCATATCATGTGAGAGAATTATATTAAAGAATAGTTACACTACAACTTAAGTTCAATTTTTCTTTTTATTGAACTAAAGTTCAATTAATTGATGTTGTATTTTTTAGAAAGTCTTTCTAGTAGCGTATATTTGTTATGAAATATGATTTGTTCATTTGGTAAGATTTTATGAGAATTTGAAAAGTTTTGATGGTTTTCACAACTTGTGAGATTTTTATGTCAATGAGAAAAAATACAACTTAAAAAATCCAAATTGTATGTCCAAACAAAACTTCAACTTCAAATCTTTATGATTTCAAATTACTGATTTCATATTATGATTTCAAAAAAAATTCAAATAAGGAATTTAAAATAAAGATTTGAGTATATCTAAGGAATTTGAGACAAAGATCCATAAAGATTTCAAAAATACAACTTAGTACTTCATCGGTCCCAAAATGATTGTCTTAGTTTGACTTGGTATGAAATTAAAGGAATAAATGAATACTTTTGAAATGTGTGGTCCAAGACAAGCTTTAAATATTTGTGTGGCGGTAAATCATTTCATAAAGTTGAATTATATCTAAATGTGGAAAGGTGCCAATCTTTTTAAGACAAACTAATAAGGAAAGTAAGATAATTTTTTTGGGACAGAAAAAATAATATTTATTTTGGGGCTAACTCATCTAAAAAATTAATTAAAGTAGTACATATTATCCAAAATAGGCGTTCCATCTTTCATCTCACATTTAATGTGGGACTCCATGCGTCCGCACGTTCAGGATTGAATATCTAGAGCGTATATTATATAAAATTAAAATTTAATATTGGATAAATAATAAATTGGTAAGAGTTTCCATAATATGATAACATACATTACATTTAACTTAACTTCAAAAGTTGGCTCGTAAAAATTGTCAAAAACATATAATGATATAAAAATTTAATATGTTACCGTTACACACATCTTTAATTTGAGATCATTAGATTTAAAAGCCTTCCTCCCTTTTTCTTAAATTAATTCGCAGATCAATTAAGTCGCATAAAATAAAGCGAAAATCGTAAGATATATATATATATATATATTATTTTTTAAGCGGCCTTTGAAATTGGAAATAGGGGTGCATATCGGTCGGTTCAGTTTGATTTTGTGTATTATCGATTTGGTTTATCGATTTTTGAATTGTAAATATGCTAAATCAATAACAAAACCGATAAGATATTCGTTATTATTTTTCAATTTATCAGTTGTTTGTCCTTAATGGTTCGATTTTCGGTTTACAAATCCGAAGAAGTTATCACGGCCGAGCCACATGTAGGGAAACTTGCACGTGTGTTTCTGGCCGAGCTTTCCTGAGGTATCTAATAGCCTTGCTTCTGCTCGTCGCTGGCCCGCCTCTCCTTACGTTGCTCTGGTATTTTTTTTTTTGCTTTCTCTTATTTTCATTTGCTCATATATACACTGCCTTCATGCATAAAAGTCTACCCAAATTACAAGACAAAACTATAAAATGCACTGTAGCAATCAAGCAGCAAATCATCAAATGATAATGAACTTTCAAATTGTTTAATGCATTCTAAGCAGTAAATGTACAAATGATAAGCGAATTGAGAATTGAGAGAAAAAATGTGTATGCCATAACAATTTAGATAAAAGGTTTGTATTTAAAAATTAAAATTTAAAGTCACTCTTATATAATTAGGGATAAAAAGATAATTTTAATATAAGCTTATTGGGTTATTGGTTTAACCATTAGCTAAACCTTTAAAACCGAAGCGATAACCCAATAATTTTTTTACAAAATCGTTTACAAACTGTTAACCCAATAACATGATACCGCTAAATCAATAGCATATTTATTGGTTCGAATTATCGTTATCGATTTTTGCACACCTCTAATGGGCAACCAACTTATCTCTCAGGAAGTAAATAATCAATAACTTGACCAAAAATCGAATCGAATCGAATAGATTAAATAAATCAATAGTTGTTTGAGTTTGGTCTGGTTTTGTTTAAATTTTAAATGACCGATAATGTTTGGTTTGATTTTGTTTCATTAAAAATAAACTAAAAAAATCGAACCAAATCGATAAATTATACACACAATTTTATAGTTATATATAACATATTAATTTTTATAAATACTTGTTAAATTTTTTATCAAAATTTTTGTTATCTCTAATAGGCTAATGAACTTTCTATCTTAAGCCCATGTCTTAAAAGAATTCATGAATTCAAACTGATCATCTATTCAACAAAAACATTATGAGCTCTCACAATAAAAGGTATTAACGGATTATAAGTTGGAAAAGGATGCAAAAGTCATTCCTAATCGTAAGGAAAAAATGAAAGACAGAAATACTATTAGGTTTCTTCAAAACCGAACCAACCGACAACAACAAAACCAATAGATATATATTATGTTTGGTTTGGTTTGATTTTAATAATTTAAAAAGTGACTAAATTAATTTGATTTTAATCTTATCAAAAATCGACCCAAACCGACGCATGAACACCCCTAGCCATGACATTGTAGCAATATGAGTGAGCTCAATTTGCTCTTCCACAAATACCTGAGCTCACTAAATTAGAGGTGTGAAGTGGATGAGTTTAATTAAATTTAGGAGGGTTAAAATAGGCTGAGTTTATAAATAATTGGTTATATACTTGTTCAAAAGTTAATTGAAAAAAAATAAATTAGGTTAAAATGAGATAAATAATGAGTCATGCACGAACCCCAACTCTTATGAAGTTTTTGAAGGTTTTCGTTAGGTTGTTGTACGCAGCGGATATTGAAAACTTGTTTCAAACACAACAAACGTAGAACTGTTTGACTATAGGGTAATTTAAAACCGTAAACATAAGACTTGAATGGTACTTACATGTTTACAATATCTGGAATCCTTATCAACTGTGGGTGCGCACGCGAATGCCCTTTCGATTGCAAGCTCCAAGCTTCAATGTATTCCTCCTTTGGAAAGCTAGGAAATCCGGCAGAGGTTTAAGAGAGTGTTTTGATTCTGAGTCTCTAAGACTTAGAATAATGATATGAAAATCAAGTGTCATGAATAATGAAGTGTAGGTCTGTATTTATAGGTGAAAAATTAGGTCAAACCGGATTAGGGTTTGACCTTGGGCCTGGCCCAAAATTTGAGACAAATTAGGTGTGGGCGTCGCAGCGCTGACGTGGCCCTACACTGTCTCGTTTTATTTTCTGCACATTCTTAATTAAATCTAAAATCCAATTTTGACTTAATAAAAACAATCAATATTCATTTAAATATCTCGATTCTAAATCGAATATTTAATACTCTCTCAATACATCCTTAGATCGAAAAGACAATCGACATAGTGTGACCCTACAAGCCTTCACATATCAACATAATCAAATTAAGGTCTACGCGGAACTCCTAGACGGCGCCGCAAGACAAACTCAATATGTGAAGTATGTTTACACGAATCCAGTAAAGTTAACCTCTATGTGGTAAGATAAAATCATTTCATTCACGACACAACCGATCAAGCTTAAGATTTGTCAAGTGTCTATCCAAATGGCATAATCATTGTATCTCATCTACATTAGTTGACAACTAGACCATATTTTAAATATGTCTATTGCGTTGGCCAACGACTTAGTTAACCTAATATCAATGAGAAGCTGAGTGTTCTCTCGAATATACATTCGAGGAATGAATCCTAATCTTGGCTCAACTACCACCTTTAATCAACATCGTAACGTACACAATACAAGCCGTATCTCAACCTATAAGGCATTTGAGCTTAGGACAAGATCAAAGTATATTACTTTGTAGACAAGGTGCGCATTGACCTCAAGTCTAAGGACTTATATCTCCCACACGCTGATCATACTTTAGACAAGTATAACAAATAGTATATCAGCAGGGTATACCAATATTTCCAAAGTATCCATGTGTCCATCACGAGTAGCCATTACTCGTAGTATGTGAGACATACTACATCCTCTAAGGATGTGATGCAGACCACATGTCGACTTATCACATATCATCGATATCTTATTCTCAATGATCATTAGTCGAGACTATTTTAAGAGTTATGTTATAATATTAATATTTCACATTATTAATAACAACGTAACCTCTAGGGATGCATATTATAGAATATTATAAACAATCAACTAATAATTCAATAATTACAAATGCCAAAATATTAATCTCCATTAATAATAATACGAATGTATATAAAGTACATTTGTCCTAATACAGATTGTCTCTAGGACATACATATACGTTCAGTTTTAATTTCTTTTTATTTTATTATAATTTATAAACTAATAAAAAAATTATTATGACTATACCGTATCAAACAAATATATATTCTAAAAAACTCTGTTATGAGTTAATTTAGGTTATATATTTAGTCCCGATCAATTTAGCTTTACCCGTCTTAGAATATGTCCAGATTAATCCATCATGGAAATATGTCCTATTTAACTCGCTCAAATTTAAATAAATTAAGCGAATAATTTTTTTATGAGCTAATAATACCATCCTTACTGCATAAAGATCTTTCAGCAGCTCAATAAGCTTGCTCTTTACCTTGCTCCTCTCATTGAGTTAAGGTTTTTTTTGCCATTACTGGTTTGTTACCAATAAAAAACTCAAAATTTAACTTATTTTTTCAACCCAAGAATCTCAACCTTTACTAGAGGTGAATTTAGCGTTTATGTTATTAATTAATTCGAGATTTAAAGTTTTTAATATTGTACACATTATAATTATGAATTTGAACTATTATATATATAGTGTTACTTGGCTATAAACTAGGTAACTAAATCTTCCTAATTACAATTGGAATATAAATTTACCTAATATAAAAGATATACAAAATATGGTAATATTCTAGCAATGGTAATATACAATTTATGAAAATATTCTATAACACCCCCGCAGTCGAAGCGGGAGGTTCCCGTATGCTGAGACTGGCTCGGAAATCATCAAAATGAATGCGTGGAAGTCCTTTAGTGAATATATCAGCAATCTGATACCTGAAAGGAACATGAAGGACACGAACTTGGCCATGAGCCACTTTTTCACATACAAAGTGAATATCCATCTCAATGTGTTCAATGCGCTGATGTTGAACGGAATTTCCGGAGAGATATATCGCACTGACAGTATCACAGTAGACCAATGTAGCCTTGTGGATTGGGCAGTGAGGTTCCAACAGAAGGTTGTGTATCCATCAAGACTCGGAGACAACATTCGTGACTCCTTTGTACTCAACTTCGACACTGGATCGAGACAGAGTAGATTGTCTTTTAGAAGACCAAGAAAGCAAATTATCTTCGAGGAAGACACGGTAACCTGATGTGGAGAGACAAGTGTCCAGACGGACACCCCAGTCAGCATCAGAATAAGAGGTGAGACCAGAGAGTGTGGACTTGTATAGGTGGAGTCCGAAGTGAAGAGTACCTTGTACATAGCGCAAAATACGTTTGAGCGCATTCATATGTGCATCCATCAGGCTGTGCATATGTAAGAATATTTGTTGCATGACATAGGATATATCTGGTCTCGTGAAAGTGAGATACTGTAATGCTCCTGCTAAACTGCGATAGTGAGTCAGGTCGGCATACAGGGAACCCGAAGAGGCACTAAGTTTGGAATTAGTGTCCACCGACGAGTGGACCGGTTTGCAATACGTCATGCCTGCTCGGTCAAGGATCTCTTCGGCGTACTTCCTTTGACAAAGAAATAATCCACCTGCATGTCTCGTAACATCAATGCCCAAAAAATAGCTTAGGGGGCCCAGAGGCAATGAGTGACATGATAGATCGGCGAAGTGCATCAGAACATGTAGTGATGATGATATCATCAACATATAGTAGGATGTATGTCATGTCATTACCCTTGCTATAGATGAACAATGAATTATCAGATTTGCTATGTGAAAAACCGATAAAGAATACAAAGTCAGCAAACCGTTGGTACTATGCACGAGGAGCCTGTTTCAGTCCATATAGTGATTTCTTTAAAAGACACACATAATCTGGATGAACTGGATCCCTAAATCCCATAAGATGATGCATATATACGGTTTCATGAAGGTCCCCATAAAATAAAGCATTTTTGACGTCAAGCTGATAAATGGGCCAAGATTTGGACAAAGCAATACTGAGAACGGTTCAAATAGTCGTCGATTTCACTACTAGGCTGAAAGTGTTAGCACAATCCACTCCCACCTGTTGAGACCTGCCATCACCTATAAGACGAGCCTTGTGCCTCTCAAAAGAACCATCAGATTTCTTTTTATGTCAAAAAAATCCACATAGAATGAATAATATTAGCATCATGAGGACGAGGTACTAGATCCCACGTATTATTTTCAATAAGAGCATTATATTCGTCAATCATTGCATTTTTCCAATTAGGATCGGACAAGGCATATTTCGAATTACGAGGGACAGGGTAAGGGGCAACCGAAGTAGACAAGTTAAATAGTCATTTGGGTTTGAGAATATCGTGCATAACACGGGTTTCCATTATCCGTCGCGGTGCCGCTGGAGGTTGAACGAGATTGGGAGGTAATGGCTGAGACATGACAGCGGGACTGGGAATAGGACCGGGAGTGGGGGGTGTTGCCAAGATGAGGCAGTGGTGTCAGAAAGTGCGGTGGCTAGCCGAGAGGTAGCCGAGATGGAAGGATGTGATGGGCTGTTCTGAGGTTCGGCTGGCCGAGAGAAAGCCGAGACGGAAGGCCGTGATGGGCTGTTCCGAGGCTCCCATTGCGGGGCTGGGTGGACTGCCCGCCTCGGGATGCAGCAGTGGGGCCGATTGTCGGTGATAGTGATCATTGATTTTTCAAGTAATGGATTATAAGGGGATTTAGACCATCATTTAGAAACTCATAGGAATTTGGAGATAGAGAATTGAGTTTGGCAAAGGGAAATTGGGACTCATCGAATATGGCATGCCTAGAAATGATTATTTTTCGGCTTGACAAGTCGTAACAATTGTAACATCTATGATTGCAGGGGGGTAACCAATAAAGACACACAGAGATGACCGAGGTTGCAGCTTGTTGATTTGAGTGAAGGGATGGAGGGGGTAGCATAGACATTCGAAAGTTCGTAAATGCGTATAGAAAGGATCCCGGATATAGAGAACTTGAGTGAGTGACTTGTGTTTGAGAGACTTGTTTGGGAGAATGTTCAAGAGATATGTTGCCATTGAGAGTGTGTAATGCCAAAAATAGGGGGATAGAGGCGTGGGCAAGGAGGGCACGAATTAAGTTGTTTATGGTTCTAATTTTTCGTTCGGCTTTTCCATTTTGTGGAGAGGTATGTGGACAGGAAAAATGAAAAACAAAGTCGTGTTTGGCACAAAACAATTTGAATTGTTGATTATCAAATTTCCTTCCGTTGTCACATTGAAAATATTTGGTATTCTTTTCAAATTGTGTCTTTATGAAAGTACTAAAGGGCGAAAAAATAGAATAGACTTGGGACTTATTACCAATTGGAAAAGTCCACAGAAAGTTAGAATAATCATCCAAAAATAACACATAATATATATGCCCAACCGTTCTTAAAATGGGAGAAGTCCATAATTCACTATGTATTATATCAAATGGCATTAAAGTACATGTGGATGAAGAATAAAATGGTAATTTGTCATGTTTTCCAAAAATGCAAGATTCACATACAATAGTAGAGACATGTTTGCACTAAATACATTTATTTTTGCTAAGGGAGCGTAAAACAGAATCTTCCGGATGTCCTAATCTATTATTCCATAAAGAAGATGAAAGAGCTGCAAAGGTTGATGGAGAGGAGGCTAGATGGCCGACAGTGGTGGTGATAGGATAGAGGTCCCTGGTGCTGTCACATCTCATTATTCGTGTGTCCCTGTCATAAGGTTCTTCACAGAAAAACCAAAAGGATCAAATTCAAGGGAAACATTATCGTCGGTTGTGAAACGACGCACATATATTAGATTTATAATGCGTTTTGGGGCATGGAGGACATTGTTTAAGACTAACAGTGGATGTGGTGGGGAGAGGGATGATTGTCCATAACCTCGAATGGGACTGCCTTGTCCACTATCAACAATAATATTTTGATTTAAATTGCTCATATTGAAATAAGATGCGAGAGTACCTTAGAATGCCGTCATATGAGATATGGCGCTAGTATCCATGTACCAACCACCATCTGGTGCATTGAGAGACATCATGCTCATAGCCATCTCAATATCCGTCAGTGCATAGGTTGAATGAGGAGAGACTTGTGCATTGTATGCCTGTTCCAGATGTGCGCTGAAGATTCCTGGCTAGGGTGTCAGACCGAAGGTGGGGCCAAGATGATATCGGATAGGGACACAGTGGAGCACTCTAAGTCGGTGGAGCCTATGATGGCTAGGCAGCCCACAACGGGGGCTGCTACTACTACTACTGCCGCGGTGGATGGTTGTCGGCCGACAGAGGCTGCCCTCTACCACCGCTGCCATTGTTTTCGGTTCGACCACCGTGACTTCGACCGAAATTTTGCCCTTTGTTGTTGGTCCGAGATTGTGAGCAATATTTTGGATTATTGGCTTGTCGGTGTGGCGGGGCGCAGGCCGAGCCGCTCGAGTTAGCAATTGGGCCACCGGTGGTCATGAGGGCGGCATCGACGGTGATTGCGTTGGCCGTGGCCCAATTGGTTTTCCATGTTTCTTCAAGGATGAGTCTTGAACGAGCCTCATAGAATAGAGGCAATGACATGCTTTATTGAAGGATGGTAGCGACGTCATCATATGATTCATTCAAACCCGCAATGAGTTGCATCACCAATCGTTGATTGGTGACCGGTATACCGATGTTGGAGAGTTGATCGGCAATCATCTTAAGCTCTTAGCAATAGGCCGACGCATTGGGAAAATCATCCTGCTGAATATCCTTGAATTGATTTTCCAAATACAAGACACGTTGTGTCTTGTTATCATGAAAGATAATTTCCAACCGCTTCCAAGTTTGTTGTGCAGTAGTGTTGGTTTCAATGATTGTATGCAATAGATCGTTCGAGATTGTGCCGTAGATCCACTGTAGAACAACAACATCTAAACGTGACCGAAGTTCATCATCATGTCTCTCTAGGGGTTCGGCAGGGGTCTTTGATTTTGGAGGAATGATGTGATCAATGACTTTGTATACACGACAATTGATCTTAAACAGTTCCGCCAAAGAGGAATACTGAACTTTTTCCATCTGAAGAGTTATGAGTATGAAATTCTTGATGTTGTTGACTGTAAGAGCAGGATGGAATTTAAGTTGTTAAGCCATTGAAAATTGGGAAAGAATAGGGGAGGAGAATTTATGAGAATTGGAAGAAAAGGGGGGGGGGGGGGACGGCGGACGGAGGTCGGCCGAGAGATTGGGCGATGACTTGGGGAGAAAGCAATTAGGGTTTGGCTTCTGATACCATGGAGGAATATGTTCCTTGAATTTCATTGATTAGTATGTACAATATATATAATGTTACATGGCTACAAACTAGATAATCAAATCTTCCTAATTACAAATGGAATATAAATTTACCTAATATAAAAGATATACAAAATATGGTAATATTCTAGCAATGATAATATATAATATATGGAAATATTCTATCACAATATTACACAAGAAAAATACTAAATTTTTTTTGCTAGTTTATAAATTTTTGACATAATTTGAAATTTTAATTTTTTTAAACATAAATGTACTAATATGACTAAAACATACTTACGAGTAATTGCACGAAAGAAAAAGGTGAAAAGTAACAAGAGTTCGTCGTGTAAAAGATCTTTTTTACGACTTCAATTGAGAAAATAACCCTCAAATTATTGTTATCAACTAGATAATCATTTTTAAATATTAGAGATAATTAACTTAATTAATAGGTCCCTAATTAATAATGTGTGAGGAGGCGTAAACTCTAACTCCAAAGTCATTAAATATACAAAAGTAGTCCATAGGTATAAATAATTTTTTTGCCATTATTAGGAACAAAATCAATTTAGCTTCCTCCTCCATCACTTGTTTCCAACGCAAAATCTAGCCCCAAAGTCGGAAAAGTCCATACCTAAAGTCGGAAAACCGATTCAATTCAAGCTCTCATAAATCTCATTGCACTATTAACTCACCAGCATAGCTGCAATTTTTCATTATTGATTCCGAAGAGGAAGATTCTGGTTTTTGATATTGGAGGTCGGTTTGTGAGTACATTATCTTGAGAAGTCATTGCACTATTTGACGTGTTCAATTGTTAAGTGGTAATAGCTCTCTTTGTCATTTTGAAAATTTGATTGATTTTGCTTGTTAAGTGTAACTAACTTAGTTATCAACCATTTTAGGTTTATTAAGTTGATGAATGACTATCTAGTAATAGGTGGCGATTACATGAGTGAATGAATCAAGAATATAAAATATTAGAGGTGGCAGTCTAAGACAACACCTATTGTCGGGCGTCGTTGGAACATCATGTATGGCGCGTTGGTTGAGAGTGTGATTGAAAGTAATTAGTTAAATTGTGAGCCAACGATGTACATGTGCATTCGTTATATGAATAATGTTGTGCCTAGTAGAGAAAAATACTTCCTTTTGTAATAATGAATAATTAGTAGCTGCGACTGTATTTTCTTAATGTTGCTAGTGGTAGTTCAGATCCATGTTAAGGATAAATATTGTTGAGAGGTTTCAACAAGTTTTAACAACACCCCCGCACCCCCAACCCTACCACCACCACCATAACCACCAGTTGATAAAGAAATAATGCAAAATGAGAGATGAGTTAATCATCCAATGAATATGAATATTTCTGCAGCTGATGACGAAGATGCAGAGCATTCTCGGTTTCTTGACAAGATATTAGAACACAGGGCAACGACAGTTATTATGATGAAATTGATTTTTCTATTTTTCAAATTTAATCACACTTTGAAAACTTTATTGTTACAAGTTTAACATAAATTGCTTTTAATTTGCAATGTGAGCTGTTAAAAGTGTTGGAAGGGCATTGAAATTGCTAGCGTTTCGATTCGGGGAACATCGGAGCACATGTCAAACACTATTTTAATATTATTTTGTTTTTGCCAAGAACAAAAAACTTTATATTCAAACTCATAACACAATATCATCCACAATCCACAATGTAGTCGTTAAAAAAAATTATTTAGGAAAATATTATTCTCTCAGTAGTTTTATTCTTCTTTTATATTTTTTTCTCATATGTAGCCCAATTACATATACCATATTAAAGTTTATGTCTATATTTTTCTTTTGTTCCTGATTTATTGTCGTTCTTGATTTACAATTGTGTGTGTATGTATGTATATATATCCTTATGATGCGTTAAGATTAGATTCGAATCTAGGATTTCTGGAACATGTGTCACCACTAATAAAAAGAACAAAATATATTAAGTGGGACTTGATCCTGAAACCTCTAGGTAAATAACTCAACCTTAGACCAAGTGCACTATTTAGTCTTTTTGTACCATGTGTTCCAGCAGATAGTATTATTCCTTCCGTCTCAATTTATATGGCGTAGTTTGAATGGGCACGAAGTTTAAGAAATAAAGGAAGACTTTTGAATCTTGTGGTCTAAAACAATCCAAACATATTTGTGTGGTTATAGATCATCTCGTTAAGCGTAAAAGGTAAAGTTTAAAGTTAAATTATTGTAAAATAAGGAAATGTGTCATTCTTTTTTAGACTGGCTAAAAAGAAAAGCGTGTCATATAAATTGGGATAGATGGAGTACTAATTTTAGAAAATATATACATAAAATACCTAATTTTATGGAGAAATCATTTGTTCACGTGCCTCAATTTTAGCACCTAAAATCGCCTCTAGTTAAGATCACTTTTCGTCGGGATTCATGAATTTACCATAATAGAAAACTGTACACTATGGAGCAGAGCAGTCAATATGGGCTTGACACTTGAGGCTAGCCCACCCCAGCCCGCTACTGAAATATGGTTGGGCTAAGATTATTCAAGCTCATTTAAAATTGAGGCTTATAAGCCTAGCCCAAGTCAACCCGCAGCCCTTGAAGCTTGACCGAGGTTGGGCCGAGGCCCGTCCGTGGGCCAAAAGACTATTTAATATAAATTAGAAACTAATAGATAATTGTGAAAAAAGAAATAAAAATTAGAAATAATAATTACCGAATAAGTTTTAGTATCCTACGTAATGTTTTATTCATTTAACGTTAAATCTTAATCACCAAGTATAAAAGTTCCATTCATGATTGTGATTTAATTTGAATTCAAAATTAAAAGAAAATTATGAAAAAAAGAAGTAAAAACCTAGGAATACTGATTACCGAATAAGTTTTAGTTTTACACAATACACTACATGTAGCGTTAATGTTCTACTACTAGAATACTGAATCACCAAGTATAAAAGTTGCATCCATCATGAAAATGTCCAGACACTTGTTGGTTGTTGCTATTCGAAATTGGTTGCACGACATTACTCAAATTCAAAGAGGTTTATTTTTAAGTGAATTTAAATATTATTGATTTTTGAAATTTAGTTATTTGATAATGTTTAACTAATTAAAATTGCATATGAATGTAGACGAAGATGTTAACTAAGACAACTTTGTCACAAATGTGCTTGACGATGTGTTGATGTTCAATAAGCTATAAGTCATCGTAAAATTATGTACTTTCATATAATCATATGTCAGAAATGCGAACAAATCGACATACTTATAGGTTTGAACATTAAATTTAAAAGATTTTTATATATAAAAAAATTAAATTAAAATGAAGGGCTAGCCTGCCCCAGCCCGTGACCCTTCTAGGGCTAGGTTGGGCTGACCATTTTAAGGCCCTTGCAAATGAAGGGCCGGCCTGCCATAACCCATCAAATTCCTTGGCCCGCGAGACTTGGGTTGGGCTGACCCGTTTTGACAACTCTACTATGGAGCAAAGCGATGAAAGTGGCGCTTTTGGGAAAGAATAAACTTGGATGCATCTATGGATCACAAAAGCGAGATGAGGCAAATTTTAATACTGAAATTTTGGTTCAATTTTATATCTTATCCAATGCGAGATTATTTTTTTATCCAATGCGAGATAGGATTACATTTACCTGGATAAAACAAGTGAAAAATGGCAAACTTGCCTTGTGCCAACATAGGCTACAAAATGAGTATTAAGAAGGTCCATTTTAGGATTTTAAATTATTCAAGTTTATCCGGTTTATAATCAAGCACATCTTTTGAATTATATATTGCATATCACCTTTTTATGCTATAAACTATACAATTCATAAGTACTCAATAATTTTAAAATTATTAATGTCAATATTCTTACATTACAATAAAACAAAATTTTGTTTGTAAACCGGGCGATCCCTAAATTAAGAATCACTTTTTGTCTACTTAATGCAGTCCAAGAACGTCAATTACTTTTGAATAGTTTTTGGTCAACTATTAATCGACAAGGTTTTTTTATTTATTTTATTTTGAGAAATATTGTTCTAAGCAAAGCAGACAATTGGGTTGATATCAGACTATCAGCATTTTCTCTTACCTTAGTGTGAAATACATTTTTCTTGTTTCTATTCCTTACATATTTGGAGTGTGCAAATCTTATAATAAAAGAAAAGCTTTTACTCACTTGTCCACTTTAGCATATTAAGAGGAAGACAAACTTTTTTTCTTATTTTACCCTTAACATTAATTACTTATTTTTAAATAAATTTTTAAATTTATTAAAACTATACACCAATTAATATAAATATAATAACTTATATACTTTATTTATGTACACAAGTTAAAAGTTGATTAGTAAAGTGTATATACTTAAAAAGTCAACGATGATGAGAAGACTCACAAGAAGATGATTTATGTGCTCAGGTCACCCACATTTTCGTCAAATGTAGCTACCTTCTTTTTCTATTATTTTTTCCTGCTTCCTAAAAGTATAAAACTGCTTTCGCACTTGAGTCAGCAATTCTTCCTTTCTTTAGTCAATTCGATGAAAATTTTGATCTGAATAACTATTGTTAATCACTGACTAACCAGCAAATCAGTAACACGAGACACTTCCTTGTAATATTTATCTGATTTCCTTAGAAATATAAAAAGCTAATGGGCAAAAACACACCTGAATGTATTTCGTGAGTTTTCTATCTAAACTATCAGGTGCTTGTATTTTTTACCTATCATCAACTATTTATCAATCTTATTTAACAAGGCAAAGAGAAGTACAAAAAGAAGCAGCAAGGACAGAAGAGTAATTAGCCTAGTTCCGGAAATCAATTATTAGTTATTAGGTTAGTTAAGTTAATTAACTATCTAATGATGATTAGTGAGCTAATTACAATCATTTTGTCCCCATTATAATGAGATGTAAAGTGTCAATCAATGTGTGAAAATACAATTCTCATACTTGAATGAAGAATATTTCTCTCCAAATTGTTTCATCTTCCATCTCAACCTTACTTCAAGCTTTGAGTTCTTGCATGTTAATCAATAATGGCTACTCTTAATTTCTTCATCGTATCAGAGCAGTGAGTAGTTGTAATCAATTGTTTGATCTTTTCTTTCGCAAATCGTTGTTTCTTCATTTCAATCTTTCACTCAAAATCGAGGTTTCTTGGTCAGTTGTGCGAAGTGTATATCGCCGATAGATATAGTGAATATCAGTTCTGAAAGTTCTGAGAATTCTAATCCCTTCTTGAATCAAGATGACAAACCCGATACTTCTCATCCAAAGACTGAAACCCTCAACAATGGCGATCAATCAGCTTCGATTGTCTGTATCTTCAATCCTCAGATGTAAGTGGGATTTCTCTCATCTCTCTTCTGATGATAATTACTCTTTGTGGAGTAGGTCAATGAGAATCACATTACTAGATCGAAACAAGTTTGGTTTTGTAAGTGGAGCATGCAAGAAAGAGCTATAGTGAGGATTTATGGGATCAATGGGATAGGGTCAATGCGATTGCTCAATCTTGGCTCATGAACATTGTATCAAGTAGTATCCTCAGTGGTATGGCTTATGCTGATAGTGCGTATGAAGTATGGAAAGATTTGCGTGAGAGGTTTGACAGGGTAGATGACTCAAGAACTTATAATTTGCATAGTGTTAATTATACCAAATATACTGTTAAATATACCAAATATATCTCATGTATATTTGGTATATTGGATGGTCACTGTTCACGTTTTTGTGTAACAATATTGTACAAGATTTTGTATAGTTGTAGTGTACCTTAATTAGTCTTGTACTCTTACCATAATTGTATAGTTACCATAATTGTATAGTTCATCTCCAAATAGAATAAGGTTTTAGGAGTAGAATAGGAATAAGATTCTCCTATTATGGAAATATGTAACTTGTATAAATAGTCTTTCAATTAATGAAAATAATCAAGGGATTATTTCTTTCATGGTATCAAGAGTCTAGGTTTATTTTCTCTTCCAAAATACACCACTTTTCCGTCGAAATCCCTAGCTAAATCCGAGACATTGTTCTCGGGTTTCGTGCCGACGAGAACCTCCTTCTTCCAAAAAATTTCTCCCTAATCCCTCAATCACATATTGTTCTATCAATATGTCTACATCACGGACACATGTTTCATCCCGCCCTTACAGTTTCTAACATCAAGAATAACATCCCTCTTGTTCTTGAAATAGAAAACGTCCAATATACGACGTGTGCCGAACTGTTCAAAATTCACGCACGATCGCATCAAGTCATCCATCACATAATCCCCGCGGCTCCTGAGGATATGGAGGTGCCAAAACGCGAGGATGATCCAAAGTTATGGACCACTATTGATTCTACTGTCCTTCAGTGGATATATTCCACCATATCTACCGACCTTTTGCAAACAATGCTACGGTACATGCGACTTGGGATAGACTGCGTGATATATTCCAAGATAATCAAAATTCTAGAGCTGTTACCCTTGAGTAGGATTTCTCCCACGTCAATATGGAAGATTTCCCTAATGTTTCGGCTTATTGCAAAAGATTAAAGGAATTGGCGGACCAACTTCGCAACGTTGGCGCGCCAGTTTCGAATGATCGTTTGGTCCTCCAAATAGTTTCCGGCCTCTCCGAGGCCTAAAGTGGTGTTGGAACGCTTCTTCGGCAAAAGCAATTCGCTTCCGCATTTTTATCAAGCTCGTTCTATGCTTACACTAGAACAAGCAGGCATGACAAAACGAGCGGCTACCGGTACTAGTCCCGTAGTCATGATGACCGAGTCCACGGTGTATCCTACCGGTTCCAACAACTCGGGCCAAAACTGCAACAACGGTGGCGGCAAAAAAGGGTGAAATAAGAAAAATAATGGCAAAAACCGCGGCGGCAACAACGCCGGCAGAAGGCAGTATGGTGGTGGCGGTGGTGGTCCCCATAGTGGTCAGCAACAACAACAGTTCTAGGCCCCACAGTGGGCCCATATGCCATGGAAGTGGGCCCCACAGCCACAGTTTGGGCCCAATCAATTTTTGCCCAATGGCAGTGGGCTGCCCAGCAGCAGTCCAAGCCCAGCTCTCCCTGGCCCAACTACAGTCAGCAATCTTGGTCGAGACCGCAAACAGGGGTGCTTGGGCCTGAGCCCCCGCAGGCCCATCACGCAGTGGCACCTACGTCTACCGACATCAAAGTCGCAATGCACACGCTTAGTTTAAATCCTCCGGACCCAAATTGGTATATGGACACCGGTGCCACTACCCACATGACATCTTATTCAGGTACACTCTCGTCTTATTCCAATTTGAGCAACCCTCGCGGTATAATTGTTGGTAATGGTAATTCTATTCCAATTCGTGGTTATGGTCATAAAATGTTATCTCCCCCTCATCCACCTCTTATCTTGAAAAACACCCTACACGCCCCCAAATTGATTAAAAACTTAGTCTCTGTCCGTAAATTTACTACTGACAATTATGTTTCTATTGAATTTGATCCATTTGGTTTCTCTGTAATGGATTTCAAGACGGGGAGTCATCTCATGAGATGTAATAGTAGGAGAGATCTTTGTCCTATCACACCCAGTTCCGGTCCATCGAGTCAAGCCCTATCATCCGCTTTTGTAGTCATTTCTCCTTTCTTATGGCATGCTCGTCATGTCTCGTAACGAAAATGCCCAAAAAATACCTTTGGGGGCCCAAATCCTTCATAGCAAATTCAATAGCAAGAAGTGATATCATAGATTAGTGAAGTGCATCAAAAGAGTTAGTGAGTATGATATCATTAACATATAATAGAATGTATACCATGTAATTACCCTTGTTATAGATAAAAAAAAAGTGAATGATCATATTTTCTATGTGAAAAGCCAATAGAGGATACAAAATCAGCAAACTGTTGATACCATGCACGAGGAGCCTGTTTCAGTCCATAGAGTAATTTCTTCAAATGATACACATAATCTGGATGAACTGGATTCCTGAATCCCATAGGTTGATGCATGTACACGGCTTCATGAAGTTCACCATGCAAGAAGGATTTTTTAACATCAAGCTGATCAATAGGCCATGATTTGAACAAAGCAATGCTGAGAACAGTCCAAATAGTTGTCGGTTTCACCAACGGGCTGAAAGTTTCAGCACAATCCATACCAATCTGTTGAGACTTGCCATCACCTATAAGACGGGCCTTATGCCGCTCAAAGAAACCATAAGATTTCTTTTTATTTTGAAAAATCCACATAGAACAAATAACATTAGCATCAGGAGGACGGGGCACTTGATCCCACGTCTTATTTTCAATAAGAGCATTATATTCATCTAATATGACAGCTTTCCAATTTGGACCGGACAATGCATCTTTCGGCTGTGAGGAAGAGGTGAAGGGATAACCGAAGTCGAGAAATTGAATTGTCATTTCGGTTGAAAGTATCGTGCATGGCATGAGTTGTCATGGTCTGTGTAGGTGTTGTAGTGGGCTGGACTGGTGTTGGCTGGTTCTGCTATGGGCTTGGAGGTATGACGTGGTCCGTTTGGTGTGGTGGGAGTGACAAATTTTGCAAATGATGAATCAAAAGGGGGGCTTAAGTTGTCGTTTAAGAACGTATAAGAACTTATAAGAACCTAGAGATGGAGAATGCAGCTTGACAAAAGGGAATTGGGACTCATCGAATATGACATGCCTAGAAATGATTATTTTTCGTCTTGACATATCATAACAGTTATAAACTCTATGATTAGGTAGGTAACCTAGGAATACACACGGGTTAGAAAGAGGTTGAAGTTTATTGATTTTGGTAGAAGGATAAAGGGGATAGCATAAACACCCAAACGTTTGTAAGTGCTTATAGGAAAGATCCCGAAGATAGAGAACTTGAATCAGGGACTTGTGTTTGAGAGACTTATTTGGAAGAATGTTCAAGAGATAAGTTGTCATTGATAGAGCATGAATGGGGCATAGAGGCATGAGCAAGGAGGGTACGAACTAAGTTATTTATGGTTCTTATTTTTCATTCGGCATTGCTATTTTGTGGAGAGGTGTGAGGGCATGAAAATCGAAAAACAAGACCATTTTTGATGCAAAAGAGTTTGAATTGTGCATTGTCTAATTCCCTCCCATTGTCACATTGAAAACATGTGATATTCTTCTCAAATTATGTCTTAATTAAAGCACTAAAGGATGAGAAAATGGAATATACTTGGGACTTATTGCCTATCAGAAAAGTCCATAGGAAGTTAGAATAATTATGCATAAATAAAATATAATATTGATGCCCAGCCGTGACTAAAATAAGAGAAGTCCATAACTCAACTATGTATGATATCAAATGGCATCAAAGTGCTAGAGGATGAAAAATAAAATAACAATTTGACATGTTTCCCAAAAATGCAATATTCACAAACAGTAGGGCAAGACAAATGTTTACAATCAATAAGCTTATTTTTGCTAAGGGAGCGTAAAACAGAGTCTCCCGGATGTCCCAATCTATTATAACATAGAATAGACAAAATAACTGCAAAGGTTGATAGACAGGAGGCGTAAGGGCCGATGGCGGTGGTGATAGGATAAAGATCTCTGGTGCTATCACATTTCATTATTTGCATCCCTGTCAGAAGGTCCTTCACAGAAAAACCAAAAGGATAAAATTCAAGGAAAACATTATTATCGGTTGTGAAACGACGCACATAGATCAATTTTTTGATAAGTTTTGGGCATGGAGAACATTGTTTAAATTTAATGGGGGATGTGGTGGGGGGAGGTATGATTTTCCATAATCTCGAATGGGAATGCCTTGTCCACTACCAACAATAATATTACGATTTAAATTGCTCATATTGAAATAAGACGAGATAGTGCCTTGAGATGCCGTCATATGAGATGTTGCACCGGTATCCATGTACCAATTTTCATCTGGAACATTGAGAGACATCATGTGCATTGTTGCCTCAATATCCGTTGGTGCGTAAGTTGAGGAAGGAGGAGCCTGTGCACTGTATGCTTATTGTCGGCGCACCCCGAGAATTCCAGGCTAGGGCTGTCGAGCTGGAGGACGGGCCCAGGAGGAGGTCGGATAGGGGCATGGTGGAGCAACCCAAGCTTATTGTCCCCACGATGCCTATGATGGGTACGCAACCCACTGTGGAGGCTGCTACCACTGCGGCTGTCGGACTGTTGTGGCTATCCCGGTCCGCCACTATTGTTGCTGCCACCACGGCCTTTGCCAAATTTTTTGCCTTTGTTATTATTCTGAATATGCTGACCTCGTTTTAGGTTAGTGGAGTGTCGATGTTTTTGACCTTAAGTCGAGCCCCTCTCATTGGCAGGTGAGTCACCGGTGGTGAGGAGGGTTGTGTCGGCGGTGCTAGCATTAGCCTCTGCCCGCTTGGATTTTTGGGTTTCTTCAAGGATAAGTATCGAACGAGCCTCATAGAACGAATGCAACGGAGTGCTTTGTTGGAGGATTGTAGCAACGCCAACATAATTTTCATTTAACCCCGCAATTAGTTGCATGACCAACCTTTGATTCATGACCGGCGCACCGACGTTGGAGAGTTGATCGACAATCATTTCAAGTTCTTGACAATAGGCCGATGCATTTGGAAAATTGTCTTGTTGAATGTCCTTAAAATGATTTTCTAAATACAAGGCACGTTGGGTCTTGTTATCATGAAAAATGTTCTCTAACGTCTCCTATGTTTGTCGTGCAACATCGTCAGTTTCGATGATTGTATGCAAGAGATCGTTCAAGATTGTAATGTAGATCCATTATAAAACAACTACATCTAATCGTGACCAAGGTTCTTCATCGAAACCATCATGTTTCTCCATGTTTTCGTCGGTTGGCTTGGGTTTAGGAGGGGTGATGTGATCGATGACTTTGTACACACGACAATGAATCTTAAACAATTCCACCCAAGATGAATACTGAACTTTTTTCATATCAAGAGTTATGAGAATGAAATTCTTGATGTTGTTAACGGCAAGAGCATGATGGAATTTAGGTTGTTCAACCATTGAAAAAAAAAAGGGATGATGACGAGAGAGAGGGGGTTTTCGAGAAGAAGATGAGGGAGGAAGATGGCGGAGTAGGGTGACGTTTGGGGGGGGGGGGGTAGCCGGCCACTTAGGGTAGGTTTTAGGTTTAGGGTTTGGCTTATACCATAAAGGAACATGTTCCCTGCCTTCCATTCATTATGGTGTATAATATATATAGTACAAGTTAGGCTACAAATTAGGTAACTAATTTCACTAATTACAATTAGAATATTAACTAACCAAATATAAAAGATATACATGAATATGTAAATATTCTATCAATATTATGTAGAGAAATTCTCTAAAAAGTTAACAATTTTATTAATTGTAAGCCTGTTGTAATTCTTTTTGACTCAAGTGTTAATTTATATTCTATATAAAGTGATTATAATGTGATAGATCAAAAGGAATATGTTATCTTGATTGAAAGCTTGAGATATGTCATATTGATTGCACTCAACTTGTTTGAGTGATTAATAAATCCTCGTCAGGATAAATAAGCAAGAGTTTCATCCTCTATATACGTATGGGAATGCTATTTTACATTTTGTTTTCCCCTTTTTCCCTTCAAAACTGTTGTAATGATAGTTATGATAAAGGTGGTGGTGGAAGAAGAAAGGTTAAGGTGGAGGGAGTGAGTGTTTGAAGTTTGGGGAATTTAAGCAGTTTAATAGGACTATAATAGCGTGCAAATGGAGGATCAGATGCCTTTGCACCAGTTTTGACTTCTTCTTAAAATTTTTAATCAAGGTGGATCAAGGATTCCTATGGCATAGGTGCACCGCTAAAAAAAGAAAAAAATGTATAAAGTGAAAATTAATCTCTAATCCACTAAGTAGAATATTTGGCATTCAATCAAGTGCACCATTTAATCTTTTTAAAACATGTGTACTAGCAGATAATATTAGATCGAAATAGGTTGGGCGGTACACTTCATTGATTTGACCTCACTTTACTTAAGATTAAAAATAGGGGCCCGGGATGTGTATGTAAAATACCTGGTTTAACAGAAAGACCATGGGTTCATGTGCACCATAAAATATGTTGTAAATTCCCCCCGATTCCATTGAAAAAACAGTACAAGCCCAAGAGAGAAAATATGTATTATTCCTTTGCATTAACTTATTTTAACTTTATGAATTCTAAATTATAGGATAATGATTTAAATGTCAGTAGCAGAATTCTAAAATTATACTTAATAAAAAATTAACATATAATATTATAATTGGATCAAAACTATCGAATTTTACTAAATTAGTAAATCAAAATCTGCATCCTCCCTACTTGTACTACAAAATGTATTACAATGTAGAAGTGAGATGTAGCATTTTTTTAAAAGGAAGTTTCTAAAGTTGGTATCACGGCTTAACAGAATCTTTGGAGGAACGATGAGTCAAAATTAAAATTAGCTTACATATTTCTTAAGTAGTGCTCCTTCCTGTCTTAAAAAAAAAAGTGTTACTTATTAGTTCTAAAATAAGTTTCATCTTAGAAATTTAAGATTAATTGGCAAGTGTTTTTTAATTATGGCATTAGCTTTAAAAAAGTCTTTAATATTGTTCAATTATAAAAAAAATCTAATAAATATGAGTAATTCACATTATATATATTAATTTCTTAATAGACGTGATTTTATTAAAGTGACACTTATTTTAAGGCGGACACTACTAGGAAATCGTGAATTTCTGACAATTGTTGTAGTCGGTATATAAGGATTTTCAATGCCCTCCCGACTGTTTTTAGGTAGTCGGAATATGGATGGTTGGAATTTTTTTTCCGACTACTGTAGTAGGAAGATGTAAAATAAGGTACGACCACAGAAATTTAAATATCCCAACTACAGTAGTCGGAACATTAATAAAATAATTATTTAATAAATGTATATATTTCGACTACAGTCGGAATAATTAAGTTCTTAAATATTTATTTTATTAATGTTCCGACTATTCTAGTCGGGAAATTAAAATTAATAATTTTTTATTTAATTAGTATTCTGACTAGTACAGTCAGAAGTTTTTCAATGTCCGGAAATATTATTATGAAACTTCTGACTATAGTAGTCGATATCCTTAATTTTTCTGGAGTTTTTTTTTAATGTATCGACTACTGTAGTCGGAATTTCCCAATTTTTTTGGCAGCAAACTGCTGTTTTATTATATGCATCTGCTTATTACAAACACAATATCATAGAACCTAAGAATCCAACCAAACAATTATAACAATTTAAGCAACCAATCAAACAACAAAACTTTGACTAAACGTCTCAAACAACCAATTAAACATGAAGAAATAGTCTAAATATTCAAGCATTTGAAACATCCCAAACCAACATCAATTCGAAATATTTTTTACATCCCAAACCAACAAGAGAAACTTCAAGTCGATAAAGTCTAAACGTCACAATAAAAAACAATAACCAACAACTACAATCTAATTGTCATTGGATTAGGTCTCTTCCTCATCATCAGATCCTTGAGGCATGTGCTTCATCATGAACTTCTCCATTTTAGCAAGCTTAGCATCGAAAGTTTCACATTTTTGTTTCAGCTCTGCAATTTGCCTTCGCATCGCTTCCATTTCTTCGGTATATTGCGAAGTAAAAGCATTGGACAACAACGGTGAAGGCCTAGACGAAGAACGCAAAACTCCAAGCCCATAGACTCTACCTTTGCTTGGACCACCTGCCACCTCTGTCCATATTGAAGTGATGTCTGCCCATACTACATATATTACATTTACCTTAATGAATCTTCACAAAGAATTATTCCCAAAAACAAGACAAGTTGCAAGTTAACATATCATATTGTTTATCTTTATTAGTTCTTTTCCATTTCTTATCTCTGAAGTGCAACTAAGAGGTGGAAATTCTGTACATAAAGACATATGGCATGATAAAAGCATATCATTGAATGGGAAAAAAACTAAACCAAAATAACCCAACCTGAAAGTTCAAGGCCATGCTTAAATTTTCTCTATACAGACCGTATGTAACTCAGCCTCTCAACGAGACACAAACATAGTGAAATTCAATTCAATTTCCATACTTTGTCGAATACGAACAACCTAACCGCTGAAGTTAAGTGGATATGCACCTAAAACCTTTGTCCTTATATCAGTTGCATCATCACAAGTTTTGTAGAGTAAATATGCAAATCAGCAAATGAACCAACAGGTCATAGTTATTTTGCTCTTAGCACAATCTTCAAACCCAAACAACTCGACCAAACCAACAGAATTTTAATGTTTTGCACCATAAAAGTTGACTCACTGCACCATAAACATCTGAGAAAGAAATTAGCATCTAGCAAAATATTTGTTTGCATAGATACAGTACTCACATGTTCAAGTTTTATATCAGTTGTACCATTTTTGACTATTTGAGAATTAGTCCATCAATCTTGTTAAATATACACAATATACATGTGTATATTGTGTATATTAGGTCTCGGCTATGCTCACGGATTGGCCCTCGGATGGGCTGATTATTATGTGTAATTTATGGTAAATATTTGGTATCCTAGTTTAGGTAAGGTTGTAATATAGTTAGTATTGTATTACCATAATTAGTGTATTAACATAAATGTATAGAATAAGGTTTTAGGAATATGATTCTCCTATTATGTAACTTGTATATATAGGCTTTCAATTAATGAAAATAATCAAGGGATTATTTCTTTCAAATCTAAATTTCCAAGAAGCAAAGAAATGGATCCCAGAAAAAAATATAATCTTTCAAGTCTTTTACACTGTCTATCACAGCCCCATTTTCTAAAAATATATTATTCTTTTTTCTCCTTCTACCGTTGGTCTTCAGTTCATTTTTGAGAATTACTTAGTTCATAAGAGAAATTGACCCTGGAAAAAAATTGCAGACCCATAGAGAACCTGCTTAATAATGGATAGAGAAATGAAATAACATGGGATAAAATGTATTTTGTATTATTCTAAGATTAGAGGTTACTACATGATAGAATTTATGGTTCAAGATCTTACATATGTCTCCTTAGCACGCAGCTCGACCCAACCTTCTCTTGTACCATCCTTCTTCTTATGTGTCTCCGCGAAGACCTCAAAAGATTGCACAACCTCTCCCCCATTTAACTTCCGCTACAAAATTGAAAAATAAGAATTGGATAAAAGTTAATCGTATTGAGATAATTTAAAAGAAGAAAAATTAATTGGCTAAATTACTAGTCTTCATCGGTGGCCCGCGAAACTCATGGAACCTCCCGTGTGTAACGAGCCACCCTTTGAGAGGCTCGGGCTTTCTTTGCTTTTTCACTCTTCTTAAATTCAGGAGTCTCCCAATAGGCTAAAAATTTAGCCCACACATCATCCCGCAGCCATTCAGGCTTCTTATTGAGTTTTCGGGCATCATACAAGTGTTCTTTAATCCGCAAAGTTACTTTCTTCTCGAAAATGGTATCTATTTCATCTCCATAACGAGGCTGCCATGTACATTTTGTCTGCAAAATAACTAATATCCATTATATGGAAAATCGGGTATTACATAAATCATATAAATATGAATTTTATTTGTACCCTAAACTGATCCCACATTTGAATTCTGACATCGTATGGAATGTCCTTGTATCTACCCAAGCATCACGCATAAATGGTTTAAATGATGCTGTAACCATATTCCCCGCACATGACGGAATGAACCTGCATTAAAATTAAATCATCTGAACTTTTGTACTTTCAACAAATTAAGGAAAAACATAAGGATTACTTACCCTTCACTAGACACTTCATCTTCACCATCAGGGATGATAATGAGCCTCCCGTATTCGTCATACTCTAATGTATCTTTAACATTCTGCCTCTGTGAAGTAGCTGGTGCAGTACTATCGATGGATGGCGATGATGGTGCGGCAGGAACTTCAATTCTCAACCCAGAAATGCTAGGTGTGGATGATGCTGGAGTGTATGTCGCAGGCACATAAGAAGAGCTACTGTGCTGACTAGTATGAATCCCCGTGCAAGAGCCCACATTAGGTGTGGGCATAAAATTGGAAGATTGCGTCCCGTGGGAAGATAGAACTGGAACTGCCCAGGCGGCGGTGGTATAAAAAACACACTTGGGAATGAATTAGTCGACTGGGGAGGATGAAGAGGATTTATAGTAGCTGGTGGGGGATATTGACCTATAGATCGATTATCTGGTTGTTTCTTACTTTTTTTACGCCGTCCACTAACCCCAGATGTCCTATGTGTACTTTTATGAGCACTTCAACACTTCAAACCAGCAAATAACCACTGAACCGGTAAAATCCAGCAAAAAAGGGGGTAAACCAGCAGCAAAATAGTAGGAAAATAGCAAAAAAACAGCAGCTACTCAACTGCTAAAATGCAGTTTTTAACAAATAAAACAGTCTTCACTGTTTGCTTCTGTGTGCTCTTTTTTTCTAATCATGTTCTCATGGAACCAGGAAAAAAGAAACAGCCGGTCAAATAACATAATATGATGAAAGCTCTGCTAACTTTGCTAAAAATCAGAACAAGACTTAGATTTAACATACTGGAAAGATTGAGATGAAGGAAAAGATAAGCATGGCAATGTGGTTCAGGCGTTCAGCACAAAAGCAATATATTTTTTGCTTTTCAAGAAATAAGCAACATGCAAAAGGGAAATGGGAAAGCAAAACCAGAAAACTTGTCATCCCTTTCTAAGCCAAAAACTCCAAGTCTCGTCAGGTCTCAGTAATAGGGAATCCTAAGCTTCAGAGAAGGGAGCCTTGGACTAACTGGTAAAATTGATGTCATGTGACCAGGAGGTCATGGGTTCAAACCGTAGAAACAACCTCTTGTAGAAATGCAAGGTAGACTGCGTACAATAGACTCTTGTGAGGTCCGGCCCTTCTCCGGATCCCGCATAGCGGGAGCTTAGTGCACCGGGCTGCTCTTTTTTTTTAATCATACATTTCAGAAGGACCAACAACATTTTCAGTTTCTCAATTCTTTATATTTCCACAATGTCAAATAAGAAAACAGTGAAGACTGAAGAGCACACAGAAGCAAACATGGGTGTTCATTGTGGAAACCAGAGGGTGGAGGAACAGTAACGTTCCCTTGAGCAACCGGAAAGGCATTGGGTGTGTCTTGAGCAGTGGGGAAGGCAAAGGGGTTGCCTTGAGTAGCAGCAGCAGAATCAGAAGCGAGTTGTTCTCTTCCAGTCATCTTTCTAAGCACTTACAAAGCAAATCTTGTCTTAAAATTGTGGGTTACAACAATTGCACGAAACGGGAAGTAAGTAAATATTACAAATTGCTAAAAATGATAAACTAAATATTACAACAAACTGGAATCAAGAACGATACAAACTCCTTGTAATTTGCTGAGTCGAGTGATGGCACTCTGTCTTTAAGACAAGATTGCCCCGTATATATCCTTTTACTTTGTCGGGCAATAGTCTCCCAAGATACAACATCAACTTAACAAATGAGCAAAGGAAACTCAAGTGTTACTCTTGAAGAACTTTGAGAATAGTAAACTTGCTAGAGAAGAAGAAGAAGATTTCGGAAAATTTCTGTGAGTGTTTTCTTAGTGTTGAACAATTGAGCCAAATGCCTCAATTTATAGTGTAATGAGATGACCCCTCAACTAGCCAACTAATGACTTTCAATATCCATGTAATTGCACTTATTGAGGGGTTACATTCAGCCAAATAATGACTGAATTCATGTGCCAAATCATGGAGATTCAATGCTCCAAAACCAGCCCAAAAGTCAGAACTTTCTATCTTCTCGTCGCGGCATTCTGCCTCCGAAGCGCCGCGGCTCCAGTGGCTGGACTCCCAATTAGCGCTGCGGCGCACCGGGGCCTCGGCTCCCACGGGGCTGCGCCGCGGCTCCGCGGCGATTTCCGACTTGTTTCATCTTACACTTCGTACACTTCTTCCTTTGTTTACCAACATGGAATACTTTGTCATTTGGCCAATAACCGTCCATCATTATATGTCTCAAACGTATTACTTACGTTCCAATATCTCTTTCACTAACGAAATTTGCGATACTTGGCACTACGTGTGCACGTGTGTGGAAACGACGTTTCCGACGTGCGGAGCCCCAATTGTTCGAGTCATAAATAATGGGATAAACTTAATTCCACATTAGTAAATTTCCAATAAGTTTCACTAAAATGCTAAAGAAATAGCAGGACAGACAGGTAGAGCTCAACATATATACTTGAACAACAACTACTGAACTAGTTTGGATCAACTATATCCACTTGGCCTCATTTCAAGCCAGCTATAATACTAATATCTACTCAATCCCAAACCAATTGGATCAACTATATTCACATTGCTCCATTTGAAGCTAGCTACATTATCAACATTTATACTTTTTGCAATAAAAGGCAAAATTATTAGGAATTTCGAGAATCCACTAACTTGATCACACACAAAATCAAACAAGTAATTCAATTGGCCGTAAATTGAAATTAAGATCTCACATTACACCAAATAGAAAATACAGCAAATGAAAACAAGAGCTTAGAATAAACAAGCATTACAGTAACATTTCCAAAACTGATACATAGTTCTGATAAAATGCTACAAAAATTGCCGGAGAAACAGGCAGAGCTCAAACATATATACTTAAACTATATTCAACTACTAAGCCACAACCCTAATCTAGTTTGGATCAACTATATTCACATTGCTTCAATTCAAGCCAGCTACATTATCAACATAATATATATATTTTCAAAAAAAAAAAAAAGCAAAACAAATATGAATTATAAGAATCCTCGAACTTGATCACACGCAAAATCAAACTGAAGCTCAGATCTCACATTACACCAAAAGTTATCAAATGTAGCAAATGAAACAACAATTCGCTGTATGAATCATATTTTCTTATAAATTCGCTGTATGCTTTCATTTGATTATAGTCGTACCTAGTGGATCAACAATTTGGTGTTTGGGAGAAATTAAATGCTAGAAACCTATTTTTTAATATATTTCGACTACGTCTGTCAGAATATTAATAATATTTTTAATTAATTATTTTTTAAAAATATTCCGACTATAGGAGTTATATAGTCATCGTAATTTTAATTAATTTTTTAAAGGTGTTCCGATTATTATTATCGGGATATTTGGTCAAAATAATGTTAACTATTTTTTACGACTTTTTCGACTATTGTAGTCGAAATATTTCATTCCCGCATTTCCCGCCAAACTTTGTGATTGTAATTGTCGAAAGAGGTGTCGGATAAATATTTTATAAATAATAAATGAAATTTTCAATTATATTAGTCCAAAAATTGCGACTGATGTTTTGTAGTCGGAATTGGTAGTAGGGAAAGACGATTTTCTGGTAGTGGGGAAGAGTACCTACTAACACAAAGATGACTTATGTGCTTACGTCACCCACTTTTTGGTCAAATCTCTTGCCTTGCTAAATTATTTAATATCAAAAACACAAAAATGAAATTTAACATTGAGTCACCAACTAACTTTGTCTTTCTTGTGCAATTCGATGAGAACATTGATATGATTAATTATTGTACAATACTAACCAATCAGCAAAATAGTATTCCCTTCATTCTATTTTATGTAATACTTTTTGAATTTCGAGATTCAAATAAATTTTTGCTTTTGCTATTCTTTTGTAATGCTCTATAACTATATTTTAAATTATTATTATGATTTATAGTACTTTGTATATAATTTTTAAATATATAAGTTCTATCTTGAAAAAATTAAAGTCATGATCAAATTAAAAAAATTGACTTTCGAAATTTGAACGGTGTCATATAAATTAAAACACATGAAATAATACAAGACACTGGTATGTGAATAGTCAGCTAAACTAGCTTTCTGTTACAAGTAATTTTATTGACAATCGAATTCAATATCTAGTTAGTGAATTCAGAATACGTCTAATATTATGAACAGGGTTGGATTCAAGAAGTAGAGGGCTCTTATTATGTAGCTCTTGTTCTATAAATTCATAATCCACACCCTTAATCTTCAGAGCCCACTCAACTATGTGACTATAAGGGCTTATACCAAAGACCAAGCAACTTCACTTCTGCCATCTCACAACTTTCGTTCTCTCTGTTTATTGTTTACTAATGTTTAGGAATTTTATGTGGTGGTATTGATCTTGTGAATTTTGTTCCTCTTTTTATACAAGGAAAAAAAAATAAGGAAATGTCTTTTGTGACCAGGCAAATGATATTTTTCTTCTTATTTTCCAGTTTGACGCTTCCATATTGTCTGAAGACTTTTGATAAGTGTTAGTAACATTTAAGGATGTGGAAGGTTCTATTCAACTAGTAAATTGATATTTTACACTACTAAATATCTAACTTAAGTTATGTCTAATTTTTACCTAGAGAATCATGTTACTCTATCCGTTCCAAAAGCAGTTTGCAGAATAATAAAGAATAAAAAAGTAATGATATAGTATTTTTACGTGAAACCACCTGGTTCACAAGGGTGAAAAAACCACGACCTATACCTCTGCGAGATTTTTCCCAAACTTCTCTAAAATTGTGAGCCTCAATAAATTCAGATTACAAACTCTGCAATCCTAGGAACTAACTCTAATTCTTAAGACAACAATTTCCCAAGATCGTTGATTTCCACTTCAAGTTACCCTTAATTTGGAGCTGAATTTTAATTTATAATTATTTATACCTATTACAATGTTTCTAGGATAACTGGAAAGGTACAACTCAACAAACAATCATAATACAGAATACTAGACCTATAAAACACTACACAATGAAACAGGTTCAATCTGATCCTTCATATCAGGCCACACTTCAGTAGCTAGTCAGAAGTCTCTCAAATATTGCTTTTGCTTATTTGCTCGAATTCTGCTTTTCTCTCTTTGAGAGTATGTAACCTTCTTTCAATGACGGATATATATATATATATATATATATATATATATATATATATATATATAACTCTTGGCCTGTAGTAATTTGGCTGAATACAAACTATAGCTGGTTAGTGGGCTGGGCTCGGGTCTGGCGGGCCGGATTTGGCGGGGTCGAATCGGGGCGGGACGGGTGAAGGGGGCGGGATCGGGGCTGGGCGGGTCAGGCGGGATCGGGTTTGGCGGGACTTTCCGAAATCCCGTCCCGATCCCGATCCCTTCGGAATCGGGTAGGGGCGGGGGCAGGATCGGTATCGGGTTCCGGCGGGTTTTTCTTAAAAAAAACTCAATAAACAAGACGAGATAGTGTAATAAAAATATTTCAATGTTGTTTTTGTGCCTCTTATATTATTTAATAGACATATGTTTTTTTTGTTATACAAATACAATTGTCTAAATTGCAACTTTGTGGTGTTGTCCAAAAGTTGCAAATTACATAATAAAATTGCAATTAGAAAAATTACATTCTCAAAAAAACCTGTTCTAATTGCTTGATAATTTCTTGTGGTTCTTCGGTTGGAATTGGTATTTGTTGGTCAAATTGATCCATGTCGCTTCCACCACCTTCGAATAAGATTTCGTTGTAGTTTTCGTCTTCTTCTTCGTTGATCTCCGGTTGACCGCACCTTCTCCGCTCCGCTCGTATCCAATCTCTGAATAATACTGCAATTTCCAAGCGGTCTCCGTCTAATGAGTGTCTGTGGTCTCCTATTTGATATCTGCCAGCAGAAAAAGCGCTTTCAGATGCAGTTGATGACGCTTGAATGTTCAAAACATCTCGGGCCATCATTGAAAGTGTCGGAAAGGTATTCTCATTCCCCCTCTAGTATTTCAGCAAGTCTTCATGTCCATCTTCATTGATAACTTCTTGGTACGGTACAGACCCCTGCAAAACAAAAATATCAAACTCGCTAATTTGGTTAGTAGCGGTACGACCGCACATTCTATTTCTGAGGCTTTCAAAACTAGCCGCAGAAACAGCATGTCTTTTGTGAGGTTGTGTTGAAGATAAAGAAGATGGTATGGAAGCCGGTAGGTTACTAGCACTTTCTTGTTAAAACCTATATATTTTTTTGCATTGGTCTTCTACGCTAGACAACACTTCTACTTTAGTTTGTTCAATAGGTGGTGGGTGATTTAGATTTTTTGGACTTGGAGGTGGTAGTACTTCTATACAATCGTAAATAGTTTCAATAAATGATTTAGTACCGTCTATTTTAATAGTCGGATTTAATACAGCACCAATAATATAAATAGTGAGAATAAGAATAAAATATTTTTTTATTTTGATAAACATTTTTTAATAACTGCCGTATAAGCTAGTTTTTTCATATATTCACTAAGTAATAAAAATATTAGAGTTATATAAAACAACATAGTTGAAATAGTAGGATAATATATACCGGAAAATTCTTTTGTTGCTTGAAAAAATTTCTCTAAAAATACAATAAGTTCGGAAATTTTTGCCCAATCACTATCTACAACCATATCAGTTGGATTTTGATTATGAGAGTTAAAAAATAAAGTTATAGGTTTTCTATAGTCATAAGCAACAAGTAGTTGCTTGTATAAAGAATTCCACCTAGTGGATACTTCTTCCGGAATTTTTCTATAAGGTAGTCCACAATCGTGACAAGTTTTTTTATGTTCTTTTCTTCGTTGTACTCTATTACTTTTAAAAATAAAGTTTATAGCAAATTGTATTTTACTAAGAATGTCTTCAAAAAGTGATAGACCATCCTTTACAATTAAGTTATATATATGGCACGCGCATATATGAAAATGATCTGGAAAAGATGGAGTTAAACTATTTTTTAAAATTGTAATAGCGTAATTGTTAGAAGAAGCGTTATCTAATGTAATAGTCATAATTTTATCGGTTATTCCATAATAATGGCACACTTGATAAAAATTTTCTGCAATAAAAGTACTAGTGTGCCTATCATCTATATATCTATACGCTAAGATATGTTTTTGCATAGACCATTTATAATCTATCAAATGACAAGTTACCGTTAAATAATCATGGCCGTTAGTACTACGACCTATATCAGACGTGATAGATACTTTGCCATTAAAATGATATAATGAATAACGTAAATATTGTTGATATTCATGTGCGAATTTAAATACATCTCTCTTAACAGTTGATCTAGGAAAACCGTTAAAAGCAGGATTATATATATCTCTAATGTAATGAATAAAACCGGGAGATGAAGGAAATGAAAAAGGCAAACCCTCCACAACAACTAATTTTGATATTGCTTTCCTATCTCTATGTTTAGTGTATTTAGGGCCTACAATTCCCCCGTCATAGGGTTAAATAAAATAAACAGACAATAATAATTTAATGAAGGAACGAATGTACCAAACGCCGACGTAACGTCGACGTGTAATCGAGAGGTTGAAAATTGAAACTTTGCTCGATGGAAGATCCTCAAGCTAGTTGCCAACTTCACTCCCAATTCCCAAATGAATAAATAAAATTGAATATTTAGTAAACAATGTAGACTTGTAGAGAGATATATTGAGAGATTAGAGAGATTGTAGGAGGATTTGTGAGAAAGATGAAGAGAAAATGAATTATTTATAGTTGAAAAATTGGGTTAAAGTGTAAATATAATAACTTATGGGTTAAAAATAAATATTAAGGGGTGGGGGGGGAGGTTGGGGGAGGGGGAGGCCAAAAATGGCCGTTGCACAACGGCCAAAATCTAAAATGGTCATTGGTGCAACGGTTATATTTGCAAAGGGGGGGGGGGGTTACGGGCGGGATCGGGGCGGGATCGGGGCGGGCTCGGGATCGGGTTGGTAGCGGGACTGGGGCGGGCCGGGACGAGACATTGTCCCGTCCCGGTTCGAGTCCCGCTACCAATTTTTTTTTTTTAATACGAGGTGTCGGGGCGGTGTCGGGCCAGGACCGGGCCGTCCCGGCCCACTGGCCAGCCTTAATACAAACACCTACTTGATAAGGCCCATGAGGAGAGATAATGTTTGAGATGGATGCAACCTCTTGCTTATCACAGGACTTCATATATGCACTGTACGAGTCTGAAGCTTATCTCATATAACTCTTACTCTTATATTCTGTCCGTTGAGTCTTTATCTCGAGATCTTTTCATTCAGAAGTTCTACTCGCATTTGGACTCTGAGATGAAATATTGTCATAAACCTGTGTACTTGGTTCATCTATTTTGTCAGTCATCAAACATACAAGGTCCAACATAAAGATTTACACGACTCAAATCAGTAAATGCATGATCTGAGTTGTTAAAGGCTCCTTCCTTTGAGGCGCGTTCAAGTCACAGAGAAGCGCAAGGTAGGTGCTTCGCCTCACTTAAGTCTACACTTGTAAGGCACCGTAAGTCTTGAGTGTTCATTTGGACTAATTACGACCCTGATAAATGGATTAAGGTGTTATTGATTGTCGCAGAATGAAGATAAAGAAATTCAAATACTATGTCTTAGTAATAATTAGTAGTCTTACCATGTGATTATAGTGAATGTCATAAAATACAGTTTAGTACACTAGGCAGTAGGCTCCCATTATGTGTACAACCCGCTGGACTATTTTTGGATTTTTTGTACAATCTTCTCTTATATTTCCATACGAGGTTGTTTTATTTTTGTAAGATGTTATTTTCACATAGCTCGAGACCGTGACCTTCTAAGTCACACAATGACCGAGCAAAGCACATTTACGTGAAACAACACCTTATTAGGAGAGGTTTCACAAGTGTGTCTTCTAATAAACTATATTTAAATTCTACTACACTGTAAGGATCATTTCTATTATAATCTACTCTGAAAAAATTCAACTATGTTGGTATTTAAAATTAAGTTTAGTCTACAAAAATACATTTTGGTAGTTACCTTTTAAGCTCATCAAATTTTGGGTATTGATAATAATTGAAACAAACTACTTAATGAGGTGATTTGTGACTTGAGAAGGCATGTACTCATATTAATATATGCAATTATTATTTGGAGTAGGAGTGCAAGTGAATTTATTGTACTCATACGTATAATCTATTCGAATAGTAAAGATCACAAACACAAAATCCAAATTAATACATATATTATCTTTTTTAGTTAAAAAACATGATTATCAAAATAGTAATCTCATGAGTTTTTATTTTTACATGACCTAAAACATCATTATTGTTGAGATGTTACAAAAACAAATCATTATTGTTGAAATATTACAAAAAACATAGATATTAATATCAACATTACAAGTTTGTAAAGAGTTATCGAACATTTGAAGTGTAATCTATGTCGTAGTTAATGTGTAATTACACATTATTTCTAATAATTAATATATCAAGTCACCAATTTCATGCCTTTTAACATATTTTTAGTCACAATTTTAAGTTTTTATAAATTTAAGTGATATTTAACTTAAATCATACATTAATAATTATATTATATTATTATCATATGCTACATTAATATCCTAGAAACGGATTATTAATAGACTCCACATGTTCATCTTCCCTTGTCAAATCACTTCATAAAACGATGTGATTTAATGGATCACTCTTACTCTTCTCACTTGGAATCTTTATCTTCCTCTTCTCACTTGCAATCTTTATCTTCCTCTTCTCACTTGATCCAAAATGCCGCCAATGAGAAATCACCGAAACATTTTTCCTGACTATCTCAACATAAGAGCTGATCTGAATCGGCTATCCCAACATATCAACGAGGATGCTGAGTGTCAGGATATGAACATCAAGCGCATTGCTCGCATGCTAAGGGCCCTATGACTTTTGGCGGGAATTGAAATGGATGATTTGATCACCCCTCCCCCCTAAATCCCCCGCTCGTGTTTAAATTTTAATGTATTTAAATACAGTATAAGCCTCTTTATTCAAATATAAGAATATTTATGTTTATCTAAATATATGAATACTTAAGTTATATTTTGTTTTGTTATTGTTGAGTGTTCTTATGTTTGCATATGTTTGAAATTTACAGAAATATTTCACCATTAGACTCACTAGAACAACATTCGTTATAATAACTTCCTTATTAGAAAAATTGTTAGGTAAATTTAACACTACACTCACTAGCTAAAACAATCGTTAAGGCGGTTGGTTGAGAAATTAGCTTTTGAGATAGTTTGGAGTTGACCACAGTCAACATCGGGTCAAGACGGATTTGTTTGGATGTTTTGAGAGTTCGACAGCTTTGTATGATCATTTGTGACTTGTAGGAACTTTCGGAATTGGATTTGGATTTTGTTTGGTCAAGTTTAGGTGTTTGAGTCGCTGGCACAAGTCGCTCCCCTTCGACGCTTCCATATACTTCGATATACCATTATATTCAGTTGATGTTGGAATTGAGTTTTTCTTGTTGGAATAGATGCGTATCAAAAAATTTGATCCGTAGCAACTAGAATCGTCGAATTTTGACATCGTATAATAGAGTTATGCCCATTTTAATTCTAGAAAAATTGTTGGTTTCTGGTCTGGTCGTTGTAGCGCAAATGTAGTCACTACAACGTGGATGTGGTCGCTACTGCATGGATCTGGTCTCTATAGCGATCTGGTCACTATAGCAAACCTCTGGTTGCTATAGCAATCTTATCTCTACAGCGGACCTCTGGTCACTGCGGCGGACGTCTCAGAGTATTAAAAATTCAGACTTCGTCCATTTGGTATTTGCTTCATAACTTGTGTTTTAGAGCTCCAATTGAGGTGATTTTTGTGGCGTTGTTCTCGTCTAAACTAGGGGTAAGTATCCAACCTTTATTTTGACATTTCTCAAAATTTATTTTCGTTGGTTATGGATTTTATCCGTGTTTGGTTGGGGGATATTGAGGATTTTAAACCCTAAGTTGAAAGTTGAGTTTTCTTAAATTAATTATGGTTAGATTTGAATAAAATCTATGTATTTGTCTTATTTAAAACATGGGTAACCTATTTCTAACGTAAATGTTGATTTCAATCAGGATTTTGCAAACATTCGATTTATGAGTTTTGACACAAAGAGGGTTTTGACAAAGTCATAAAATTAGAAGCTTAATTGGGGTTAGAATTTCATGAAACTTTGTATTATGACTATTTAGATTATGGGTAACGTATTTCTAACTTAAATTTCCAATTTTGCCCTTGTGGACTAGAAGTCACTTTTTGGGTTCCAGACTAAAGTATAGCAACCATTATATACATTTGATATTGGAATTGAATTTTGATTATTGGAATAGATGCGTATAGAAATATGTGATATGTAGCAACTAGAATCGACAAATTCTGACATCGTATGAGGGAGTTATGCCCATTTTAGTTCCGGAAAAATTGTTGGTTTCTGGTCTGGTCGATGTAGCGAAAATGTAGTCGCTACAGCGTGGATGTGGTCGCTACAGCGTGGATCTGGTCGTTGTAGCGGACCTCTGGTCACTATAGTGATCTGGTCGCTACAGCGGACCTCTGGTCGCTAGAGCGATCTGGTCGCTACATCAGACCTTTGGTCGCTGCGGCGGACGTCTCAGTGTATTAAAAGTCCAGACTTCGTCCATTTGGTATTTTCTTTATAACTTGAGTTTTAGAGCTCCGATTGAGGTAATTTTTGCGGAGTTGTTCTTGTCTCAACTAGGGGGTAAGTATCCAACTTTTATTTTGATATTTCTCAAAGTTTATTTTCATTGGTTATCGATTTTTTCCGTGTTTGGTTGAGGGAAATTGTGGGTTTTAAACCCTAAGTTGAAAGTTGAGTTTTCTTAAATTAATTATGGTTATATTTGAGTAAATTCTAGGTATTTGTCTTATTTAAAACATGGGTAAACTATTTCTAACGTAAATTTTGATTTCAATCAGGATTTTGCAAACATTCGATTTATGGGTTTTGACACAAAGAGGGTTTTGACAAAGTCATAAAATTAGAGGCTTAATTGGGATTAGACTTTCATGAAACTTTGGATTATGACTATTTAGATTATGGGTAACGTATTTCTAACTTAAATTTTCAATTTTTCCCTAGTGGCCCGGAGTCATTTTTTGGGTTTCTGACTAAAGTATAGCAATATGAGTGTTGTTAGATTCGTATGAACCCATAGACCATTATCTTGATAATATTAAACTCGTTTTCTCAATAAAATTACCATTTTACCCTTGGATTCCAGGATGAGGTTTTAAATTTACTTTTGACTCTGAGTTCCTTACAAACTATGTTTGGTATCATTAGAATCATGGTAATGTAGAATTGGTCCTTATGTGTTGATTGAATGTGTGTGGTAACATAGGAACTTCATGCGCTTGATTGTACTATGATCGTCAGATATTTGCTCGGGAGGACTTGTGGATTAGGAGTTTGTGGCTCCTGCTCGGCTACCAGGTAGGTTACGACTTACCTTATGGTTAGACTCCGGTTAGCGAATCATATGTAGAGTTAGTAATTGTTGGAGAAAGCATGCTATGCATTCGGGTATGAAGTTGGGATGAAATACTTAGGTTGGTATCGTTGTTGATTGTCGTTGTTGCCTTATTTGATCTAGTGACTCGTCGCCACGTGCATGATATTAGACTTGACCTTATATAGAGGAAAGATTGATTCATTCTTGACATGATGATTATGTGTCCATGTGTGGCACGATTGACTTGATATATTCTCATTGGCATTTGATATCATTCATACATATATGATCGTGCATTTGGATCGGGATGCGCACCACAACTATATATATATATATATTGGATCGGGTTACGCGCCGCAATTATATATATATACTTATAATGGATTTGGTTACGCGTTTTGCAATATATACTGGATCGGGTTGCGCATTCCGCAATATATACTTATATTGGTTCGGGTCGTGCATTCCACAACATAGGTACATGGACTTCGCGGGTCCCCACGGGTCATGAATACCAGGACGTAGAGGTATTCCGCTCAGAGAGTGTGTGTATCATTGCATTGCATATGCATGCATTTTCTCATATTCATATTCATTGTATTCGAACTTGATATTTGAACTTGTGGTGCTGTTCTTAGACTGTGTAGTGTTTATATTTGATTGTGAGTATGCCTATCTTTTAGTCTCTTTCTTTATATATGTTATCTAACTATTGTCGGCCTATGATAACTACCGGTACATAGTATTTGTACTGATACTATCTTGCTGCATTCTTTTATGAGTGTAGAGCACGTGACAAAGTCTATTTCCTCTCCCCGTGTCTGATTTACGAAGCTTTATTGTCGAGCATCTTGGGTGAGCACATGGATGGATCTGCAACCCGAATATTCTCTTATTCTACTTGTCTTATTTTGTTATTCCGAGACAGTATTATATTTTTCAGACTATGTAATCATATTCAGACTTGTAGTAGTGGCTCTTGTTCTGCCTTAGACCAGATTTCTTAGGATTTTTGTATTACTTCTACATTATTTCCTTCTCTATCCTAGAATTATTATTTATATTGATAGTTGGGTTTTACTTTATTTGAATGAGTTATGGTTAATGGACGGGTTTGCCTACCAGGTGGGAAAGAGGTAGGTACCCGCGCATTCCCCGATTTGGGATGTGATAAGTTGGTATCAGATCCATAGGTTACCTGGTTTATAAGTACAAGAGCAATGTCTAGTAAAGTCCTACTTATGGGCATGCTGCGTGCCACACTTATAATTGGGAGACTATAGGACATCTAGGAAATTTGTATTCTTTCATTCCTTTTGTGCTACTTTATTCAAATTGGTATCTCGTCGATGTCAATTGATATCTGAAACTTATTTACCTTTTCTGTCCTTAATGGAGGAGATTGTATAATTGACATGTCTTCAACGGTTAGTTGCTCAAAAGTGGGGGAAGTGTAATTATGGCTTAATAAGAAGGGTTGCTCGAGGTGTGCTTGCAGTGGAAAAGTTTCAGCATCTCAATATTTAGTATGATAGCTCTGTAGCACAAGTGTATCAATTGCAAGTCAACAATTCAGCAATAGAAGAGTATAGATGTCGATATCTGAAGACAAGTGTAAACATGGGAAAGATCATTTGATTTGATAAAGAGGACAACGACTGTGCTAAGACTGCGAAGAGATGTTGGAAATATGGACTTGAAGGGCGACCTCTTGGTGATAAGGTGTGAGAAAGTAAGACTTCTTGGGGCTGGATGGTAAAGGTACCTATTTGTTCTATGGGACGGAGGCGTAAGGAAAACAATTTGGATGGATCAATCTTCGCTATATGAAGGGAAAAATTGGTATCTGATGCATTTGTCAGGATAAGTGGCAAGGTGTACGAGGGCGGATGTCGTATAGGCTATGAACTATTGAGTTGGCTTCAATTTGATAGTATTTTGATAGCAGGGTAGAATTAGTGGTTGTGAGTTCTTTCAGGAGATAGTTTTCTGATCGAAATCAGGTGGAAATGTTACTTGTGATAAGTGAAGCTTAGTGAAATAGACAATAGCGTTTCTTCACCTAAAAACTGTGTTTGTGGGTTCACTTGGCACTTTTGAGGTTAGTGATAATAAGGGATTGTTGAAACTAAGATATTGTTGGTTTGTGAGTATTTTGTAGTTGTGTAGTATTGAGTGAGTGTGAAAGTCATATATGCGTTGGTGTGTTGGACTTGTCGTAGGCTAATGGGAGTCAGTGATCGACTTATAGGAATAACTCATGCGCTGGACAAGTGTGGAGGTATATTTGAAGGATTACCGGGTGTTGCATCTAGTTTTTGGATGAGATTTGTGGGCATTCGTATGTAAAAGTTAATACTTGAGAAGTTCTATAATTACTGGTATAATTATTTTAGAGTTGACTGAAGGACATGGAAAAATTACACGGTTAGTTGGTTGTGTATGGTTCGGCAGAATAAGGTAAGGGTTGGTTCTTCGTAGGTGAGCATCATTTAAGGACTATCGCATAAGGTATTGGTCAATGGGGTTATTTACGATAACAGATTGATGACGGTGTGACCAATACTAGTGGTGCAGAGCTCTTCAGATATCAATGATCAGGTCAGTGAACTTATGAACCAATATAGAAGAAGGATTATTTCGGTTAGGGATTTTTGGCAAAGGTACTCTAATGAAACAATATGAGAAAGTTAGAAGGTATGAGCAGTGATCAGTCATTGGTGGTGGTTATGATTTGAATGAAAGGCGTGAATTGATAAATTAAGATAATTTGGAATGAGTAGGGTATATCTTTGAAAAGGGGAGAATTTGGATTCAAAGCACGAGAATTCTTGGGTTAGGTGTGGATTATGGTGGATTTAGTTTCACATATTTCAGATCAGGTGAAATTGTTAGTATGCTCAGAGGAGTAGGTCTATGGTAATTAACTAAGTCATATGATGAATGTTCCTTGGGGTTGTGATTGACGACTGGTGGTAGACTGTGTTGAAGCGTTGTTGATTAATAGCATGAGTGAGTATTTCAGGTAGTAAATACTTGGAGGTAATTACGCAAGGTAAGGTACATGGATCATATAGTAGATTCGTTAGGATTTGGTAAGGTGCGACGGTTGCATGATTTGATGCCTTCTGGATTGATATAGGATAGTGAGGTCCTACTATTAGAGACCCGATGTGTGGATATGTAATAAATAAGGTCGTAGGCGTTGCGTCAAAATGTTTGAAGTTGTTGGCGAGTTAAGAGAAAGTAAAAAGAAGATTTGATGTATTTAGAGTTCATGAGGTCCTATCAGACTTGCATATCGGGTGGAAGTTGAGAAACATGAAGGTTACAATCAAATGTACATGTCTTCGGTACTAAGTTGATGACTTGGATGGAATCTAGCCTTTGGAGTCGTGGGTGATGGAACATAATTTATTACTCATGATAAAAGGGATGAAATAGGTCATCGCATGCTTATAGGAAGCCTATCAGTTATGTATGAAATCAATTCGGGTGACTATCGATGATTCAGAGATTCAACATTTTATTCTGAGTCAGATTTGTTCATTTAGGGTCAGGTGGCCTATGTTTATATTACCTGAAGGACTTATAGTATTCTAGTAAACCACCGATAGGGGCTCGATGGATTTTAATTCGGAATGGAGGTATGACAGTGTTACCGGTTCTCATTGGAGTTTGCAAGTAGGATTCATGATATTTTTTTGAATGGATTCATGATACCGATTCCCATGTTTATAATGCATTTTTGATGTTTTGTCGATTTCATTAGCTTCGGAATGGGATTTATGACTTAGTCGAATTGTTGGTTCAGTTTTAGAGAGGTTCAGGTGTGATTAAGGTAGTTGGTTGAGAAACTAACTTTTGAGCAAAACATGGCCTGGGTGGAACACGGTACTCGGTGCCTGACTGCATGTGACCGAGTGAACCGCATGGCTTGCTAATAATCATGGGCATCAAAATACAATGATAGTTATTTAAAACATGTAAAATTGATTACTGAAAATATAGTCTGAAATATAATAGCGAAAATAGTCTGAAAGTATAATAAGTTTGTAATACTGATTATCTCACATTACATGCTAAACTAGTCTATAAAACCTCTGAATATGACTCTGACTGCTAAAAGTTGTTTACCAGGACAAGGCCCTGGCATACCTTTACTGCATGACATGACATGAAAAATAAATAAACTAAACACCCCAAATGAGATGGGCTCACCAATAGCTGATACTGTAGAAATTCTAGCGAACTGATCTGTCATCCTGAAACTCGGTACCTGCACCGTGAAGTGAAGTCCCCGGGCAAAAGGGAGGTTAGTACATTTGAATTGCAATAGTATGTAAAACCAACTGAAGCAATAAATAGTTATGGGGTGCTCAGGGAAATAGGAAGCCCAAATACATGAACATAAGATAAATATGAATACTCAAAGCTGAACTGAAACTGAAACATACATATAAGTGTCATTAGGCATAATAATTTTTTTAACATACGGGGGAGTCACCTCTATTCTGTAATGAACCATACTGGGGTTCGTAATCCACTTTAACTTAGAGAATAGATATCTCAAACAATGCTTCAACAACAACAACAACATACCGAGTGAAATCCCACAACGTGGGGTCTGGGAAGGGTAGAGTGTACGCAGACCTCACCTCCACCTTGGTAGGAAGAACGGATGTTTCTGGGAGACCATCGGCTCAAGAGATCTCAAATAATGCATCATGCTTCATAATATGGTGGGTAGCATCATCCACTACCATACTATGTATCATAATGCACCATGGTTCACAACATGGCGGGCATCATCATCCATTGTCAGGCTATACATCATATCATCATGCACCTTGCTTCATAACATGGTGGGTAGCATCATCCACTACCATTCTATGTACGTAACTGTAGTTCTAACATGAATCTTTAGAGTCATATTGTAACACTGTTATGGGAAAACTGAGAGTTTCTATACTGATATATGAAAACATACTGATGTGTTGATATGCAATACTGACTATTACTATGCTAAACTAAGACATGAACTCATGAATTATTCATGGGATATAGAGTTTTACTATGCATAAGAGTTCTTGAATTTAGGCATGCTTGTCAATTGATAAAATTAAGTTTCTTAAACTCTTTATGATTTCGTGAATCATGTCATGAGTTCCTAAAATATAGAGTAATCATATTTCATCATCATGTAAAATCATAACGTAAGTGTGTAACATATGGATTCATCATATTTCTGTCCTTTTCGAAGAAGTATCATAAGTTGAGGAATAGAGCTGAGAATTATATTGTAATACATGACACTAGAATACTGAACAGAACTAGACTGGGACATGTATTCACAGACTGATTATGAAGTTTGAAGTATTAACTGTTCATAGTACTGAATTGTCATGATTGAGACTCATGAGATATCGAACACGACTCTTTACTAATTGTGTAATGAGTTCACAATATTCAAAGTGATAATTATGAACAACTACAAGGTTATATTTTTAAAAGATAGAAGTTCTAGACTTTTCATGAATTAGGGAATGATCTCTACATCTGGAGAAATCCATAGTAATCTTGATGAACGAGGCGTTGGGATGATTAATAAAGTTCCCACACGTAGAGAGTTAACCTCATATACTTGTAAACGCTCCAATTCAACGAGCTAGGTTGCTTCCCCGACGAAGAACACCAAAACCCTAACTTTGAATCGCTTGAGAAGGATTTACCTTGGAAATCCTTGATGTACGAGGTTGAGGAGCGAGGAAAAGCGGTTGCTAAGGATTTTGAATGAAGTAGGAGAAGTCTCAAGAAGTTAGAGATATTTAAAACTTGAGAAAAATTCATGTCTGCCCAAAAATATGCCTGGCGCTGCGCGCCCAGGCCTGGTGCCCATGCCCCAGTTAGGCTTATATTCGAGATGGCTTAATTTTTTACCCCTTGCTAGAAAATAGGCCTGGGACGGCACGACCATGCCGAAGGCGGATGCCCCGCGCCAGGCTTATTTTGACTAAGTCGGTGATATTTGGTAAATTATGCATAACTTTTTATGCGTATCTGTTTGACCTTTACTATATATGGATGGAAATGTATTTCAAAGTGCTATAACTTTCATGAAGGACATATTCCAAAATTCCTTATAGGATTTTCCAAATACACACTTGAAGTGAGGCTTTGTGCAAACTCACTTGAAAACATGGCATGTAGAGTAGCTTCCGACTATACTTTGCCCACAGACTCTTCTTATAATTTGATTAGCCTTCAAAACACTTCCTATACTCCTCATATTAGTTCCATCGTACGGGTCAAACTTTATCCCGAAGGTATGAGGTGTTATAAAAATTGTTAGGCAGATTTATTTCACCACTATACGCACTAAACAAAATATTCGTTATAATAAATGATCAATTGTGACAGTAAAAATTGCAAAATGGTAAGTATAAAAAAGCAAATCAATATTTTCCATTAATGAACTGTTAATTGTGAGAAATTTGCAGCTATATAAAAAAGGAGCTTAAATAATTATTCCAAAAAGTAACTTAAATAGTTGTTCCAGAAGAAATTTAAATAATTGTTCAAACAACTTCTTCATTGGCAGTCTCATATCCATTTTGAGCAGCATCTCCAAACTCTTTAATGTCATCATCGCCATGTATATGTGCTAAGACATCAGTAATTCTTTCATCGAGCGATCGATCTTCACTATCAACAACAAAATCAGCAACCTCACCAGGAAGAGTCTTGCAACTAGCATCATCACATTGATCAGATAAAAGACTAGAAGGGCCATCATCATTGTGGACATGGACATGATCAGTCAAAGGAAGAGTCTTGCAACTAGCATCATCAACTTGACCAGGCAAAATACTAGAAGGGCTATCATAGGCATCACCAACATAGTCAGGATGATTCAAAAGAGAACCATCAAGAACATTCACTGGGTCAAAATTAACAAAAGTGAATAACACAGAAATTGACAATAGACCATAAAAGTTTCTACTAACTAACTTTAATGTCACAAATGTTGACATTACCTTTAGTCCTCTTAGCATCGACAAATTGCAATGCCTTCCGGATCCTCTTCCTATTGGACCTAACTAAAGAACAAACACATTTAGAGTGACTTCTTGGTTTTTTCTCCAGCACTTTGTGAATGAAAACTAGTTCATCCTCAATTGATATCAATCTATTTGCAATGACACTCGACCTACAACCACAATGGATGCACATCTCTTTAGCCATTCCTCTAAGATCTTGAACTTGAACTTGATCTTCATCACGATCACGTTCGTGCTCAGAATTAGATGCAAGTTGCATTTTCATGCGAAATTGACGTGTATCACCAATCTTTCTCTTTAGGGAATCAATATTTGGGTCTGATACTTCATCGTCATAACATAAAAGATTTTAATATAGTTCTTACTCTTCTCTGCATCATCGGAGTATATAAAAGGTCTCACCACCTCAAGTTAATAGAAACAACAATAGATTAAATCAGAATAAGCAATCACCAACCCAAGTTCTAATACATTAATAGGTTCGTATCATTACCGCACGGTCACTTGCATTTCTAAAAGGATCAACAGGTTCGGGCTTCTCCTCCGTTCGTCATCTCAAAATCCTTGAAATCGGCAAATGACATTGTTTAGATAGGGCAACAGTTTTCCCAGATGACATAGCTTCGTACGCCCATACCTATGATAAATAAGTAGCATAAGCATTAAGATAGCAATCACTAATCTATAATAATATAATCTGCATATTGGTTCATAATAAAATACTTATGACGAAGGCCTAGAGGTAGCCATAAAGAGCATACTGTGTTGGTTGCTTTTGTTGACAAGATACTTGGTACATCTTGTGAATGTCCAGCTTCATCAAATATTCAAAGGTCATGTTGAAGCATTCCTTTCCCCATGAAATTTCTCAAAGAAATTAATACTATTCACCATGGTGATCCACTTCTTATCAACTTTTTTTGCAACATCACAAGCTAACAAGACAGTATGGACAAACACAATCAATACAACCCTATGCTTATCTAAATTGATCAATTTACCTTCTTGTTGAACCAATTTAAGCAGTGCACCAGTGGTCAACCCCATATTTCCAGTAAGCTTTCTTAGTTTATTCCAAAAACTCAACCTCTTGAGAAAATTGTCTTCTTCGTTTCTTCACTGAAAAAAGCTTCACAATTCAAACCTGTGATCAGTGCAAACTCTCTCAACTTAAAAAAACAGGGCACTCCCTCCACTATGAACCACATCTCATGCTTGTTCTTATTCTCCGTAACTTGATAAAGACGAAGAAAATGAACAAATTTTTCATTAAATCCATTTCATTGAGTTGAAAATGATATGAATTGGCCAAAACAAGAGTTTTCAAAATATTCGATAAGTCCTTGAGCTATAATAATTTGTAGCAATTCAATAAAAACTGACATCCTAGACCTTACTAAGATCTTGCCAGGAAAACTACCACCAAACTTAGCCCTTCATGTGGTCAATCCATACTCGCGAGGTCTATGGCCATCTCATTAACACTATTTTCTTCTACTACTTCTTCTTTTTATTTTCTTCTTCATCATTTTCTTCCTCTTCTCCTTGTTTTTCTTCATCATCATCATCTTTTTCCTCCTATTCTTCTTCTTGTCCTCCTCCTCCTCCTCCTTTTTCTTCATCATCATTGTCATTTTCTTCTTCATCATCAATTTTTTCTTCTTCATCATCATCATCATCATCATCATCATTATCATTATCTTCTCCTTCATCTTGAACACTATTTTTCGCTACTTCTTTTTCATGGACAACATCATTCTTTTTTTTCCAACATTTTCTTCTTCCTGAACATCACCATTCTTTTCTTTTGCTACTCGTTTATTAGAATTCTTCTTTCGTTTATTAATATAATTACGTAGTAAGTCTTCTCCTTCCTCTTCCAATCTCAATATTTTCTGATGTTGCATGTTATTTTCAACGAACTCTACCGCTAATTTACCTTGCCAAACAGATTTGTTACTTTTTTATTTATCTTTCTCAATAGAATTTGTACTCTTCATATTATCTTTTTCGGAATTTTTCATCCTAGCCATTAAAATAATCAAAACTGTGAACAAAAAAAATAAAATATTACAAACCAATATCAAAAAAATAAAAAATAAGTATAAAATTAGGGTTCCATATCTATATATCTCTTCAATGTAATGTAAATCTTGAAATCGCAGCTTTCAGGAGAAGTTGAAGAAGGGGATATTGAAGAATTTCAAATTACGGATATGTTTTTCTCAAGTTTATATGTAATATCCGAAGTGAAAAGATCAAACGATGAAATTTAGGGGAAGTGAAGATGATGGTGAAGATGATCGATCAGTTAAAGTCTAATTCTTAGATTTTTATTAGTTTAAAATTTAACCACAAAATTTTTAAAAATATAAAAAGACCCTGTATATTTACTAATCAGCTCATTAATAATTTTTTGGGATAAAAATAAATGAAAAAGAAAGTAAGAATGCTAACACTTACATTTTTTATTTATAGTCTTGTCAACTAAATCATCCATATTTGAGGAATGTGTCGGTGATGAGTCAAAATAGAGTTAGCTAAGTGCTTACGTATGTCTTTCAATAAGTCTTGGGAACATGAATTAATTTAATAATCATTTGTCTTTTCAAGTCTTAAACGTTCATTCATATTTCCTTCATTCAAGAGAGAACCCACCACTGAAATTTATTTCCTTTGACATATTAAACTACTGCAATAACAACCAAAGTTGTGGTATGGCACAGGTGAAGTTGCTAGGTTTTTGGTATAGCCCATTTACTCACAGAGTTGAATGGGCTCTGAAGATCAAGGGAGTGAAATATGAATATATAGAAGAAGATCGATATAACAAGAGCTCTTTACTCCTTGAATCCAACCCGGTTCACAAGAAAACCCCTGTACTTATTCATAATGGAAAGTCTATTGCTGAGTCAATGGTAATTGTTGAATACATTGATGAGACATTCGAAGGCCCTTCCATCTTGCCTAAAGACCCTTATGACCGAGCTTTAGCTCGTTTCTGGGCTAAATTTCTTGATGATAAGGTAAAATTATCATATCTTCATAATTTAGTCATGTTAGTGTATTTACTTTAGGTCTTATATCGAAAACATAGAGAACCTGGAATACTTTTCATAATTTTGTAAATAATGGTATATACAGATTTAAATGGAGCTAGTAAAGTCGATTCTAACTTGCTTGAGATTGAGAAGTAGTATTATAGTAATTGTTGTTAAGTTTTGAGTACTGTTTTGCAGGGGGAAGCAATGGTGAACACTTTCCTTCGTAGAGGAGAGGAACAAGAGAAAGGTAAAGAGGAAGTTTATGAGATGCTCAAAGTTCTTGATAATGAGCTCAAGGATAAGAAGTTCTTTGTGGGTGACAAATTTGGGTTTGGTGATATGGCTGCAAATTTTATGGGACTTTGGCTAGGAGTTTTTGAAGAAGGCTCTGGAGTTGTAGTAGTGACGAGTCAAAAATTCCCAAATTTTTATGCTTGGAGAGATGAGTATATTAACTGCAGCCAAATCAAGGAATATCTACCTCCAAGAGATGAGTTGCTTGCTTTTTTTAAAGTTTTCCTAGCTGCAGCTACTGCTAAAAAATGAACACATCCTCATTCATGTTATAAAGTTTCCTATTATGTGTCTAAATAAAATTGCGAATCTAAGACATTCTATATATTCAATTATGTATGCGTATGCAAAAGAAAAGAAATTGAAATATATGCTTTTATAAGATTAAGCTCGTTTAGAATTAATGTCTCTAGATTCTACATTCTCTCCCTAATAAAATACTTCCCTTAATCTTATGATATAGTTTGACTAGACACAAAGTTTAAGAAAGAAATAAAGACTTTTGAAATTTATGGTCTAAAATGAGTCATATATATTTGTGTGGTTGTATATTTTATTAAGGATAAAATAGAAAATTTTGAGTTAAATTATTTCTAAATATATAAATGTATCATTCTTTTGGGACAGACTACAAAGTGTATCACATAAATTGAGACAAATGAAGTATAAAATTACTCCATCTGTCCCATAATAAGTGTCACCTTAGCCAAAAACATGCATATTAAGAAAGCAATAATACAATGTAAAGTTTACCAAATTACGTCTATATAATAAAAATAACTTTTTTTATTAGAGCATGCACAAATAGTAAGCCTTTTGACATTGAGAATTCAACTATACCAAGTTACTATGTGACTTTTTTCAATTATCATTTAGATGTTACTTTAACTTTTCAATTTTTGTCTAAGGATAGAATTAAAAAATATTAGCAAATTTATGTCTTAATTTTTTAAGAACACTTATTATGAGACAATTTTTTTACTAAAATAACACTTATTATGAAACTGGGAGAATACTTGTTAGAAAAAGCTAGCTTAGCCAGCTAGTCACATACTTTGGCCCAAAAAAATGCTAGTCACATGCCAGGAAATGTGTTCATGTTACCGTTTTAATTTGTTGGCTGCTCAGTAATTGTATGATAATTAATAATATCAATTTCCTCATTGAGTCGAAAAAATAATAAAGCAAGAAAGCAAACCACATAATTTGATGAAATAGTGGGAGACATGAGCCCATAAGTCATCTTATTATTCTGGGGATTAAATTTTATTCAAGGTCAATATAAAGAAATATTTAAAGTATTGGATTACTCATATATACCTATATAGAATATAATATAGGGGGAAAATTCAAATATGTTATCGAGCAATTTGAAATAGCTTAGTCATGCTACTCGTTAATAGTTTGGTTCATTTATGTCATCGCTGTGACACATTTGATTCATCTGTGACACTAATCATTAACGGAGTCCTATTACTACCAAATTTTGCGAGGTTATGTTATCTAAACCCTTCATCACTTAAAAAAAGAATTCGAGTAATGAATATTGAAGAGGGACGTTAACTCATTATTATATAAGCACAAAAAAAATGCATTTAAGGTTGTTTGGTACTTGATTATTTTGGCTACTTTTTAGGTCATTTAGGTTCCTGACTGTCAACCGCGGTGAATAGTTCTCTTAAGTATGCAAAAGTGGGTCAAAATTTCAGACATAGTTGGCACAATAAGCCCATGAAAAAATAACTGATCACTTATTAATGAGATAAGGGTCAAAAACACACTTCAAGTATCACATTTTTTAAATTTTTCTACCTCAACTATCCGTTGTTTACTTTTCCTACTTAAAAGTATTACTAACTAGCTTGTAAAATACACTTCAACTATCAGTTGTTCACTTTTTATACCTGAACTATCACCAACTAGTTTGCAAACTACATCTAACTATAAGTTCAAGAAGTTGCCTGATACTAGACTTGGTCGCTATGTCATGATTATAAGGTATTAAGGTAGTGGCCGTTTGTAATCCTTGGAATACCAATTCTTGGACTAGTTCACATCATGTTGAGATCAAAATATAGTCTAAAAAGTGATCTCAGAGAAGTACCTACGAGTGTTGGAGTGGGTTGCTACCCACTAGGTGGGGTACTCTTGTTAATGGAAAGCTTCATTGGACTACTGGTACTACCCATGTTGGTGTGTATAATCCTAAGGATGTCACTTGTATTGATTTGGCTGATGAGAAATGGAGAAAGGTGGTGCAACCATGCTATAGAGAAGGAGATTTTAGTTATATGCTGTCCTTAGGAATGTTGGGAGGTGATCTTGCTTTGTTTTGTAATTATCCGACTCATGCAGATATGTGGGTTATGAAGGAGTATGAGGTTAAAGAATCTTGGACGAAGATGTTTACCATCAATTATCATGATGATCCTGCGGGTATCTGTTTCGTCCTCCCTTTTGTATGTCAAATAAAGGTGAAATTTTGTTTTTGTTTGGATCATGTTTCCTGGTTTACAATCCAAAGGATGCCTCAATCAGGATCGAGAGATCTCCAACTGTGGTTCCTTATCTAAGGCAAACATCTATATTGAAAGCCTAGTTTGGCCTTTTCCGCAGAAGGAAACCAACGATGCAACAACAATGACGACCGAAGAAGCTCAGACGAGGAGGGATCCTCCTTTACATTGCATTTGGTCAGCCAAACAGTTTGAATATGCATAAGTGCTACTCTGCAGGATGCCAAAATTGAAACAAAGAAAGGCTTATTCGAGTGGTCGTGAAAGAAATAATCCCTTGATTATTTTCATTGATTGAAAGAGTATTTATACAATTTACATATTTCCATAATAGGAGAATCTTATTCCTATTCTACTCCTAAAACTTTATTCTACTTGGATACTAACTATACAATTATGGTAGTACAAATATTATGGTAAGTGTACAATTCTAATTACACCACAACATTACCTAAACTAGGAGACTAAAACCTTACCTAACCTATATACCATGTACACGGTATTACAACAAAATCGAGAGCCCAATATTCACATGTATATTGTGTATATTTAACACACCTCCGCAGTCATAGCGGGCAGTCTTCGAACGCTAAGACTGTCCCTAAAATCTTCAAAAAGAACCGAGGGAAGACCCTTTGTAAAGATGTCGGCAATTTGATACCTTGACGGGACATGACAGACACGTAGCTGACCACGAGCAACCTTTTCGCGGACAAAGTGAATGTTCATCTCGATATATTTAGTGCGCTGGTGCTGAACCGGATTACCAGAAAGGTAGATGGCACTAACATTATCGCAATAAACCAAGGTTGCTTTCTGAATAGGAAAATGAAGTTCCAAAAGCAAATTACGTAACCAACATGATTCCGAGACCACATTAGCTACCCCTCGATACTCGGCCTCAACACTGGATCAGAACAATGTCGACTGAAGTTTTGTAGACCATGAGACCAGGTTATTGCCAAGAAACATACAATAGCCAGACCAAACGTAGCCCACCCCAATCAGCATCCGTATACGAGACAAGTGTGGACGTCGAGGAAGGATATAAATGCAAACCATAGTCAAGTGTACCCTGAATATACCGAATGATGTTGTTGAGTGCATTCATGTGCTCAACTCTGGAATCATGCATAAACAAACACATCTGTTGGACAACATACGTAATATCTGGTCTCGTGAATGTAAGATACTGAAGGGCCCCTGCAAGACTGCGATAGCGGGTCGGATCCTCGTATGGTACGCCAGCCGCGACACTAAGCTTGGGCTTAGTATCAACTGGAGTGGAAGTGGACTTACAAGATGACATCTCAACCCTCTCAATGATCTCAGCTTCATACTTCCTTTGAGATAAGAACAACCCACATGTATGACGAGTGACAGCAATCCCTACAAAATAACTCAAGGGCCCCAAGTCTTTCATAGCAAACTCAGAGCTGAGCATGGTCATGATAGACTGGCATAAGGCATCGGAAAAGGCAGTCAGAATAATATCATCCAAATACAACATAATATAGGCCAAGGACGAACCATGACGATAGATGAACAATGAATTATCCAACCGGCTGTGAGTGAACCCAATAGTCGAAACATAGTCGGCAAAATGCGTATACTAGGCCCGTGGAGACTGCTTAAGCCCATATAAGGACTTCTTCAATAAACAGACATGATGAGGATGTTTGGGATCCCTAAATCCCAAAGGCTGATGCATATATACTGTTTCCTTGAGATCACCATGTAGGAAAGCATTCTTTACATCTAACTGATGAATAGGTCATGCTTTCGAAAGAGCCAAGCTAAGCACAGTGCGAATGGTAGCCGGCTTGACCACCGGACTAAGCGTCTCACCACAATCCACACCAACCTGCTGAGTCTTACCATCACCCACAAGCCCTGCCTTATGTCGTGCAAATGAACCATCTGAATTTTCCTTATGAGCAAAAATCCACATAGACATAATAATATTAATATCAGATGGACGGGGCACCAACTCCCACATCTTATTATCAATAAGAGCATTATATTCATCGGTCATAGCAATTTTTCAATTCGGGTCATTTAATGCAGACATAGGATTACGGGGTAAGGGTGATTTAAGAACATTAGAATGAAAATTAAAAAGTCTCTTTGATTTAAAAACACCCCGTTGACTACGAGTGACCGGTCTATGACTCGAGGAAGAATTGAGCAGATTTTGGAAGTTTTTTGGACTCGGGACGAATCGGCGGCAGCGGTAGGCTGCGCTGCCTAACACGGTAAACTGACGTCGGAACTAGACCAGTTCCCGACCACCGGATCGGCCCAATTGCTTTGAATCGGCCCGATGAGCGTGCGTGTGTGACAGACCAGTTGGGCCAGTGGGCAGTGGGCCCGCTGGAGAATTTTGGGTGCGGGACACAAAAGACAACCTCAACTCCTCCTCGCCAGGGTAATAATTCTAATCCCAACAATCGTCGTCCAGGTCCGAACGCTTCTGCCAACAATCAGCAATGGCAAGCATAACCATAGCGCCCACGAAGAAACAACCAGCAACAATCTTTTGACAAAAACCTTTGCTGCCAACTATGTGATCGTGTAGGTCGTTCTGCTAGATTCTGTAGATCGCAATCACATAATCATCTGCAAGCCCGGGCAAACTTTGTTTCTCATTTTTCTCCTCAACAGACCCCTTGTATCGTGGATAGTGGAGCCACTCATCATATTTCCTCTGATGCTCAAAGCCTAGGCATTATACATGACTACCACGACACCGATGAGATAACTATGGGCAATGGTAACACCATTCCAATATCACATACTGGTAACGCTAACATAAGTGTATCAAATCATAATTTCAAACTTCTCAATACCTTATGCTCCCCCACTATTAAAAATAATCTTATTTCTCTTTCTAAGTTTTTCCTTGATAATCATTCATCTATTGCATTCTTTCTTTTCCATTATCTTGTGAAGAATCTGAGTACGAGGGCGTCTCTAGTTCGCGGGAAAAATAAAGATGGGTTATATGAGTGGCCACTGGGATGTACACATCATTCTCCTCAATGCAATGTGGTTGTTCCAATTCACTTGTGGCATCGGCCTTTAAGCCATCCTAGTCTCCACGTTTTAGATACTATCTTGAATAAATTTTCCTTCATGTTTCAGATCCTAAAGCTAGTTCCATTTGTAATTCCTGTTATTCAAATAAAATGCACATGTTGACTTTTTTCAGAATATTCATTGCAATAAGCCACTACAAATCCTTTACAATGATTTATGGGGTCCATCTCTGATTTTGTCAATTGATAAAAAGAGATATTATGTGTTATTTGTTGATCAATTTTCAAAATACTTGTGGTTGTTCACTTTAAAATAAAAAAAATGAAACTCTAGAAGCTTTTCAAAATTTACATCCATTGCTTGAAAGAAGGTTCAACACCAAAATTTAATCTCTTTACACTGATGTTAGTGGTGAATTTTAGAGTTTACAGTCCTATCTCAAAACACATGGCATAGAGCACTTAGTGTCACCCCCATATACTCCACAAAGAGTCGCTCTAGTCGAAAGACGACACCGATATGTTATTGAAACTACTAGAACCTTGATGCACCAAGCATTTTTACCCTCACACTTTTAGAGTTTTGCCTGTCAACATGCTGTCTATATTATAAACAGGCTAACCACACCTAACCTTCAACATTATAGCCCTTTGAAATTTTATTTCAAACTATGCCGAAGTATGACTCCATTAAAGTATTTGATTGCTTGTGTTATTCATAGCTCAAATCATATGCCAAAAACAAATTAGAGTCTCACTCGACACCATGTGTTTATTTAGGATTTTCAAATAAACATTACTGCCATCAATGTTTTGATCCTTTAACTTTCAAAATTTATTTATCACGCGATGTCTTATTTTTGAAAAATCATTTCCCATTTGAAAATATTTTTCCCATGAGAACAACAACATACTCAGTGAAATCCCACAACGTGGGGTCTGGGGAGGGTAGAGTGTACGCAGACCTTACCTCTACCTTGGTAGGTAGAGAGTTTATTTCCGAAAGACCCTCAACTCAATACAAAGCATAAGCACAAGCAAAGCAAGAGAAATGGTCAGACCTAGACAAGAAATTTAAAGCAATATGAAAATGCTGGTAACAAAAGCGAATAAACCATGATAACGCATTCTGAAAAAAGAAGCAGTAATTAAGTTTCTAGCCACACTTCACCTCAACCGAATATTTCGGCCTCACCAATTCACCCTTCTACCCATTTAAATGCTCAGCCCCAATGCACAATTAGCACTTACCAGCGCCGAACTTGTCCCGCCTCCTATGACCTCACAACCTTCCGTTGTTTCCTCTGACTCTACGCTCACTCATTATATGATTACTCGGTCTAAGACCAATATCCTTAAGCCTAAACGATTCCACAAACAACTTCTTCCATACCTAGAACCTTTAAGCAAGCTCTACAAGTCCCACACTGGCGTAAATCTATGAAAAATGAATTTGATGCCTTAGTTCAGAACCGGACATGAGAGCTGGTACCATGTGATCTTTCAAAAAATGTAATGGACTATAATTGGATTTTTCGGGTTAAATATCATCCTGATGGTTCAATTAACATGTACAAAGCTCGCTTTGTTTTCAAATGGTTCACACAACGACCTGACCTTGATTTTCAATGTACTTTTAGTCCTGTCATGAAGCCCACAATTGTTCGACTCGTTCTTGCGATTTCAACACAACAAAGTTGGCCCATCCGTCAACTTGACATCAATAATGCTTTCCTGCAAGGCCGTCTTGATGAGGAAGTCTACATGCATCAACCACCTAGTTACGAAGCTTCTAAACACCCGACGCATGTTTGCAACCTGCATAAAGCGATATATGGCCTGAAACAGGCTCCCAGGGCCTAGTACACTGAACTCAAAAATTATTTGGTTACTTTGGGATTTATGAAATCCCTATCTGATTCACCATTGTTCATCCTCCATAATTTTGAGTTTATTCTTTATGTTCTAGATTATGTTGATGACATAATTATTACGGGCAATCAGATTCGTGGTGTTCAAAATTTTATTGATAATCTTGCAACTCGATTCTCACTGAAAGATCTTAGTCCACTTCATTATTTCCTTGGTGTTGAAGTCTTTTCTTGTCCTGGTGGTCTTTTGTTGTCTCAACAAAAATACATTACAGATCTATTGTAGGAAGTTAATATGCAAAATTGCAAGGGTGTTCCAAGCCAATGGCTTCTAATGTTGTTTTCCCGGAGTGTGCTGAAGATTCTCTAGTTGATGGCTCTCATTATAGGCGGATAATTGGTAAACTTCATTACCTTTCTTTTACACGTCCGGACATAACATTTGTTGTTAGCAAACTCTCACAGTCCATGCACCAGCCCTTAATATCTCATTGGACATCTATTAAGCGTCTCCTTTGGTATCTTCACCAGACATCCTCGTTTGGCCTCCGAATTTCCAAAGAACATGATCAACGTCTTCTAGCCTACTCAGCTTCTGACTAGGCTGGAGATCCTCTCGATCGAACCTCCACCACATGTTATGTTGTGTACCTTGACAACTCTCTGATATCATGGTCCTCTAAAAAACAAAGATCTGTCTCTCATTCCTCCACAGAAGCAGAATATCGGGTTGTTGCAGCTATTGTTTCTGAGACCAATTGGCTAACAAGTATACTCCATGAGCTTCGATTTCGTATTTCAACCACCCCTCAGATTTTTTGTGATAATGTCAACACCGCATATATTTGCGCCAACCTAGTATTCCATAGTCGGATGAAGCATATTGCTATTGATTTTCACTTTATTCGTGAACAAGTTCAAAACAAGGATATCGAAGTTCAACACATTCAATCGGTTGATCAAGTGGCAGATATACTTACTAAACCACTTCCAAGAGCCTCTTTTGTCAAGCAATTTTCCAAGTTGGGTGTTGTGGACACCATCAACTTGCGGGGGCGTAATAACAGATAATCTATTGCTTACTCAGGAGACCTTATTGCTGTAGAGTTTTATTTCTGTAGTTCCTAATCTTTAGGAATTGTTGTAACTTCCTCCTATTTAGACTCTATTTTGATAGTCATTATCTTTTCAAGTTTATCTTTGTTGATACAAGTGTTGTACAAATTCTTTATATACGGTGCCATACACTCAATAATAAAATCGCATTTTTTTCCATCTTCTATTCTCTTCTCTTTAATAACCACACAATTCTTGTGACATGTTTAAGATCACAAATTGTAGAGATTTTCATTTCTTTCTTAAACTTCATACTGAATCAAATTATGACAGGGAAATAACAACAACCAGGGGTGGTTCTATCAATACATAAAAAGAAAATTCACGCCTGCCTCAACACATAAAACAAAAATCACCTAAATTGAGAAAATTAAGCCAGCTAGGTTCCTCTTATGAAGTGTTTTAATTTATTCCACACACAAGACAATCAATTTGATAGATGTTCATTTAGCAGTAATTGCAGCTAGTACTTTAGCTTTGAAAAAACCAAGCATTGTGTCTCTGTCAGGAAGATTTTCCTTAACTTCACTACAGCATAGGTACTCATCTCTCCAAGCACATAAATTGGGAAATTTTTCACTTGTGACCAACACAACCCCAGTGGCTTCTTCAACAAGTTCCAGCCAAAATGGGATGTAATTAGCAGCCACATCAACAAATCCGATTTTATCTCCCCCAAAGAATTTCTTGTCCTTAAGTTCATCGTCAACAATTTTCAGCATCTCATATGCTTCTTGTTTGCTCTTCTCTTCCTCCTTTCCAAATTTGCTCCACAGAGCTTTCCCCACTGCTTCCAAGCACTGAAAGCACACAAAGAAAAAGCTAAAATTTCTTAGGACCAAAATACTGAACTTTATACATTGTAACGATAAAGTCATAAAATTATTTTATGTTACATTAAAGTAGCTGAACTTTAGCTACTACAATAGTAATTTCATAAAATTTATTTTTGTCACATCAAAAACTGAATTATGTGTCAAATGGACGAACAGTCAATTTTTTGGGTAAAAGTTAGTACTAATCAATTGTATAAATATTTTGACTACCCGTATGTTATAAAACAAAAGACATTAATCAACAAACATTTAAATTAGAAAAAATAAAGTGATTACCCTGGCGACAAGAGTTTGACTTTTCAGTCATTTGTAATTTTTAAATATTTCAAGTAACTTTGATACTCCTATGTGACTTTACTTTTTTTTTTATTTTTTTATGACTAAAATTCAGTGATCATATGTGAAATTAATTAGATTAAAAAAAAGATAAAGAATTACGGTAATCAACTCGCCTTTCCGTCAAGGAACTTAGCCCAAAAACGTGCAATTGCTCGTTCATAAGGGTGTTGAGGCAAGATGGAAGGACCTTCAAAGGTCTCATCAATGTATTCAAGAATGATCATAGACTCAGAAATGGGCTTTCCATTGTGAATGAGTACTGGAATTTTCTTGTGAATAGGGTTGGATTCAAGAAGTAGAGGGCTCTTGTTTTGTAAATCTTGTTCTATAAATTCATACTTCACGCCCTTAATTTTGAGAGCCCACTCAACTCTGCGACTATATGAGCTTCCACCAACACCAAGCAACTTCACTTCTGTCATTTTTGTGTTGAAGAATATTTTTATTAATGATGGTTTTAGTCCTCTGAATTTCCTCCTATCCTTATAGAAATGAGAAATTATGAAGAGTTTCTTATCGGCCAAGCATTTACCTTAACTATTTGTCTAGCTTGATTTTGAATTTCCAACTTATCGTGTACTAGGTCAAAGTCAAAAGTCAAAAGTTTCAGTTTTTTTTTTTTTGCACAAGGAAGTTTCTAAAGTAGGCTTCACGCTTAAGAGATTCTTTGGTTGAATAATGAGTCAAAAGCAATGTTAGCTAAGTGCTTGCATATTTCATTCGGCACTCGGTAATTAAATGCAATTATCACCTTCCGTTCAATTTTTTGTGACATAGTTTGATTCGCTATAAAATTTAAAGTAAAAAATTGAAATTTATGATCTTAATATGCCATAAGGTGATAGGATTATTTAAATTTATGGTCTTAAAATACATAATTTCGGTGTGATTATAAAAGTTTTTCACTAATGGTAAAACAAAAGTATAAAGTTAATTTTTTTTGTCAAGTATATAAATAATTATTCTTTTCTAAACGAATTAATAATGTCAAGTAAACTTAACCTTTTTTATGAAATTTTTGTGAGATCAATCAGGGTACAAAATACTTTATTTATTATAAGTATAAATGAATACTACACGGTAGTGGCCCAAAATTCTTTAGGCTTAAATCGAATATATAGAGAACATTTTGTTTCAATTCGATACGGAGTACCTCATGAATTTCAATTATAAATTATATGATACTGATGGATTAAAAGTGTTAATTATAAATAATCTTGTGGTCCGACATTTTCTCAAACCGCATGTGCATAGTGCATAGTGAGAACTTAATACAACATGCCTTTATGATTCAATTTCGAATAATCTGCCAACTTTTTAGAAATTTGTTTCTCGCTTAATTAGTCTGGCTTCGAAACTTAATGTGTTGAAGAATACTTTTTGTTTTTTAATTTGTGGTGATCCTCTGTTCTATAGTGGGAGATTGAGAAGAAGTTTCTTGTCAGCAAAGCATAGCAAGCACACCAAACAACTAGTGTCCTAGTTTGACGTTTGCGTTTGGAGTATCGACTTATCTTGTACCACAAAACATATATTTCTATTACTCTTTCTTTCAATTTCTGTGATATCGTTCAGAGTTTAAAGAATAAAAAAAAAAAATGAACAGTGGAAAATTGTGATATCATTCAGAGTTCGAGGAATAAAAAAGACATCTGAACAGTAGCAGACGCATGATCTCCCAAATTATCTAAATTTTCTTTCAAATCCCTCCATCACGTCTTGCGTTGCTATTATGGCTAAGAACACGTTTCATCATTCCCTTACTGTTTCTAACATCAAGAATCGCGTCCCTATCATTCTTGAAATAGAAAACGTCCAATACGCGACGTGGGCCGAACTGTTCAAGGTGCACGCATGATCGCATCAAGTCCTCCATCACATTATCCCCACGGCTCCTGCGGATACGGGAATCCCTAAACCCGAGGATGATCCTCAATTGTGGACGACTCTTGATGCTACCGTTCTTCAGTAGATTTACTCCACTATATCTACTGACCTATTGCAAACGATTATCGAACCAGACGTTATGGCGATGGAAGCTTGGAATAGAGTACGTGATATATTCCAAGATAATCAAAATTCTCGTGTTGTTACCCTTGAGCAGGAATTCTCTCACGTCAATATGGAAGATTTCCCCAAGGTTTCAGCATCCTGCAAAAGGTTGAAAGAATTGGCGGACCAACTCCGCAACGTTGATGCGCCGGTCACCAACGACCGTCTCGTCTTTCAGATGGTGGCAGGTCTATCTGAGGCCTATAACGGCGTCAGTACGCTTCTTCGTCAGAGCAGTCCTCTTTCGCAGTTTTATCAGGCCCGTTCCATGCTCACACTCGAAGAAGCCGGATTAGCAAAGAAAGCGGCCACTGGGGCCCCGCCTGTAGTCATGATGACCGAGTCCAATTTTTCTCCCTCCGTTTCCAACAATTCCGGCCAAAACCGCAACAATGATGGCGGCAAAAGGGTTAAAATCGCAATAATAATGGTAAAAATCGTGGCGGAAACCGAGGTGGCAACAACGGGGGTGGTAATGGGCCTCGGGGCGGTAGGCCGCAAGCCAACTGGCCACAGCCCTAGGGGCCATGGCCGTGGAACTGGACCCAACAACCTATATTTTCCGTCGTATCTAGCCCACCCAAACTAGGCCCAGTTTCGGCAGCCCAGCAGGCCCAATTATTCTAGTCAACAGTGGAACCCGAGAGGTCAGTCTGGGTCGGGGGCAGCCCACCGATGTGCTTGGGCCTCGGCCCCACTAGGCCCACCATGCAGCGGGCCCCACCCATATCGATATTGAAGTCGCCATGGACACACTTGGTTTATATCCCCCAGATACACATTGGTACATGGACACCGGAGCCACTACCCACATGACATCCGACCAAGGTACTCTCTCGTCTTATTCCAATTTGAGCGGTAATCGTGGTATAATTATTGGTAATGACAATTCAATACCAATTCGTGGTTACGATCATAAAACTTTGTCTCCCCCCATCCACCTCTTGTCTTGAAAAATACACTGCATGCCCCTAAATTAATTAAAAATTTGGTGTTTGTCCGTAAATTCACCACTGATAATTTCGTTTCTGTTGAATTTGATCCTTTTGAGTTTTTTGTGAAGGATTTCAAGACGGGGATTCCTCTCATGAGATGTGATAGTTGGGGAGATCTTTATCTTATCACACCCACCTCCGGTCTCTCAAGTCCAGCCTTGCCATCATCTTTTGCAGCCCTTGCTCTTTCCTTGTGGCATGCTCGTCTAGGTCATCCGGGGTCGTCTATTTTGTCTTCCTTAAATAAAAACAATATTGTTTCTTATAAGGGTACGCGTAGTACTCCGATTTGTCAATCTTGTTCTTTAGGAAAAAAATGTTAGATTGTCGTTTGTAGACTCTAATTCTCGTACTTTAATGTCATTTGATATTATTCATAGCAATTTATGGACATCTCATGTTCTCAGTTCTTTGGGTCATCGTTATTATGTTCTATTTTTGGATGATTATTCTAATTTTTATGGACTTTTTTTCCGATAGCGAAAAAATCTCACATTTTTTCCACTTTCTTAAAATTTAGAGCATTCATCAAAACCCAATTCGAATGGGAAATAAAAAATATTCAATGTGATAATGGCAAAGAATACGATAATGGGGTGTTTCGGGAAGTTTGTGCTAATAATGAAATCAATTTTCGTTTTTCTTGTCCTCATACGTCCTCTCAAAATGAAAAAGTCAAACGCAAAATTCGTACCATTAATAACATTGTCCGAACATTAATAGTTCATGCTTCTGTGCCCCCTTCTTTTTGGCATCATGCTCTACAAATGGCTACATATCTTCTTAACATTCTTCCTACCAAAGGTTTGGCATATTCGTCCCCCCTTCAAATCTTATATAATAAGACTCTTTCGTATTCACATCTTAGGGTCTTTGGGTACTTATGTTATCCATTGTTTCTATCCACCACAATTAACAAACTTCAAGCACGTTCTACCCCTTGTGTGTTTTTAGGTTATCCGTCTAATCATCGTGGTTACAAATATTTTGATTTATTATCTAATAAAATCATCATTAGTCGCCATGTTATTTTTTATGAAACCCAATTTCCCTTTGCTAACGTGCGTAGCCCCGAGCCTAGTTCGTATAATTTTTTGGACGACACCGTCTTTCCGTATATTATCAACTATTTTTCGGACATGTCCCACACCCAAAATCTGCTAACGGGCCCACTGCCCACTGGACATGTCGTACCGACGCCTCTGCCCACTGTTCCAGTTATGGGTCCAGCAACTGGGCCACCTTACCAGCCCAGTTCTGCCCATGTTTCTATTACGTCCAGTGGGCCGATAGTCCTAGCCCAGTCCCAGCCTTGTCCTGCTCCAGTTTCCAGTTCTCGTGTTGGGGCAACAGGCCCACTGCCTGCTGGCCTGTCCGTCCCTTGTCCCGATATTTCCCAAAATTCACTCAATTCTCCTCCGAGTCATAGACCGGTCACTCGTAGTCAACAGGGTATTTTTAAACTAAGAAGACATTTTAATTTAAATTCTAATGTTCTTAAATCTCCTCTACCCCGTAACCCTGTGTCTCCTTAAATGACCTGAATTGGAAATTATCTATGACCGACGAATATAATGCTCTTATTGATAATAAGACGTGGGAGTTAGTGCCCCGTCCATCTGGTGTTAATATTATTCGGTTTATGTTAATTTTTGCTCATAAAGACAATTCTGACAGTTATTTTGCGAGGCATAAGGATCGTCTTGTAGGTGATGGTAAGACTCAGCAGGTTGGTGTGGATTGTGGTGAGGCTTTTAGTCCGGTGGTCAAGCCGGCTACCATTCGAACTGTGCTCAGCTTGGCTCTTTCGAAAGCATGGCTCATTCATCAGTTAGATGTGAGGAATACTTTCTTACATGGTGATCTTAAGGAGACAGTTTATATGCATCGGTCCTTGGGGTTTAGGGATCTCAAATATTCTCAGTATATCTGTTTATTGAAGAAGTCCTTATATGGGCTTAAGCAGTCCCCACGGGCTTGCTATAAGAGGTTTGCAGACTATGTTTCGACTATTGGGTTTTCTCACAACAAGTCTGATAATTCATTGTTCATATATCAGCGTGGTTCTTCCATGGCTTATATACTATTATATGTGGATGATATTGTCTTGACTGCCTCTTCTGATGCATTACGACAGTCTATCATGACAATGCTCAGTTATGAGTTTGCTATGAAAGACTAGGGCCCTTGAGTTACTTTTTGGGGATTGTAGTTTCTCGTCATGCATGTGGCTTGTTCTTATCCCAAAGGAAGTATGCAGCTGAGATTATTGAGTGAGCTGGTATGTCCTCGTGCAAGTCTACTTCCACTCCCGTCGATACTAAGCCCAAGTTGGGTGCCGCGGCTAGATCATTTTACTAGGATCCAACCCGCTATCGCAATCTTGCAATGGCTCTTCAGTATCTTACTTTCACGAGACTAGATATTATGTATGTCGTACATCAGGTGTGCTTGTTTATGCACGATCCTAGGGTTGAGCACATGAATGCGCTCAAACGCATTATTCGATACATCCAGGGTACACTTGACTATGACTTACATTTATATCCTTCATCGACGTCTACTATTGTCTTATATACATATGTTGATTGGGGTAGTTGTCCAGATACCAGACGTTCCACGTCCGACTATTGTATGTTTCTTGGTAATAACTTGGTCTCATGGTCTGTGAAACGTCAGTCTACATTATCAGGCTCTAGTGTAGAGGCCGAGTATCGAGGGGTGGCCAATGTTGTTTCTGAATCATGTTGGTTACATAATCTTCTTTTAGAGCTTCATTGTCCTATTCAGAAAGCTACCTTGATCTATTGTGATAATGTTAGTGTCATCTACCTTTCTGGTAATCTTGTTCAATACCAGTGCACTAAACACATCGAGATGGATATTCACTTTGTTCGCGAAAAGGTAGCTCGTGGATAAGTACGTGTTTGTCATGTCCCTTCCAGGTATCAAATTGCAGACATCTTTAGCAAAGGTCTTCCCTCGGTCCTTTTTGAAGATTTTAGGGACAGTCTCAGCGAACGAAGACCGCCCGCTATGACTGTGGGGATGTGTTAAATATACTGTGATATCACGGTTTGTAGCCGATAGCCGATTTTGTACCACACGGTTTAGTGTACCGATTTAGTGCAATTGTACCATAATTAGAATTGTACACTTACCATAGTTATAGGATTCGTGTACAAGTAGAATAGGGTTTTGGGAGCAGAATAGGAATAGGATTCTCCTATTATGTAACTTGTATATATAGCCTTTTAATTAATGAAAATAATTAAGGGATTATTTCTTTCACTATCTAATCTCCAAAAAAAATCATGTCCACAAGGGTGAGATTTTTTATAGGGTTTGGTATGTATACCACTCACTAAGAAGTCACACAAAATCCTAATTAAAAAAAATCTTTTGAAATTAGCAAGATTTTGAATATCGAAAGACTTTTTGTTACTTGTTTAAAATCTTGATTGAATACCACTAGATTTAGACACTCTCTTTAAAAAAGCATAATAGTCTTGATTAAATACCACAAGACTTGTTTAGATTATTTAAAAGTCTTAATTGAATACCACAAGACTTATTTATCCCAAAATAGTCTTTAAAAATACTAATTGAATACACCCCCAAGAAACATAAAAAAAAAGAGATTAAGTTAAACAAAGTTAAAATAAAAGTCAGCAAACTAAAAGGAAAGCTAATAAATAAAGTTTAAAAGATACGTAAAGAACAAGTTGTATGACTGTATCTGTATCACTGTATTGAAGAAAAAGAAGGGAAAAGTCGAGAGAAAAAAGAACTTCTAAATCGAACCCTCACACTCGCTCATATGCGGGCCTCCAACTCAAGCAGTCAACCAGAGCACCCAGCCAAACTTCTGACTGGTGGGTGCTATTGAAATTAAATACGCAATTTATGAAATTCCTATATAAGGATAAATAGTTTCCGCCCGGGTCAATGGGTGCTCGAGTATGTTAAATATACACAATATACATGTGTATATTGGGCTCTCGGTTTTGTCCCCTTTGTACCGTGTAATTAGGTAAATATTTAGTATCCTAATTTAGGTAATGTTGTAATGCAATTAGTATTGTACACTTACCATAATAATTGTACTACCATAAATGTATAGTTAGTATCCAAGTAGAATAAGGTTTTAGGAGTATAATAGGAAAAGGATTCTCCTATTATGTAAATATTTAACTTGTATAAATAGTCTTTCAATCAATGAAAATAATCAAGGGATTATTTCTTTCATGGTATCAGAAGCCTAGGTCTTAAAATCCTCTCTCTAACTTCCTCCAATTTCCGTCGACCTCCTTGAAATTCTGAGATCCTTGTTCTCGGTTTTTGTGCCGACGGGAGCCTCCCTCTTCCCAATTTTTTTCTCCCAAATCTCTCAATCACATATTGTTCTATCAATATGTCTACATCACGGAACATGTTTCATCTTGCCCTTACAGTTTCTAACATCAAGAATAACATCCATCTTGTTCTTGAAATAGAAAACGTTCAATATGCGACGTGGGCCGAACTGTTCAAAATTCACGCACGCTCGCATCAAGTCATCCATCGCATAATCCTCGCAGCTCCTAAGGATACGGAGGTGCCAAAACGCGAGGATGATCCTAAGTTGTGGACGACTCTTGATGCCACAGTCCTCCAGTGGATATATTCCACAATTTCTACCGACCTTTTGCAAACAATTATTGAGCCTGACGCTACGGCACATGCGACTTGGGATAGACTGCGTGATATTCCAAGATAATCAAAATTCTAGAGTTGTTACTCTTGCGCAGGAGCTCTCCCACGTCAATATGGAAGACTTCCCTAACGTTTCGACTTATTGCAAAAGATTAAAGGAATTGGCGGACGAACTTCGCAACGTTGGCGCGCCAGTTTCGAATGATCATTTGGTCCTCCAAATGGTTTCCGGCCTCTCCGAGGCCTATAATGGTGTTGGAACGCTTCTTCAGCAAAGCAATCCGCTTCCGTAATTTTATCAGGCTCGTTCTATGCTTACACTCGAAGAAGCAGGCGTGGCTAAAAAGGCGGCTACCGGTACTAGTCTGGTAGTTATGATGACCGACTCCACTGTCCATCCTCCCACTTCCACCAACTTGGGCCAAAACCGTAACAACGGTGGCGGCAAAAAGGAAGGAAATAAGAAAAATAATGGCAAAAACCGTAATGGCAACAATGGCGGCAGCCGACAGAATGGTGGTGGCGGAGGGGGTCCTCGCGGTGGTCAGCGGCAGCAGCAACAGTTCTGGGGCCCACATTGGGCCCCTATGCAGCAATTTGGGCCCAGTCAATTTTTGCCCAACTGGCAGTGGGCTGCCCAGCAGCATTCCAGGCCCAATTCTGGATGGACAACTACATTCATTCATCTGGGCCGAGGCAGCAAGCAGGGGTTCTTGGGCCTCGGCCCCCGCAGGCCCATCACGTCGCGTCACCCACATCTACCGACATCGAAGTCGCAATGCACACACTTGGTTTAAATCCTCCGGACCCAAATTGGTATATGGACACCGGTGTCACTACCCACATGACATCCGATTCAGGTACGCTCTCGTTTTATTCCAATTTGAGCAACCCTCACGGCATAATTATTGGTAATGGTAATTCTATTCTAATTCGTGGTTGTGGTCATAAATTTATCTCCCCTCATCCACCTCTTATCTTGAAAAACACCCTACACGCCCCCAAATTGATTAAAAAACTTAGTCTCTGTCCGTAAATTCACTACTGACAATTTCGTTTCTATTGAATTTGATCCATTTGGTTTCTTTGTGGAGAATTTCAAAGTGGGGAGTCCTCTCAAGAGGTGTGATAGTAGGGGAGATCTTTATCCTATCACACCCAGTTCCGGTCCATCGAGTCAAGCCCTGCCATCGGTCTTTGCAGCCATTTCTCTTTCCTTGTGGCATGCTCGTCTTGGTCATCCGGGATCATATATTTTGTCGTCATTAGATAAAAATAGTTTTATTTCATGTAAGGGTACGAGTTGTACTCCAAATAGTTAGTCTTGTTCTCTAGGGAAAATTATTAAGTTGCCATTTGTAGACTCAAATTCTCATACTTTAATGCCATTTGATATTATTCATAGCGACTTATGGACGTCTCTTATTCTTAGTTCTGTGGGTCATCGGTATAATGTTCTTTTTTTGGATGATTATTCTAAGTTTTATGGACGTTTCCAATAGCGAAAAAATCTCAAGTTTTTTCCGTCTTCTTAAAATTTAGAGCATTCATTAGAACCCAATTCGAACGAGAAATCAAAAATATTCAGTGTGATAATGACAAAGAATATGACAATGGGGTGTTTTGGGAATTCTGTGCTAATAATGAGATCTATTTTTCTTTTTCTTGTCCTCATACGTCTTCACAAAATGGGAAAGTCGAACGCAAAATTCGTTCCATAAATAACATTATCCGCACTCTATTAATTCATGCTTCCGTACCCCCGTCTTTTTGGCATCATGCTCTCCAAATGACTACCTATCTCCTTAACATAATTTCTTCCAAAGGTTTGACATATTCTTCCCCCCTTCAAATTTTATATAATAAAATTCCTTCTTATTCTCATCTTTGGGGTTTTGGGTGTTTATGTTATCCGTTATTTCCATCCACCACAATTAACAAACTTCAGGTCCGATCTACTCCATGTGTGTTTTTGGGTTTTCCGTCTAATCATCGTGGCTACAAATGCTTTGATTTATTCTCCAATAAAATCATCATTAATCGCCATTTCATTTTTAATGAATCCCAATTTCTATTTTCTAAAGTTAATACTCCCGTGCCTAGTTCGTATAATTTTTTGAATGATAGTATATTCCCGTATATTATTCAGCATTTTTCAGATATCTCTCGCACCTAAAATTCTCCAACAGGCCCACTGCCCGCTGGCCCCACTGGTCTGTCACCCACTGCCAGTCTCAGTACCGCCACTGGGCCAGTTCCAGCAATTGGGCCAGTTCCAGCAATTGGGCTAGTCCAGCCCAATTCTGGAACTGGTCCAGTTCCTACTCCAATTTACCGAGTTGGGCCAGCTGGCCCACTACCTGCTGGCCAGTCCATCCTGAGCCCAGCAAATTCCAAAAATCCCCCCAATTCTTCCTTGAGTCATAGACCGGTCACTCGTAGTCAACAGGGTGTTTTTAAACCAAAAAGACATTTTAATTTACATTCTAATGTCCCTAAATCCCCTTACCCTGTAATCATGTATCTGCCTTAAATGATCCGAATTAAAAAATTGCTATGACCGATAAATATAATGCTCTTATTGATAATAAGACGTGGGAGTTGGTGCCCCGTCCATCTGATATTACTATTATTAGGTCTATGTGGATTTTTGCTCATAAGGAGAATTCATATGGTTCATTTGCTCGACATAAGGTGCGGCTTGTGGGTGATGGTAAGACTCAGTAGGTTGGTATAGATTGTGGTGAGACATTTAGTCCGGTGGTCAAGCCGGCTACCATTCGCACTGTGCTTAGCTTGGCTCTTTCGAAGACATGGCCTATTTATCAGTTAGATGTAAAGAATATTTTTCTACATGGGGATCTCAAGAAAACAGTCTATATGCATCAGCCTTTGGGATTCAGGGATCCCAAACATCCTTATCATGTCTGTTTGTTGAAGAAGTCCTTCTATGGGCTTAAGCAATCTCCCCGGGCGTGGTATACGAGGTTTGCGGACTATGTTTCGACTATTGGGTTCACTCACAGCAGGTCGGATAATTCCTTGTTCATCTACCGTCGTGGTTCGTCCTTGGCCTATATTCTGTTATATGTGGATGATATTATTTTGACTGCCTCTTCTGATGCCTTACGCCAGTCTATCATGACCATGCTCAGCTCTGAGTTGGCTATGAAAGACTTGGGTCCCTTGAGTTACTTCTTGGGGATTGAATGTACTAAAACGCATCATTAGGTATATTCAGGGTACACTTGACTATGAGTTGCATTTATATTCTTTCTCGACGTCCACACTTGTCTCGTATACGGATGCTGATTGGGGTGACTGTCCAGACACTAGACGGTATACGTCTGGCTATTGTATGTTTCTTAGAAATAACATGGTCTCATGGTCTGCCAAACGCCAGTCGACATTGTCCTGATCCAGTGCCGAGGACGAATATCGAAGGGTAGCTAATGTGGTCTCGGAATCATATTGGTTACGTAATTTTCATTTGGAGCTTCATTGTTCCATTCAGAAAGCAACCTTGGTTTATTGCGATAATATTAGTGACATCTACCTTTCTGGTAATCCGGTTTAGCACCAACGCACTAAGCATATCGAGATGAACATTCACTTTTTCCGCGAAAAGGTTGATCGTGGTCATGTACGCGTCTGTCATGTCCCGTCAAGATATCAAATTGCAGACATCTTTACAAATGGTCTTCCCTCGGTCCTTTTTGAAGATTTTAGGGACAGTCTCAAAGTTCGAAGACTGCCCGCTATGACTGCGAGTGTGTGTTAAATATACACAATATACATGTGTATATTGGGCTCTCGGCTGGCTCTCGATTTTGTCCCAGTTGTACCGTGTAATTAGGTAAATATTTAGTATCCTAGTTTAGGTAATGTTGTAATATAATTAGTATTGTACACTTACCATAATAATTGTATTACCATAAATGTATAGTTAGTATCCAAGTAGAATATAGTTTTAGGAGTAGAATATGAATATGATTCTCCTATTATGGAAATATGTAACTTGTATGAATAGTCTTTCAATCAATGAAAATAATCAAGGGATTATTTCTTTCAGAGCACTCAAACCACTACACGTGGTTCCACCCCTGCTTTTGAGTCTTGTGGTTTAAAATAAGTCAAAGATATTTGTGTGTTATAAATCATCTCGTTAAGCGTAAAAGTAAAGTTTAAAGTTAAATTGTTGTCAAATAAGTAAATGTGTCATTTTTTTTTTAACTGACTAAAAAGAAAAGTGTATCATATAAATTAGGATAGAGGGAGTAGTACTTTTATATAATTTTTAAATATGTAAATTTTATTTCAAAAAGCTTAAAAAATTTATGCCTAAATTAATAGTTAAAGTTAAGAAATTTGATTCTCGATATCCCTAACGATGCTACATAAAATTGAGACAGAGGGATACAATGTTTGAACACAAATCACGTCGTTAGAAATTTCTTGTACATGAAATCTCGATAGTACCATAAGCATAAAGTTTGAGAGAATCTCAGGGTTGATGAGTCAAAATAGATTTAGCTAAGTGCTTACGTATGTCTTGGACAAACATGAATTAATTTAATAATCACTTGTCTATTCAACCACTCCCACATTTGCTGGTTGCTAAGATACTTGATTGATTTTCCTTCTATAAAAGAAGACCGTAATTCTAGAGAGAACCATCACTGAAATTCCCTTTAACATACTTAAATTAGCTAATAAATAACCAAATTTGTGAGATGACAGAAGTGACTTTGCTAGGTTTTTGGTATAGCCCATTTAGTCACAGAGTTGAGTGGGCTCTAAAGATTAAGGGAGTGAAATATGAATATATAGAAGAAGATCGAAATAACAAGAGCTCTCTGCTTCTTGAATCTAATCCAGTTCACAAGAAAATCCCAGTGCTAATTCACAATGGCAAGCCTATTTGTGAGTCTCTGGTCATTCTTGAATACATTGATAAGACTTTTGAAGGCCCTTCAATCTTGCCTAAAGACCCTTATGAACGAGCTTTAGCTCGTTTCTGGGCTAAGTTCCTTGATGATAAGGTAAAATTTGTCTTCATGTTATAATATAATCAGACTTCTCTATAATAGTCATTTTTATAATAATATTTTACTATAACAACTATGTTTATAGTGGAACCAATCTTTCATACTATGTTATGTTATATGATATGTTCTCTATAATAATATTTTGCGACAACCAAAAATATCAAGACGAACAATTCTGTTATAGAGAGGTTTGATTGTAAACTTTTATTTGAGAGTTGATGTAATTTTCAATGTTTCATATAGTAAAACAACAAGATCCAAGTGATATCAATTAGTTGGGAATACGATTTAGTGATGTTTGTACATTTACTTTAGGTCTTATATAGAAAATAAAGAGAGCTTGGAATACTTTTCAAAATTTTGTATAATAATGGTGCGGATTTAAATGAAGCAACATTGTTAGTTAATGAGAATTTATATACATAGTCGATTCTAACTAGCTAGCTTGAGATTGAGACATAGCATCGTCATGATTGTTGTTAAGTTAATTTTGAGTGTAATTTGCAGGTGGCAGCACTGATCAATACCTTCTTTCGCAAAGGAGAGGAGCAAGAGAAAGCTAAAGAGGAAGTTTGTGAGATGCTCAAAGTTCTTGATAATGAGCTCAAGGATAAGAAGTTCTTTGTGAGTGACAAATTTGGTTTTGCTGATATTGCTGCAAATTTGGTGGCACTTTGGCTTGGAGTTTTTGAGGAAGCCTCTAGAGTTGTTCCATTAGTCACAAGTGAAAAATTTCCAAATTTTTGTTCTTGGAGATATGAGTATAATAACTGCAGCCAAGTCAAGGAATATCTACCTCCAAGAAGAGATGAGTTGCTTGCTTTTTTCCAAGCTCGAGTTGGTGCTCAAGCTGCAGCTTCTGCTCAAAACTGAATACGTCCTCATTCATCTTATGAAGTTTCGAATTATGTGTCGGAATAAAACTACATATCTAAGATGGATTCTGTAGATTCAATTATGTATACGTATGCAAGAGAAAAGAAATTAAAATATATGTTTGTATAAGATTAAGGTCGTTCAAAATTAATGACTCTAGATTCTGCATTCTCCACCTAATAAAACTACTTGTTTTCATTTGTTAGTAGGTCATATCAATTTTCTCATTGGGTGACATAAGCGCATAAGTCATTTATTATTCTCGAGATTAAACTTTATTCACCAACTATATTTAAATTATTAGACCACTCATATGTACATGTAAGCTTCTATAAAAATTGATATCACTCACATGTAGTACCAGTAAGTCGCCATAAAAATGAAGTTTAATTTGTATTCTTTTCTTGTTTGACTATATTATATATGGACAGCATTAAATTTCTACAAATCTCAGAAAGCCAAGGCCAATATTTATTCAAATTCCCAAATAAGGTTTGCTAGATTATATTGCAATTGATTTCAGAAGATTTAAGACTCCCAATAGACACAGCCCAGGAGTCTTCTAGTTAAATTTGTGATTTTTGCGAACACGTTATTTTTTGTGCGCTATTTAAGTTTTCACTTCGTTTTTAAAATTTGTGCAAAAATAGCACAATTTTCAAGTTTTGCGAGATGCATTTGCAACTTATTTTCTTGTACTACAAGATGCACCATTGAAATATCTAAGTGGCATCATGCATAAGAGAATCTTTGGATATTTTTTTTTCAATTGACTCAACAATAAAGTTGTTGGAATTCCATCTTCTACACACTCATCTCATAAGCTTCAATTCCAGAACAAAGATGAACAAGGGATTTTGGAAGAGAAGAGAAGAGGAAAAGGAATTGGGACAAAAGGTTTTGTCGAGGATTACAAAGTCCGGCTCATATTTGATACACAAGACACGCGGCAAGATTTATTGAAAAGAATAGGACACCTGACTGTAAAGACAAAAATAAAAAATACATAATTTCTGTAATTTATTTTTGTTAAATATACACAATATATGTGTATATTGGGCTGTATACCGTGCACAGTGGGCTGTATAGGTAAGGTTTTGTAGTGTAATTAGTATTGTATACTTACCATAATTTGTATTACCATAATTGTATAGTTAGTATCCAAGTAGAATAAGGTTTTAGGAGTAGAATATGAATAGAATTCTCCTATTATGCAAATATGTAAATTGTATATATAGTCTTTCAATTAATGAAAATAATCAAGGGATTATTTCTTTCATGGTATTAAGAGACTAGGTCTAAACATGCTTCCGCCTTGCTCTCAGTTTTTGTGCCACTTCTCGGCCACAACAGCCTCGATTTCCGTCCCACTTATCATTCATTTACATTGTATAGGGAATACAATTATACAACTGTCACAAAGCTGCTAGGCTAGGTTTACAAAGTTTGTTAGGCTAGATAATTTTTGTTATGTATAAATACGTGTGCATATGAAATATATCAAGAAAATTTCTATTCTTTCTTGTCTTATTTCGATCACGGTATCAGAGCAGGAATAACCATCCTGCTTCTTTTATAGTTTCTCTTTTACTGTCTTTAGTCTTCTTTGTTGAAACTCTTGTTTTCTTCTTTCATGACTATTGAATTGACTGAAGTAGCTAAGGAGGCTGGATCCACAAAAATGAATTCCAGTCACCTTTATTATCTTCATTAATTAGATTTTTCCGATATGAATTTGGTGAATTTTCACTTTTAATGACAAAGGGTATGAAAGCTAGCATAGGACAGTTCTCATTGTCTTATCAGCCAAAAATAAAATTTATTTTATAGATGGCATTTGTGTTGCACCAGCTATTGATTTCACAGATTACAAATTGTGGAGTAGGTGCAATGACATGATGTTATCTTAGTTTCTTAGCTCACTCTCTAAAGAAATTTCTGATAGTGTTATATATTCAAAAATTGCCAAATTTTTATGGACAGATCTGGATGATAGGTTTGATCAATCAAATAGGGCTAAGTTATATCACCTAAAAAAAGGAAGTAAGTGATTTAGTTCAGGGATCTAATGACATAGCGACATATTTTACTAAATTGAAAAGGCCTTGGGATGAACTTGATACCCTTATTGCTAATGTGAACTGTGGATGCAATTGTATTTGTGGAGGAAAGGACAAACTGACTAAGTCTATGAAAAATATGAGAGGCGTATGCATTTATTAATAGGTTTAAATGACTCATATGCGTCAGTTAGAGGAAATATGTTAATAATCTCACATCTTCCTAATGTCTACTCTCTGTTAATTCAAGGTGAAAAACAGAGAGATGTTTATGTCAATCAACAATTCCCTAGTGAATCATCTTCTTTTTTGGCTGTAAGCCACCCCAAGTATGTAAATCATGACCAATCTGCTCAGAAATATTCCAAGAAAGAACAACCTGATTTTGTTCATATTGCAAGAAGCCTGGACATAACATAGAAAAATGCATAGAATTGTGGATTTCCTACAGATTTCAAGTTCACAAAGACAAAGAGAAATCAGGGAATAACACACAGTAATGCAGTATTTTCTGAGGAAAACACAATGGATAATTGGATATGCAAGAAATAATCAACAGTTTTTACATAATCAGCTCAGCCAGTTAATTGATCTTCTACAACAGGTTAAAACTGGACAATCAGGTGTTTCATCTTCAGAAACAAAGATTGCTGCTAACAATGTGGTGTGTTATGGTATAACTAATCCTCTTTATCAAATTCTCTCTTATTTTACCCACATTAAATTCAATTCTTGGATCATTGACTTAGGGATAATCCAACATATGGCCTTTGACATCTCTATTTTTTTTTTAAAACTAACCCCTTTTTATACACCTTTAAGTGTTAATCTAACTAATTCTTAAAAAAGTGATAGTCGCACACAAAGGAAGTGTAAAAGTACAGCCAGATCTTATCCTAGAGGATGTGCTTTTAGTTCTTGAATTCAATTACAATCTTCTGTCTGTTAACAGACTTTGTCGTTAGTATAAATATCATCTAATATTTTCTTTCTCAAATTCTCTTTTGCAGGCACCTTCAATGAAGAGGCCTCAGATTCTTGGTGAGTGTCATGGAGGTCTATATCTACTCAAATCAGCCAGCAATAGATCCAACAACCATCAGAATAGTATTCATAATTTAATAGTTTTTAAGAAAGATGGTGTTCTTCCTTTTTCCAATTCAGATTGTCTCTAGGGATGACAAGGGTAGGACAGTAGTGATGGATCTTGCTTGCAAGAAAATCATGTTTTCAAGAAATGTTGTTTTTCATGAAAACATTTTTCCTTTTGTCAATAATCCTATTCCTCCTCCTATATTTCCACACCCTCATATGCCTAGCAATTTATCAGATTCAAACAGATATCCCAATCACTCAAGCCTTTCATGATTCTCATACCTCACCTCCTTCTTCTTCAGTATTGAATGCTCCCACTCCTGTTCATTCAATTTCTCCTTCCTCTATCCAAACTCAAAGCAGTGCTACTTCACATCCTTGTGCACCTGCTCTGGATTCAGTCCCCTCGTCCTCTTCTCCACTGGCTCCAAGAACCACTCCTTCAGTTTCTACAACAAAATCAGGTAGACAATCACACAGACCATCCTATCTCAATGACTACTTTTGTAATGCAGTATGTTTTACCAATCTCACCTCCACTTGTTTCATTCCCCCTGTTCATCCTACTGTCCTACCCTTCTCATCCCTTTCTACAACAAATCAGCACATGCTCAACTCTAGTTCCACAATCACACAACCATCTAGTTATAAACAGGCATCACTACACCCTGGATGGTAGCAGGCAATGTCAACTGAATTCGAAGCACTGATTGCTAATCAAACCCGGGATATCATGGAACTGCCTATGGGTCACAAAGCTTTAGCATGCAAATGGGTCTACAAGGTTAAACATAAATTAGATGGTAGCCTCGAGAGACTCAAGGTGTCACGATCCAAATCATTGATTGTGCGGGCACCTACCCTTTTTTCACCTGGTAGGTGAACTCGACCCTTACAGATTCATCCAACAATATAAATAAATATTAAGAGCAATAGAAATCTAAATCATAAATAATTATTAATGTGGAATACAACACTACCCAAGGAATCTGGTCTGAATAGTGCAAGAACTTCTAAGTATACAACAGGAATAATATTTTACAACCACAACATGAATACAACTTTTGTTTAGAATGAGAATTAAACAAAGAAGTCTAGATGAATTCCACTAGATCCTTCAAGGCTAATCGAACATCGCTCATGTATCTGCAACAACTCTACACCCCGAAAAGGGTGTAGCAAGAGTAGTATCAGTACAAGGTAGTTATCATAGGCCGACAACAGTGAGCTAACATATATAAAGTAAGAGACTGAAGAATAGACATGGTCGCAATCAAGTACAACACAACACATTCCAACAATAACCACTCAAGTACAGAAAGATTAGTAGTCGAATCATAGCCTATGGTGAAACACCTAAATCCAAGTCTGCCAAGTTTACCACGATTACTCAAAATAATCACAAACACAAGTACCATCAACAAATCTGATATGTCATCCCACATCGAATATGGAATGAGAAATGGACTCCGTATATGGACTCGGACAATCCTCACCCTACAAGCTAGCTTTTGGGGTTGAGTTAAGCCCAAGATTCATTATTTACAATATGGAATGAGAACATGGACTCCTTATATGGACTCGGACAATACGTTTGAGGGCATGCATGTGTGCTTCCGTCGGACTGTGCATGTGCAAACAGATTTGTTGCACGGCATAGGATATGTCTGATCTTGTGAATGTGAGGTACTGCAGGGCCCCAACCATGCTACGATAGTGAGTCGGGTCTGAATATGAAGGGCTGGAATCAGCGTTGAGCTTGGAATTGGTGTCTATAGGCGTATGGGATGGTTTGCAAGATGGCATGCATGCACGGTCAAGGATCTCTTCGGTGTACTTCTTCTGACATAGAAATAGGCCGCCAGAATGTGGAGTGACAGAGATGCCCAAGAAATAACTAAGAGGGCCCATAAATATATAAAGAAAACATATAAAACATATAATTATGTTATGTATGTATTTTGTATGTCGTGGGTATGTGACTCTATGTCCAGTGATAAATTGGATGTACAAATAACACCTGACATACACCCGACATACAATTATTCCATCACCGAACTACCAGAAAAGCTATACAATCACCAGAAACCATCATAACTATCATTTCTTCCACTATAACCGAAAGAGAATAATCCCTTGCTGATTTCATTAATATAATTAGCTTATATACAAGATATACAATAGTCATCTTAGGCTATAATTACGAAAATCAAATATACACCTAACTAATACAAAAGATTACTATAATAATTAAAGATATACAAGATCACTAATGATATCAAAAGAATATATTTTTATATATTCTATCACACCCCCGCAGTCGTAGTGGGCGGTTGTCGTACGTTGAGACTGTCCCGAAAATCTTCAAACAGAATCAAGGAAAGACCTTTAGTAAAGATGTCAGCTATCTGATAACATGAAGGGACATGCAAGATATGTACTTGTCCACGAGCAACCTTTTCGTGAACAAAGTGAATATCCATCTCGATATGTTTAGTGCGTTGATGTTGTACAGGATTCCCCGAGAGATATATCGCACTCGCATTATCGCAGTAGACCAATGTAGCTTTCTGAATAGGAAAATGAAGCTCTAAGAGGAGGTTATGTAACCAACATGACTTAGACACCACATTGGTAACCCCTCGATATTCGGCCTCCGTACTAGAGCACGACAAAGTAGCCTGGCGTTTAGCGACCAAGAGACCAAGTTATCACCAAGAAATACACAATAACCAAATGTCAAACTCCTGGTATCTGGACATCCACCCCAATTAGCATTTGTATACGAAATGAGATTAGATACAGATGATGGATATAGATGTAAGACATGATCAAGAATGCCCTGAATGTAGCGCACAATGCGTTTGAGAGCGTGCATATGTTCTTCCATCGGATCATGCATGAATAAACACACCTGATGCACTGCATAAGTAATATCAGGCCTCGTAAACGTGAGATATTGAAGAGCCTCTGCAATGATCTCTGTTGCATACTTCCTCTGAGATAGAAATAGACCACTTGAATGACGAGTGACATCTATACCCAGAAAATAACTTAATGGCCCCAAGTCTTTCATAGCAAATTCTGAGCTGAGAAGAGATACGAAATACTTGCAAAGTTTATCAGAGGAAGCAGTCAATATAATATCATCCACATATAACAGAATGGCCATAGAAGTACCGTGACAGTTAATGAATAGAGAATGATCAGACTTGTTGTGAGAAAACCCAAAAGTAGACACATAATCTGCAAATCTTTTGTACCAAGCCCGAGGAGCCTGTTTTAGCCCATAAAAGGATTTCTTTAGCAAGCACACATGATTAGGATGAGCGGGGTCCCTGAAATCCAAGGGTTGATTCATGTATACTATTTCCTTGAGTTCTCCGTGTAAGAACGCATTTTTCACGTGCAGTTGATGAATGGGTCATGCTTTTGAGAGAGCTAGAATGAGAACAATGTGAATAGTTGCCGGTTTGACTACCGGACTAAATTTCTCTCCACAATCCACGCCAACCTGTTGTGTTTGTCCATCACCTACAAGACGAGACTTATGCCTCTCAAAACAACCACCAGATTTCTCCTTATGAGTAAAAATCCACATAGAACGAATGTAATGGAGTCGGGTTGGAAGGGCATGGGCTGGGTGGTGGTTGGAAGGAGTTGGGCCAGCAGGAAGTGGGCCTAATGGCAGAAGCTGCGGACCGGAAACATTTGGGCTAGCGGCAGTGGGCCTGCTGGCAGAAGCTGTGGACCGGAAATATTTGGGCCAGCAGGCAGTGAGCCTGCTGGCAGAAGCTATAATCGGAGGTTGTTAGTGTGGACGATTTAGAAGATATAATCGAATGACTTGTATGGTCAGTATAACTATATAGCAGTAGCTCTAACTTTGCGTGTATTTAATATATATGTTAATTTCTTTACATTTGGTAATTTTGTTCCTTTAAAATGTATGACTTTTGTGGGAATTCATTGAATATTTTAAAAGGAAATAGTAATTTGTACAATAAACAACAACTTAAAAAATTGTTGCTAAATGTAAGAGTAACCAACGTTAACTAACAAATTGATGGCAACAATAATATTGTTCGCAAAAAAATAATACTTATTGCTACAATAATTTTTTGTTGCGTTAAATTAGCTTTTATTTGTTGTTGTATATACTTTTCGCAACAGAGGTTATAGTAACGACGCACAACTTTTTTGCCGTTGCCAAAAATACTTTTCGCAATAATATTCAGTTTATGACAATGAAAATTGTTGTTGCCAAATATCTTTTTTCTTGTAGTGTAAACCAAACTTATAAACTTGTTTTCTTTCTGGTCAAGAGAGGCAGAAAGACGAGAGCCTAATTTGAGAGAACTGAAGTGTCGCCTACGAAAATAGAATGCTGGAACGAAAGTAAGCATTTAGGAAATAGAGTTCTGGAACGAAAGTACGAATTTAGAAAATAAGGTTTGTATTAATATAATTAGGGATAAAAAATTAATTTTAATATAATTTTATTGAGTTATGAAATTGTTAACGCAATAACCTGATACCGATAAATTAATAGGATTTTTTCAATTCGATTTATCAATTAAATCGATTTTGCACACCCCTAATGTAGCATCGTTAATTAGTGTTCTCCAAGCATCTTGAACCTTAGAAAAACTGTCAATCATAAAGTGAAAACAAGAAAAAGAAGAGCATATATACACTCTACATTGGTAAATTTTGGAGAGATCCTATTCAAATACAAAGGTAAGTTATAAAGTGAAGAGTATCTTTACCTTTGCATAAATTGACCTTGACCTATGGTAGGTTATAACTTTACTTAACGATCAGACGTATATGAATTGTGGTTGTTCAAATTCAACTATCAACTTCCATTCATATGAATATCAAACCGTTGAGATGAGCCTTTCAAATACCTCCATATATTTCTATATTCTTTTTCAATTATTTTTCAACTTTCTCTTTTTCTTTTTCAGTCTTTTGTTGTTTTCAGTTGGAACTACCGGCACTATGATTAAAAAAAATATTCATTAGAATAGAGAGCTTAAATCCTTACAAGGAAAGCTACAAAGAAAAATAAAATAAGAAATATAAATACAAAGTGGGGTATTAAAGCGTTAGATATATGATCTTGAGAAATATATACTATGACTATTTGTAGCCCAAATCGTAAATATCTTAATTAATCATCATATAAAATTAAACACGATACAACTCATGAGAAAGTACTATCATTATCAATAATAGTATCTGTAGACTGTAGTTGCAGCTCTACAAAATTAACTCCTTTTCCTAGCTCTATATATTCAATTATGATCCATATTTTAGATTCTTTTTCTTTTTACAAATTTTCCACTAAGGGTGAAAAGGTTCTTACCATTCTATTAGGGAGTATTGCCTTTTCCTCTAGTTGATTCCTATTCAGGCATATTTACCATTTTCTATCCATAGTTGTTATCTTATTTATTATGGTGTCAAAAAGATAAGTAATGATTTTTTTGAGGAAATATAAATAAGACAATTAAACAGTAAATAAACACTACTCCCTCCGGATCAAAGAGTATCGACTTAGCCATTTGCTCAATCCTTAAGAAAATACTAACTTTTAGACAAAAATAAATAATTTGACTAAATTGTCCCTAATTAAATATGCATTGGAATTTGATCACATAACACTTAATAGGGGTAAATCTGAAAAAATGAGGTTAATTCTTTCTTGATTTAATAAGTGGACACTCGTTTTTACCCAAGAAAAAAAAAGAAAAAAAGGCTAAGTGAACACTTTTTTTGACAGGATGGAGTACTAAAAATAGATAATGACATCAAAATTTATCGTTAATCCTATTTAGCTACAGATTAGCAACATATTATAAAAAAGATCTGTTAGTAGGGCTGACAATTTCACCCTGACCCGATGGATATCCGATCCACCCGACCCGATTATATGGACGAAAATCCGATAAAACACGGATTTTAATCGGGTGACGGATCAGGTCATATTCATGTGGACATACATCCAACCCACCACCCGACTCATCCATCTACCCATTTATCTTATTATATCTTTGTTGCCTTTCATCACCTGTCTAAATGTGCATATGTGTTTAATCCATTGATCTTCTGAGAAGCAGTGTTCTGGTGTTTATAACTAAGTTCTGATTCATTTATGTTAAAACAAAATATGTTGAGTTAGTATTCTCATCTTTTTTTTTTAATTATGGCAATTGGTTAGTTATGGATATCCAGAGAAGAGGCAGTACATTGTTTTAAAAATATCTGAATTGCTTTTGAGATCATCTTTTGAGTTTTGTGTGATCTGTTAACTGCTGGCTAAAGCTCTTAAATTGTCCAAAAATCAGATGTGTTTTTTTCCATAACTGGTAGCTTCTTCATAGATTACAATGATCTTTTCTTTTTAATTAAAATTAGGTTAGCCCTTTTATAGTCCAAGAAGCATAAACCTGTTTGTATGATTGTTGGACTTTCTAATTGTTAAGTGTCTGTCTTACTATGTCCTTGTTTAGGTCTTTATCTTGAGTAAAAGTATGAAAAATATTAATACTTTTATTTCATTAATGGCGGGATGGAGAGGACATGAATATGTGATTTAGAAAATGAATGGATCTTCGATGATGTGATATGAAGACGGAAGACCTGATGAATTTTAATATTTTAGTCTATTAAGATTGTCGCTAATTAGAAACTCAATTATTAGTATTATTAGAAGTGGCATGTAATTCATTCTTTAAACTTTAGTTACTTCGAATTATTATTGGTTTTTGGCTCCTAGCAGGTTTTTTTGTTGTTGCATGTTTAGAGCATAAACACGGCTTGTAAAAACAGTATGATGATATTTATTTGATGTATTTTTTTTTGTTTTACCAATGATTTTCATCCGCGAAGCACCCGATCCACCTGATTCACTCGTGGATGATGGGTGGATCGGATGTGGATTAAGAAAAAATAGGATGATGGATGGGTCGGTGGTGGATGGATGGTTGGCAGGTGGAGGCGGATTGAGCTCCACCCGATTCACCTCTGATCCATTGCCAGCCCTATCTGTCAGCTTTGAGGAATTTAGCAACATAATAACAATGAAATTCATAGCTAATTTCTATTATTATTTTGTAGTGACATGGTCTGTTTCATTTCTAAACATATATATCCTAATATTGATAGGTGCTAATCATTATCTGCAGGTCAAAGATTTAATCGAGCTAAAGGACATGACCCTCGTCAACTAGCAAGACACTAGGAAGAGGAAAGACAAAAATGATAGGAAAGAATAAAACAAGAAACTCTAAGAATCACATATTCATGCCAGAAGAACAATCTTTGAAAATCAGAATGTGGACTTTTTGATAAGCATACACGTATCTACATTCTCGATTGATATTGTTGAAAATAAAATTATGTATTTATACTAATTTTACAAATTAACACACCGTAGTCAATATTAGATGTTTTAACATTGCTACATAGTAACTTAAAACTTCAATAAATTCGCATCTAAGGACCGTGAATTATCTTATAACCTGTTGAAACTTAAAGTAACTCTCTCTAATTATTTTTCATTCTTGGATAGAAGTGTAACAAACAAGAGTTCTTGAAATCTATTGAAAGATTAACTAGGCCAGCCAAAATAACCATCAACAGTTGAGATATTATAAATTTCTTCCTCTTGACCGAATCAATAACCTTCATTAGCACATTCATTTTTGATGGTTTGTCTCAATATTCCCATTATTTTATTTTATGTTACCCTCTTTCCTTTTTAACCTATTAAAAAGAAAATAATATATATTTTTTAATATATAAATTTTTTTTTTTAAATTTAGTGTCTAGTCAAACTAACGTACATACAAAATGGAAAAAGTTTTTGTCCAACCGGCTAAAGCAAACAAAATACAGACACATGGATTTCTAACCTACATCTTTGGCTAACTACAACCTATCCTGTACGTTGTTTCCCTGACGACAACGAGATGTACTTTCAATGAATTATAAAAAGAACAAAATTGAAGGGAAAAGAAATAAAAGGACAATTGTAGCTTCTTCTTTCGGTTTTAATAGGAGTATTATATTTGTGTCTTTGGTTTTCCTACATGGATTTCAGTGTAAGCTAAGTTTAGATCAAGCTTTAAACATTATTTACCAAACTAGATAATAATGACAAAATTCAACTTTAATAATATTGTTAATAATAGTAGCTTGTTTGAGTAGACAGCAATCGAGAGGAGATAGATTATCAACTATTTTAATAATTTCACGAGTAAAATTTGAATTAGCTCAAAACACATGAATGATTTAAATATATTAATAAAATGTTCCGTCGTAATAGTCAACTATAGTTGTTGACGAAGCTAAAATGTGTCACTTTCACTTCTTTTTATCCTTGGGTAATCAAACGTTAGCAGACGCAATATAATAGTTTAAATTATATACGTAGTTGAATTTATAATAAGTTTTAGTATCTAATGTCACAAAATAGTACTCCCACCGGATAAAAAAGGAATATCTATTTAGTCTTTATTTTTTGAATAAAAAAGAGTGTTTACTTATCAAATTAAGAAAGAATTAATCTTATTTTTTTAAATTTATCCTTATTAAATGTTAGGTGACTAAATTCCAATACATATTTAATTATGAGTATTTTAGTCAAGTTATTTATTTTTATCTAGAAGTTAGTATTTTTTAAGGGCATGCAAATGGCTAAGTGAACACTTTTTTTTATCCGGAAGTGTAGTTGTCGGAAATTGAAATGATTACTTCAAGCATATTGATTTTAAACTTTTAAAGTCGCATCTCATTGCATTCATAGCAAAGTGAAATGTAATAAAAGCTTTCAGTTTCAATGTTTTATCCTACCTGCCAAAATCATAATGCCTTTTTTTTTAATTCGGGGTGTGTTTGCTCTAAATGGCATAGTACAAATCTAGATTTATTTTTATTTTAAAATTTCTTTTCTTTTCTTTTCTTTTCGTATATTATGGGTCGAACTCAAACTATATGACATAATCTGCCAGCTTCAATTTTTTTGTCCTACCTACAGAAACAAACAAAATACAGGTATATATAGATTCTACGTAAATAATATCTTCACTGTGAGCCTGTGACAGACCTTTAATTTGTAAGCTAAAGCCGAAGACGACAACGAAAAGTTCGTTCAATGAATTATAACAAAGGGAACAAAATTAAAAGAAAATGAACAAAAAGACATCAGTAGATTCAGTGTAAGCCAAATTTAGATCAAGTTTTATACCTTATTAATAACCAAAAAATGATAATAATGACAAATTTAACTTTAATCGTGTTAACTAGGGTATTTAGGCTTTGTCTGCGTCGACGACAATAGGGGAGAGAGATAGATCAACTTTTTTTCTTCCTTTTATTTTAATAATTCCCACTAGTAACATTATTTTTCTGTAACTGAAAGTTAAAAAGTATAAAATGGAACTGCAGGATTAAGATTTGAATTATCTCAAAACACGTGAATGATCTAAATATATTATATCATCCTTCTCAATTTATGTGACATCTATTTTTGAGATTCAAATGAATTTTTCTTTGGCCGTAATTTTTTCAGTTGTTTAAATATTTTAAATTATAAATTATTGTGACTTATAGTACTTTTTACGTAGTTTCTGAATATGTAAATTTTATTTTTAAAATCTTAAAGATTCAATGTCCGATTTCACGGCTAAACTAAATAGTTTTGACTCTCAAAATTATTCGCGGTCAAACCAAATAGATTTGTGTCTCAAAATCTTAAATATGCCACATAAATTTAAATATGCCACATAAATTGGGACAAAATGACTAAGTGAGTAAAAAGAATAGGAATACTCCGTAGTAATAGTCAACTATAGTTGATGACAAAGCTGTTTAATACAGAAAACATGTCGTTTTTACTTGTTAATCCTTGGAGATCAAACATTAGCAGATGCAACATACTCTTAACAGTTTAAACTATATATATTAATTGAAATATATTAAGTTTAGAATCTAATGTCACTAAATAGTAGTAGTTGTACTGATATTTCAAGTATGTTCATTTAAAATTCTAAATTCCCATGGATAGAATAATTATATTTATTGTAATTATTTAGTAATAATTGTAATTGATATTAGAATTATGTGTGTATGGTAGGTAGATTAGATAGTCAATTAATAGCATAATCTTAGCCTATTCATATTATAATCTTAGCCTAACCCTAGCCTAAGATGATGTTGTATTTGTGGTATAATTACCACACTTTTGGAAGATTACAATTGAGGAAAATATTCTTTCGTGGATTTATGCAATCATTTTTAGCGATTTGTTGCATACTATCATGGAACCCGATTCCACGGCGATGGAGATTTGGAATCGCTTAGGGATATCTTCCAAGATAACAAGAATTCCCGAGCCGTCACTCTGGAGAAAGAATTCTCCACCACTAACATGGCGGACTTTCCCAATGCATCCGCTTATTGTCAACGCCTCAAAGTTTTATCGGATCAAATCAAGATTGTTGGTTCGCTGGTTACAAACAATCGGTTGGTTTTACAATTGATTGACGTCGATGCGTATAGTGGCATGGGTACGCTCATCCGACAAAGTAATCATCTACCACCTTTTTACCAAGCCCGCTATATGCTTATTCTTGAAGAGGCGGGTTTCGCCAAAAAGGTCGCAACCGTCTCGAATTCTGCCATGGTTGTCACCTCATCCAATGAAATTACTACACATTTTGAAACTATGCCACAAAACCGGGGACAAAAAGAATGAAATGGTGGTAAAAAAACAGGGTGGTAGTCGTGGTGGTGGAAAAGGTGGAGGCCACCGAAATTTCGGCAGCGGCGGAAATGGCGGTAGGGGCGGCGAAAATGGCGACCAACAGACAAATTCCGGCCAGCAGTGGCAGCCCCGAGCCCACTGGGGTGGCGGACCACCAGAGTGGGCATGACAGTGGCCTTGGGCTGTGCCACCCTGCCTATTTCCTTCGGAAAATTGGGCCAGGCCCAGTCCAAGGCAAACTGGCCATCCCACTGTCAGCCAGCAGCCCACTTTTGGGCCCAGAAACATTAGCGGTCCAGCAGTATTTTGGCCACTGCCGAATCAGTGGCAGGGGGCCCATTCGGCAATGGCTAGCCCAACCGATATTGAGTCCGACATGCACACTCTTGGAATTAATCCGCCAGACGCAAATTGGTACATAGACACCGGAGCGACGTCTCATATGACGTCCTCTCCCAAGGTAATCTCTCGTCCTATTTTAATTTGAGCAAAAATAATGGTATAATGGTTGGAAATGGTCATTTTATTCCAATTCGTGGTTATGGTTCTACTAAATTGTCTCCACCAAATCCACCATTAACTTTAAAGTATGTCCTTCCTGCTCCACAATTAATTAAAAACTTGGTTTCGGTTAGAAAGTTTACTATTGATAGTTGGGTGTCTGTTGATTTTGACCCTTTTGAATTTTCCGTGAAGGATTTTCAGACAGGGATGCTTCTAATGAGATGTGATAGTCAAGGGGAGCTCTATTCAATCACCACACCTAATCATCGAGCCAAGTTACCATCCACTTTTGCAGCTTTCGCACCTTTATTATGGCATGAACATTTGGGTCATCCGGGGGCACCCGTTTTAACCTCCCTCAAACAAAATAATTTTATTTCATGTACTCAAACATGAAATTCCAATATGTGTCATTCATGTCCAATTGGAAAATATGTTCAATTTCCATTTGTTTCGTCTAATTCATGCACACTTATGCCTTTTGATATTATCCAATGTGATATTTGGACATCACCCGTTTTGAGCTCTTCGGGCCATATATATTATTTTCTCTTGCTAGATGATTACTCTAATTTTTTGTGGACGTTTCCCTTGTCTAAAAAATCACAAGTTTTCTCCACATTTCCCAATTTTAGAGCATTCATCGAAATCAATTTGAACGGGATATTAAAAATATTCAATGTGATAATGGTAGGGAGTTTGATAATGTGTTTTTTGGGATTTTTTCAATGCTAATGGTTTAACATTTCGCCTTTCATGTCCTCATACCTCCTTTCAAAATGGGAAGGCGAAAAGAAAAATTCGAACCATCAATAACATTATTCGAACACCTCTTGCCCATGCCGCACTACCATCATCTTTTTGGCATCATGCACTACAAATGGCAACATATATACTGAACATACTTCCCCACAAACACTTGTCCTATCAAGCTCCTCTAAAAGTCCTATACCTAAGGCACCCATCTTATTCTCATTTACGGGTATTCGAGTGCTTATTGCTATCCTCTTTTATCATCCACCATAATCAATAAACTTCAACCCCAGTCTACTCTTTGTATTTTTTTGGGATATCTTTCTAATCATCGAGGTTACAAATGTTACGACCTATCCTCCAATATAATCATTGTGAGTCATCACGTAATCTTTGATGAAACAAATTTCCCATTTACCAAAATGCATGGGTCCAGACCTCCTACCTATGATTTTCTAGATGATGGCATACCACCATATTTGGCCCAATATTTTTTTCATCCCAAATCCACTATTTCGGCCAGTCTAGAATGTTTGGGTGAATTGGGCCCAGAAACAATGGCCCAGCCGCAATACACCACTGCCCAACGGTCTGGGCCATCTTTCCTGAGCCCAATTTCTGCCTACTGTCATAGACCAATGCCGCAAAGCCTACTGCCTGGTAGTGGCTTGGGTCACGGCCCAAGACCTGGCAGTTTGGGTCACGACCCAATTCATTACCCATTGCCAGGCAGTTCCGTCCCTTCCTTTGGCTCAATTCCAATTCCGGCCCAGCGGCCAGTCACCCATAGTCAACACGACATTGTCAAACCCAATACCAGATATAGCCTCCACACCCTAGTTTCAAAATTATCATTGCCTCATAATCCTATGTCTGCTCTTAATGACCCGAATTGGAAAATGGCTATGGATGATGAATTTAATGCTCTTATTAAAAATAGGACGTGGGAGTTGGTCCCCCCATCCCCCTAATGCGAATGTAATTCGGTCTATGTGGATTTTCAGTCACAAAGAAAAATTTGATGGTACTTTTGAGCGGCATAAAACCCATCTTGTAGGTGATGGAAAGACACAACAGGTTGGTGTGGATTGCGTGAACCTATATTTGCTCAATGGATACAATCCGCTCATGGTAAAACTTTATATGGGTTCGATGTACTTTTATCTTCAATGCGGGTCGAAGAGTGACGTTCAGTCTGATGGTTAAACCGACAACTATAAGAACGGTTCTTAGTTTTGCTCTTTCGAAGGCATGGCCGCTTCGTCAGCTATATGTCAAAAATGCCTTCCTCCATGGTTAAAAACCCGTAGGTTCCCAATTTTAAAGTAATTCCTGCAGGCACGAATAGAACGATCTAACCAAATGTATACACTTCCGCTACCTGCCTTCAACTTGACAATAAGCAAGAAAATCGAGCTAATATGTGATCATGACAGTAGACTGATGCATAGGTCTTCTATCTACGATGCCACTAGTGGTGCGGGATCGACTTCTAGTTTTGTGGGGAATCGTCGACATAAGGAAAGAAAGAAAGTAAGCAGTCGACTTCTTGGCTGGTCTTCAAGTAAGAGCTCTTGGTTTTACTATGTTTTTATTGTTCTTTACCATCTTTCTATAGTTAGAAAGCCGTATGATATGTGGTAACTATCTTGTACGGTTCGGGGGGGGGGGTAATCTGCGTACTCCGATCAGTGGAGGGAATCTTTGGCTCTATCGAACATACAGGGAATTGGAGATAGCATTCTACCGATGTCAAGTCATGGACATGTTAGTATATCTCGATAGGATTGACTGCTGGTAATTGAAACCTAGCAACTCCTGGGGGAGTTTGATCCCTCATTTTTCCCTATTAGGGTGGAAATAAAGTCAGAGTTGGGATCCGTCTACACGTATACATGGAAGAGGGGCGCCGCTTCTCCGAGCAATGGCTCTGAGGTACGGGATTGAGGAAGAGTGGAACCTTTCATGGCATAACACAGACCACGTTCCCAATTTGAAAACATGCAAATCGATAGTAGATCGAAGAGTCCACTTTGAGCTTAAACCGGCTACCAACTAAAGGCAAGAGTAGAGAAGGCCTAGTCGTAGAGAAAACAAGTAGAGGAAGCTACGCTGCAGCTACCCTCGGCAACTAGCCTTCTATCCCGTCTACCAATATTCCATTGATTAGGTGGAGACAGGATTCGAACCTGCAATATTCAGGTTATTTGATTCAAATACTCCCGGTAATTATATTGAAGCGCATAATTGTTCTAAAGCTATTTTTAGGTGCCTTCTCGACCTTTCCGCCAATGTTATAATATAACCCTCTGATTCTATGGTTCTCCCTGGCTACGAGGCCTCACACAGGTAGAGTTCGGTATTAGGTTATGTTAAAAGAGATTACTATGAGACTAGTGCAAACAATATGTTGAAATAGTAGATTTAGTAGTCTGCTTTCTTTCTCCGGGTATGAACTCCTCCCTTGAGGAAGGCCCCTGTTGTGGCAATTCAACCCAGAGGGTATAGTTACTATAACTAATAAGAAGCATCTGTTACAAATAGTCCTTTTTTAGCTTTCAATTTGCATGTTACAAATAGTCATTTTTTTCTGAGAGCGAGCGACAAATCTAAAACTGCTATAGTAAAGTAGAACGAAAGTACCTCCCAACAGTTCTACTTGGTAGCGGGACCAGGAGCCAACAATGCATCTTATACATGTACCAGCCTTTGGGATACAAAGACTCCACTTATTCAAATCATGTGTGCCTGCTAAAAATATTATTATATGGGCTGAAACAGGCCCCTCCGGGCCTGGTACAAGAGGTTTGCGGATTTTGTTTCGCATATTGGGTTTTCTAATAGTCATTCTGATAATTACCGTCAGGGTAATAATCTTGATTACCTTCTTTTATATGTGGATGATATTATATTGACTGCCTCATCCAATGCTCTTCACAAGTCCATCATGTCATTCCTTGGCTCTGAATTTGCTATGAAAGATCTGAGGCCACTAAAGTACTTTTTAGGGATAGTTGTGACATGTCATGCAAATGGTTTATTTTTATCCCAAAAGAAGTACGCAGTAGAGATTATTGAACGTGCTGGCATGTCATCCTATAAGCTGTCAGCAACTCCGGTTGATACTAAATCCAAATTGAGCGCCTCCTCCGGCAAGTCATTTGCCGACCCGACACTTTACCGCAGCCTGGCAGGGGCCCTGCAATATCTTACATTCACAAGGCCATACATTTCTTATGTGGTGCAACAGGTGTGCCTATTCATGTATAATCGGATGAAGGATCACATACATGCTCTCAAACGCATTGTGCATTATATTCATGGTACTCTTAGAGTATGACTTGCATTTATATCCATCGTCGACATCGACCCTTGTGTCCTACACATATGTCGATTGGGGATGATGTCCTGACACCAGATGCTTCATGTCTGGTTATGGTATATTCTTTGGTGATAACTTGGTATCTTGGTCCTCCAAACCGCAAGCAACGTTGTCCAGATCCAGTGCCGAAGCAAAATACCGAGGTGTTGCCAATGTAGTGAAAGGCCCATGGAAAGGATATATTCTGCAATTTGAGAGTCAGTAACCATAATAAAATTCCATTGTTGATAGAAGGGAGTTATGAATCTTGTTGGCTTCGGAACCTTCTTCTAGAACTCCATTATCCAATTATGAAGGCAACATTGGTATACTCTGATAATGTTAGTGCTATTTATCTCTCTGGGAATCCGGTCAGCCATCAACGCACTAAACATATTGAGCTGAATATTCACTTTATTCGCGAAAAGGTCGCTCGCGGACAAGTGCGTGTCGTACATGTCCCGTCACGCTATCAGATTGCAGATATTTTTACTAAAGGTCTTCCGCTGGTATTATTTGAAGATTTTCGGGTCAGTCTCAGCATACACCTACCTCCCGCTTCGACTGAGGGGGTGTGATAGAATAATTATATTTATTGTAATTATTTAGTAATAATTATAATTGATATTAGAATCATGTGTGTATGGTAGGTAGAATAGATAGTCAACTAATAGCATAATCTTAGTCTAATCATATCATAATCTTAGTCTAATCCTAATCTAAGATGATGTTATATTTATGGTATAATTACCACACTTTCTAAAGATTACACTTGAGGAAAATTTTCTTACACCCATCTCATCCATTCATGACAAATTTAAGCATGGTGTCTAACATCAGTGGAGAAAACTTACAAACATTTCATTATTTACACTAAAAGTTGTTGAATATTAACCATAAAATCACGAGTATATGACATATGTCTTATACTTACATTTTTATAAATTAATTATGATGAATTAATGTGCTATTTTACCTCAAACTCCTGATTCTGATCGAATCAGAAATTTCGATAGCGGGAATCTGCAAAAAGAGATAGATCGGATATTAGAATCTGCCCAAAACTTAAGAGCCCTTTGGGCATAGATTTTTTTCAAAATGTTGTTTGGTTATATATTGGACTGACTTTTTTGTTAGTTTTTGAAGATGAGTTGACCGGCATTTCACGTAAAACTATCTTTTTTTTACCCACAACACTTCAACTTTTTCAAGTAAAATATATATTAAACACAATTTTAGCTTCCAAATATCATTTTCATCTTCAATTTTTTTTCAAGTTTCAATTAAATTCATGTCCTACTTAATATAATTTGATATAAAGACGAAGGAAATAATTTTTGATATCATCAATTAAACCATATCATAGCAAAGCCAAAAAAACAAAAAAACAAACAAAAAAGAAACATTACATGTTATGGGTTGATCCGTCAACTACACGACTCCCACGAGCAAGTAATCTACACCAACAATCACTTTTAATAATGTCACACAAAAGGAGCCCTCAAGGACACATGTGAGTTGGTAAGTGATAATGTGATTGAGGTATAACTACTTCGACGTCGCGGATTCGAATTCGTGTGGTGACAGTCTTTGCTGAAATACTGCAAGGGATATTGCTGGGTTCGTGTCCCGTTGGTCCTCTCCCTTGCAGGGCTGCCACTCGCGCATATCCCTCGATTTACATCCCACCTGGCCAAGGGGCCTCTGTTATAGGTGGGGGAGTTTTGCCTTCGGGACTTTCCCCTTCACAAAATAATGTCACAGAAAAGGAGCTTCAAAATATTGAATGTCTTTTGCTATTACACCAACGCAGTAAGCAATAATTATTATAAGAGCTCTTGTTTAAGCAACACCCCAACAAAACTACACGGGTGTGATAGAGGCGCCTCATTTACTCAAGCTACTTATATAGTATTTCCTCATTCCAACTTACTTGACATTATTTCTTTTTTAATTTGTGTTTAAAAATATTATACTTTTATATTTAAAAATAATTTAACTTTATAAGATATTTGAAAGTATACAAATCTTTCAGACTTGTTTTGAATTATAAATTATTATTATTTTTAATTTAAATTTCGTGCTTAATTAAATGATTTCATTATTGAATTCTTCTTTCTTAAAGGAAGTTTCTTTTTTCTTTTTTCTTTTTTCTTTTTGTATTCTTTTTCCAACTTTAACACTTCCCTTCTATAGAGCAGAAATGTATCTAATTGAAACCTCATGGAAAGAGACTTCTATGCAATTTCAGCCACAGCTCAAACATTATATTCCTATAAACACTTGTACTAGTTCCAAGAATCATCATACCCCTTTTTCTAAATTCAAATTCCAGGTTTACAAATCTTTCAAGAATATTTACCATAAAGCAAAGTGTCAAACAGGTTTGGCAGTAAAAGGTTTGATATTAATGAGGTTGTAGTGACAAACTCATCAGTTTATTGTTATTCTCCTTGTTTTCTTGATGATAAAATGGAGAATGCCTGCAAAGTTGAGTGTCTTTCAGTTGTGTAAGCCTTCCAACTCTCTCTTAGCTTTGCATCTTTTCCATTCGGTCTTTTGAGTATTCAAACGAAGTTAAGTTCTGGTTTCTTGGGAACTGTGCATGATGAAAATAGTAGCTCTGAGGATTCATGTTCACCACCTTCAATTGTTTGGCATATTAAGGAGAATGAGGTGAAGCATTGTGACAGAGCGGAGGTCTATTGGAAACAGCCTCCTACCTTTGGAAGGTAGGGTAAGTTCTGCGTACACTATATTTTCTTCCGATATCACTTGTGAGATTACACTGAGTTTGTTGTTATTGTTGTGGAGTAAATATTTATATTTATATTTCAAGAAATTGGATTTTTTGTGTTGAATTTTTTTTGGGGTTTTATGTAGAGGTTGAATGAAGGAAAGATTTTCAAAGTTGCTGTTGGGTGAAGACATGTCTGGTTGTGGAAATGGGGTTTGCACTGCACTTGTAATTTCAAATGCTATAACTAATTTATGTGGTATGTTTCCTTTGTTATTTGTTGATATTTAGTAGGCATTTGGACATAATTTGAAATCATTGATTTGAAGTGAAATTGTGGTTGCACATACAATTTGTATTTCAAAAGGTGTACATTTTCTTATAAACATGAAATCTCACCATTTGTGAAAACTATCAAAACTTCTCTAAATTACTGCAAAGAGTTATATCGCAAATGATGGTGTTGCTAGCCACAACTTGGCCGGATTGAGCAGGTGTGGCCGTGTGGCCGTTAGGAGAAGGAGCTGATTTTGGATAAAATGGGCTCGGGTAATTGTTTTTGCAATAAATATGGGCCTTCTTTTGCAAAACCTAAAATTACTAGTCAAGTTTTAAATTTTTAAAAATTTGAGGAGTTGAAATTCTACCTTTTAGATTTGAAATATAAATTTCAAATTGAATTTCAAGTTTTGTTCAAAATGTGATAGACAAGCACAAATTTTAAATCAAAACTTCAAATTTGAAATTCAAAGTATATGTCCAAACGTCTCCTTAGTTTCATTTAATGGGCATGGTTTGTTTTGATACTTTTGTTTTACTAATTGTAAAGATGTGCCTTGTGTCTCCTATTTTTTTTTTACATTTTTGGCCTTAGCTACACTTTTTGGACAAATTTGGAGATTGGAACCTTTACCTACAGAGAAGAGGTTAATGTGGAGGAGAGAAATGGAATGGCTTCTCTGTGTTAGTGACTACATTGTAGAATTAACACCCTCTTGGCAGACATTTCCAGATGGTACTAAGCTTGAGGTAAATATGTTTATCAATTATTTGGAACTTGGACAAACACTTGATTTGTTGCTAGTAAATGTGACAATTTTTTTATGTTTACAATTGTTCTTTCTATGTTTTGTTATAGATAATGACTTCTAGGCCGCGGTTGGACCTTTATGTCAACCTTCCAGCACTCCGAAAACTAGACAATATGCTTCTTGTAAGATACACATCCCTTTTCCTTGAGATTTCACTCTTAGCTTCTGAATGCGATATGCTGAATATTATTCTGCCTCTTTAATAGGAGATTTTAGACAGTTTTAGAAACACAGAATTCTGGTATGTCGATCAAGGGCTCTTAGGTGAAGAAGGTGATGGATCGTCCTCTTTCCATAATCATCTTCCTCGTCAAGAGGAGAAATGGTGGCTTCCAGTTCCTAGAGTCCCCATTGATGGTCTCAGCGAAAATGCAAAAAAACAGTTGCAGCACAAACGTCACTGTACAAACCAAATCTTGAAAGCTGCAATGGCAATTAACAGCAACACCTTAGCTGAAATGGAGGTGCCTGAATCATATCTTGAGAATCTTCCTAAGGTACGATTTCCGTGCAGATACTAACTCTTACATTTATGTAATAATAGGGGCATTTATGGCCCATCGGTAGAAAATTAATTACGGGCATTAGCCAAAATATACAAAACATATACACTGATTTTCCCTGATGAGATTATGTTGGGTTTGTTGTTGTTATGTATATTATATGTGTATTTGTGTATATATGTATATTCTGTGTATACGATATGTATATTATATGTATATGTATAGTCAATATACAAAACCTATACATTTAATGGCTATTTAGTATTGGATTTTACCCCTTGCAGAACGGAAAAGCTAGTTTAGGTGATCTTATCCATCGATATATCACCTCAGATCAGTTTTCACCTGAATGTTTGCTGGACTGCCTTGATTTGTCTTCTGAGCATCATGCAGTAGAAATCGCAAACCGAGTAGAGGCCTCAATTTACGTGTGGCGCAGAAGAAATCAGGCGAAATCCTTAAATAGTCTGCTCCGATCTAATTCAATGTCCTCATGGGAAATGGTAAAAAATTTGGTGATTGATGCTGATAAGAGGGATCTGCTTGCAGATAGAGCTGAAAGCCTTTTGCTTTGCTTAAAACAACGGTTTCCTGGTCTTCCTCAGACCACCTTAGACATGAGCAAGATCCAACATAACAAGGTTTTCGCTTGAAATCAACTCACTCTTTTTTTTTTGTCACTTTTTCTCTCAATCAATTATAGAGTCAAACCTCTCTATAACAACGTCATTTGTTTCAATTTTTTTAGATATTATAACAAAATGTTGTTATATAGAATATATAATATAACATAACATGGAAATCAGTTTCATAGAAAATTTAGCTGTTATAGTGAAATGACTTTTATAGAGAGGTCTGACTGTAATTATAATACATCAATACTACTATTATTGTCTTGTTTAGCAAATTCAAGTTTGGCAATTATTGTTCAATGATGTTCGTAGGATGTTGGCAAATCAATCCTGGAGAGCTACTCAAGAGTTCTTGAGAGCCTGGCATTCAATATTGTGGCTCGTATCGATGACCTTATTTACGTGGATGATTTGACTAAGCACTCAGACCAATTCGTTCCAATCTCCAAAGTAGGCATCATTTCTCATAAAACAATTGGAACTCCAATCTCAGTACACGTCTCGGGTAGTCAGATCAAGGCTCCTTTCACGGCACCAATCTCACCTTCCCAGCATATTAGTCCAGCAAAGGGAGACAAATCACAGTTCCTTGACAACAGCAAGAATTCTCAGTTTGGTTTTGGCGTGAAAAAGATGTTGACTGATTATTGGAGCGTTGGTTCTAAAGGGAAGGACTTCGGCATTGAACATAAGAGATCAGATTCAGTTTCGAGCATAACTCAAGAAGTTTCAGCAACAGCATCCGTAGGCTCCTCTGAATGTTCAAGAGAAATTGTCAGTCCATTGACACATGACTCACTTGGAGAAGAATGAGATTTTTGGATAGTTCCTCGGTATCTAAACATAGCTCTTTACTGATGATATAGAAGGGATACTCCAGTGCGATATAGGTTCAATTTTATATTATTAAAACGTTCATTCTGCGATTTCTTAATGGTTAAAAGCAATTGTTCATCGTCCTTGCAACATTTCTTCTTTTGTGCAGTTTTGTCATCTTTCTTACAGGCTTAATCTGATGGCAACAAAGGCATTAGAATGTATAAAGCTATATCGATTGTCCTCGTTAACATGTAAATTTATCAGCCAGTGCTACCTAAAAATAGTTTGTTCCCAGTAATGCTACCAAATATTGCTTTTGTTTCAGTACACTGGTCTTAATGCAAGCTTTAACTAATAGTTTGCTTTGAAAACCAAAAGGAAAGCTGGGGCATTCCGAGAATTGAACTCGGGACCTCTCGCACCCTAAGCGAGAATCATACCACTAGACCAAATGCCCTGATTGGTGTGATTTCTAAACGTTACCTAAATAAACAAATACGAGTCTAATACTGAAAGTTTTGACTATTAGTATAATATTTTCTTGTATCAAATTAAATTTCTAGTATTACTAGTTTTATTTATATAATACTTTCTTATCCCAAAAGCATTCTTCTTGGCTCTTGCATGTGACAGGAATTGGGAAATAAGATGTTTTTTCTCATCCAATGGGTTCAAAACGCTTAGGCATTTCTTTGTTCTAGCTAATCCTCAGAATTTTGAACGAGTAAAGAATAGGAATGTAATATTCCAATAATTTCACAAAAAATGGTCTAATAGAGTTCTGAAATCGAAAGTTCACTAGTTCAGCATTCCGGATGAATGGATGAGCAGTAGAATACTAGAATGACAAGTCTCTGTTTTGATATTTATAAAATGTAACAAGGTCAAAAAAATTCATATAACTAATGTGTATAATAGAAAAAGAAAACAATTTCCACAAAAGATGTTTTTGTATTAGTTTGTAGTGTTTGATTAAATAAAAAATAGTGATATATGGTAGTCGTATAATTAGGTGTATTATAGGGGATATAAGCATAGTATTTTTTTAATTCCTTTTAATATTAAAAGGCAATCATGTCTAAGTTGTTTTTTTTTTTTTTTTGTATATAAACAGATAATATGATGAAATTAATGGTGGGATTTTTTAAAAGAAAATAACTCATGTCTGTAAGTGAATTAAGTCAAATTTTATTCATTTTAGTGGAAAATATTTTCTTTAAAGGTGCTCGATTGTGATTTTATGTTCGAGTTCTTGAGAATAAGTTAACACTACACTTAGCCAACAATAAGTCGTGTAGTATAGCAGGGTCGGGGTTTCATCTTCCTCCGTCAATGAACTGATGAGCAAGATTTAGGTGTAATCTTAGGATTATCTTTATGTCAGTTTAATGCCATTTCAATAGACTTTAGCTTTGTCCCCAACAAAAGCATTTCAATCTAACGGCTTGGATCAATCTATCATAATTTTGCATATTTGGCATCTAGGCTCACCTCTGGCATAAGAAAGGCCCCCTGCATGTTAGGACACGCGTTTGATTTGTTGCTCTCAACTTTGTGTATTTTTGCAAACTGCTTGCTATTTGCTGCTTATATCTTGGCGCACATTATTTAAAAAATATAGTTACATGTCCTATACTAACATGGTTTGCTGCAATTTTTGAAGATTCTTTTATTCCCCCCCCCCCCCCCCCAAAGAAAGGTCGGTTCGTATTGACTAAGAAATGGCAAAACACCCACACTTTTCGAGGTCAAAGGCACGATCACCCGACGAAATGATTGATTCAGAGGCATCTGAGCAGACTGACTTGAGGCTTGTCAGTGTTCCTATAGAAGAACCAGAAGTTTCAGAAAAAAGAGATACCACAGCTTAGGACGAGTACCTCGCCCTGTAGGTTGAAATTGATAGGCTCCGAAATCTCACTAACATGTCCATTAGCCTAAATACGTCATTCCCTGAACAAAGAACGAGCGCAACTGCTCCGCACGCTTCGCCACCTCCTAATCTGCCCTTACCCTGACACCTTCCCCAAAATTCCCCAAATAATACGCAACATACTAACTCACAACATACTGATCCTCGTCACGTCAATCCACAAGCCAACCCGCAACAAAACCCTCTACAAAATGACCCATTACCCCTCACAACTCCATATATATCTCAACCTCCGCCTATCCAAACTACCCCACTCATCCCAAACTAACAGGCTACCCAGCACATACCGATGGCACACATCGCTAATCACAACAAGCAATATGTGCCACCAGTATGTGTGACGGAGGCTCAACCTTTTGTTGTCCCGGCACTAAACATACCTCTTTAAGAAACTGATCAGTACGAAGAAATGGAGAAGCAGTCCAGAGAAAAAACTGATGAAACTCTAGCAAGAGAGATTCTTAGTTTAAAAGCAGCATTCAGGAGCATCCAGACGAGCAAAGGACATGAAGGGCTAGAGTACAAAGATCTTTGTATGCACCCTGATGTCAAATTGCCTATCGGATACAAAGTGCCGAAATTCGACATGTTTGATGGAAAGGGAAATCCCCGTGCCCACTTAAGATCATATTGCGACAAGTTGGTAGGAGTGGGAAAGGATCAGGCGATCATAATGAAATTGTTCATCAGGAGTCTGACAGGAGAAGCACTTGATTGGTTTACAAGCTAGGACCCGCGAAAGTGGTACAGTTGGAGCGCAATGGCCCAAGATTTTGTTGATAGATTCAGATTTAACACCGACGCCGTTCCGGACAGATTTTATTTGATAAAGTTGGAGCGGAAAATGACGGAAACTTTCAGAGAGTATGCCATGAGGTGGAGAGCAAAAGCCGCAAAAGTTCAACCTCCGATGGCCGAAAATGAAATGACCACTCTATTTGTACAATCCCTAAAAGACGCAACATATTATGAAAGGATGATAAGCGTCATATGGCGGAGTTTTTCGGAAGTTGTGAGAATGGGGGACTTCGTGGAAGAAGGAATTAAAACAGGCAGAATCACCAACTTGGCCGCATTGCAAGCGACAAGTAAAGCAATCCAGTCAAATTCATTTGGGGGAGCCGCATAGAAAAAGAAAGATGTAATGTCCTCTATCGTGACCGCCCAGGGGCGTAGGCCAAACCAGTTTTCAACCTACCAAAATCCATTACCCCAGCCTTTCTATTACAACCAAAGCAACCAAAATCATCCTCATTATTATAAAACTCACATGCTCCATACCTTGCCTACCATACCCAACCAATCTATAACGCACCACGAGCACCCGCCTATTCCGCACAATATCGACCTACATACTCAATCCAACCACAAAACCAACCGCCAAATGCACACAGACCCAGCACAAGACACGAAAGAAAAACCAAAACCTACACACCCTTAGCCGAACCTTTACCCTAGCTGTATGAAAGGTTGAGAACCGCTGGGATACTCCAACCGATCCCAAGAAAATTCCCTAATCCTATCCCAAAATGGTATGACGAGGCCAAGCGTTGCGCATACCACTCCGGAGTCCCTGGGCATGACACTGAAAATAGCTATGCTCTCAAAGATAAGATCGAGGCTCTGATAAAAGACGGAATCATCCAACTACAGAAAGCCTACGCCAATGTGCACAACAACCCCCTACCAAATCATGACCGTACCGGTGTGAACATGATCACCGTCGATGAAGAATGCAATTTGGAAGGGACCATCATGCCGGTCCGAAAAGAAGAGAAAAATGAATCTTCCGCTCTCGTTACCCCTATAATTACAACTCAAATGAAGGTGCCATTTGAAGTGAAGTAGCTCCTACGAAGCTGAGATTCTCGGTCTTGGTACCTGGCTGACATCATTTGACCGGAGAGAAAGGCAAAGGAAAAGAAAAACAAGTTATAGAAGTTGTCATCGTTGGCATGACAAGATCGTAGCGATGTTACGCACCCGCAGAAATAGTCCAAGAGGTGCCTCAAAAGAAGATTGTAACGGAGGCTGAGATGGAATAATTTTGGAGGAAAATGGTGACTAAAGAGTATTCCGTCATAGAGCAATTAAAGAAGACACCAGCGCAAATTTTCTTGCTTTCATTATTGACGCATTTTGCAACCCACATGAGTGCTTTGCTAGAGGTATTGAAAGAAGCTTATGTTCCGGCAGAGACCATCGGTGAAGCATAAGCCAAGGAAAATCAAGCCTGATTTGAGTCTAAAGGTCAAAGAAGAAGTCTCCAAGCAGTTCGACGCAAAGGTCATTCGAGTCACCCGGTATCCAACTTGGCTAGCCAACATCGTACCTATGCCAAAGAAAGATGGGAAGATAAAAGTATGTGTGGATTATCGGGATCTCAACAAGGCTAGCCCGAAGGATGATTTCCCTCTCCCAAATATCCACATACTCATCGATAATTGTGCGAAGCTGCAGTCATTCATTGATTACTTTGCTGGTTACCACCAAATCCTGATGGATGAGGAAGATGCAAAAAAGACAGCATTCACCACACCTTGGGGAGTATACTACTATTGAGTAATGCCGTTCGGACTCAAGAACGCAGGGGCCACTTACATGAGAGCCATGACTACTATTTTTCATGATATGATCCATAAAGAAATCGAGGTCTACGTGGATGATGTCATTATCAAGTCACGAAGGACTTCAGATCATTTGTCAGATTTGAAGAAATTCTTTTTGACCGGCTGAGACAGTACAATCTGAAGCTGAATCCCATAAAGTGTGCATTTGGTGTCCCTGCTGGGAAGCTGTTAGGTTTCATCATGAGTAGAAGGGACATTGAATTCGACCCTCCGAAGATAAAATCTATTCAAGACTTGCCTCCTCCAAAGAGCCGAAAGGACGTGATGAGTTTTCTCGGTCATCTCAATTACATCAGCAGGTTCATAACACAGTCGACAGTAATATGTAAGCCAATATTCAAATTACTGAAGAAGGACGCTGCTACCAAAACTGGAAACCCGTCGCTAGTTTATTTTAGGTTCAGTTAGCTTTAAAATCAGAAACCGCTAGTTTATCTATTTTTAGGCCCGTCGCCCATATTTTCAAAACGTTAGTTTGTTTATTTTAGACTCGTCATTCATACTTTCAAAACGCTAGCTTATTTTTTGCATATTTAAAATTTTCCAAACAACTTTGGTCATCTCTTATTCGCTTCATTAATCATACAAATAAGTTTGTCTTTTTTTCGATTTGCAATTAAAAATGATTTCCAAAACAATTATTACTTCTTATAAACAATTTGCTTTTCTTCTTACTATCAATTATAAAAAATGCATGTATTCTCAAACTTTATATGTATTTTATAATTAATGCAATACAAATGCATGTTTTATCTAAAATTAAATTTGCATGTATTTTTTGCAAACAATGCTATACAAATGCATGTTTTATCCAAAAAAAATCACTTTGCATATGTTCCGTAAATAATGCAATCAAAATATGTGTTTTTATCCAACAAATCACTTTGCATAAATATTTTGTAAATAAATGCATGTTTTACCCCCCAAAAAATCATCTTGTATATATTGTCTAATCAATGTCATCCAAATGCATACTTTTTCAACTTTGCATGTATTTTAAAATCAATACCATACAAATGCACACTTTTCTTTTTATATCCGAAGAATCTACTTTGCATATATTTTACAAACAATGTCTTATAAGGAACGCTTCTTTTTATGTATTTTCCTAAACCATGTCACGCATCCTTTTTGGATCCTATTTCCCAAAATCACAATCACTTTTGCAAAACTCCTCAAAAGGAAAAAATCATTACTTTGTCAAATGCATCTTTTTAATTACTTGCAACATTATTTTAATTTTATACTTGTAAAAACATGCATTTTCCTTAGCACAATAATTAACCTAAGTTTGACCGGATAACCGCAAGTTAGTGGATCTTAAAGGATGCCTAACCCCTTCCCTTTAGGATAATAAAGAACCCTTACCTAGAATCTCACTAGTTTCGCAGACCTTAAAATTTGAGTTATTTTGCAGCTTTAGGTTAGCATTTAGGTTCCCTAATTCAGCTTAGAATATATAGGTGGCGACTCCTCAAATAAGCAACATTTTTATCAAATCCAGAGGGAATCGACGCCATCGCGTCGCGAAGCCGCAGTAAAAAATGGGTGCGACACCATCACTGCATGCACTGGAGACGAGACGATTGAAGTGACATGCACGGTGTCAGACTGAAACGACTGCTACTTTCGGATACATCAACTCAACAGTCACACTCGAGTTAATGTAGGGAGGGCAATTGTTAACACTAAAAAATAATTGAAGTGTTTAGCTGAATTCCGTGACAGCCGAACTGTTCCAGAGCCGAATTTACTCCTAGCCCTCAACTACAAGAACTTCATCGGCTACTAAGGCATCTTAGCAGAGTTGTGAGTTAGAGGTACGACTGGGACCCACTCAGATGCAGACGCCTCAACGACCAAGTCAAAAGGGTTTTCGAACCCCTATAAGTGGTAATGGCCAACAACAGCTAAAAGAATGGGCCATTATCCGAGCAAGAGGAGTAGAGGGCGAGAAAATCGGCACCACCTCCCCTATAGTCGGCCATTAAACTTAGTGGATTACTTGATGGCTGACATGGGGGGGCACGTTGTACAATTTTTTTTCTTTTTTGTACTATAAATAGGACACATTCTTTATATATAAAAAAGAGAATCAATCAAACAACTCAAATTTTATCTATCTTTTTATCCTTTACTTTACTGTACTCATCTGTATTCATGTTTCTTACCTCTTAGTTTACTCATAACATCGTCCTAACGCTTTCTGGAGTAGTTGGGGAACCCATTGCTGGAAATTAGAGTTCTGTTTCCAGCCCGAATCGCTTAAGTTAAGGAATCAATTTGTCTCCCGATTTCATCAGCCGATAAAATGACAGAGAACAGAATTCGGGGCGAGAACATCCACTAAAAAAATACTGTAAAAGAATAAAGAGAAGTGGTTTCCCAGGGAGGACGGTACTTATGAGTAGGGGTGAATTTATGTGTCATTTTTGGAGCACGTGAATTCATGGTATTTTTACAAAATTAGATATTTTATGTATATATTTTATAGAATTGATCTAATATTACCTGGTGACACTCATGTTAAAAAATGCTTGGTTAAAAACTTAATTATTTATCAAGAGGAACAAAGATCAATTCTCACTTAATGTTTCTTTTTTCTGTTTTTAGTAGTGTACTCATGTTTTTAGAATCCTAAATTCGCCTCTGATTATGAAATCCTCAATTACCATCGTCCATATGTTTACGTCCCTGTGATATTTCATGAAACCTTTGTTGGAACTGAACGAACATACGATTCAGCTGAGACATTATGTGGTGCTGCAAAAAATCTGGTCCCGGCCTTGGTCCGGTGGTAAAAATACAATACATAATATGTGAATTAGACGAAGGTCAGAAATTTGAATCGTTAGTCAAAGACCGACATTTAAGTGAGCCAGTTAGTCCTCTCTGGTCGGTTTACTCTCAGTTTATATATGTATTTTATAACACAATAAACAACAGAGGCATTTAGTATATCGACACATATACATGTAGATATTTAGCAATTAATAGGTAGCTTTGATTGAACTTTTGTCTCATCCTCATATCAACCTGTCAACTTTTAGTGAGGATGTGGAACAATTCAGTTAAAGTTATCCATAAAAGATAAGTCAGTTTTAGACGGTTAGTCTGTGGACAAACAATAATGGATAAGAAATTGAACATGTGATTCCAATAGTAACATTGTATTTGTCACCAAGAGTTCTTTATCTGCATATCTAGTTTTTAGTTTTTGAATTGGAACAGATAATGATGTTTAGTTTTTGATTGGACAATGAACCAAAATAGGAGCAACCAACGCTTTCATGTTACAGTTAAAAGATAATAAAGTACCCTCCCTTTCCATTTATATAGTTTGACTAGGAAGGTAATTTAAATAATAAAGAAATATTTTTTAAATTTTGTGATCTACAACAAATCAAAAATATTTGTGACGTTATAGATAATAAGCATAAAATGTAAAGTTTAAAATTAAATTATTACTAAATAAAGAAATTTATAATTTTTAGACTAACTAAAAAGGAAAGTATTTCATATAAATTGAGACAAAGAGAGTAACAAAAATAGTGTCAAAGATAATAAAATATCTACAGATAAGGTTGATCTTGAACAATACCTACAGAAGCAGGACAATAGTAACGTCCAAATGTCAAGTCTTTTTCATCGGGGTGGGATGATAATTGATAAGTATTGGGATTAGATAATCACCTTTTGTTATTAGATAACTATGTATAAGGTGTTGTAGTTAGCTTAAAATTATATGTGATATAGTTGGTTAGGGATAACCTACATCTCATAGAATCCTCCTTCTACACTTTTGTAGAAGCATGTATTTATAGATGACTCCTCCTCATTATTCAGCAGTAAAAATATGACTTTTTGCAAGTCTTACATGGTATCAGAAGTTTTCATGACTCACGTCTGAATAGCCATGTCTTCACCTTCACTCACCAATGTTTTGCACAGTCACTATCATCGAACACTACCACACAACTACCTACAAATTTCTCCCATCTTCACATAATCAAACTTGACATGAATAATTATATCCTCTAGAAATCCCAAGTTCTTCTTGCAATAAGAGGCTATAATTTAGAGGGATACATTGATGGAACTCATCCTTGTCCATCAAAATTTATATCTACCACTGATACTACTGCAGATTCTTCGTCAAAGGTTGAAGTTAATCCATTATTTTAAGCATGAAAGAAACAAGATCAACTCCTATTGAGTTGGTTGTTGTCTTCACTTACGGAGGGAGTATTAGCACAAGTTGTTGGATTCTCCACATCGAAAGAGGTTTGACAAAACCTAGAAGGTATGTGTGCCTCACAATCTAGGGCACATATTATGCAATTGCGACTACAACTTCAAACAACAAAAAAAGGTCCCAATCAATGGCTGGTTATCTTCAAAAGATGAAAATTATAGCGGACAATCTAGATGATGTGTCTCAGCCTCTCAATCAAGATGATTTGATCCTTCATATCCTTGGTGGCTTAGGATCTGATTATGATGCTTTAGTTGTTTCAATTACTTCTAGGACTGAGCCTATTACATTTACTAATCTTAATGGTATGTTATTGAGTCACGAGTATCGGTTGGAACAAGCTACTGTTGTTGATCAAGCCCTTACACATGTCAATCTAACCACAAAAACCTCAAGTCATAACCCTAGACAAAATAATTATGAGAATAAAAGGAACTACTATACATGTCAATACCAGCCATGAAGGAATGGACGAGGCCGAGGAAGAGGAGGTCGTGGTTTTAATGGTCAGTAACATAATTAGAACACTACATTTCAGTGTCAAGCGTGTAATAAATTTGGTCATTCTGCTGCAATTTGTCACCATCATTTTGACCTCCCTTTTAAGCTGGAAATAGGCTACAATTCTCAACATATGTTGCACAATCTTCAACTGTAGTAAACCCCCTTTATCCTGATTCTGGCGCCATAAACCATCTCACAAATGACCTGAACAATATGAACATTCGGGGTGAATTCTGGTTCTGAACATATGCATGTTGGCAATGGTACAGGTTTAAAAATTGCCCATATTGGTGATTCCTCTTTTTCTACTTCTAGTCGCACTCTTCATCTCAATAATATATTGCATGTTCCCCAGATTACAAAAAGTTTGTTAAGCGTGGCTCAGTTTACTACTGATAACAATGTTTACTTTGAATTTCACGCTACTACTTGTCTTGTGAAGGATCTGGCAACGCGGAAGGTTCTACTCCGAGGGAGCCTTGAGCATGGACTCTACAAACTACATCTTGCCCACTTCAAGTCTAGTCGAGGTCCTTCTAAACATCAAGCCTTTTTTCTGTCGAAGTCTTCTATTGATTTGTGGCATAGTCGTCTAGGTCATCCTTCAATAAAAGTTGTAAAGCAAGTGGTCCATCGTAATGGTCTACCTATTTCTCCAACCTCAAGTAGTAGTGTTTGCTCTTCTTTCCAATATGGAAAGATCCATACGTTACCTTTTCCTAGGTCTAGTTCAACTTCTGCAAGTCCTCTAGATTTGATTCACTTTGATGTATGGGCCCTGCTCCTTATCTTGCAAGCAATAAATTTCATTTTATGTTTAATTTGTGGATGATTTTAGCCAATATACTTTGATTTATCCTATCAAATCTAAAGATGAAGTCATTGATGTTTTTCTCACATTCAAAACTCTAGTTGAAACCTTATTTAACAAAAATATTAAAAAATTTCAATCCGATTGGGGTGGCAAATATAGAAATTGCTCTAGGTTATTTACAAAATTGGGCATTATTCATCAAGTTTCCTTCCCTCACAAACATGAGCAGAATGGTACAATTGAATGAAAACATCATCACATTATTGAAACTGGTCTGACACTCTTAACTCATGCATCTCTACCTTTGCATTTCTAGGATCATGCATTTCTTTCGGTTGTGTATCTCATAAATCTAATGCCTACACATGTTTTAAATAATATTTCCCCACTTGAGAAGTTATTCAACAAAACACCTGATTATCCCTCTCTTAAGGTTTTTGGGTGTGCTTGTTATCCTTACTTGCGAACTTATAACAACTATAAGTTACAGTTTTATACACATTAGTGTGTCTTCCTAGGGTACAACAACAATCATAAAGGATACAAGTTCCTTCATATCTCAAGTGGTCGGATGTATATCTCCAGGCATGTCGTTTTTTATGAAAACCTTTTCCCATTTGCATCCAGAGACACACAGCCTCCTCCACCATTGTCTCTTTCGATATCATCATTCGTATTACTTCCAGTTGTGTCTCCATGTCATCCTAGTGTTGTGGATCACTTCGCTCACCCTCCAGATAGCCCTAGTTTACCTCATACTACTTCTTCCAGTTCGCCTATCACTAGTTCCCCTACCACTCTCTCCAGTTCATAAATGATCTCTAATGTGCCATCTTTAGGAAATCTTCCTACTGTTGATCTACCATTGGCTACCCTTCTTTCTCCTGCTTCTCAGCCTATTCAGAGGCGTGCTACAACCTCTCATCATCGTTATTATCACATGGTCATTCATCTCAAGGCACAATCTACTCACCCTCAAGCCAACTCAGCTACTAGATATCCTCCACCAAAATCGGATCTTCCACTTGAGCCCACTTGTTTTACTAAGGCTGTCAAGGATGCGAAGTGGAGGCAGGAAATGCATGAAGAAGCTCTTATTCGAAATGGAATGTGGAGGTTATTTCTTTCCTCTAATGCCAAGCATGTAGTGAGGTGTAAGTGGGTATTTAAGCTGAAAATAAAGCCTGATGGATCCATAAATCGGTACAAGGCAAGACTTGTAGCAAAAGGATATAGTCAATAAGAAGGTATTGATTATCATAATACTTTTAGTCCGGTGGTTAAGCCTGCAACTATTCAGGTTGTACTTACAATTGCTTTGTCCAAGGGATGGGATCTTAGACAACTTAATGTTAAAAATGCTTTTCTATATGGTGAACTCAGTGAAGAAGTGTATATAGTGCAACCTCATGGATTTGTTGATCCTTTATATCCTAATCATGTTTACAAACTTCAAAAAGCACTTTATGGCCTCAAACAAGCACCTAGGGCTTGGTTTGAAAAGTTGCAAGCTGCTCTTGTTGAAATTGGTTTTGAGCCATCAAAGTCATGATATTTCCTTGTTCGTTCATGCCCTGGGAGCCCATATTACTTTTGTATTGCTGTATGTCGATGATTTAATCATCACTGGCAGCTCTATTCCCTTCATTTCAAGTGTTATTTCCAGGTTGTCTTCTCACTTTGCGATGAAGGACCTAGGACCTCTTCACTACTTCCTTGGTATCAAAGACGTTCGATCTGCTCAAGGTCAAGGTCTCCATCTCAAGCAAACCAAGTACATTCGTGACTTTCTCGTCAAGGTTTATATGGACGGTGCCAAGCATGTCTCCACTCCTATGTCTCGTGGAATTCATTTGTCTGAGCATGAAAGTTCTTCCTTTGATGATAACATCTATATAGAATTTTGGCAGGAGCCTTGCAATATGTTACCATAACTCGCCCAAATGTTACATTTGTTGTGAACAAGCTTTGCCAGTGCATGCATGCCCCAAGGGATTATTATTTTTCTACTATGAAGAGGCTCATTCGCTATGTAAAAGGCATTCTTGAACTTGGACTTCATTTCAAGCCTTCTCAAAACTCTTTATAGGGATTTTTAGACGTTGATTGGGTAGGTTGCCCAGATGATTGACGCTCAACACATGGCTATTGTGTTTTCCTTGGGCCTAACCTAGTGTCTTGGTGTTCTAAAAAGCAAAGAGCAGTAACTTGATCTAGCACTGGATCAGAATTTTGTGCCTTAGTTGCAACTACTACTGAACTAATTTGGCTCCAAAACCTCCTTCGTGAGCTGCATATACCTCTTTCTCAAGCTCCCACATTTTGGTGTGATAACTTTTCCACCACCTATTTGACTGCAAATCCCATCTTCCATGCTAGAACCAATCATATTGAGCTCGACTTCCATTTTATCAAGGAGAAAATTGCTTCCAAGGACCTTGATGTTCGGTTTATTAGCTTCATTGATTAGCTTGCTGATGCACTCACAAAGAGTCTCTCCACCAAAAGGTTTCAATTTCTTGCATGACAAGCTTGCTGTGGTTTCTTGATACGCCCAAATTACACCTCCAAAATGGATGTAAAGCGGTAGAATGGAAATATAGAACCCAATTCATGTTGGGGTCGAATCCCACAGGGAATACGATGAGAAAAATATAATTTAAATGTAAGCCTCAATACTTAGTCTAGATTTCAAAGATGTTGGGAAAATATTTATTTGTTTGATTATGATCTAATATTTGATTCAAGAAAGTAATGATGCAAATTTATGTTCAAGTTGTGGAAGGACTAGGGTTGTGTTCTCTCTAAGTGAATCAATGCAATTGGAGCTATGCTTAATATCAATTGAATACCTATTATAGTAGACTATGGGTCAATTTAAGGTTTATCACTAGTTTTCCAACCTAGGTGATAAAGTTCATCACTAGGCTTTCCCAAGCCCTAGGATGTGAAATTCAATACACCCATATAAATCTCACATTACCCATTCTATTCCTAGATTTGGGTGTTAGATAGAGTTAAAATCCTAAATCTATGCCATTAATACTTTTTCCCACATATTATTCTTTTCCAAGCAATAAATGGCTATATGCACTATCAAAGTTGGCCACCATTGATACCATGACATAATGAAACATTAATGGAGTATAACATTGATACCCAATCTAATCAAGCATTAAAACATTCAATACATTAATATCACCCTTTGAGGTCCACAACCCTAGCTAAGTATTTAGATACTCATGATAAATGAAATAAAAACATTAAATATATAAGAAAACATTGTCACTTACAAAGTAATTGAGAATTAAAATGAAAATGGAATCCAAAGTTGTTGTTAATCTATTCAAAATCCTCAAAACAAGAGCAATGGAATGTTTGGAGTCTTGGAATACAAACTGGAATTGAATCCTTAGACACAAAACCCTAGGCAACTAATTATAGCCCCCAAAATTTATGCACACAATTTGGACAAAGTTACCCCCACGTCAACATCGACAAATAGCAGACCATGTCGCAAACATGACCTGCAATTCGCAAGTCGTGCAATTCCACCGTAGGTTGTGTCATATTTTAAGTCTTCAGTGACATGGTTTGCGGTTCGAAGACATGACATGTGATGTCGCAGGTCATGCCGCAAACCATGCCTTTGTCTTCTTCATTTCCCTGTTGTGGTTTGCGATGCATCTGCGATCCGTAATAATTGCTTGTGGCATGACCGGCGGACTGCAGGTCATATTTTCTCCTTTTCGCTTGCATTTCATCTCCGCACTCATTGTTCTGCAAAACAACACATATATGTAAGAAATGACATAAAATATACTCTAATATAAACAAAAGCGTAAGTAAAATCAAATGTACCGTGATTTCACGGTACATAAACACCCCCAAACTTAGACTTTTGCTTGTCCTCAAGCAACTAAAACAACACACACTCCTACGACACATGTTCAATAATTCCAAAAGAAAGAATGACTACAATAGTGATAGCAATTAGTCACATTCATGTACTCAAGACACTTTCGACCCTCACTCCGCGTTGTCAAAAGACGGTGCAACACTCAATAGACAAAGACTAACATCGCAACTTCAATTGGTTACCGAAAGCTATTAGCATGAGAGATATAGCCAAGAGATCCCGGTTTGAGAAGTGATTATCAACTTAAACATTGCATTCCATTTGCCTCACAAAGACCAAGGAAAGTCCTCAAATTACACATATTCACACACAAGGAGAAAAAAGACGAAGAAGAAGAGAACACACTCACACTCACAAAGATGTTCGAAATGCACACATGCAATACTATATGCTTTCCCTTCATGTAATCCTCCATTAATGTAGACACATTTGGTTCTAAATCAACTAGGACTTTTCGGGTTGTAATGTAGGCTTCGGATCAAGGTAGGGATACAATTTGGAAATAGTGACTCAAGGCCTCCCTAAGCACTACACTTGCAAAAGTTCACACACACGTCCTTTAATCACTTTTTCATCATTCCTTTTCACCTTTTGCTACAACCTCTAGTCTTTCCCTTTTATTCAAAGCTTTTATTCTACCTTCCTTCTTTTATACGCTTTTTGTTGTTTCTCTTTTAAAATGCCAATACCAAGGAAGGTTCCACCATTTTTCTTTTATTTTCTCTTTTCATTACTCTTTTTTTATTCACCTTATCACCTTTTAAATAACTCTCACATCACACTTTCTCAACTACCACCCCCAAACTTAGGCTTTTAGCCTAAGTTCGCACTTTACAAGCTCTTAGGGAGGTCGGGTGCCAAAAGATAGATCAATCAAAGGACAAGGCTTGTAATGTGGTTGCCAAAAAAAAGGTTAAAGGCTCAAAGGGGTTGACTAGGGAAACATGCAAGGGTAGGACATTTTAGGATAAGAGACAGTCCAAAGAAGGCCTAACATCCTTTTTCAAACCAAGCATAGTCTAGGATTTTGCCTTGAAAAATATACCGGGTAAGTTCTAGATCACACTAATGCAAACAAACTCAATAAAAATAATCTCACACATGACATACATATTACAATCACTTCTTTCATCACACTTCTAAACCAAATTCTCAAGGCATTTATCAATCACGACTCTAATAGGCATAATGTCACAAAATGATTCATGCATGTCAATTCATCATCCATTAAGTACATATGCACATCAAACAAAAATTTCAGAGGGGTCAGCACAAACTATACATGCCATAGACTAATCGAACCAACACTATATAAGTCACAATATTCAATTATACTTGAACAATATCGAACCAACACTATATAAGTCACAATATTCAATTATACTTGAACAATATAGAACCACACTATATAAGTCACAATATTCAATTATACTTGAACAATACACGACATGAAATAGCATACGACACTACACATAATGAACTAACTAAACATTCCAGGTTCAACAAGAAAAATAAATACTCTCGGGAAAGAATCCCGGCTAAGAAAATCCAAGAGCCATAAAAATATCCAAAAACAATATCCAACTATCTACAAATACTCAACTAAACCACAACTTAGACTCGGATACCCCACCCCAACAAATAAATCATGCATTGTCCTAAATGCATATATATCATAGAATCATGAGGTGAAGGACTTCCTGAGGATGCATTAAGCATCTGTCTGAGTCATGTCTCCATCAACTCTGTCAATTGGGGCTATAGTCTGACTGGTAGGCTCGATCTTTGAAACTGGTGCTGGCTCAGCACTAGTGTCCACTAGGATCACATGACCTACTGATGGTGGAAGGGGGGCATGTGTAGCTGTAGCCGAAGATGAACTAGATCCATTGGTACACATGTGCTATTTGCTCCCGTATCTTCTCTACAAACCACTACATAGTTACCACTGTATCCACCTCATAAGGAGGAATGCATGTTGCTCTCATAGTCAAGTGGACACTCTCTAAGGGATCATCACCCTCATCACTATCTGGCTCGCTCTCACTCTTTATCTCTAATTTATCATCAATATCATCATCATCCTTCACATCATCTCACTCGGGAAAGTGGTCAACACGAAGCTCAGTGCTAACTCTAGTCTGAGTAGAGAATAACTCTGTTGTAAGTGGTAGTATAGGCCCTGCAAGAACTATCTCAAGTGGATCCAAGGCACTCAGCCATACTGTGATCCTCTGTAAGTCTTTTCCATCGAGGCACTTCTGTCGTACCCGATCTCGAATCTTATCCTGAATAATCTCTCCTACATTTATCCTTGACCCGGTCATGAGAGTGGCAATCATGATGGATTTCTCTAGTGCAATGTTGGTGTCATTGAATGAAGGAAACATCCTCGAAGATATGATCCCAGGCCAAAATTTTGCTTCTTGGTACGAATGTTCTTATGTATGCCAATCGCTGGATTAATCCAGTCAGGTGTTTCTTTGGTAATCACTGATGTGGCCCACACTCTATGATCATCTGGGTTCTTCATCCTTTCATCGTAATCTGTGTACTTTAGGGAGATGTCATCCTCACCTTCTTTCCTAAAGTAGTAGTTATTGATTTTCTTCGTACGGATATCCACACCAACCTCTCAAATCATCACTAAACCTAGAGGCTCCATAGAAGCTTTGGCCTGACACCTGTCTCTCTTGCTATTTAGAATCAGCCTATAGGCTGCTAAGAACTCTCTCACGAGCATCAGAATGTAGTTACCCAGGGGTTTTGCGAAGCAATCCCATCTCTACACTTTCAATTTTCGGATAATCCTAGGGAACTCTCTCTTTAACCCGTTCCAACTCATCCTCTTTTCTTCATGTATTACCCGGATCATATTTCCATCCATTTTTATCTCAATGCCCGCTAGATATAGTTCTTTAGACTCGGGCTCAACAAATCGGAGGGCAAGTTCTTCCTTCTTTCTATTCCAGACAATTTCCTCCGTAGTATCTACTACCGATAATTCAAAAACCTCAGGTGTAGTGGTTGTCCCCTCTTCAGACTGAGGGATGTCATCCATTGACACTTTCCTTTTCCGTGAGGTCGTCTTCGTAGAGCCTTTGGATTTTTCTATTGGTGCCATCTTGTATTTCAAAGAAGGAAAATATTTATGGTTTTTTTAATTATGAATGCAATTAAGGAATAGAAAATACTAAAATAAAATCAAATACCAAATTTTTGTGGAGGTAACAATATATGCGATGTGACATGTGATTCGCAGGCATGATCTGTGATGTCGTTGACATTACTTGTGATTCACAGGTTATTTCACAAAAATGCCTCTAAGGGGGTTGAGTGATCCAAAATCACTGTCACATTCTGCGATTCGCAGGTTACGCCGCAGACTGTGACAATGATAATTTCTCACTTGAATCATTTTTGATCCCCTATTTTCGTATATTTTCTATGAACTACCAATACTAACAACCAACCAACCAACACACACACACACGACTAATTCCCTTAAGAAAGTTGTTACCCCATCCACCATCAGGAATTTCAATTCATACAGGGCATACAAAACACTTACACACTCAACAAGCAATCAAGATGACATTTTAATGAAACAAGCATGAATATATTGATGTTTTAATCCTTCTAACCAAGCATCGTGTACTTAATACTTGCCCGACATCATAACAACAAACATTATAACAAAATCACAAGTATTAGGCATTCACAAGTGTATTTTCTCAAGTATACATTCAACCTAACAAGTTCCTACTTAAAAGGCACAAGTACTACTCAAAATATAACCCTAATTTAATTTCGCAATTGAAAATTAAAGAGACTCAAGTAGATAAATAAGTACCACGGTTGTTTTTACGCATCTTTAAAAGAATGAGGAAAGTGTGTCATACCTAATTTGGTGCCCTAGATGATGATTCTTGTGAAATTTCTTCAAAGCAACCATGAGTGCTCAGTGGTGCATCATTATTTAAAAGGAAAAATCGAAGAGATGAGAGGAGCTTGAGAAGTGATAATGATTGTAAATAGGATTACAGTTAAAAAGGGATGGAAACCGTTTCAAATGAGTGAAAATCAGATGGTTTTGTGCATTTAAATGTGTCGCGGGTCGGGTCAGACCCGGACCAAATTTTACCTTATGCACGACTTGTGGTTCGCAAGAACCATCAATGCAATTAATGTAGTCCGCAGAAGGATCACGGACCTTGTCCGAGATTTGAGTTTTTTTTGTTGAAACTTGGGGCTTGGTCTACGGTTCGCGGAAACTACCGCAAACAACTACTACGGTTCGCAGTTAAATCGCAGACCTTGCCCAAGATTTTCAATCATTTTCATGTGTCTCCAATTCCCAATCCTTCACACTTCAACAAAAATCAAATATTAAAATAACCAAAGGAAAAAAATAAAAAAACATAAAAACACTTGGGTATCCTCCCAAGAAGCGCCTAATTTTACTTCGCGGCACGATATTGTTATCACTTCATCATGGTTCGTTGAGGTAGAAAACCTCAATTATCTTGACTTATTTGGGCATTACCAAGTAATGCTTAACTCTTTTCCCATTCACCTTGACTCGGTTCCCACTCGGGAAAGCAATTTCAATAGCCCCATGAAAAAACACTTGTGTCACCTCGAATGAACCCGATCACTTGTACTTCAACTTGTCAGGAAACAACCTTAGCCTTAAATTGAACAACAACACCCAATCCCCTAGGATAAACTCCCTCTGTAAGATCTTCTTATCATGGAAATATTTCATCTGGACCTTGTAAAGTGATGAACTCTCATATGCCTTGAGATGGAATTCATCCTTCTCATTCAATTGCTCGGCTCTCAAGTTCGAAGCATCACTCTATTTAAGATTTAATTTCTTCAAGGCCCACATTGCTTTATGCTCAAGCTCAACCGAGAGATGACAAGCCTTCCCCAAAACCAACCTATATGGAAACATGCCAATAGGAGTTTTGAAAGCCGTCCGATAAGCCTAAAGCCCTAAAGTGCATAATCCAATTTTCGTGACCAATCGGGTTTTGTGACATTGACTGTCTTGGATATGATGTCTTTGATTTCCTGATTCGAGACTTCCACTTGCCCACTAGTTTGGGGATGAGAGGGCATAGACACTTTGTGTTTGACATCATACTTCTCAAGAGGAGCTTTGAACAATTAATTACAAAAATGGGAACCCCATCTCTAATTATAGCCCTTAGAGTACCAAACCTTGCGAAGATGTACCTTTTTCAAGAATGCGGTGACACTCTTTCCTTCATTGTTAGGAAGCGCTACAGCCTCTATCCACTTTGACATGTAGTCAACCACAACAAGGATGTACTTATTACCATACGAACTCACAAACGGGCCCATTAAGTCAATCCCCCAAATATCGAACAACTCAACTTCAAGAATAGGTGTCAACGGTAGCTCATGCTTTCTTGAAATACCCCATGCCTTTGACAACGATCACACTATTTCACAAAATCATAGGCGTCTTGATGAATGGTAGGCCAATAGTAACCACTTTGAAGCACTTTCACCACGGTTCTTGCACTACTATGGTGACCACCAATGGGAGATGAATGGCAAGCATCAAGTATATGAATCATGTCAACCTTGGGAATACACCTCCTTATCATGTTGTCTACACAAACCCAGAAAATATAGGGCTCATCCCAATAGAACTTTCGGACATCACTCAAAAACTTCTTCTTTTGATTGGTAGTAAGATCACTTGGCATAATGTCACTCGCATGGTAGTTTAAAAAATCAGTGTACCATGGAATCATATCATATGATCCCACCAGAATCATCTACTTCAAGCCCATCACTTGGATTCCCCTCATCTTCAAGCCTTGACAAATGGTCCGCCACTTGGTTTTCACATCCCTTCCTATCTTTCACCTCGAAGTCAAACTCTTGTAAAAGTAAGACCCAACGTATCAATCTAGGCTTTGCATCTTTCTTAGCCTTGAGCTAACAAAGAGCCGCATGATCCGTGTGTACAATGACACGAGTCCCCAACAAATAGGCTCAAAACTTCTTAAAGGCATATACAATTGCAAGTACCTCTTGTTCGGTGATGGTGTAATTCATTTGTGCTCAATTTGGAGTCTTACTTGCATAGTATATGAGGTGAAAAATCTTATCTCTCTTTTGGCCAAGAACAGCCCCCATGGCAAAACCACTAGCATCACACATGAGCTCAAATGGATTTGACCAATCCGGAGCAATCGTGATGGGTGCCGAAGTGAGCTTCTTTTTCAAACATTCAAACGTCTTGACACAAGCTTCATCCAATTCAAACTTAGTCTCTTTCTCCAACAATTTACACAAAGAATTTGCCACCTTGGAAAAATCCTTAATAAATCTTCTATAGAACCCGGCATAACCTAAAAAACTTCGGACACCTTTGACGGAGATAGGTGGATGAAGCTTGACAATAACCTCAACTTTGGCTTGATCAACGTCTATAACCTTTTTCGAAATTTTGTGCCCAAGAATGATTTCCTCTTTGACCATAAAATGGCATTTTACCCAATTGAGAACCAAATTAGTCTCTTCACAATGATTCAATACCCGAGCCAAGTACTCTAGACAAGAATCAAAAGAGTCTCCAACCACAGAAAAGTCATCCATGAAGATTTCAATAGACTCATCTACCATGTCGGAAAACATAGACATCATGCACCTTTAAAAAGTGGCGCGAGGATTACATAACCCAAATGACATTATTTTAAATGCAAAGGTACCATAAGAACATGTAAATGTGGTCTTTTCTTGGTCCTCGGGGGAAATAATGATTTGGTTATAACCCAAATAACCATTTAGGAAGCATAGAAGTTCCGCCCTGTTAGTCTATCAAGCATTTGATCCATGAACGGCATTGAGAAGTAATCCCTTATTGTCCAATGGTTCAATTTCTGGTAGTCCATACACACTCTCCAACCGGTAGTCGTACGAGTTGGAATCAACTAATTCTTCTTAGTAGGCACCACGGTAATACCATCTTTCTTTGGCACACATTGAACTGAGATCACCCACTCACTATCTGCAATAGGGTACATGACACCAATATCCAACTATTTGATTATCTCTTTCTTCACAACCTCTTGCATGGAAGGATTCAACCTCCATTAATGCTCAACACTCGGAATACACTCTTCATCAAGCTTGATTTTGCGGGTGAAAATACCGGGAGGAATGCCACAAATATCCGCAATTGACCATCCAATGACCCTTTCATTCCTCTTCAAGATAACCAATAACCTTTCACGTTGCTCTTCCATCAATAGGTTTGAAATTATAACGGGCAAGGTATTGTTTGGACCAAGGAACTCGTACCTCAAATGTGAAGGAAGAGGTTTAAGCTCCACGGTCGATGGTTTGATAGTTTATGGCTTTGTGGGAGGAGGCTCACAGTTCTCCAAATCAAGATCAAGCTTCTTGGGGTTGTTGTTGTATGACCCAAATCCAACCAAGACATTTACCATCTTCTCGAATTATTCATAGTTCTCTCCATCATAATTCATCAACACCACCACCAACACTACACCAACATACTCATTTGCAATGGTAGTCTCAACGACTTCGTCAATTGTATCAATAACCGATACCACACTCTTGTCTGCTGGTTGCTTCATCGACTTGCAAATATGGAATGTGATCTCTTCATTGTTCATTCGGAATTTTAGATCACCTCTGACAAAATCAACAAGAGATCACCCGTGGCTAAGAATGACCATCCCAAGATTATGGAAACCTCAAAATCCACTTCGCAATCCAAAATCACAAGGTCGGCCGAAAATATGAATTTATCCACCCAAATAAGGACATAAAAAAGAATACCAATTGGCCTTTTCACGGTGCGATCCGCCATAAGTAACCTCATAGTTGTGGGATGAAGAGTGCCCAAACCCAACTTGTTGAAAATTGCAAGTAGCATCAAATTAATTCTTGCACTAAGATCACACAAAGCCTTTGCAAACTTGTACGCCCCAATGGTGCAAGGAATAGTGAATGCTCCGAGGTCTTCCTTCTTTTGAAGTAGTGCCTTGGTGACAATTGCACTACAATGATGTGTCACATCTGTCATCTCAAAGCTAGATTGCCTTTTCTTAGTCACAAAATCTTTCATAAACTTTGCACAACCCGACATTTGTTCAAGGGATTCAATTAATGGAATATTGATGGAAAGTTGTTTCAATTTCTCAATAAACTTCAAAAATTTCCCGTCATCCTTCTTTTTGGCAATCCTTTGAGAAAACAGAGGTGGGGGATTTGAAATAGATGCCATCATTTTTGGGGTTTCATCTTTTGCAAGCTCTTCTTCAATAACAATGGGCTTTTCAATACTAGCCCTCTTCTTCTTTGTAACACCCCCTTCATCAACTACAATAGGCTCAATAATAGGAGCTTCATCAATAACAATCTCTTTTTCATTTACCAACGTATAACCCCCAAGTACTTTTCCACTCCTAGTAATAATAGCTTTAGAAGAATGATCATCATTTCTTGGATTTGCTACCGTGTCACTAGGGAGTGTACCTTTTTGCCTTTGGTTGAGGATAGATGATATTTGTCTAGGTTTGGACTCAAGTTGTTTGATTGAAGTTGAATGCAAAATAACCACTTGTCCCATAGTACTCATACCCTCTCTCATGCCTTTCATGGCATCTTTCACCTCTTTGATAAAGGTGTCAGTTAACTCAAGTTTTCTCAACACTTTTGAGAGCATGTCTTCAAGTTTTGAACTAGCGGGGCCACTAGTGGATGGTTCACTCAAAATTTGTTGGCTACCCTTTGGTGGAACATAGGGATTGTCACTTCGATGGCTGTTGCAATTGTTGTTATTGTAACTACCTTGGTTGTTGTTATAACCCCCTTGGTTGTTGTTCCCCCAATTTGAGCCTTCTTGCTCCTTGTTCCAACCTTGATTCCCTTGACCTTGCCGTTAAGTCCCTTGATTAGGACCTTGGTAGTTAAGCCGGGAACCCCCCCCCCCTTTGATTATTCACAAAATTTGCCTCCCTATCAAATACTTGATAGCATTGTTGATCCGTTGAGCCCCCTTCACAAAACCCAACCGCATTCACTTTCTTCGAGACACATTCCATAACATAATTAGTGAGAAGATCCATTTGTGTCATCAATTTGGCCATTGTTTCATCTCTCTCTTCGTCCCTTCTAAATGCCTCTCTAGACATCAAATTCTTGGAAGAACTTCTTCCAACCACCTCCGACTATCTAGTGTGCCAAGTTTCATTTGTTTTCGTTAGCTTGTCAAGCAAAGCACTCGTCACATCATAATTAGTATCCATAACGGCTCACTTCACTAGATTGTTTGCCACCAACTTGTTGACCAAGTCAAGTAACCTATAGAATGTTTGGAGGAGCATAATATCTGGAAAACCATGATTTAGACAACTCTTCACCTTATTTTTAAATCGAGTCCAAGTCTCATGAAGTGGCTCATTAGGGAGTTGTCAAAAGTTATTGATTTCATTTTGGAGTTGTAGCATCCGAGATGGAGGGAAATACATGTCAACTTCGCCCATATTGTGATCAAATTGGCGGGAAGATCATCTAACCAAGTGGTGGCTTCCCCCGTGAGAGAAAATGAGAAAAACCTCAACTTCACGGCCTCACATGAGACATTTGGTTGGACATTTGTTGCACATACCCCAAGGAAATATTGAAGGTGTCTATTGGGTCATCGGTTGCAAGACCACCAAATAGACCATTGGTGTTGAGTAGGTGAATAAGGTGGTGTTGAGGTGGAAACTTGCATTTCTTTGAAGTGGTGGGGTATTAATAGCGACGACTCGTACCCCCACGAACTCATCATCAGAATCGGAGTCTGAAGCCATAACATCTACACACGAATAAACAACAAAAGAGTGATATGAGAGATATGGATTAAAGTAGAGAAATACACTAAATTGTAAATTTCTAAACCGTATTCCCCGGTAACGGCGCCAAAATTAGATACGCTCAAATTACACCTTCAAAAAGGATGTAAAGCGGTCGAATGCAAATATAGAACCCAACTAAGTTTGGGGTCGAATCCCGAAGAGAATAAAATGAGAAAAGTACAATTTAAATGTAAGCCTTAATACTTAGTCTAGATTTCAAAGATGTTGGGAAAATATTTGTTTGTTTGATTATGATCTAATATTTGATTCAAGAAACTAAAGATGTAAATTTGTAATTCACTTTGTGGAAGTACTAGGGTTGTGTTCCCTCTAAGTGAATCAATGCAATTGGAGATATGTTTGATATCAATTGAATACCTATTATACTATACTATGGGCCAATTTAAGGTTTATCACTAGTTTTCCAACCTAGGTGATAAAGTTCATCACTAGTCTTTCCCAAGCCCTAGGATGTGCAATTCAATACACCCATATAAATCTCACATTACCCATCTATTTTTAGCTTTGGGTATTAGATAAGAGTTAAAATTCTAAATCTACGTCATTAATGCTTTTCCCACCAAATATTCTTTTCCAAGTAATAAATGGCTATAGGCACTACCAAAGTTGGCCATCATTGATATCATGACATAATGAAGCATTAATGAATTATAAAACTGATATCCAATCTAATCAAGCATTAAAGCACCCAATACATTAATATCACCCTTTGAGGTCCACAACTCTAGCTAAGTATTTAGCTACTCATGATAAATGAAATAAAAACATTAAATATATAAGAAAACATTGTCACTTACAAAGTAATTGAGAATTAAAATGAAATTGGAATCCAAAGTTGTTGTTAATCTACTCAAAAGCCTCAAAACAAGAGCAATGGAATGTTTGGAGTCTTGGAAGTATAAACTGGAATTGAATCCTTAGACACAAAACCCTAGGCAACTATTTTACAGCCCCCAAAATTCGTGCACACAAATTGAACAAAAATATCCCCGCATCAGCATCGGCGAATCGCAGACCATGTCGCAAACATAACTTGTGATTCGCAAGTCGTACAATTCCACCGCAGGCTGTGTCATATTATAGGTCTTCAGTGACATGGTCTGCGGTTCATAGGTCACGCCACAGACCATGCCTTTGTCTTGTTCAGTTTCATCATTTCCCTGTTGTGGTTTGCGATGCATCTGCGCTCCGTAGTAATTGCTTACGGTATGACCTGCGGACCGCAGGTCATGTTTTCTAGTCTTTTTGCTCCTTTTTGCTTGCATTTCATATTCGCACTCCTTGTCCTGCAAAACAATACATGTACGCAAGAAATGACATAAAATATACTCCAAGATAAACAAAAGCGTAAGTAAAAGATATCAAATGTATCAAAATTTCACGGTACATCATTTCCCCAGCTTTGTTTGATGGGGCGTATTAGGGATTAGATAACCACCTTTTGTTATTAGATAACTATGTATAAGGTGTTGTAGATAGCTTAGAATTATATGTGATATAGTTGGATATGGATACGCTATATCTCATAGAGTCCTTCACCTTCTACACTTCTGTATACACATGTATTTATAGAAGACTCCTCATTATTCAGCAGTGAAAATATACGACACTTTGCAAGTCTTACAATAAGTATCCCCCTGCTCTTAACAAGAAATTTTCGATTCGAACTCTGAAAATGAAGTTGTTTTAGGTAGAAAGCGGGTCTCTTTTCGTTTCCACCATCTATAGTTGTAAATGGGATAGTAAGTAATCCTTCAATTCTTAACTAGAGGATTCAGATTGGAGTCATAATATTGAAGCCGTCGTTAGTAAGAAAGCAAGTCGTTTCCATTGCCACCGCAAAGGTTGTTATGGGATAGTATCCTTAATCTTTAACAAAAATCTCAGTTCTAGCTTCGGGAATGAAGCCAAATTTAATAAGAAACGAGTCTTTTTCATTGCCACCCAAAAATTATGATAGGATGATAAGCACTCTCTATTCTTAACTAAAAGTCCCAGGTTCGAGCTTTAACAATAAATTCACTTTTGATAACGAACGAGTCTTTTTCCTTGCTACCACTAAAACTATAGGAGATGGTAAATATTCCTTCATTTTTAACTAAATGTTTCGGTTTTGAACTCCAGAAGTGAAATTGGTCTTTGATAGAGAACGAGTCTTTCTCATTGCTACCACTAAAAGTTGTAGCGAGATGGTAAATACATCTTTATTCTTAATTATAAGTCTCGAGTTCAAATCTTAAAATAAAGTTGCCTTTGATAGAAATCGTGTTATCCAAAGTTGAATTTTTCAATGCGAATCCAAATGGGCTTGCATCATATATCGAACATCAAATGAAAAAAAAAATAGAAAAGTCTTTCATTGCCCATGTAAAAAAACTTATCATAACACAACCAGCAGAGAAGTGACAATTGAAAGATACAACTGTGGTCCTCAATTGGAGTCAAACGTGGCTTCGACTAATAAGTCATAGGATCATATCTGGTTTTCTGAGTAGACAGCTCTCAGACAAATTCTTGGACTTGATACAAAACATAAGTCGTGTTCTCATGGGGCACATTCACTTGATTTGATTTAACACTTAAAAGGAATGGACACAAAATCAATTCCACAAACCACAAGATACTTTTTGTGAAGTCTCAATCTCTTTAAATTTGACTCGAGCGGAATAACATATACATTAATAAAAACCATTAACTACAATTAGATAGGATATTAGAAACTTTAGAAAGTACTTTCTGCACCAACAAAAAAGTCTTCAAAGCACAAAAGTTGTAAGCTAGTTCCTAAACAGAACGTCTTTACATTATAAAGTGCGTGCATAAGGTCTGTAATCCTTTACAAGTAAGAGAAAAACACTGTAAAAGTCCAACCAACTAGTGGTGTATTTAGCTAATTACTAGTAATCGTCCACATCTTTAATATTGAGGTAGATAACTGCTTCTCTATATATTTAACTTCCTGCCAGGAAACAAAGAAGATAAATTAGAAAAAATTAAATTAAAGAAGCACATAACATGATTAGTGCAAAAGTGAAAAGAAAATAAAGTTATGTTAGTTTGTCTCCAGCATAAAATAAACTAAAAATTGCGTGGAATTAAGATAAGATTAAAATCAACAAGCAAATGCCTATAAAACTTAAAATTTGTGGTAGCATTAATAAGAAAAAGAGCAAAAAAAAAAAAACAAAAAAACAAAGGAACTTGTGTCAAGAATAAGATAAAATATAACCAAGACCTTTGTATACCTTGAGTATATGTAACATCCATGTCATTGGTGGTGAGCTCTTAGTAGTAAAGAGACCCTGCAAAATGAAAAACAATGTCTTACTCATAAAAGAATGTTAGGCGCACGTCACGTATTTGAACTCTACTATAGACAAAAAATATATTTAAGTGGAGAATGGTAGAGAGATACGCTCATTATTCACCGAGTTTCGAACTATACACCAGTTTGCCCTCTTTCTTGTTATTAAAAAGTATCAGAGCTACATACCTTGCCACCAGTTTCCTCGAGACGCGCTGCCAGAATCATCTTCTCCATTATCTTTGTTGAACTGCGCTCAAACGAAATTGAAGAAGAAAAAGTTAGAAACATGAGAATATAAGCAAATGACCTTTTAGAACAAAATTGGCTTCACTCTTTTCATAGATAACTCTTACTAAAATTGGCAAAATAATTTTAGGTTAACAAATTGGTAGACAGAACAAACAGATCATCTATTTCTTCAATGACAACTTCAGCACCTACAAAATTGAGGCTTCCTCGACGTTGTTGTAAATTAATCCTATCGATATCTGTCTCAAATACTTTTCAGTGACTATCTAGCCATTCGCCATGGGTTCAATTGAACCGGCTTCTTTTTATTTGAACCATGTGTTTGCGCATATGTACAAAATTAAAGATAGTACATATATACATGTATCTGATCGAACATAACCACTATGAACCACTGACTCTAAATTCTGCATTCGCCTCTAGATACTTCTATCATGTTTCTGTTCTAAAGCTACATCATCTTTCAAGGAGCAAAAAGATTATTAAAAAGGGAACCTTAGTGTTCATATTATGAGCCATTAGTAAACACAGAAGTATTGCATCAATAAATATAAATACCGCGACATTGTTTTCTTTTAATATGTGTGAATATGTACTCACGGTTGTGTATGTTGAGCTCTGGTTATTCTGGGGAAATGAATAGACATCTGGCCCCCCGTAGTATATCGATGAGCTAAGATGGCATGGCTGTACTTTTTCGTTCTGATAAAATGAACTCGGCTGCTTATTTTGTCCGGCCTGGCTGGCAGCTTCCGTGTTAGTAGGAGTACTTCCTGAAAAAAGAAAGTGCAAAAAATATGAATCTGGATTCCTTTTGCAGTATGAAAAATATAAAGACTCCTTAAATAAACTAATATTTTGATAATTAGAGCAAATCATTGTATATATCCCTCACTAACAGAAATGGAACTTGCCATTAAAGCATAATTTCAGAGAGACTACTCTCACCGCAAGTGGAAGGCTTATATTTCTGTAATTTCCATAAATTACATTGTGATTAGGAATAAGAGTTGATCTTCTTCAATTCTACTATAGACAAAATTTAACAAAAGAACGCGGATCATATTTAACAGAAAGCGCTAGCTTTTGTGTGAAGAATAGTGTCGAAAATACAAAATCCACTCTTCCTACTATGAATTAGTTTATCCAATTCAAAATCTGGTAACATTTTCACCGCGTGGCAGGGTGCAAAATCAACCCAAGGAATTATCTGAACGAGGATTCCCCTGTAACTTACTTGCTCCTTATATAGGAGTTCTGGCTGAATAGTTCACGTATTGTAAACCATATACAATGACCTCTCTATAACAATCATCCTCTATAACAACATTTCACTATAACCATCATGTTTGTTGTGGAACAGATCTTTCATGTTATGTTATGTTATATTATATGTTTCTATAACAACATTTTGCTATATCAGCCTATAATATCCAGACAAACGACACTGTTATAGAGAGGTTTGACCATACTTTAATCATTTCCATGATAATGATCTCACCAATCCCTTGTATTCCAAACTATTTCCTTTTTTCCAAAGCTACATTACATCACTAACCTGAAGATCCACCTTTCGCATTTCTTGCCTGAATCACAGGATCTTGCTTCGATTGTTCCGAATTCACCGATCCATGTCCCTTACAATAAATGAATTAAAGCATATAAGAACATAGCCAAATATGAGATCCAAAATACTTGGAAAGAACATTCCCATCTATATTCTAATCATATAAAGGCATCACTAAATTAAAGTACACCAACAGAATATAGCAACTTCTGCTTTTCATATTCTATTCTTGTCTAAAATATTCTGTCTGACTTGTAAAAATTCTCAAAATTGAGTAACCTCCTCATTTCTCTTTTACAACTTTAACCAATTAGGTTAACTTTAACCTAAAAATCTACAATTCTTCATGGGAATCAGGTTTACAATATCCTCAAAGCCCTACTCTTTTCATTTTCTTTAAAAAAAATTCACCAAATTAATATTGTTAACGAACAACATATCAAGAAAAATATAAACTTGGAAACAGAGAAACAGAGTATGGGTCATAACACAATAAGTACAAGAAAAAATCTTTATTTTTTCCTACTTAAACAACAATCAAATGTTAGTCATTAACATGTCCGCCAAATCTTGAAAATAAAAAACAGACCAAAATGAAAGAAAAATGCATAAAGCCCCACAACACAAAATACAATCAACAACATATCCGTGATCCCACAAGTGGGTCTGGAGAAGGTAGTATGTAGGCCGATATTACCCTGCCTTTATGGGACAGTACACAAAATACAATAATTCATTACAAAATTTATTGAAAACCCAAAATTGATCAACAATAAACAATCATACCTTGTTTGGAGGGGGAAAAATAGAACCAAAAATTCCAGAAGATGAAGAAGCAGAAGTTTCTTTAGAACCAAAAAGATCAGAAGTAAATGAAGAACTTGTTGGTTTTTTCGTTCCTTCCATTTCTTTTTTGTTTTCCCTTCAAAAAATAAAAATAAAACTTTGGTTGAAATTTGAAGAGATTCAACTCAGTTTATATAGGAAAACCACCGTAAAAAAAAGGATCAGATAAAATGTAAAAGGCCCACAGCTTTTTATTTCCCCAGAATAAAGAGAGAGACACGTGAAAAGATGGGTGACGCAATTTTAATTAATCGTAAAAACAAACCCAGAAAAATTGCCTTAGCCTTTTTAAACTGTCGCTATCGAACAAGTTTTTTTTTTTTTTTTTATATTATACTCCCTCTTTCGAAAAAATTGACATTTTCTCGTGAGTCAATTTTTTAAATTTTGATGATGTATTATTAACATAAATTTTTAAAAATTTTAAAATAAAATTTACATATTTAAAAATTAAGTAATGGTCATCATAATTAATAATTTAAAAAATTACAATTAAGAAACCATTCATTTAATTCTTAAAAAGTGAAAAGTGTGAATCTCATTGATACTAAGGACATATTATGCTTTTTTTTCAGCGCAAGAGAGTACTATGTAATAAAAGGAAAATAAAAGAGGATTGAAGATTTTGTTCTTTTATTTATTTATTTATTTATTGACCGACAATATATCCGCTTCTATTTCTAAGAATTTTTGGTTCATCAGTTTCTGTTACACGGCGTTATTTTTTCTGAACTAAGTCATACTTGTCAGAATATCATACAGATTAATACCACGTGGATTCATAAATCTGCCTAATGGGACTCACTATTGTACTTCCAACCTTTTCACCCTAGTGCATAATAACCACCCCCACCCTCTTACCGATTCTTTCTTTTTTCCAATTTGGTGTCCGATAATTATATTAGGGCCCAACAAAAAGTCTCAAATCGGAGGTAAAGTGCTCCCCAAAGAAAGATGGTTTCTTATTTACGAGAACGCGAACTCAAAATTTTAATTAAGAATAAAAAAATATTTATCACTCCATCCCCACCCTTGTTTGTCTTATCGGTTCTCTCTTCTTCTTCTTCTTTTCTCTTTTTTCAAAGAAACAAGAAAGATTTGTACTAATTGCTCCAATACTATACTTTATTCATTGATTTAGTTTATGTTTGTTTAATTTAATTGTATACAAAATGTACAAAACAACAACAACATACCCAGTGAAGTCCCACAACGTGAGGTCTGGAGAGGGTAGAGTGTACGCAGACCTTACCTCTACCTTGGTAAGTAGAGAAGCTGTTTTCGAAAGACCCTCGGCTCAAGACAAAACATAAGCATAAGCACAAGCAAAGAAAGAGAAATGGTCAGACCCAAACAAAAAATTTAAAGCATTATGACAATTATAGTAACAAAGGCGAATAAGACATGATAAAGTATTCTGAAAAAGAAGCAGTAACTAACGCAGGTAAATAAGATAAACACAATACACGAAACAACATAAATCAAATGATATAGGACTATAAAATAATATTGCATCTACTAGTATGATAGACTAAGCAGGGCTACAATAATAACACTACAACTACAAGTATGTAAGCGTATGTAGGACTACGCTCAACTGCCTACTACCCTTCTACCATAATCTGTGTCCTCCACAACCCCTTATCTAAGGTCATGTACTCAGTAAGTTGCACCTGCGCCATATCCCGTCTAATCACCTCTCCCCAATACTTTTTTGGCCTACCTCTACCCCTCATGAACCCGTCCATAGCCAACCTCTCACACCTCCGCACTGGGGCATTTGTGCCTCTCCTCTGCACATGTCCGAACCATCTCAACCTCGCTTCCCGCATCTTATCAGCCACCGAGGCCACTCCTACTCTGTCCCGAATATCATCATTTCTAATCATATCCCTCTTTGTATTCCCACACATCCATCTTAGTATCCCCATCTCCGCAACTTTCATCCTTTGGATGTACGAAGTCTTGACTATCCAACACTCCGCCCCATACAACATAGTCGGTCTAACCACCACCCTACAGAACTTGCCTTTAAGTTTTGGTGGCACTTCTTAATCGCACAAGACTCCAGATGCGAACCTCCATTTCGTCCACTCTGCACCAATATGATGTGTGACATCGTCATCAATCTCTCCATTCTTTTGGATAATAGACCTGAAATACTTGAAGCTTCCTTTATTTAGAATGACCTGAGTACCAAGCCTCACCTCCATGCTTGTCTCATGGTCTCTCCCGTTACTAAAATTACACTCCAAGTATTCTGTCTTGGTCCTACTCAGCCTGAACCCTTTAGATTTCAGAGTCTATCTCCAAACCTCCATCTTAGCATTCACTCAACTGCGAGTCTCATCAATAAGGACTATGTCATCTGCGAATAACATACACCATGGCACCTCCCCTTGAATTAGTCGCATTAGTCCATCCATCATCAAAGAAAATAAGAATGGACTAAGAGCTGATCCCTGGAGCAGCCTCATCATCACTGGGAAGTGCTTCGAGTCTCCTCCTACTATTCGTACCCTGGTCTTGGCTTCATCATTCATATCCTTGATTTCCCTAGTGTACGCCACATGTACACCTCTAACCTCCAAACATCTCCATAGAACTTCCCAGTAGGGACTTTGTCGTATGCCTTCCCGAGGTCGATGAAAACCATATATAAGTCTCTCTTCCTCTTCCTATACTGTTCCACCAACCTCCTAATAAGATGAATAACTTCTGTAGTCGAATGCCTCGGCATGAATCCAAACTGGTTCTCAGAAATAGACACGTCTCTTCTCCCCCTCATCTCCATGACTCTTTCCCAAACTTTCATAGTGTGGATTAGCAGCTTGATACCCCTATAGTTGTTGCAACTCTAGATGTCACATTTGTTCCTGTACAAATGAATCATTTTACTCCATCTCCATTCTTAAGGAATTCTTGCCGTCTTAAAAATGACATTAAACAACTCAGTCAGCCACTCTAAACATGTCCTGCCTGCGCTCTTCTAAAATTCAACTAGGATCTCATCAGGCCCGGTCGCTCATCCCCTATGCCTCCTGTGAACATCACCCTTAACCTCCTCAACCTTAATACTTATACAATATCCAAAATCTCGGTACCTTTCGGATTTCTCCAGATCTCCCAACATAATATATTTATCTTTTTCTTCGTTCAAGAGTTTATGGAAGTAAGACTGTCACCTCCATCTAATACGTGTGCCCTCCACCAGTACTCTGTTGTCCTCGTCCTTGATTCACCTCACGTGATCCAAGTCACATGTCCTCATGCCCCTCGCCTTGGCTAGTCTGTATAACTTTTTATCCCCGCATTTTTCCTCTATCTCATATACAAGCATTCAAAAACTGCCATTTTTGCCACAGTAATCGCTAGCTTTGCCTCCTTCCTTGCCATCTTATATAATTCCATATTCGTTCACTTCTCCACCTCATCCTTGCTTTCTACTAATTTCGCATACACCTCTTTCTTTGCTTCCCCTTCTCTTGAACTTTACCATTCCCACCACCAGTCCCATCGATGCCCACCATGGCTACCCCGCGAGACCCCTAGCACTTATTTAGCTACCTCTCGAATGCAACTAGCTGTCCTATCCCACATACCCGTCGCATCCCCACTACTCCCCCAAGCCCCCCTAACCATCAACCTCTCCCCCATCTCATTTGCACTAGCCATGGTCAAACTCCCCCATTTGATTCTTAGCCTGTCATCCACAACCCTCCTCTTCTTCTCCATTTTGATCTCCAAATCCATCACTAAAAGTTTATGTCGGGTTGTAAGATACTCACTCGGAATAACCTTACAATCTTTACAAAGACCGTTGTCAAACCTCCTAAGGAGCAAAAAGTATATATGAGTCTTAGCCACCGAACTACGGAAAGTCACCAAGTGCTCCTCCTTCTTCAGGAACCTCGAATTGGCTATAACCATCCCAAAAGCTTTAGTGAACTCCAAAAGTGAGATGCCTCCCCCATTCCTGTCCCCGAGGCCAAAGCCTCCATGCACATCGTCATAACCCCCGGAAGTGACCCGATATGTCCATTGAAATCTCAATAACTTTTCAGTGGGTGGTATACCTCCCACCACCTCGTCCAAATCCTCCCAAAAATGCCTCTTCTCCTCCTTGTCCAAGCCCGTATGTGGCGCGTAAGCACTACTAATGTTCATAGTGAACCCTCAAATTACTAACTTAATCGACATCATTGTCTCACCCGTTTTTAAACCGAGCTTCGCGACGTGATGGCGTCGATTCCCTCTAGATCGGTTAAAAATGCTTGCTTTGAGGAGTCGTCACCTAATTATTCTAAGGTAAATTAGGGCACCTGAATGTTAACTAAATGCTGCAAAATAACTCCGATTTTATGTTCTACGAAACTAATGAGATTCTAGGTAAGGGTTCTTTATTATCCTAAAGGGAAGGGGTTAGGCATCCTTTAAGATCCGCTAACTTGCGGTTATCCGATCAAATTCAGGTTAATTGTTATGCTAAGAAAAATGCATGTTTTTACAAATATAAAAATAATGTTGCAAGATGTTAATAAAATGATGCATTTTGTACAAGTATGCATTTGTATGACATTAATATACATGTAAAGCTGAAAAAAGTATAAGTATGCATTTGTATGAAAATTGATAAAAATGTATGCAAGGTGATTATTATGGGCGACGGGCCTAAAAATAGATAAACTAGCGATTTCCAATTTTAAAACTAACCGAGCCTAAGAATAAATAAACTAGCGATGGGTTTCCAATTCTAGACTACCCTATTAATTAATTCTATGTCTACCTATTCTAGACATTTCAATAATTTCACGAGTACAATAATATTACAATACAGAATGAAATAGAGCTGAATTTAAAGAAAGTAAAAAAAAACAACTACAAAATAAATAATCTCCGAGGGGTATTTGCCTTCTTTGACTTTATCCCTTGCAAGTTGTCAAGAACAAACGGTTAGAAACAATTGAATATAAATAACTTCGGATCCATATCCAAAACAAGAATGTTTTGATCACGGAAGGCTCAGACTTAAATTTTGAAAAGATCATTTCAATCACGTCGTGGTTGCGAACATATGACTCGTTGGTCATTTTAGTTGCCTTGCCTACCGAACATGTTGGTCTCTCGGGTGAAAAAGATTTAAGTTTCATCCTTGCCCAGAATTTTTATTTTCCGTCTTTGCAACTTTGGAGGCCTCAAAAATCGACGGATATTTTTTCATCGGCCAAGTGTAGTATAATGTTCAAATCAGCTAAATGATACCGAAAACAGTAAGAAAAATAGAAATCGAGAAATGATGTCCGAAGGGAAGCGGCCTCGAATTCAATTTCTTTGGCAGTAAAGCGGTAAAGCAGTAAAGCAGTAAAGCCAAAAACCGAGAAATGATGTCCGAAGAGACGCGGCCTCAAATTCAATTTCATTGGCGGTAAAGCAGTAAAGCAGTAAAGCCAAAAACCGAGAAATGATGTCTGGAGGGACGCGACCTCAAATTTAATTTCATTGGCCTGAATGCAGTATTAGTTAAAACAGTGAAATTAAATACATAGCAATAAACTGAAACAGAAACGATTTAAAAAAAAAGACGCGGCCTCGAATTCAATTTCATTGGCCTAACTGGAGTATTTATTCAAAGCAGTAAAATAAACAACATAGCCGCATACAATAGTAAGCAATTAAAATGTCCGACCCGAATTCTGAATTTTCGAACCATAACAGAATGCTCCTGAAAATCCGACCCGACAAAACAGTAGCCCGACCCAGTTTTCGGGTCGACCCGACCCATATAAACAACGAAACAGTAAAGAAAATTAGGTAATCGACCCAGTTCTGAAAAAAACAAACCCGGATTTCGGGCCGACCAGACCCGAGAAATGCAACCCGGAACAGTGGTGACCCGGAATTAATTTTTTTGGATTTTTATTTTTCCAGATAACCAACAACAAGATATAAACACAAAAATCTGGAAATTTAGTCAAACCGGGTCGACCCAACCCGGATCAGTGACCCGACCCGAATCGGATGTTTCAACCCGAATCGATTTCTTTCCAAATTTCAGATAACCAACGACAAGATATAGACATATAAATCTGGAAATTTAACCAAATCGGGTCGACCCGACCCGAATTGGATGTTTCAACCCTAATCGATTTCTTTCCAAATTTCAGATAACCAACAACAAGATATAGACATATAAATCTGGAAATTTAACCAAATCGGGTCGACCCGATCCGGATCAGTGACCCGACCCGAATCGATTTCTTTCCAAATTTCAGATAACCAACAACAAAATATTAAAACACAAAATTCTGAGAATTTATTTGAATCAGGTCGAACCGACCCGGATTAGTGACCCGACCCGGAAATCCGACCCGACCCAGAATCTGAAAAACAGTGAAGAATAGCAAAAAATTCAAATTATTCAATACCAAAACCCCAATAATTTTAACTTATATTTTCGAACTCTCTAAGATGAAGAACACATGCAAAGAAGAACAAATACCTTTAAGAAGATTTCGGATTTCAAAACTTAACTACTAGATTTTCGGACCAAAAACCGACCTTTTCTTCTCGATTTCGGACCCCTTTTGATTTCTCTTTTCGACTCGGACCAGACCAACCCCCCCCCCCCCCCCCAAATGAAGAACGACATGGGGTATTTATAGATGGCTTAACCCTCCAAGAACGAGTTTGAAATTTGAATAAAAGGTTTTAAAAAATCTGATTTTGGGGGTATGTGTTGCAGATTTTCGGGGATAATGGAGTGGGTTGAAGTGATGGGGGGTGGCGGTGTCAGGGGTTGGTGGTGGCAGGGGTGAGGTGACCGGCGACGTGGGGTCACGGGTATGGGGGGTGTGCGGCGATTTGGGAGAGAGAGAGTAAGGGTGTGTTTGATTTTAGGGTTTCTTGTTTTGTGGGTTAGGGTTTGTTTTGTTTAAAGGGGTGGACGATTTGGGCTTCATTTTTTGGGCCGGTTCGGGTTGGGCTTGGAGGGATTGGTCGGTTGGGCCTGGGGTAGGGGATAAGTGGGGTGGTCGGTTGGGCCTTCGATGGGGTCCGAAAATGAGTGATTTGTTTTGGGTAGAAATTATTTTGGGTTGGGAAATAAATGGGTTATGAGTTTAAAATATAAAAAGGGTTTTATTATATAAAAAGAAAGCTTTGCAAAATTTATAAATTGTAAAGATGACAATATGATAAAAAATATAATATTTGCGAAATTCTTGGTGCTAAAAAAATAAAAAAATAAAAATAATGCGATGCCGTTTTTCGAAAATAAAAAATAACATATAATATTAGGATAAAAAGTATGATTTTGATATAAAAATGTAAATGACAAAAAAAATATAAATAATAATAATAATGATGATATATATACATATATATGCCTATATTTTAAAATTATTTTAAGGTGTCAAAAATATTAAAAATTGCAAATAAATCATAAAAGATGGAACAAAATTGGGTGTCAACAATCATCATGTCATTGATCCTCCTAACCTCTACCACCTGATCCCTTATCTCGCTGTCTACCAAAATGTGTACCCCATTCCTATACCTCGACCTACCCGAGAACCATAACTTATACCCGTCCACATCTTTAGCCTTAGGTCCTACCCATTTGGTCTCATGGACACATGCTATATTAATCCTCTTCTTTTTAAGAATCTTAACTAGCTCTATGGACTTCCCCATTAAAGTCCTAGTGTTCCAAGACCCCATTCTCAGCCTAGCATCTCCCTTACCCCACTTACCCCCCTAACCCTCGCCCCCGTCCCCGACCGAGAACATGACCCTAGTCTACCATCATTCACCAACGCCACTAGAGAAAAAAAATACTAGTCAAAGGTTAACACTAACACACACGTGAACCAATACTAAAGCACAAGTTAGCAAGAATCTAGAGGTAAGTCAGGTTTCTACCGACCAGAATGATAAAATAAAGGACAAGAATATAATGTCAAGATTCAGCAAGGCGTAACAGCCACTAAAGCAAATATAAACTAATAAACCAGTCAAAGGTTTAGCCTAAATCGGAAGGGATCATAGTGAAAGCACAAGTTATCAAGAATCTAGAGGCAAGTAAAACCACAATGCCAAGAATGATATAAATAAAGACAAGAAGAATAAAAAAAATCAATAATCAATACAGCGAGAGCAAAAATTTAACTACAAGAATGGATACGGGCAACCGGAGGTACCAACTCCAGTTGAATCGAACATGTTCGCCGCCGAAAATCATTGTTCAACGCCGGAGTTACTGTTCACCACTGGAAGTTGCTGGAAAACTTGAGTAGCTGCAGCGACCTGAAAGAAGCAGAGAAGAAAAAAGCGAGACATGTTTGGCTGGAAACGTACTACCCAGAGCAGTTTGGCCAGAAAAACTGGCCGGCGTTTGATCGGCCTTACTGGTCGGCGCCGATGACCATCGTCGGTGACAAATGAGAGGTCGGTGATACCTAGAGAGGACGGTGGGAAAAGATGGTTGGGGTTGGGTTCTCATTGGTGGAAAACCCTAGGTCACCTTGGGGAAGGGGGAATGTGACGTACCTACTTTTTACCGTTGAAGGAGAGAGAGTCAAGTTTCCAACTTGTAGTGATGAGAAGAGAACATACTGGAAGAGTCGAGAAGCAGGACTCGTCCAGATCACCTTATATCTTCCAGTATAATATTGCTTTTAAGTCTTCCAGATCACCTTATTTCTTCAATATATTTTGTTATACAAAATGTACAAAAAAAATAAAAAGATTAATTTAAATATGTAATTTTAAATTAAAAATGTATATACTTTATTAAAATTACTCTTTAAATTTATGATTTTAAATATGTTATATCACTCTTATAAGAATGTATCGACAATAATAAAATGAAAATGTTAGTATTTGAAACTTATTAAATATAGAAAAATATATATTATTTTTTAAGAAAATTTAAAAAATATTAAGAGGTAGCTAACTCTAGCCCTCCTTGCTCTGATTGCAAGGGTAGTTGGTCACTTCTCCCATTTGTGTTTGAATGTGGTCACACAAATAACTGAATCCGAACTAGGCATAAATATGGCAATGCTATGCACTTGATATGTAATGACTCGTGATTTATGCAATTTCTCAACTTGACCTCCTTTAACTCATTTCGAGTACCCAACTCCACATTCTATATTTATATAGCAATGAATTAATATATAACATATATAATTTTTTACTTGATTATAATGTATATTTTCATTTTAATTTACCTCTTTATTGTGATATATTAATTTAATTTGATGTAAATATGAGGGATAGATAAGTTTTTCCTAAGCTGTATAGGAGAAGATAATTTAAAAACTCAGCTTATCATTTTATCTTATCGGACCAACAAGCAAATGGTGGGTCTTCTTCTTCACTCTCCATTATGCTCTTAGCAAAGCTACAAAAAGGTTGTGTATACGTACAGTGCATGGAAGTTATATACGACGATTTTAATTAATTGCTATTACTATATATTATTTGGCTGGTGGGACAAAGACGTGAGACCTGTATCATACTAATTAAAAAAAAAAAAAAAGAGGAAATACATTCTAAATTTATATGATATTTTTTCCTTGTTAATTAGTCTAACAAAATGATATTTTAAAATAATTTTAAAATATTTATTTTACCTTAAATGAGCTGATTTATAAATATAGTAATATTTATAAACTTATTTTAGACCAAAAATTTTAAAAATCTTAAATTTTTGGGCAAATCAAATATCATCACACAAACTCAAACGGAGGGACTAAGATATTAATGTTTTTTTTGTGTATGACATTAAAATAAGAACACTTTGTTGATTTCCCTAATTTCAAGTATCAACTACCTTTACGTTAAACTTCCTTTCATGTATATTGCGTTACTTATTGTAAAATTGAATTAATCTCCCTTGGGAGTTTTTCTCATTAATACAAATATATATAGTGTGTATAATGTGGAATTCTAATACAATAAGGATCTTATATCTATCATAATTATACAATACTAAATATATGAAGCATATTTCATAATATATGTTAATACACCCCCTAAGTCAGAGCGGGAGGAGGTCGGACGCTAAGGCTGGATCTGAAGTCGAGAAATAGCTGTCTAGGAAGGCCTTTCGTGAAGATATCTACATACTGATACGAAGAAGGTACATGCAACACCTTAACATGACCGAGAGCAATCTTCTCACGAACAAAGTGGATATCCATCTCAATATGCTTGGTTCACTGATGCTGAACCGGATTATGAGATAAATATATGGTGAATATGTTATCATAATAAACCAAAGACGCCTTACACAAGAGCCAACAGATTTCAACAATAACATTTGGAATGCTTCTATACTCTGCTTCTGCACTCGAACGAGATAGAGTGGTTTGCCTCTTGACAGACCAAGAAATGAGATTATCCCCTAAGAACACACAGTAGCCGTAGGTGGAGCGTCGCGTATCCGGACATCATGCCCAATCAGCATCCGTATATGATAACAATCGGGTCGGTGTTGATGGGTAGAGATGAAATCCATAATCAAGTGTACCTTAACATATTGAATGATACGTTTAAGAGCAATAAAATAAGGCTCCCTGGAGGCATGCATGAATAAGCACACATGTTGAACAGTATAAGCAATATCAGGCCCGATGAACGTAAGATACTGAAGTACACCTGCAAGACTCCTATACAAAATGGGATCGGACACTGGATCACCATCAACAACACTAAGTTTTGATTTAGAATCAACCGGAGTGGACATGATCTTGCAATTCATCATTTCAGCCTTGTATACTATCTCCTCTGCATAGTTGCACTGACACAAAAACATAGTATTGACAGATCTAGTCACTGATATCCCAAAAAAAATAACTCAATTACCCCAAGTCACTCATAGAAAATTCAGTTTTAAGTAATGCAATGATCTCATTTTTCAACAAATCAGACGAGGCGGTAAGCACAATATCATCCACATATAACAACAAATAAGCAATTCTACTACCTCTATGAAAAATAAATAAAATATTATCACATTTGTTGCATACAAATCCAATCTGCATAATGTACTGCGCAAAGCGATCATACCACACTCTAGGGGCCTGTTTCAAGCAATACAGTGACTTACGGAGACGACATACATACTGAGGGGCTGCAGGATGAATAAAACCAGGTGGTTGGTGTATGTAAACATTTTCTTTCAAATCTCCATGTAGAAACGCATTCTTCATATAAAGCTGATGAATCGGCCAATGCTTACCCATAACTATACTTAGAACTGTGTGAATGGTAGCCGGTTTAACAACTAGACTGAACGTCTTACCACAATCAATACCCTCATGTTAATTAGTGTCATTGGCCACAAGTCTCGCCTTATATCTCTCTAGATCACCATTGTCTCTATATTTGCGATGAAAAAACCATATGCATCGGATCACATTCACCCCCTCCAGTATAGGAACCAAATACCCAAGTGTGATATTTTGTTAGAGTATTAAATTCATCATACATGGCCTCATTCCAATTTGGGTCTAGTTTGGCTAATTTTGGGTTTTTGAAAATTGGGGAAATGGTTTGTGTGGATAAGTTAAACTGGACTTTGGGCTTGAAAATCCTGTGTTAGGCAAGGGTTTCTATTGGGTGCGATGGGGCAGTGAGTGGATGGGTATTTTGGTGGGTAGTCGGTGGCAGGTCACTGGAGGCAAGGACAAGGTCGGGGTGTTGGTTGGGTGGCTCAACGGAATAGTGCAATAGGTAGCGTGTTTCTGGGGACGACATCGGGATGTGGGAAAGTGACGATCGGGGTAGGGAGATGTGGTGTAGGGTGGTCGGTGTCGGGGTAGATGATGGCAGTTAGACCTGTCCAAAGCTCGGGTCGGGTCAAGTGGCATTTTTTCTACTTGCCCAACCCTGGCCTGACACTAACCTTATTTTATTTTTTAATTTTCAAACCCTGGACCTGACCCTACGGGTCACGGGTCAGCCCTGACCCGCTCTACAAAACAAAATAAAATAGTAAGCAAACACTCAATTCTACCCAATCCGATATAATTTATCACCAATTAAAAATTACAACAAACAGAAGCATGAAATCATTAAAAATTACACCAAAAAGAACTGAAGTAGATTCCACACTTTTAGCTGAGTCGAATACCATCCAGGGGCGTATTTTCCACAGTTTTAGCTGTAAATACACAAAAAAACAAGAGGCAAGTACAAACCAACATCACGATAATTCATCAACATCATCATAAGCATCATCATCGTCATCATCATCACTAGAATCTTCTTCGTGTGTCTCTTTACCTATATAAGTAAAAAAAAAAATTAATAAAGTGAAGGGTTAAGTCACGCGGGTCGGGATCGGGTCAGGCCGGATCAGATGGGTAAAAAATTCTGACCCTGGCCTGACCTTACATATGAACGGGTTCCCGCTTTTTCGGGTCAGATATAAGCTGACCCTGGCCTTGGTTTTTTTGGGTCGGGCGAGTCCCCGGCCCGATAAACAGGTCTAATGGCGGTAGGTTGGGTCTGGGTTGACTTTGTGGCGGTGTGGGTGTGTTGGTTGGGGTTTCGGCACTTGGAGAGCTTCCGAGAACTGGTTGAGAGGCGGGGTCGGTGTGGGTTTTTGGAATATCGGCTACAGGTTGCGGTGACACATTTGGCATAGGTTGGGGTTGTCAGTGGGTGTCTGGGATGATGCCCGGTCGAGAGAGAGATATGGTGGGCCGATTTCCAATGGTGGTGGTGGCAATCAGTGAAGTCCGGTATGGGGACGGAGTTGCCAATACGCTGCTGGTGATGGCAGTGGTAGGTGGCAGACAGACTGGACTGACAAGGAGGGTGGTTGACGGATTGCCGTTAGTGGCAGTGGAAGGTAGAGGCGACTGAGATAGGGTGGTATTGGTGGTGCACTGACCGATAGGAGATTGAACAGAGGCAGTGGGTACAGTGGCTGCCACCGAAATAGTGACAGCGCGACCAAGGGCTAGGCGGAGAAGCAGGGATGTGTCGGACTCGTCTAAAAATGTGTAATCGAATTTTGGAATTTTCGGATATTTGCGAATGGGAAGATTGCTTCGTCAAACGTGACGTGAGATGATGATTTTGCGGGAAGATAAGTCGTAGCACAGATATCCCCTATGATTGGGCGAAAAACCTAAGAACATACAAGGGGTGGTGCGGGGTGCAAGTTTATGTGGTGTTGTGGAGGTAAGATTCGGATAGCACATGCAACCGAAAATTCGTAAGTGCTCATAAGTTAGGATCCTACAAAAAAGAATTTCGGTGGGTGTTCTATTTTGGAGAGTCTAAGTGGGCAAAATATTTAGAATATATTCGGTCATTTTCATAGCATAGACCCAAAAGGAATGGGGAGGGAGGCATGAAATAGGATCGTACGAACCATATTATTGATAGTGCGAATGATTCGTTTGGCCTTGCCATTTTGGGGGGAGGTGTGGGGATACGAGAACCGGAAAATCATGCCATTAGTAAAGCAAAAATTGTGAAACGCGGAGTTATTGAACTCACGAGCGTTATCATATTGAAGTCATTTTACGTATTTTTCAAATTGTGTTTTGACATAGACACGGAATGCAAGGAACTTGGCAAACACTTCAGACTGAATTTAAGCGGATAGACCCAGACAAAGTGAGAAAAGTCATCTAATAAGACGAGATAAAATTTATGATCCAGTGAACTAGTAATTGGAGATGTCCATAAATCTGCATGAACAATGTCAAAGGGAGAATACGTAACACTTGAAAAAGACTGAAACGGAAGGCGAACATGTTTGCCTAAAAGACAAGAAAGACACTTTTGGGCAAATTTGTCAGTATTACAACAAATTAAATTATTGTTTCTAAGAAAACTAAAAACAGGGGCTCATGGGTGTCCAAGTCTACGGTGCTAGGTTGACTGAGAGATTGTTGTTAAAGCAGTGAGATGAGTGACATTAGCAGCGGACGTGGATAGGAAAGGATAGAGATCACCCTCACTATTTCATCTCGTAAGGAGTTTCCCGGTACGGAGGTCTATTACGAAAAATCCAAATGGATCAAAGTTAATTGATACAGAATTATCGGTAGCAAATTTCCTAACAAAGATTAGGTTTTTGATAATGTTATGAGTATATAAGACGTTATTCAGGGAGAAATGGGGATGTGGTGGTGGGGTTAGTGTGTGACCAAACCCTTGAATTAGAATGCGAAGATTGCTACCAACCATAATAGATTGTAGAGTATTTAAACTTTGCAGTTGAGGAATATTATCAGAATTGTTGGTGAGGTGAGACGTGGCGTCCGTATCCATATACCACGTATCATCGGGTTGCCGATGAGTCAATGTGATGAAAGCCTGGCACAAATTGAATTGGGAGAGGCATGGACTGCTGGGCTCTAGGAAATATGGCCAGATTAAAAGACAAGAAAGACACTTTTGGGCAAATTTGTCAGTATTACAACAAATTAAATTATTGTTTCTAAGAAAACTAAAAACAGGGGCTCATGGGTGTCCAAGTCTATGGTGTTAGGTTGATGGAGAGATTGTTGCTAAAGGGGTGAGAGGAGTGACATTAGCAACGGACGTGGATAGGAAATGATAGAGATCACCCTCACTATTTCATCTCGTAAGGAATTTTCCGGTACGGAGGTCTGCTACGGAAAATCCAAACGGATCAAAGTTAATTGATACAGAATTATCGGTAGCAAATTTCCAAACAAAGATTAGGTTTTGATAATGTTATGAGTATATAAGACGTTATTTAGGGAGAAATGGGGATGTGGTGGTGGGGTTAGTGTGTGACCAAACCCTTGAATTGGAATGCGAAGACTGCTACCAACCATAATAGATTGTAGAGTATTTAAACTTTGCAGTTGAGGAATATTATCAGAATTGTTGGTGAGGTGAGACGTGGCGCCCGTATCCATATACCACGTATTATCGGGTTGCCGATGAGTCAATGTGATGAAATCCTGGCACAAATTGAATTGGGAGAGACATGGACTGTTGGGCTCTAGGAAATATGGCCGGATTACTGTGGCCCATTGACTGGTCTAGGGTGGACTAGTAGGCTGCCTGAATTTGGGCCCAAAATTGATTTCCAGAACTTGGGCTGTTAACTGCTGCTGGGCCGCGGCTATTGACTGCATGTCCCTGAAAGCTGGACAGTGCTTTGTGTCGATGCTGGCATGAACACACACACACACACATATATATATATATATATATATATATATCCGAAAATAGAAAAGATTTGATGGAAACAGAAAAAGAAAGGGGCAATTGGCCGAAAACACTCTTACGAAAAGAGGAGAGACAATTTGCAGGGTTGTCTAGAAAGAAGAGAAAAGAAAAGAGGGGGGGGGGGGGCTACCGTCCTGAATAGGAAAATAGGGTTTAGGCTTCTGATATCATGTAAGATTGTATTAATCTCCTTCGGGAAGTCTTTCTCATTACTACAAATATATATAGTGTGTACAATGTGAAATCCTAATACAATAAGGATCATATATCTATCATAAATATACAACACTAAATATTATAAAATATATGAAGCATATTTCATAATATACGTCCATACTTATAATTATAAGCATCGGATCTTATACCATATTTTCGGTTGAGTATAATAATTAACAAAAAATTAGGAATGTTGAGCTACATTTAAATGAGTTAAAACGGATCTAATTAATAAAGAGCTAAACTGCCAATTAGCATTTAAATTATTTAACCACTTTTAGCCATAAAAAGTTATTAATGATATGTAACATTTAAAAACCTAGTTAAAAAGGGAATTTCTTAATGGGTATGATTGGAATTCATCGAAAACACATGTAGACGAGGCAATATATAAATTTGAGGAAAATGGGAGGTAGGGTTGTAAATGGTTTTCTAAAAACCTACTTAACCAACCAAACCGATGTTGGAAATTTTCCTTTGGCGGGAGTTGCGTCCAACCAACTTTAATGGCTTAAACACTAGTGTTCCGCATATTGGAGAATCCGGTTCTTCACACGTGCATAATCTACTAAGTAAGCAGATGACCGTAGGGCCAAGGATCGTCAAATTTCGTTGAGAAATGAAAGAGATATTGGTCCACGAAGTGAGGTGTTTGAAGCGTGGAAAAGTGTGGTATTTAGACCAATTCTCCCTCATCGGTGGAGGAAGAAAGATTTGTTTAGTTTATAAGTCTCAAAGTTGGCTTGGGGTTTGGGACCCCAAGGGGTATCCCATGTGTTTAAAGGAGGGAGGACCTAGATGTGCTTCGGTTCGAGGATAAGCCCACACGCGCGCCGCGGCCTCCCGTTCGGTCCGTCTCTCTGGTCGTGGGTTGTGCTTCTTCTGATATTATCTTTTTGGACTAGAATTGTTTCATATTTACGTCAACTAGCCTTAATTTGCATTCAATTCAGTCATTTATTTTGGCTGAATTACTTTCCCTAAATGCCAATCTGTTGCACATCAATTCACCATTTATTTTGGTGAATTACTACCTCCATAATTGCCATTACTTGGCCAGTAACAGCAATTATGTGGGCAGTTGGTAAGTCCTCTCCTTGAACTATATAAAGGAGCCTTTGCACAATTGTCGAGACACACAGAAACATACAAACGAATCAGATTCTTCCCACTATCTTCCAGCATCATTTCATTACTCAAAATTCTTCAAGGTAGCACTTGAGTTTCCTTTGCTCAATTGTTCATTTGTTGTTTTATTTTGGGAGACAATTGTCCAGGACATAGAAATGATACATACGGGGCAATCTTGTCTTAAAGACAGAGTGCCATCACTCAACTCAGCATACCAAAAACTGTTCCAGTTTCTTCTTCAAGTTTATTGTAATTTCAGTTTGTTGTAATACTTAGCAGTTACTTATTTTCGTTTCCTGCACCATTGTAACCAACAACCGAACCGTACCAAATCAATTTTTAGGTTCTTCTTAATAAACTCATAGTTTTCTATAAATTTATAATTGTGCTGAATAAATATGTAGGTTTTTAATTTTATAAAAATAAACTGAAAATATATTGAACCGTACAAAATAAATTTATATGTGAATATTTTGTATATTAAGTTTTAAAATAATGAAAACATTAAAGTTTTTACCTTGGGTCTTGGGTATTGAAATTAAATTAGTTGTAGCATCTCGAATAGTTATAATTAGTAAGCTATAAGATATTATATCGATCTTGAGTAGCAAGCTATAAGGTATTATGTATCTTTTCTCTTGTATGATTAAACATTTGTCTTGTTGGATACCTAATTCTACTATACTTAGTTCTTGAGTTTCATATTAATTGATTTCGTTATGCTTTTGTGATTAATTTTTTGTCTTTGCTTAACTTTGTTTTATACTATTGTAAAAATAGTGGATCTATTATTGTTGTCTTTCATGTTATTCGTCACCTTTTAAACAGTTTAAATGTCTTGAAAGTTTTTGTTCAAGTCCTACAAAAGTATGCATGGTATCGTGTTTTAACTTCTATTTGTGACTTTTGCATAACATTTTTTAATAAGTATGAAAAATTAACCGAACCGTACCGAAATCGAAAAAAATTGAGATGATGGGATGATTCCGAAAAGTTTAATTTTGATTATACAAAATAAAATAATCGAAAAATCCATATGATATGAGTTTTGTAAAATAGCCGTCCGAACCATACCATTGACACCCCTAATTAGAGGTGATTTGTACTATTTGGATTAATAACTCGTAGTTGAAATCAAGTAGAAAAATTTCTTTGGGACACATGCATCTCAACACAGATATACATGCACATACAGGAGGTACACATTTGACACATATGAGATATATAAATGATACACAAATGGATACACATCTCATCTTCTTCGATGTTCATTTTTATTTCAAAGTTGGTTCAATTTTCAATTGCAATCACCATTAAATCGTCCCGAAATTGAGATTCAAACGCTCAAATTTAAATTGAAATCACAATTAAATCATCCGGAAATTGAGATTCAAACCTCGTGAAAGGTATCTAATCTATTCCAACACTCCTCACCCGAAACAAATTTCAATTTTGGAAAATCCGAATTTTCAAACTCAAACTTAAGCAAACTTTAATGGCTTTCAATGAAGTTGTATAAAAGAAATTGTTACCATGTATCAAGATGCGAATTCCATAGCAATTAGAGTTTCTCTAAATTATCCTCTGTTTATAATATTTGCAAAGAGTTTAAGGTTTCAAGAACTTACTAACCTACTGCGTGATGTAATGTTGTCTATTTCATAATACATATAGAAAGTACTAAATGGAAGGCGCTTTGCCGTAGATTCAAAATATTTTTTATTTTATTTAAAATTTATAAAATTGACGTTGAAGATGGTGTTGTATTTAATTATACATTCTTTCAAAGGGGAGAATAGAACATTTTATTATTTAAAATTTATGAAGATAGTTGAAAAACAAGTTTGTAAAGCTTTTCCAAATTTAGAATCTAACTTCAACTTAGATTCGATTTTTTAACACTAATTTAAAATAAAATGAAAAGTTAATTATTAAAAAAATCATGGTCAAACGACTCCCAAGTAATTTTACTGAAATATGATTATTGGTATCCAAGTCTCAAAGTTGATCATGGAAAATCATATTTTAATGGCATTTGGTTCATATAAAGATTAAAAAATTAGCGCATAAAAATATAACCCGCTTAACCCGATCAAGTAACCCACCCATTTATTAACTTAGCCATTTCCGTCCAACTCATTTCAACCCATCAAAAGTGAGTTGATATGTAACCCGAATTAACTCATGAAAAATCTTGTCAAAATATTTTCAAAAAAATATTTTTCTTATTTGATATGTTATATATAACCATAACAAAGAAAAATAATAAATTTATAAGGTACTAAAATATTACAAAAGAATAAATAAAGTAATTAAAAGTTAATAATAATTGGGGTGTTGGGTTATGACTCACATTTTAACCAATTTCGACCCAATCCGTTTCAGCCTAAGTAACTTTTGGGCAGGTCAATAACCTGCTTATTTATTAACTTAGTCCATTTTGATCCGCTTAATTCAGCTCAACCCGCTCATTTGACACCTATAGGTTCACATATTTTCTTGGGCCAAGATGTGCAAGTCAATTTGGACTAAATAGTATCCTAAGATCCTTCTATTTACTTAATTACTTACTCAATTTTCTCAAATCAAATTAATAAAAGCATTTTACAACAACAATAACATACTTAGTATAATTCCACAAGTGAGGTCTGGAGAAGGTAAGATGTACGCATACATTACCTCTACCTTTACCGGATAAAGATGTTGTTTCTGATAGACCCCCAGCTCAAATGAAATATACCCAATGCATGAATATAGGAAAGAAGAAGAGACGATAAAACAACAAATGTGAAAAACAAATATAGTAACAGATATCAAATACACATTGACAAAAAAAACTACGTGACAATTGATCTAGCTCAAATTACACCCTTAAATGGTATAACGCGGCCATTGTCAAATATAGTAACCCAACTAGGTTGGGGTCGATTCCCACAAGGAATACGATGAGAAATTACACTATTGCTTTATATCATGGCTTTACTAATTACTTCCTCCGTCCCAAAAAATTGACCTAGTTTGACTTGGCACAAAGTAGGGGTGGGCAAAAAATCCGGAGAACCGAAAAAACGAACCGAATGTTCGGTTCGGTTTTTATTCGATTTTTAAAAAAAAAACTGATTTTTTGAAAAACCAAACCGAATCAGGATTTGTGATTCGGTTCGATTTTTAAATTTTGGATATGAACCGAACCGAAAAACCGAATTAAATATGTAATTAATCTTATTTTTTATTTTAGGCTACTACTATCTCTTGAATCATAGCCATTGAAGTCAATCTATGAAGCTTTTATGGAAGTCGAATGTGGTATGAACTTGATTAATATATCACGGAAGCATTGACATAAAATGTAGGGAGAGAAAGTAGTTGTAAATTGGTAAAACATTAAATGGTCATAACTCTACGCTCGGATGTTCGTTTTACTCAATTTTGTTTTTGATTTTGCGTATTTTTTCGAGACATGGCCGGCCAAATTGCACCAAGGCTGTTTGGCGCCGCCAATTTTTACGAAAACGTCTGTTTTCCCAATCAATTTGTGTTTTTCCCCAAATCGGTTTCTAATTTTCCTTTTTCTTTAGTAAACATCTCACGATATACAATACATTCCAACGTCGAAATTTCGTGGTAATGTAGGTGTGAATGCCAATTTCAGTGTTGGAAATTCAATTTTTTTAAAAAACAAAAACTTCCCTGACCCGACCCGCCCCGGCCCACTAGAAAAAACCGATATAATCCGATACGTTTGGCGATATAAACCGAACATATCATATTTTTTTAAAGTTGGATTCGTTTTTAAAAAAAAAAAATGAATTTTATTCGGTTCATATTTTTCTGATACAAAACCGATATACGCCCACCCCTAGCACAAAATTTAAGAAATAAAGGAAGACTTTTGAAATGTGTGATCCAAAACAAATACTATATATTTGTGTGGTTGTAAATGCTCTCATAAAGTTAAATTGTTTCTAAATATATAAAGAAACCAATCTTTTTGGGACAAACTAATAAGAAAAGTAGGCCAATATTTTTTAAACAGAGGGAGTATTTTACTTCTATGGTAACCAAGTTTGTTTGTTTGTTGTTTGTTTTAACTAATCAATTAATCACGTTAATTAACAATTAATGTATCAAGTTGGAATGATAGGGTTGTGAATTAATGCATGGAAGTGATGTTGTGTTTTACTAAAGTGGTTGTAATATGTGTGGTATGAGCAATGGGGACTAATATATAGGTGGTGATTTCTCAATTGACTCACCTAATTTCATATTAGGCTTTTTCAAGCTCTAAAGTGTGACATTTATGAACACTTATTATTACCATTAGTTGATTCCATTCTAATTAAAATTGAGAATCATTAAATGGGGTTTAAAAGCCCAAGTCCTAATTAACTTACTTATATTCTAGACTCTAGTCTTCTTTTTCAAGTTTGACTAGAGACAATATGCATTAAAGGGGTGTTTGCAACCAAACTTTAAACATTAAGAGTGAGAGGTAGTTAAATGTCACATTAACACACCCATTTCATATTTATAACCTACCCCAACTATCACATTCCATTATTTTGTCACAACCACAACCTAAGTTCTAGCCACTCATATTAAGCATTAAATATATCACAAAGCAATAAATGCATAGAGACATAATAAACATAAAAGAAGATTTACAATGATTTTGTATAAATAGTGGAACTTGTCTTCTATCATATGGACTAAAAAGACACAAGATTTTTAAAACAAATACAACTCAAGATGAATAGCAAGTCTTGTCTACGCAAGACAAGACACAAACACACTTTTGAAACGTGGCTAGCTAAGTAGGTATCAAGATATCAAATCACAAAACCCTAGGCAATTGAGGTTCGCAGAGTAGGTCTTGATTTGGATCGTCTGGAACTACAGTAGGAAGTGTGGTCCGCAGAAGTGTCACGAGACATCGCAATCTGAGTTGGGCTTGAACTGAAGCAGTGTTCGCAGACCGAATTGTGGTCTGTAGAACGAAAGTGCAGACCGCAGAATGGGTTGCACTTCGGGGCTCCAGAGTCTTCTTCTCACTGTCTCTTTCTGCAACTTGGCTACCATTCTGCGGTCCGTAGTTTGGTTCTCAGCAATTCTTCCTTTTTAGCACTTTTGTCCATGTTTCAGCATATTCTTCACTTTTGGTGTCTCAATGCAAAAATCCTACAAAAACCAAAATAACATAAGAAACATATACTATAAATGCATAAAGGACAACAATAATTCATGAAATTGGTATCAAATGTGCCGTAATTTCTCGGCACATCAACTACATAAATCATACGACTACAAGTACGATAACCATTTATTACCTACTAACCATCTACCCTAATCCTCGACCTCCACACCGTCCTATCTAAGATCATGTCCTTAGTCAGCTGGAGTTGTGTCATGTCATGTCCAATCACCTCTCCCCAGTTGTTCTTCGGCCTATCTCTGCCTCTCCCCACTCCTACTATAGCCAGCCTCTCACACCTCCTCACTGGTGCATCCTCGCACCTCCTCTTCACATGTTCGAATTATCTCAGCCTCGCTTTCCTCATCTTCTCCCCCACTGAGGTCACTCCCACTTTCTCCCGTATAACTTCATTCTTAATCATATCCCTGGTTCATAGGATAGTTTTGTATTACATATACAACTTAGGCTCACGTTTACCCCACGTTTAAATAGGCTATTTTTGGACTATACTCAAAATAATTAATACATCAATAAATATAGAAAAAAAAAATAGGGAAAACAACACAAAATACCCACATAGACAAACTATTTACACGAAAACACCCTTTCATGAACTATTTACACTAACTGCCCCTGCGGCACAAAATAATCACCCGAAATGCCTTCGGTGATGATTTCGACGGGAACACATGATGTCTTTGTATCACTCTTCGGTATAGAACTGCTTTGGGCCACTACATCTTTGCTCATGTGTGTGTAACGTTTTATTTTTTATTTTTGGCCTTTATATTTTTATTTCTATTTTGTCTTTTTCATTTTTTCTTCAAAAATAAAAATAAAATACAAAGATAATGATACTAGTTAATTATTTTTAGACTAATAATAATATAAAAAATTAAGTAATTAGATTACAAAAAAAAGTAATTAAAATCACTAGCTTATTTATTAAACCTAAACAGAAAATATACATTTTTTAATTTTCTTTCTCTTTTGGAAATGAAAACAAAATTTTATAAAAATATGAACCTATTTTATTTAAATATAAATTAGCCTTGATAAAATGATATAAAAATTAAAATATCAAAATAACTATTTATTGTATATTCTTATACAATGATGATATCATGGAGGACTATTGAAGAGTGTTTCATTGAAGGACTGCAGTAGTCCTGCATGATACTATCTCAGTATGTTTTTATACCATGAAGGTATCATGGAGGACTCTTGAAGAATGTTTCATTGACGGATTGCAACCATCCTGCAGAATGTTTCATTGAAGGACTGCAGTCATCCTGCATGATACCATCTCAATATATTTTTATATCATGAGGGTATCATGGAGGACTGAGGACTTTTATTCAAGGACTTCAACGGTCTTTCATGATATCGTCATGGTAAATACAATCTCAGTATATTTTTATCCCTTGATGGTATCATGGAGAACTATTGAAGAGTGTTTCATTGAAGGACTACAACAGCAATGCATGATACCATCTCATTATATTTTTATATCATGACGGTATCATAGAGGATTAAGGACTTTTTCATTCAAGGACTTCAACAGTCCTTCATGATACCATAATGGTATATGTCATGCGTGTCATTCATTCATGATTCCCTGTTAATATGTGATATATACCATGTGGATATCATAGATGATTGAGTTGTGCTTTTATTGAAGGAATGAATCAATCCTTTATGACGCCCTCTCAGTAAATGATATATCATGTGAGTATCATAAAGGATTGATTAGTATTTTTTGAAAGAATGAATTAATCTCTTATGATACCATGTTAGTATATGATATACACCATATAGGTATCATAGATGATTGAGTTGTGTTTTCATCAAAGGGGTGAATCAATGTCACGACCCCTTTTAGGGAATCGTGGTGGCACCTACACCGTTCCAACCGGTAGGTGAACCACTTCTCAAATTAACAAAATAATCAAAGGAGAAATGCGGAAAGATGAATCTGAAAATCATAAGAACACCTCCACAGATCTGGTCAATAATACAAGAGTTCTAACCGAATACAAGTCTGATAAAAGAATAACACATGCCTAATGCCTAAACGACATAATGTGATTGTTTAAACATATCTCTCGGATAAGTAAAAGACAAGAGTAAAGATAAGAGTATCTAGGGCATGTTGAATGGAACCATCCTCACCCCGAACATTGAAAGTCCCTCAACTCAGACTCACACTTAAAGTCTTGAACTGGTATAAGCGCTATATTTGCATCCAAAAAGAATGCAATAAGTGTAGCATGAGTACACAATGTACCACCGTAGACATCATAGGCCGATAACGACGGAAGATACATAACATAGATAAATATCAAGTTAACACCCGATAGTCATAAACTAACAGTTCAGTAACCCATATAAGCCACATTGTACATATAATAAATCACCATTCCAAACAAGTCACTTTGTTCATATAAGGTTTCAACCACAGTCAAATATGATCAATTCGTAAAGTACACAGGGGTTTTACTAACATCATACTACCCACTGACTAATAAACTCTATCCAAGTCATATTCATGTTTAGTCCCACTTAACCTACTAACACATCAAATAAGCAAGTCGACACTTAGATTACAAAATCCCTTTTTAGAACGCTTTCCAATAGTATTATAATTAGGCTAACCATGACGACACTAACTCTTTTATTATCATTAGCTTGTAGACTTAATTAAGACTACACAACTACAGTCTGACATACCAAGTTCATTCAACGTCTACCTTCCCTATAGCAATACCTATCACAGGTTCTTTACTAGACTTGTTACCTAGTCACACGATCAATTATCAGACAACACACAAATGCACATAATTTCCTTTGATCTAGGCAACAATACCGATATATTGAAATTTCTGACCATAGTAGCAGTTGACATCAAATACTTAGACTTACAATTTATAAACCACATAACCCATACACAAGAAATCAAGCCACATATGATCACCAATTCAATTTCAACAAAATCAAATCATTTATTCAAGTGTTCACAGAGACCATCCTGATCATGGCAATCAATCTGATTCAATAAAATCAATTCAATTTTCAAGTATTCACAGAGACAAGCCTAATCATGGAAATCAGCATGATTCAATAGTATCAATCCAATTTCCAAGTATTTAAAGAGACAAGCCCAATTATGGCATCAAATTCACATTATCAATCAAGAGATAATCAATACAATGAGATGTATATGATATGAATGCAATGCATATGCCAAGTATCTTTTCCGACAGTATATAGTCGTTCAAATTTAAGAACTGCACACCTATGGGGGACAATCGAAGTACATATACTCGTCTGAAATTTCTCTATGGACCCCAGTCCTTGACTGTAATAACTATTGCAGGTATGCAACCCGTTCCATCGCGTATCATCATACATGTTGCGACGTGCAACTCGATCCATCTGTAACATTATCATCATTTTAATGTTGCCAATAATCTCATAATTACTTTTCCTTCCCGGTCTCTTGAACCCACATCATTTTTATATCACTCTCATATCAATATCATCAGAACCATGAGTGTATGAATGCAAATGACAATACAAGGCAAGAAATCAGAATGTATGAGATGCAACCAAGTATAGGAGATGAATAACACACACTTTCAGAATTCAACAACAAGTAATTCAAGTACAGTCATGATATCATATCAAGCATGTGTGATGAATAAACACTATAATATTAAATATGGAGACGAGCCCACATAATGGTGACAAGCCCAAATAACAGCAATCGAAATCAACTTAAGGTTGATTCTCCAAATCACCTAATAGCACAGTTCAACACATGTACCCACCCAAACATTCATCATAGCCGCTAAGGAGGGACCTCCAAACACGCCCAATACCCCTCAATATTTATAACTACTATGTACTTCTATTGAAGTCTAGAAAAGTTAAATTGTAGCCTACCTCAAAGTTGAGCAAGAGCCATGAACAATTCATCTTCAGTGCTTGCCTTGCCCTTTCTGAGCATCTCGTGATAATCGAAGTCTAACACGCATAGACTAAATATCAATATTACGCTAATACAAACACAAGGACTTAATCCTTCAAACATACCAAAGGCTTACAAAACCAACCTCGGGCCCATGATTTCAGGATTTAAACTTTATTACCCAACAATCAAAAACACATACTAGGTAATCATATCTTTAAGTTAATTAAAAATCTAAGCTCATTTAGACCTTCAATCGGACAATTTAAGAAAAGTCCCAAATCATAAACCCTAGAATTTTCCCCCAATTCTATAAGAAAACTCACATTTCAATTTGTTTGGAAACTTGTTTAGAAGTCCGATTTGAAGTTTAGAATTAGTCAACCCAAGTCACAAGTCATAAAATCATTTTAAAACATCTACAAATTCCATTAGGAAACCATAACCCTTTTTCATAATAAAGGGAGATTTAAGCTTAGCAACTAGTTTTCCCCAATAAATAGGTGATTAAATTTCAACAATCTTTCCAACAACTTAAGATCTAAAGTAGAAGAAAAATCAATTTCAACTTAGGGTTTATCACCCAAAACCTCCCAACTAATGCATGATTCTAATATGAAACCCCTAATTAATCGAAGATATAAACATAAAAAGATGATAAGAGGCTCACCCAAATGAAGAATCTCGAAAGTAGGACTTGAAATTACCAAAATCCGAGCTCTAGAACCCCAAATACTTGAGAATGAAGTCTCCCCTTCGATTTTCGAAATATTTAACTGTACAGGAAAAACCTTCATTACGATTGCAGTCAAATACATCACAATCGTGAGGACACGTGACCTGGCCCAGTGAGTTAGCCTTCGCGAACGTGGACGTGATCACGCGATCGCGAGCTTCACGTCTGGACCGGCCCACCACATTTATTTTATGCAAACGCGACCTTCACTATGCTAATGCATCTTATCTAGTCCCCATCTTCGCGAATGCAAAACCTTGTTCGCTAACGCGAAGTAGGGAAACCAGATTTGACTGGTTCTTTCCCAAAATCGACTAAACACTTGAAACACACCGATAACCTTTCGGACAATACCAAATATGCAGACATATCATAAAGCGATATATGAACTCACTCGCGCACTCGACTTTCTCATACGACTGAGCTAAGACATATTGTTAACGAAACGCCCAAAATAGCTAAGTATCCAAATATCACAAATAAGACCACAAAATATATCTGATTGCCTCCGAAAGCAAACTAATGACTCGACAAAGTCATAAATAATCCTCCGGAGCTACCGAAAGCGACGGAATCCGGGACAAACCCATATACTCAAAAGTAAAGCTAGAGTCAATCTATCCAACTCAAAGGTTCTTATTTTGGGTTTTCATGTGAAACTCACATAATCAAACCTCGGGCTCCGTGCTACCCATCCCCGTGCATCACAAAGCCCACACAAAGTCTACGGAAAAGGTAAAATAGGTAAATAAGAGTCTTTAGCTAAAAATGATCAGATGGATCATTACATCATATACCAATCAAACAAACATTTGTCCTCGAACGGAGAGAAAGAAAGTACGAAAGAAAGTTTGAAAGAAGATGAGTAACCAAGGAATCCCTATCAGAATCTCAAGGAAGCCCCTACAAGCAAGAAATAAATCAATAGTACCGCTTGCTCCCTTATCAGTCACGACTCACTTTAACTAGGCCCGACACCCCAAATTCATATTCCTTCATAACCGAAATTTCTTTCACAACTAATCCTCGAATGTAAGAACTGACTCTACTCAAATTTCCTAATTTGATCACACTATACCTACTCACGCATTTGATTGTATCCATAAATTATAACAATAACCGTCATTATCCTTTAGTTGTAGCCATAACCATAGTTCAACTTGTACTGATAACCTAGTTTGATTCTACTAGTCTTCTCTCTCAACTATCAAGGCCATCCTTTGCACTAAGATTTTTTAGAAACACATAGACACACACCACAAACCCAATTTTCTCAAATCCCCAAATCACTATACTATAAGCATACCTATTGATTACCCTGTCATGCCAATTTTGTAGAAAATCAACTATCACTCTAAAAACTCCCAATAACCATTTGTACCTCCTCAATGCATACTAAGTACCCCTGCAACCACCCGAACTGTTTGAATCATTGTCATCTGAAGAATATCATCAACCCTACTTGCAATTTCAATGAGAACCAGTAACACTTTCATATCTCCATTCCGAATCGAAACCCATCGAATCATTTGTTGGTGTTTTACTAGAATACCACAAGTTCTCCAGTCAATGTAACATAGGCCACCCAACCCTAACTGACAATTCTAACATGAAAATAAGTGCTCAATTTCTAAATTATCGATAGTCACTCAAACCGATGCCAAATAACTATTACGCTTTCCCCAAGTATGATGTGGCCCCTTCCATCTCTTTTTTCATGAACAATCAATCACGTGCCGCCACATACAACCTTATAAGCTGGATTCTATCCAAGTCATCAATTTAGTACCGAAGAACTATACCCTCGATTATAATCTCCAAGTTTCCTCAACTTCTACCCGATACGCAAGTCTGATAGAACCCCATGAACTCTAAATACCTCAAATCCTTCTCGTACTCTCCCTTACTCGCCCATACCTTTGGAAACTTTGTCGAACCTCTATCAGTCATATCTCGCTATTTACCAGCCTTATCAACTAATTTCACCCGCTCTGAAGAATACAAAATAATGCTATCCTAATCCACATCTAACCTAAGAATTTCCATTGTTTCAAATCCAACTCATTCCCTATCTCGAAGAGTCACCCTACTCATTCCAAATTAGATCAACCACTCATTTATCGAGATCCCTATATTTCCACCTTTCATTTCAATCATGTTCACCACTGACAACCCATTATTACTCAAACCTACTCCAGAGCGTACTGAAATATCCTAGGCCTCGTAAAATAACTGAACCGATCTTGGAAATAGTAGGACACTACATACTCCACAATAGAGAGTTTCTCTCACCTCACTCAAACCTTCCAACTAGAATCTACTCCATATCCGTCACATTACATGTACCATCCTTTATAAAACTCACCCACTAGAAAAGTACTGACACACTCTGGTTACTCTGACCAACAATTTTTAGTACCCAAGTGATAACCCAAACCATTACTGAACTAGCCCATAATCCGAAAAATGATCCTTAATTACCGAACATACAATTCTACTAACATTCTCATATAGTTTCATCGAAGTACCCTTGCCAAAAATCCTTAGCCAAAATAATTCTTCCTAGATATTAGTTCATGCGCTTACTGACCCGATCATCGATACTCGAAGCTATTCACAACTAGAATTTGATCAAACCATGGTAAATTTATTTCCATAAATATCCCCATTGGCCAACACCTTATTCGAGAGTCTTATACGATGCTTGTCTGCAAAGAACCAACCCTTACCTTATTTTGCCTAACCATAACACCTCCAACTAATCGTGGAATTTTCTCTGTCTTTCGGTTAACTCCAAAGACATTATACCCGTAACTATAGAACTTTTCAAGTATTAACCTTTACATACCATGTCCACAAATCTTATCCAAGAACTAAATGCAACACTCAGTAATCCCTCAAATAGAACTCCACACTTCCCCAACGCTAGGGTCATCTCTTTTAGTGGATCACTAGTTCACATTAGCCTACGACGTAGTCTAATGTCCTAACTCATAAACGAACTCTTACACTCACTCTATACTTACCAACTGCGAAATAGCTCTCAATCAACAATCTATTTTTATCACTGTCTTTGAAACACCAAGTGATCCTAAGAACACACTTTTTATGTAAAGAAACACGACTGTCTATATCCTTAAGCTACCCTAGCCATAAGAAACCATTACCCCTGCACTGGAACAGATAGCCACTTCCGGAAAGAACTCACTAATAAGTATTTCTCACTTCCCAACTACATATTTGCCATGTCGAAGCCCAACTTAACCTTTCATAACCTTATATGAATTTCACCCTCGTACATATTGAAAAATTATCCTAATGAACTTGTCAGATACCAATTTTTTCCTTTTTACAGCGAAGATTGATCCATCCCATTCCTTTTCCTTGCACCTATGAATTGTCATTCCTACTTTCCAAGGATATCACAAAATTGAGGAGTCACAAACATAATCCCACTAAACCAAACCTTCAAACCATAGCGGAAGACTAAAATGGGTCATGCGTTCGTATCATGGTAACATATCTCATATCCTACCACACGACATTATATCGAACCACTCACACATGAATTTCAGAGCGTGTTACCACAATCCACGATAGAATAGGAAGAAGAAGTTTTAGTTACCAATTTGATTCAACTTAGCACGAAAGGAATGAAGAAATTAAAGTTTTTTAAATGTCCCATAGCCTCTCGAAGATAAGTACAGACGTCTCCGCACCAATCTGCGAGACTCTATAAGACATTGCTCTTGTATTTAATACTATTTAACCTAAAGCTCTGATACCAACTTTGTCACAATCCCTTTTAGGGAATCGTGGTGGCACTTACACTGTCCCCACCGGTAGGCAAACCAATAATACAAGAGCTCTAACCGAATACAAGTCTGATAAAAGATAACATATGCCAAATGCCTAAATAACATAATGTGATTGTTTGAACATGTCTCTCGAATAAATAAAAGATAAGAGTAAAGATAAGAGTATCTAGGATATGCTGAATGGAAACATTCTCACCCCGAACACCGAAAGTCCCCACACTCATACTCACACTCGAAGTCTTGAATTAGTCAACCCAAGTCACAAGTCATAAAATCTTTTCAAAACATCTACCAATTCCATAAGGAAACCATAACCCATTTTCATAATAAAAGGGAGATTTAAGCTTAGCAACTAGTTTTTCCCAACAAATAGGTGATTAAATTTTAACAATCTTCCCAACAACTTAAGATCTAAAGTAGAAGAAAATTCAATTTCAACTTAGGGTTTATCACCCAAAACCTCCCAAATAATGCATGATTCTAATATGAAACACCTACTTAATCGAAGATATAAATATAAAAAGATGATAAGAGGCTCACCCCAAAGAAGAATCTCGAAAGTAAGACTTGAAATCACCAAAAACCGAGCTCTAGAACCCCAAATACTTGAGAATAAAGTATCTTCTTTAATTTTCGGAATATTTAAATGTACAGGAAAAACCTTCGTCGTGATCGCGGTCAAATGCATCGCGATCGTGAGGACACGTGACCCGACCCAGTGAGTTAGCCTTTGCGAACGCATATGTGATCAGGCGATTGTGAGCTTTGTGCCTAGGCTGGCCCACCCCATTTCTTCTATGTGAACGTGTCCCCTACTCCGCGAACGCATCCCATCTGGTTCCCATCCTCGCAAATGCTAGACCATCTTCGCGAACGCGGAGGAGGGAAACCAGATTTTCATGGTTCTTTTCGAACTCGACTAAACACATCAAACACACCGGGAACTTTCTGGACACAACTAAATATGCAGAATTATCATAAAGCACGCTACGAACTCACTCGCACACTCAAATTTCTTATACGACCGAGGTAAGACACATTTTTAACGAAACAACCAAAATTGCCAAGTATCCAAATATCACAAATAAGGCCACAAAATATATCTGATTGCATCGGGAAGCGAACTAATGACTCGACTAAGTCATAAATGATCCTCCAGGGCTACCGAAAGTGATGAAACCCTGAAACAAACCCATATACTCAACAGTCAAACTATCAAACTCAAAGGTTCTTATTTTGGGTTTTTTATTTAAAACTCACATAAATGAACCTCGGGCTTCGTGCTACACATCCCCGTGCATCACAAACCCTACACATAGACTATGGGAATGGTAAAATAGGAAAATAGGGGGTCTTTAGCTAAAAATAATCGGACGGGTCATTATAATCAGTCCTCTATGATACTTTGTATGTATATGATATATATCAGGTTGGTATCATAGAGGACTGAGGTGTTTTTCTTAAAGGAATGAACCACAAGTCATGTATGATACCGTCTTAGTATATGATGTATATAATGTGGGTATTATAATAATATATTGTAACAGTATACTTCAACTGCTCCTGATTTGATATAATATATGCTAGAATAATTTTTTTTGAGATATATAAAAATAGAATAAATAGAAAAGATAATATATTGGTTATCCTTTTTATTGAAAAATATAAAGTAACCAAAAGGTTTGTAAAATTAGATTATGAAAATAATAAAATATAAAGAAAAAATAATTTGGAAAAAAATGAAATTAGAAAAGGAGAAAAAAATAAATGAAAATAGCAACAAGGTGAATGAAATTAGATTATTGAGATAAAAAAGAAAATAAAAGGAAATAAATTAAATTAAAAAAGGAATAAGAAATTTAAAAATAAAAAATAAAAAAAAATGAAAAGAAAGAAGTCATAATTAAATATGGAATCATATTATGATGAAAAAGAAAAGAAAATATAGTATGAAAAAATAAGGAGGAAAAAATGAGAAAAAGAAAAAGAAGAAGATAAGAAGTAGAGAAATGAAAAAGAAAAGAAGGAAAAAGAAATAATTACCTACAAAAGTTATAATGAATATTAAGGGTAAATAGTTTTGGGGTATGAAAGTAAGGGGGCATGGAAGGATATTATTTTGTAATTGGTGGGCATGGTAGTTGATAGTTCTTTTCCTAAAAAATTACGTGGCTTAGCAAATATATACACTGTATTTACGATACTTAAGGATAGTTTCACAAAATTACTAAACATAGCTACACTTTGAATTTTACAGCAAACATCCTCTATGCGTTCATTTTTTTTCTCTACTTCCTTTAGTTCTTTCGTATGAAATTTTGGCGCTTTGTTGCATTTTCTATTCTTCAAGTTAAAGGTCATATCTGTGTGAAATCTGAAGTTCTTAAGATTTAATGTATTAACGAAGCAACTAGGTGTGATGGCTTCCTCGTTTTCCACCATCGAAACCACCGCCTCTCCCTTTCTTCCTGTCTTTCACCTCATCTCCACAAATAAACCACCTCTGATTTGTCGATAACCACTCAACTCCCCTGTAAACCCACCAGATCTGCACCCAAACCCAATCGAAAAACATTCAGAATCACCACATTTGTTTCATCTCCCTAAAATAGCCTCAATACCTATGTTATTCTCTCTAAGAAGACGATGACTCAGGCTATATGTGTTGATGCAATCTGTTGAGCACGCGCATATAGCCTCGGTCATCGTCTTCATCGAGAAGATGGTATAGATCTGGATCGTCGTCTTCTTTGACTGTATGTTGTATGTATTTTCACTGGCGGACGACTGTATGTTGTATGTATGTATAATTATCCCGTGAATTTTTACGTATCCAGTGCGACTTTATGCGCTGATATAGTCTATTGAACGCATGTATACAATCTATCATGAATGTATCCACTATGATTGTATGCGTTGATACAACGAAATTGAGCGAACGCAGACAACCTATCGTGATTGTATCCATGATACTCTCACATTACATCTAAGTTATGGTGTAAAGCGGACGTTGTCAAATATAGTAACCCAATAAGGTTGTGGTCGAATCCCACAAGGAATATGATGTGAAAAGGTTACTATCGTAGTGTATCACTTGACATAGGTCTTTGTTCTAACTCTGTAAAGGTTGTAAAAGATTGTGTAATACTAACACCTATATTGACTTGATTGAAATTCAGATGATTAAGAAACAAAGATTGTGTGCTCGCTTAGGTTAGATGCTACGCTTTAGGTACTAACGTAATATACTCCTTATGGATTGTGTATTGTATGCACTTAATCTCTATGTGACTTCCTAATATTTCTCAATAGTTAAACAATATTTATCTTCATGATTTTCTTAAATATAGAAGACTGATATGAAGAATGATTAATTATGCCAATCAAAACTCTTCTTATTTCTACGTGAATTTATTAAACGAGAGTTAACGTCCCGAGTTCTTGTTAATTATTTCTACCAAACCCACTAACTTTTCCAAGAAAAGTAGAATTTATTAGCTTAGATTAATTTTTGCAATCACTAATCAACATGAACGAATAAGAAATAATTAATTACTAACAATCCACAATTCGTATTTTAATATTAAAACCCTATTGCATAACACCCACCATTGGGTTCACAATCTCATATGAAAGTTTAACTACTCATATTATTGATGATAACAGAAAGCATTGAAGTTGTCATTAAAACTTATAAACGAAGAATCGAAGATTAAACAATGGATCTTGTTCTTGAAACCCTCAAAATATGCTAAGTATTCGATGATCTCAGTACAAGTCTTCAAACAGATGATAATGTAATAATAAAACCCTAAAAAGTATTTATACAAGACAAAAACTCAGAATTAAAACTTGACAAAACAATCTCTGTCGCTAAATTTGACGGACCATCAAATTAATTATAGTTCCTCAATAATTTGACGGTTCGCATTGACGCCCAAAATGATGGTTCGTCAAATCTTTGACGGTATCGTAAAATCCAACTCTGAGAATGTTTGATTGCAGGATTGAACTCGATGACACAATTCTCCGGTCCGTCAAAATATTGTCGGACCGTCAAAATCCACCGTCACTTTTCTACCAACTTGCAAACTCTCAGTATCCTTCTATCAGGCTTTTTTACGGCTCAATTGTACGGCCTGTCAAATATTTGACGGTTCGTACAATCCTCAAAACTGGGGACTTTACTTTAATTTCCTTATTTTGCTTTCCGATCGCTAATTACCTGAAACATAAACAAAATACATCAAAACGACACAAACTTTCTTAAAAATAAGTAAAACTTACAGTTAACAAGTATCAAATGTGTCGTAATTTCACGGCACATCAATACCCTCAACTTAAAGTCTTTGCTTGTACTCAAGCAAGTACAACAACACACGATACTAACACAAATGTTCAGATATCACAAAGTAAGAATGTCTACAATAGTTTTGGCAAGTAACTACCGACACATTGCTCGTATAAAATGACTCCCTCCTGTTTCATAATAATAAACAAGATATATGACTCAAGACTGTTGTAACTAATAATGAAGCTTCAATCAATAACATCTAGTTATTAAAGGAACCATTGTGCGCATGAATCTCAATTTATGGGAAACCAATAACTTTACAAACCCTTATGCCCTCACATAGACCAAAGAATGTCCCAACACACACTCACAAAGAAGTTCTCAATCTACACATGCAGATACCATAAGCTTGCCCTTATTTTTCAGTACCCTCGACTTCGGACAGTTCGACTGTGATCACATTAGGACTTTTCCAGGGTAGTAATGTAGGATTAGGGATGAGTAGGATGTATATTTGGACAATAGTGAGTTACCCTCCTTGAACACTACACTTATTTCACATTTTACACCCTTCTTTTCTTCCCTTTTTTCTTTTGTTACCTCAGTGTGGTTTCATTTCTACTCTAATCCTTTTTGCACTAATTTTCAGTATTTTCTTCTTTTTTTTCTTATTTAGAATCACCACATCGTTTTCATTAACTAGGAAACTCACGTCTACCCAAACTTTAGGCATAAGCCTCATTTTCTCACATTTCACATATCACCCCAACTTAGGCTTTTAGCCTATTTTTCATCATTTTAAGCATCAAGGAGGACAAGCTGCAAAAATAGGGATATAGAAAACAAAGGGTATAGGCTCATTCGCGGCTAGTCAAAGAATAGACTTATAGGATCAAAATGGGAAACTAGGAATATTTATATACACATGTTAGGCTCATGAAAGGCTAAAAGAGTTTTCTATCAAACAAACAAGGCCTAAGATCACTTCACAGCTCAACTTATCCTAAGAAATAAAGCATGACTAACCAGACAAGTTCTAGATTGCATATAAAACACGAGAACAGATATACAAAAGCCTCATAACACACTGGCATAAGGATTGTTCACACACTGACTTCCCCGTTAAGCATTAAACACACAAGGTAACGTAAAACTCTAAATGTCACAGAAAGAATCATTTATGTCAATTAAGCAACACATTTCGAGTATACATCACAAAATTTTTGGAGGGGATTATTTTTCAAATATCAAAATCAAACATGACATAAGTTACTCAAACCACCACCACATAAGTCAAAATTACTCGATTTTATCTAAACACGACCTACACATTCCAGGTTCAACAGAAATAAAACCCTCGGGAAAATAACCATGGAAAAAAATCCAAGGGGGCCCTAATCACATATATACACTACATATAATCAAATATCCACCCCCACAATCGAAAAATCATACAGTGTTCCCAATGCATCAAAATAAAGACAAGAGAGTGAGAACTACATGGGGCGCTCTAGGCGCGCTGCTGATCTCAAGGCGATGTGTCCTCCAAGGCATCAATAGTATCCGCAGTAGCATTAACAATAACATCAGTACCAGCAGGCTCTGGCACTGGGAGGGGTAGTGGTGGCAACAAAGTCACTCTAGCCGAAGCACTACTAGATGAGGTACCCACAACCTTGTTGGACCTGATGTGGGGTAATTATCGGTGAGGGACTTTCGTATAGCTAGTCATACATTCTGCTCCTCTATGCTATGACCCTTAGCTCGAGTCCTCTCTATTTGCTCGTCACTCAACTCATCCCCCTCATCCATTTTCTTGTTCCTCTAACATCTGTGGGAGGGCAATTGGAGAATCGTCATCCTCAGCCAATTGCTGAACGTTGACAATCTTTGAAATATCCACATGTTTGGTAAGAGTCAGGTCCTCTAATGTAACATGATCATGAGCCTGTGGTGCCTAAACTGTAGCTCTCTACTCCTATAACTCAGTCTGAAGTGACCCAGTATCACTACTCGAACCTGACTACTCGGGTGCTGCTAGACTAACCTCAAAACCATCTAGGCGAGCATGTAGTACCCTATGAGATGTATTTATGGCTAGATTCAGTGGCTCAAGCGCTGCAGTAATATCATTGGCAACAAATTTCTTGAGTTTCCCCATTATAATTGTGGTCTGATTGTCAGCCTTTTCTACCTTAATTGCTACATGCATGAAATTATCTTTGAGAAGAGCAAATAGATCAGCAACTATAGCTGCAACCTGTGGTTGTGTGGTAGGAATCTGACTCGATAATAAACTAGGTGAAGCTGTAGATGGTGGCACAGTAGTAGTGGTAGGGATAATATCTGAGATAGGGGCAGTAATGGCAGGAGACACCTCAGTGGTAGCGTCATATGTGGCCCCGAAATTCTAATCAGCCTGAGGCTATGCATACCTCTCAAGTAATGCTGGCAATATATCCTTAGTATCCTGACCCTCCCTGAGGGTCTCATCTCTGCTCTTCTTCAAATGATACACATGTGAAACGGTGATCTCTATTTGGTAAGGCATGGACACATGCTCGCTGACAGAGCTCAGTGATCAGGTAGTGCAGAATCAAAGAGGTGGAAGGTTATGACACTCTCAACTGAATCTTCTCTGATGTACACCATCAAAAATTTACTTGGTATCGAGACATCAATGCAGCGACTAGAATAGCTCAATACATGGTGCGTGCATTATCTTCCTGAGTGGGAAGAATTCTGGTTTGTACCACACTCCACAAAAATTTTACCTCGAGTGTCAATAAGAGTTTTAGTATCCTCTGTGTACCATCTGTTACCTCACTCTGCTTGCTAAGTTTTGCGATCGCTACAGCTACCCAATCACGTACACTCTGTGACTTAATCCGGGTAAGTTTGTCATTCAACTAAGTCTCCTGGGCCGGTGCAATGTAATCGTCACCAAAGTATACTCGGTTGATTGCCGCACTAGATATATCAACTTTCAAACCTCATACCTCAACCTCGTCGAATGGCTTAATATAATATATTGGTTCCTTTGGCTTCTTTACTTTGTTGATCATATCCCCATAAGTAGCATAAAGCTCTCACACCAGAACCGAACAATACTCTCCAAGAGTATTGTCTAGAAAAACTAATAGAATTTCAAGGTCTCTCTAGTACGGGGGATGATCTCTAAGCCCTCAAAACTGATCCGTAGCTCATCATATATGTTTCTATGCAGATACATTCCCTCCCACTTTGTCAATGCGATCCCTTGTTCATACAACTATTTTACACCATCGACTGTGAATCAGAAATGATCTTCCTCTAACTGCTTACTCTGAAGCCCCTGAGCTTGCGCTTAATCATCATCACCATCAGCTTTTGGAGAAGTAGAGTGAGTTCTAGTAGCTGACTGGGAGGCTTGTCCATCATCCCCAACCTTAGATTCAGAAGCCTGGTCGGATTCCCCATTATTAGATCTAGATGAGGATGATCCCTCCTCGACAGACTAGAAGGAACGGGGAGGTGAGGACGGCGGTGAGGTTAGCCAGTGTATAATGAGAGCAGCGACCCAGTTTTTCTTGTCTGAAATAACCTCATCCTCATGGTATGAGGCTTCATCTCTCAACCTAGTTGTCATGACGGTTCGACTGCTACCCTTGCCTTTCTCTGGTTGTTTTGAACCATCCCCTCGTTTGGTTTGTATTTTTGGAGGAGCCATACCTGTGAAGACAAACTATTTCAATCAATAGGCATAAGAAAATATCAAACAAAGGCATTAAAATCATGTTTTCAGGTTCTCAGGTTTCTGCAGACCGTCAAATTTTTATTGGACCGTCAAAATAATTTGACGGAACCATACAAAAGATTGTACAGTCCGTTAAATTATTGATGGTGTACCATCAAATAATATACGGTCTTAACTCAGAAAAATTCTTTAGGCCTACAATTTTCTAGAATTTTAACAAACACAGGTTTTCATATAACAATTATACATGATTTGGGGGGCTCGGGTTACTCAGACTACACCCATTATTCACATGATTACGCATATTGATATGTTATCGAGGATTTGGCTGGCATAACAATTTCAAACCTCAGCAATGAATTTATCTATCAAAATGCCCTCCAACCTGTGGGAAGTTACTCAGACTTTACTCCCATTTATTCATCATTTTTTCTCATAATCAATTTTACGAACAGTTGACGGGCATAATGAATCGACAAGAATATGGATCAAAATTCACACGGACTCAATGAGGGTACGATATTCGCATCCTCATGAGCCCTTAACTACAACAAACATACCAATTCCTTTACCCCCCAACCAAATTAAGAACCTAGCAAGATTCCAGTTTAATTTCAAACCCTAGGTGTAACTTTCAACTACCCATCATCAATAGCCAACAACAACACAATTTATAATCTTAAGATTTCACCAAGGAAGAGAATACAATGTTAACATACCTGATAGCTTACATTTTTTTGAGAAAACAGGTGCCCAAAGTGTCGATGCTCTGTTTGTGTGGGCTAGGATTTTGAGCAGGGAATGGGGATGTGTGGGTGGTGAAATATGGGTGATTTGTGGAGGTTTATATGTGATCGAATATGGGAGAGGAGTGTCGGTGAGTTTTTGTTTGAATGTAAGTGAAGTGGGAAAGAATGAGCATCAGCATGTTTTAATGTATTGGGGTTTTCTTTCACGATAATTGGATGGTCCATCAAATTACTGACGGAATCGTCGAATCATTTGATGGTACCTAAGTGAGAGACTTACCGGGACTTCATTAATGACACGGCAAAAAAGGACGGACTGTCAAATTTTATACGGTCCATCAAATTCAATCGTCTCTCAATTTAATCAAAACAGTGAGCACCCTTCTCAAACGGTGCATAGTGACGGATCGTCAAAATTTTTACGGTCCATCAAATTTCTTTGTGGTGTGACACATGTAGACTTGTGGTGTGACACATGTAGACTTGTGGTGTGACACATGTAAACTTGCCTGTTATCCCTGAGACTTGGACCTTCTACGACACCAACACACATTATACAACCCAAAAACACTAAAACTACTAAAAACAAAAACAAAGAAAAATACATAAATTGAAACTTGGGTTGCCTCCCAAGAAGCGCTTGATTTTACGTCGCGGCAAGATGGTATTACCCGTTTATTCAAGATTAGGTTCAGGAGTGTATCCATGCTTCATATGGGGTCTATCCACGACCTTGTCACCATCATTGCAGTCATGGTATTGTTTCACCCTGTGGCCACTTACTCTAAAAGTTCGAGTACCATCTCTAGATTTTAATTCCATCGAGCAATTAGGTGAAACACTCACCACTTGGAATGGCCCAGACCATTTCAATTTCAGCTTGCTCGGGAAGAGCAGCCTTGAATTGAAAAGCAGGACATTATCTTTCGGCTGGAAGTCCCGCTTCAGAATATTTTTATCATGGTAATGCTTCATTTTCTCCTTGTACAGGATTGCACTCTCATATGCTTGATACTTGAACTCATCTTTCTCATTGATTTGAAATAACCAAAGCTTGGATGCTTCATCCTAATCCATTTTCAGTTTTTTCAGAGCCCACATGGCTTTGTGTTCGAGCTCAGTGGGTAGGTGGCATACATTACCAAAAACCAGTCGGTAAGATGATGTCCCAATAGGCGTCTTGAATGCCATTCTATATGCCCAAAGAGCATTATCTAGCTTCCTCGACCAGTCCGTCCTGTTTACATTAACTGTTTTAGCTAGTATACTCTTGATTTCTCGGTTTGAAACTTTAACTTAGCCACTCATTTAAGGATGATACGGAGTGGCCACTCGGTGCTTAACCGCATACTACTCCAAAAACCTCTCATCAAGAAAAACATCATCAATATATAGCTCTTCCTTTGAACCACCAACTTCTTCAAGTCGCGAAAGATGATCAACAACCTGATTTTCAGACCTTTACCGGTCTTTGACATTCAAAGTCAAACTCTTGTTGAAATAACACCCAATGAATCAAAATCGCTTACGCCTCATTCTTTGCCATCAGATATCTCAACGCAGCATGGTATGTATACACAACCACTTTCGAACCCAGTAAGTAAGCTCAAAATTTCTCGAAGGCATACACAATAGCCATAACTTCCTACTCGGCCATTATATAATTCATCTAAGTAGAATTAAGAGTCTTGCTAGCATAATATATCGGGTGCATGATCTTATTATGCCTTTGATCAAGCACAACACCAATCACAAAGCCGCTAGCATCACACATCAACTCAAAAGGCAAAAACCAGTCTGGCAAAGTCATAATAGGAGCAGAAGTGAGTAGCACCTTCAATTTTTCAAAAGCATGTAGGCACTTCTAATCAAAAATGAATTTAGCCTATTTTTAAAGGAGCTTGCACATCGAATTAGTAATTTTTGAGAAGTCCTTTATGAAGTGTCTGTAGAAACTAGCATGTCCAAGAAAGTTGTGAACTCCTTTAACAGAGATATGGTGGAGGAAGCTTGGAAATCACCTCGATCTTGGATTTATCAACCCAAATAACCTTTTCATAAATCTTGTGTCTAAGCACAATCCCCTCATTTACCATGAAATGACATTTCTCCCAGTTAATGACAAGATTAGTCTCTTCGCACTGCTTCAGCACCTGACTCAGATGGTCAAGTCAGTCATCAAACAAATCACCCACGACTGAGAAATCATCCATGAAAACTTCCAAGATGTCTTCCATAATGTCAGAACCGATAGACATCACGCATCTCTGAAATGTGGCCAGAGCATTGCATAACCCAAATGGCATCCGACTGAAAGCAAAGGTCCCATAGGAATAATGAATATAGTCTTTTCTTGATATTCAAGTGTGATATTTATCTGATTGTAGCCAGAATACTCATCAAGAAATCAATAATATGACCGTCTCACTAGCCGTTCAAGCATTTGATCAACAAAAGGCATAGGAAATGGTCTTGACAAGTTGTAGCATTCAACTTCCTATAGTCCATGCACATACTCCAACTTGTGACCGTTCTCTGCGGAATCAACTATTACATGGCTTTGTGTTTGAGCTCAATGGGTAGGTGGCATTCCTTAACAAAAAAATCCTGTAAGATGATGTCCTAATGGGCATCTTGAACACCATTTTATATGCCCAAAGAGTATCATCTATCTTCCTTGACCAGTCAGTCATATTTGCATTAACTGTTTTAGCTAGTATGCTCTTAATTTCTCGATTTGAAACTTCAACTTAGCCACTCATTTGAGGACGATACGGAGTGGCCACTCTATGCTTAACCCCATACTTCTCCAACGGCCCAGTAAATGCTTTATTACAAAAATGTGAACCCCTATCATTGATGATTACCCTCGATGTGCCAAAATGGGTGAAAATATTCTTCTTCAAGAACCCCGTCACACTCTTGGATTTATTATTAGGTAAAGCCATTGCTTCTACCCATTTGAAGACATAATCAACAACAACCATGATATATTTCATTACACAGGATCTCACAAAGGAACCCAGGAACTCAATCCCTCACACATAAAAAATTTCCACCTCCATAATGAAATTTAGAGGCATTTGGTGCTTCCTCGCATTGTGTACCTTCCGTTGTCACTGGTCACATGACCTAGCCATCAAATTAGCATCACGATACATAGTGGGTCAATAATACCCACATTCAAGAACTTTAGTAGCTGTCTTGTTTCCACTATAATGACCCCCAACCGGAGAGTCATAGCATGCCTTTAGAATAGGCATCACCTCATCTTCATAAACACATCTCTGAATCATATTATCAGCACAAGTTTGGAACAAGTACGACTCATCCCAGTGGTACTGGCGACAGTCTCTTAAGAACTTCTTTTACTGATAGTTTTAAGCTCTTCAGGAACGAGACCGATAACCAGAAATTTAGAAATATCAACATACCAGGGAGTCTTGGCATAGGACAAGGCCAAAATCCTCTCATCAATAAAAACATCATCAATATCTAGCTCTTCCTTTGAACCACCAGCTTCTTCAAGTCGCGAAAGATGATTAGCAACCTGATTTTCAGACCATTTTCGGTCTTTAACCTCAAAGTCAAATTACTGTAGCAATAACACCCAATGAATCAAACTCAGTTTCACCTCTTTCATCGCCATCAGATATCTCAATGCAGCGTGGTCTGTATACATAACCACTTTCGAACCCAGCAAGTAAGCTAAAAATTTCCCAAAGGCATAGACAATAGCCAGAAATTCTTGCTCGATCACTGTATAATTCATCTAAGTAGCATTAAGAGTCTTCCTAGCATAATATATCGGGTATATGATCTTATTATGCCTTTGACCAAGCACAACACCAATCACAAAGCCGTTACCGTGACACATCAACTCAAAAGGTAAAGACTAATCTGACAAAGTGATAATAGGAGCAGAAGTGAGTAGCTCCTTCAATTTTTCAAATGCCTGCAGGCACTTCTCATCAAAAATGAATTTAGCCTCTTTTCATAGAGCTTGCACATCATATTAGTAATTCTTGAGAAGTCTTTTATGAATCGTCTATATAAACCAGCATGTCCAAGAAAGTTGTGAACTCCCTTAATAGAGATAGGTGGACGAATCTTGGAAATCACCTTGATCTTGGCTTTATCAACCCCAAATACCCTTTTCAAAAATATTGTGGACAAGCACAATCCCCTCATTTACCAAGAAATGACACTTCTCTCAATTAATGACAAAATTAGTCTTTTCACACCGCTTCAGCACCTGACCCATATGGTCAAGACAGTCATCAAATGAATCACCCACGACTGAGAAATCATTCATGAAAACTTCCAAGAAGTCTTCCACCATGTCAGAACATATAGACATCACACACCTCTGAAATGTGGCCGGAGCATTGCATAACCCAAAATGCATCCGACTAAAAGCAAAGGTCCTATAGGAACAGTGAATGTAGTATTTTCTTGATCTTCAAGTGTGATATTTATCTTATTATAGCCAGATTACACATCAAGAAAGCAGTAATATGACAGTCTCGCTAGCCGATCAAGCATTTTATCAATAAAAGGCATAGGGAAATGGTCTCAACAAGTTGTAGCATTCAGCTTCCTATAGTTCATGCACACTCTCCAACCTGTGACCGTTCTCTACGGAATTAACTCATTCTTTGCATTTGGAACCCAGTGATGCTACCCTTTTTCGGAACGCACTCAACTGGACTAACCCACGAACTGTTAGAAATAGGATAGACAACTCCAGCATCTAACCACTTGATAATATCCTTTTCACCACCTTTTGCATAGGTGGATTTAATCTTCTCTTGTGCTCCACATTTGGTGTACTATCTTCATCAAGATAGATCTTGTGTTCACAAATTTCGGAAGGAATCCCCCAAATATCAGCTATGGTCCAACCAATAGCTCGCTTGTATTTTCTTAGCACATCTAAAACCCTATTCACCTTCTATACAGTCAATAATGCAGACAGAATTATGGGCAAAGTATTATTCAAACCCAAGAACTCATACCTCAAACGGGAAGGAAATTGTTTTAGCTCCAACTTTGGTGGTTCAATAATGGATGGTTTTGCTGGAGGATTCGCCCTGCTCTCTACATCAAGAGAAAGTGTCTTTGGCTGGTAAATGTATGAACCCAAACTTACCAACAAATTCAGTCTCCACATACCCTCCATATCATCACTATCGAAGTTTTCCAAATCGCAGCTAAAGCCTCACCGAGACACCCTTCCTCTATTTTGAATTCAACAGTGTCTTCAATCACATCAACAACATCAATCACTAAAATACTCTCATAGCTGCTCGGCAGTTTCATTTTCTTGCTCGGTTGAAAACTAACTTCTTCGTCATTAACTCTGAACTTGATCTCATTTTTCTCTGAATCCATGAGTGCCCTTCCATTAGCAAGGAAATGTCGACCCAAAATGATTGGAATATCTTTGTTAACTACACAGTCTAGAATTACAAAATCAGCAGGAAGAAGAAACTCACCCACACAAATAAGAACATCATCAACTACTCCCACCAGCCTCTTAATATATCTGTCAGCCATCTGCAATCTCATACTAGTCAGCCTCAGCATACCCAAACCTGATTGCTTGTAGATAGCATGCGACATCAAGTTAATACTAGCCCCATTATCACAAAAGGATCTGGCGAAATCATGCTGACCGATAGTGCAAAGAATAGTGAAGGCCCCTGGATATTCTTTCTTTTGGACCTTTGTGGTAGAAATAATTGAACTCACGCGATAAGTCACACTCAGTGTGTCATGCTTAATCAGTATCTACTTCATGATCTACTCTTTCTAATATTTGGCAAATCCTGGTATTTTGTGGAAGACATCTAAGAATGGAATGTTTATCGACAACTGCTTCAACTGATCATAGAATCTCTAACATTTTGCATCTTCAGTTTCTTCACCAACCTTTGAGGAAAATGAGATGTAGATTTAAACAGTTGTGTCAACGATCTCGGAGCCCCTGTCACTTTGTCTTTGCCCTTCTCTTTGATCACCTCTGGAGCCTTTGGTTTCTCTGAAACAACATCATTAGTTACAACAACATTCGGGTCTGAGATAGGAATACCATCAACAGCACTTGACACATCAAGTGGTGCCTCTTCTTCTAACTCAACAGGTTCTAAGTCAACAATTTTCTCAGCCTCACATTGAAGTAGTTTCCCACTTCGAGTAGTGATAGCATTGCAATTGGCCACATCACCTTTGTTGTTCTTAGAATTCTAAATAGTGTCACTAGGAAGTGAACCCCGCTACTTCGGGTATTGCTCTCTCAAAATATCTCTCATTTGTGATTCAAGCTTCTGAATAGAAGTTGTATAATACCCCACTACTTCAGTCAAGCTTTTCATGGACTTGTATGTTCTCTATTTATTGGCCAATATCATTTCAATCATACTCTTTAATCTAGAATTACCCTGATCATTTGAAGAATTCTCTTACCAGTTCTGTGAATTGGACCCCTGACCCTTCGGTGGAACATAGACATTGGAATTCCAATTTTTGTAATTACCATTGTTGTTGTAGTTCCTCTAGTTCGGACCACCGTAGTCATTTTGGCCGTACTGATTACATTGTCCTTGTTGCTTCCACTGATTGTGATTCTGATGCTGGTACTAATTCTGATAACCAGACCCCTAGTTCTAATAGTTCTGCTTCTGATAACCCCCTAGGAGTTATTAACATAGTTAGCATCTTCAAACTGCATCAGTAGCCTATCGGCATATGGACAATCATGTGGCTGATACGTATCATTCGATAGTGACTGCATATCACCAACTGCATTCGCTTTCTTCATCTCATCTTCAGAAACCATCTTGGTTAGTAAACTGATATTGGTAGTCAGCTGAGCAATGGTCTGATATCTCTATTGGTTCTCATTTACTATGTTGTTCAGTAAAAGATCCACATATGCTACTCCAGCACTACCACCTGAATTTCATGCTTGATTATGTGTTGTCATCTTGTCCAGCAAGTTGGTGATACGAGTGAATGTTTTATCCATAAAGCATCCACCTGTTGTATTATTAGCTACAGACTGTGTCATCAGATCAATCCTAGTATAGAATTTCTCCAAAAGAATATTCTCTGAAAAATTGTGATTTGGAGACTACATCAAGTACTGTTTGAATCTCTCCCAAACCTCATAAAGTTGGTCTCCCTGGAGCTGCTTGAATTCAAAGATCTAATCTTGAAGCTCGATTTCTTGCTCGGAGGAAACCATTTTTTTCAGGAAAAAACATTTACTACCTCAGCCTAAGTATGGATTGAATTATGCGGTAACTTCTCGAACCATGCCCTAGCTTCACCCGCCAATGAATATTTGAAGATACGAAACCAGAGTGCATCTGGAGAAGTCACATTCAGAGTATGTGTCTGACACACACCCAAAAAGTTTCTCAAGTGTTGGTAAGGATCATCCTCGGTGGAGTTTCAAAAATAACCCTCAAGGTTGAGCAACTGGTAGAGCGAACTATCAATTTTGAAGTTGGTACCAGCTCTAGGTGAAACAATGGTTGTTGCGCACTCAACCTCCTAAAGAAAAACAACAAAGGCATTCTCTCCTTCATTTTCAACTTCCGGTGGTGGAGGAACTAGATTGCCTCCCGTACTACCATTAGCTTCTCGACCGCCGTTTCAACCTGCCATTTCACCCGGTTGACCAAAAAAAATAAAATAAAGTGTGATGGAATAGAAAAAGACTTAAGTAAGCAAACACACTTTAGTAATTTCAAAATTGTATAACGGCGCCAAAATTTGATGCGCTCAAATTACACCTAAGTTGTGGCGTAAAGTGGACGTTGTCAAATATAGTAACCCAACAAGATTGGGGTCGAATCCCACAGGGAATATGGTGAGAAAAGGTTACTATCGTATTGTATCACTTGACATATGTCTTTGTTCTAATTCTGCAAAGGTTGTAAAAGATTGTGTAATACAAACAACTATATTGACTTGATTGAAATTCAGATGATTAAAGAAACTAAGATTGTGTCCCCGCTTAGGTTAGATGCTATGCTTTAGGTATTAACGTAATATACTCCTTATGGATTGCGTATTGTATGCACTTAATCTCTATTTGACTTCCTAATATTTTTCAATAGTTAGATAATATTTATCTTTATGATTTTCCCAAATATAAAAGACTGATATGAAGAACGATTAATTATGCCAAGTAAAATTCCTCTTATTCCTAAGTGAGTTTATTAAACGAGAGTTAACGTCCTGAGTCCTTGTAAATTATTTCTACCAAATCCTACTAACTTTCCCAACAAAAGTAGAATTTATTTGCTTAGATTAATGTTTGCAATCACTCAACATTCACGAATAAGAAATAATTAAATACTAACAATTCACAATTCGTATATTAATATTAAAAACCTAATGCATAACACCCACCATTGGGTTCACAATCTCAGATAGAAGTTTAGCTACTCATATTATTGATAATAACATAAAGCATTGAAGTTGTCACTAAAACTTACAAATGAAGAATCGAAGATTAAACAATGGAACTTATTCTTGAAACCCTAGAAATATGCTAAGTATTTGATGCTCTCAGTACAAGTCTTCAAACAGATGATAATGTGATAATAAAACCCTAAAAAGTATTTATAGAAGACAAAAACTCAGAATTAAAACTTGACAAAATAGCCCTTGTCGCTAAATTCGATGGACCGTCAAATTAATTACGGTCTGTCAATAATTTGACGGTTCGCATTGATGCCCAAAATGACGGTCCTTCAAAGCTTTGACAGTATCGTAAAATCTAACTCTGAGAATGTCTGATTGCAGGATTGAACTCGACGACACGATTCTCCGATCCGTCAAAATATTGACAAACCGTCAAAAGCCACCGTCACTTTCTACCAACTTGCAAACTCTTAGTATTCTTCTATCATGCTTTTTGACCGTTCAATTGTACGGCCCGTCAAATATTTAACGGTTCGTACAATACTCAAAACTGGGGACTTTACTTTCATTTCCTTATTTTTGCTTTCCGATCGCTAATTACCTGAAACATAAACAAAACACATCAAAACGACACAAACTTGCTTAAAACAAGTAAAACTTATAGTTAATAAACATCAAACGTGTCATAATTCCACAAAATTGAGAGAACGCATATATAGGATACATGCATATTATAGCAAACAGTAGGTATGAATCGTAAATACGCAAACTATAGTTATGTCTCGTAACTAGGCTCTAAACTATAGTTGTTTATGAAAATTTTCCGTTAATATACACCTCACCTAATCGCTCAAGTCCGGCTCATCATGTAAATTATATTTCTTATTCGATTTCCATTTTGGAGCCTGATAAATTCTAATTTATCACGAAATTCACTTTGGCGATGAAACATCCTTATAAAAATGACTTTCTTCCCAAAACTTAAACCTCAAGTCTCAAGCTTTTGATCAAGAACAAAGGAATTCTTACGATCATATATACACTTGACTTAAACTGCTCAAGTCGGGAGAAATTGAGGAGTCGTTTGGCCATGAATAAAATTTTCACTTTATCAAAATTTTATTGCGAAATTATGTTTGGACATAAAATTGTCCTAATTTTTGAAATTCGAAAAACTTCAAATACTTATTTTCACTCCAAACCAATCACGATTTTTTTTTAAATAATGGTTAAAAACTATTGGTACTCTATTGTAATAAAACAGTACGGGAAGTAAATAAATATTACAAGTGTTCGAAAGGATAAATAAATGGTCAATCTTCAAAACTGCCGCAAGCTTGTTGTGTCTTGAATCTTGATTACCTGAAATCAAGAAACAACTAAATCTGGATGGTTACAACGTTGTGTGTTGAATCGAGTGATTGCCCTCTGTCCTTAAGACAAGATTGCCCCGTATATATGCTTTTACGTTAGCGGGCAATAGTTAGATAAAACAACACTTTAATCTCAACGCTACAAAGCCAATAGGTTGAGCCTGACGAAGAAAATAAATATGAATCGACTTGCTGAAGATATGGAAAAGGAAGGAAGAGTTTCTGTTTTCTCTTCTATTTGTCTCTGTGTATATAGTGTGTCTCTGTTGTGTATATCTCGTGTATATCACACTGTATTTCGTCACTGTTTTGGATATTTTTCCTCACTGTTTTGCAATGTCTTTCGTGACTGAAATGTGCTGCTATTTTCGTGTGCATTCTCTCACATTATTGAGCCACAAGAGGCACCAATATATAACATGGAGGAGGGCTGTCTAACTGCCCAAACATGGCTGTAAAGGCCATTTAGGGAGGGATGTAATGGCAGGTTTAATGCCATGAAGGAGGGTTGATTATGGTCATTGAAGGAGGCTGTTTATGGAATAGTTAACAACCAAGTTAATGCTCCAGAAAACTGCCCAAACGGAAGGCAGAAAGTTTCTACCTTCCGTCACTCTCAAAATCAACTTTCCAGAAACTCTAGGGACCAAACTGTAAATATTAAGCAATTTGGGGTCCAAAAAGATAATAACAGAAACAACCCACAGCCCGTGACCCGAGACAGGACCGGACGGGCGGGCGGCGCGCGTGTGGGCTTAGCCTTGAACCCAAGCACATCTAGGTCCTCCCTCCTTTAAACACATGGGATACCCCTTGGGGTCCCAAACCCTTTACCACATTAGAGACTTATATAGAGAGCAATTCTTCTTATTCCCACTGATGTGGTAGATTTGTCCCACACCATATTTTCATGCCTCAAACACCTTACTTTGTGGACCAATATCTCTTTCATTTCTCAACGAAATTTGACGATTCTTGGCCCTACGGTCATCTACTCACTTAGTAAATTATGCATGTGTGAAGAGACAGAGCCTCTTCCCAACAAAAACACACTAGAACTATCACTTTTTCGTGAGATTCCTATATGAACTATCAGGTGTGCGAGTTTTCTACCTGAACTATCACCAACTAGTTATCAAGACACCTCAACTATTAGTTGTTTACTTTTCCTACTTGAACTCGCACACCTGATAGTTCATGTAGGAAACACACAAAAAATGATAGTTTAAGTGTTTTTTTTACCATTAATTTTTTTATTTTTCAAGTTATAGTAATGTCCAAACACATCTCTAATTTTCACATACTATTTATCAACTTGTTTTCAATTTCAAATACTAATTTCTTTCTAATTTCACATTTTTATGTCCAAACGTCCCTATATATTTTCGATGACACCCCTAGCTTTTTAAAACTACTCTATTCTTGTCGGTGACTGAGGTAAACTCCAAGATTCAGGTACAATGGCCAGCCTGTTTGGTACGATAAGATTTGCAGCTTTGAGATACGTCCATTCACCTGATTTATAATAAAACAAAATCAGATCAAAATGCAGGGGTTTAATCCTTGATAATCATAACGTATAGCCCACTTATTTGTTCACATGTTTGGTATGATCGTCAATTTGTCATATTGCAAAGATGATAGTGATTTGAAGGAATGGATGATTTTGGATTGAGGTAAGTCTAATATTTATTCTTTATATGGTATTAGAGTCAGATCCAGATCCATTCTAATTATTTATTTGCCATGTTGGGTCCTTAAATTATATTATTCATGTTCCAATTAACAAGGTCTGGGCGTGCGGGTGAGTGTTAAGAGTCTCACATCGGATATGGAATGAGAACATGAACCCTTTATATAGACTTGGACAATCCTCACCCTATAAGCTAGCTTTTTGAGTTGAGTTAGACTCAACATCCATTCTTTACATGATTTGATACACTTTCTGTTATAGTCCGTTCCAAAAATAATAATATATTTTTTTATTTTACAACAATTTAACTTTAATCTTTATCTTTTACGTTTAACAAGATAATCTATAACTACACAAATATTTTTTACCACAATTTAAAAATCTTCTTTTATTTTTTAAACTCCGTAACGAATAAACTATATCACATAAATTAGAATGGGGGAGTACAAAATAAATTATTGCCCCATTTAGATTTAAACAGTGGAAAATCTTCCTTTGGTTTATCTTTTTCTAGATTTGTATATTATCTGTTTATTTATTCTCTACCGAATCAATAGCAGATGACGATTTTATTACTTTTTCCGTCTCAGTTTATGATGCACATTTTATTTTTTGAAAGTTAATTTGATTAAATATTTTAAAGTTAAAGTTAAATATTCACATAGTGCTATAAATATGATAACGTCCAATCCTACACCTCTTAATGAAATGTAGAATGATCGTAGCAATAATAAATCCAACAAAGGTTGGAGTCGATCCAACGAGGAGTAGGTGTTAGTATATCTATATTCAAAATTAATAAACTAGAAACTTAAATTAATCTGAGCAAAACATAAAATGCAGAAACTTAAATATCTGAGATCACATAATTCATTGTATGTCTTTAAGGAATTTAATCCCCTCAAGTACTCGAGATTATGGATTACTTCCTCCCAGAATATAATGGATAAACCTGTCAAAGGAGTAGCGGTACCTCAAACGCCTATGACTTCAGGCAAACTCAAAAATGGCAACGAATCACACAAGACAGACTCATATTTTTAGTTTTGTAAAGATATGCAAAATGTAGATTGTTATGCAGAGATTTTCGAAAATTCAGAATACAGAAAATGTCTCTGTATTTATAGCTAGCGAAATACATGTTCAAAAAAGGTATCGTGTCTGGATTTTTCAAAAATAGTAATGTCTGTTGGGAATTATTCCGCAAAATTTTTAGATTAATTTTCACACGAAAAAATATCAGAAATGAATAAAATAAATTTAGTCTACAAAATTATCAATCATACCCAAATCTGAAGTCGAAGCCAAGCGATGACGACGACGCGAGGGAAGACCCTCTTCCCAACTCTTTAAAAGCTAGAAGAAGTGATTTCATACATAAGCACACTACTCTTTCGTTCTACCACCAATGTAGTACAAAGCTCATTTCCAAAAAAAAACTTTGCTTTAATTTTGATTTTCCCTCCATTTTCTTTTTTTCCCTTCATTTTTCACTCACACCACTTAGCTAACTTCAACAATAGGAGTGTGCTAAGATGTCAACGGATGTGTGAATTTGTGATTTTCTAAAGTAATCTTTAATCAAAAGAGTGATTGAGTAATTACTTCTAAAACTAGACTATTATACTAAGCTAGAAATTTTATTGAACACATAGAATGCAAGAATATTATGTTTATTTTTAATTAAAAGAGAGATCGGGGTTGTAACCTCTATATGGCATAGCTATTTCATAATATAAATATTTTTTCTTAAATACATAGGATTAATGATTATGTTCAATTGCTAATTACTCTCTTGAATTTTCCAATTCTAGCGAGCTTATCTTATGAGTTTTTCCAAGCCCAAAAGACCACAATAAGAACCATGGCCAATTGATAAAATTTAAGTAGAAACTTCTATTCCGAGTTCGATTTCATTAATCAAGCATATTTTTTTAATATACTCAATTCCTTTGCTACTTATTAAACACCCAATTCAATTTCCACTCTTCCAAACAAGAAATGAATATTTAGGGCTTAATCTAGTGTTTGCAATCATCAAATTGATAAATAAAAATGTAAACAAGTAGATAATCAAAATTCAAGTACTAATAAGCAAGATAAACTAATATCCATTAGAAATAACAATTCTTTTCATGCCAAAATGACAAAGAAAAATACTTTTTAAAATATTGGTCAAAATTTATATAATTAGAATGTCAAAAAATAAAAAAGTATTAGTACCGTATAATTAGGTCAGAGGGAGCACATAATTAAACTTACGGCTTCCCACCCAAAAGAACTTTGATTCGTGCAAAAACAAGTATTCGTGATTGGTGAATGGATCGACTTGAAATAGAGAAATCGGGATGAATACCAATACGTGAATATTAACTTCCATAAATGATTCATTAAGCAATGGACCTAAATTGTTGAGTGCGGGGCAGAGCTAAAGTACAAGGGGGATGTGGCTCATCAGAATATTTTTTATTAAAAAATACACTAAAAAGTGTGTACTAAGCTTTTGCTATGTGTAGGGTTCGAAAAAGAATCAAATCACAATATAAAATTAAAATAACTTTTATATAAATAATAAATATTAATTTCCTTGATTGTGTGTTTTACTTCTTATTTTTTGAATAACATTAGTAAGAAATTCTATTTCTGACATTTATTTAGTGTAGCTTCAAGCAAACCTATAATATTTGGTTTAATTGACATGTCTATTTGTTATACTTTACAAGATGAACGAATAGTCTAATTGACATTTTCACTTGTTCGATATTGACATGTTAGCTCCGACTTCACGACATTTCTTCTCAACATCTGAATAAATTCATCGTTTCAAAAAAATCATTTAGGAGTCGTTTGGACATGATTTGAAATCATGACGATTTGAAGTTGAAATTTTGTTTAGACATGAAATTTGGATTTCTTATATTGTATCTTTTGGTATAGACATAAAAATCCTACAAGTTGTGAAAATCATCAAAACTTTCCCAATTCTTATATAATCTTACCAAATGAGCAAGTCATAGTTCATAATAAAATTTATACGCTACTAGAAGATCTTTCTAAAAAATACAACATCAATTTATCAAATTTTAATTCAATAAAATGAAAAATTAAACATGAGTTGTAGTGTAACTACTCTTTAATATAATCTTTTCACATGATTGGTAAGAGTAAATTTGTTATAAATATCTACCAACTTATAGATCTTTTAATATTTGATATAAATGGTTGGTAAACATAATTGATTTATATATCTATCAACTTATGAATCTATTTTTACAAAATATAAACCTATGAGTCAATTTTTACATTTAAAAAATTTAAAATTATGATTTGGAATCTCAAATCATACATTTTTGGATGATTTGATAGTTTGCATGTCCATACACTACGATGAAATCATGACATTAGATCGCATGTTCAAATGCCTACTTATTAAGCACATTATATTTAAATTTTAAATTCATCTTTGATCACATTTTATTTTTTCACGATATAAAATAATCTGATCTCTCTCCGTTATGACAAGAAGGGAATAAGAAGAAATGTGTTTGATGATCAGCACTACGATTACAAATCTTTATTGTGAAGAAGAAAATAATGAATGCAGTGTCATATATCAATAATGGTGACAGATAAGTGTACTGGATTAAGGACATATCAACCTTCACATGTACACTAATCTTATCCTTAACAGTGGATAGTGTAAGGTCACACCAAAATCTAACGTAGCCATTCATAAAGGTCTCTTCAAACTAAGGGTGGCCAGTGGGCCGGGACGGCCCGACCCCGTCCCGAGCCCGCACCGATCCCGCTAAAAAAAAAAAAGAACGGTGACGGGACTCGAACTCGGGACGGGACGATGTCTCGTCCCGCCAGACCCGAGCCCGCCCCAGGCCCGCTCGACCCGAGCCCGACCCCGACCCCGCCCTTTGTCCCCCCTTTGCAAATATGACCGTTGCACCAACGGCCATTTTAGATTTTGGCCGTTGGCCAACGGCCATTTTAGGCCTCCCCCTTCCCCCAACCCCCCCTACCCCTTAATATTTATTTTAACCCATAAGTTATTATATTTACACTTTAACCCAATTTTTCAACTATAAATAACTCATTTTCTCTTCATCTTTCTCACAAATCTTCCTACAATCTCTCAATATATCTCTCTACAAGTCTACATTGTTTGCTAAATATTCAATTTTATTTATTCATTTGGGAATTGGGAGTGAAGTTGGCAACTAGCTTGAAGATCTTCCATCGAGCAAAGTTTTAATTTTCAACCTCTCGATTACACGTCGACGTTATGTCGGCGTATGGTACATTCGTTCCTTCATTAAATTATTATTGTCTGTTTATTTTATTTAGCGCACTTAATTTCATTTACTTTAATTATTTGTTAGCATATAATTAAAATGGAAGGAATTAGAGGTATGTTTAAGGGTAAGGGTAAGACTTCTTCTAGTAGGGGCGACAACCAGGGCAAGGGTACTTCTTCTAGTCATCTTATTCCTACACATGATGATTTTGTTGATACTCAATATTTTCCTACAATACCATTAGATTTAGACGATGAACTATTTTCTGGAACTCAAGAAGACTTTAATTTAGACGATGATCTAGATGATACACCCACTAATGTTGATGACAACACACCCACTAGTGCACCTTCAACTGAAATACCTCATATTCCCCCTAATATGAGACGAGGTCCAGCAAAACGACCATTAAAATCAGATGCATGGACATTTTTTGATAGGGACGAAGAGAATCAAGTAGCTATATGTAAAATTTGTAAAAATGTTTTAAAATTTAAAACTGGAAAAGGTCACGGTGGGACGGGGGGTTTAATTAGACACGTAGTAAGTGCTCATCCAAATAGGTATGCCCAATACCAGGCTTCAAAACCGGGTGCGCAAACGCCCGCTCCATCGGGACAAGGTTCACATACTGATATTGTCCCGGACCAAGTACAATGTCAAATTAACCCTATGACGGGGGGAATTGTAGGCTCTAAATACAATAAACATAGAGATAGGGAAGCAATATCAAAATTAGTTGCTGTGAAGGGTTTGCCTTTTTCATTTCCTTAATCTCCCGGTTTTATTCATTACATTAGAGATATATATAATCCTGCTTTTACCGGTTTTCCTAGATCAACTGTTAAGAGAGATGTATTTAAATTCGCGCATGAATTTCAACAATATTTACGTTTTTCATTATATCATTTTAATGGCAAAGTATCTATCACGTCTGATATAGGTCGTAGTACTAACGGCCATGATTATTTAACTGTAACTTGTCATTGGATAGATTATAAATGGTCTATGCAAAAACGTATTTTAGCGTATAGATTTATAGATGATAGGCACACTGGTACTTTTATTGCAGATAATATTTATCAAGTGTGCCATTATTACGGAATTACCGATAAAATTATGACTATTACATTAGATAACGCTTCTTCTAACAATTACGCAATTACAATTTTAAAAAATAGTTTAACTCCATCTTTTCTAGATCATTTTCATATAAAATGCGCGTGCCATATATATAACTTAATTGTAAAGGATGGTCTATCACTTTTTGAAGACATTCTTAGTAAAATACAATTTGCTATAAACTTTATTTTTAAAAGTAATAAAGTACAACGTAGAAAAGAATATAAAAAAACTTGTCACGGTTGTGGACTACCTTATAGAAAAATTCCACAAGAAGTATCCACTAGGTGGAATTCTTTATACGAGCAACTACTTGTTGCTTATGACTATAGAATACCTATAACTTTATTTTTTAACTCTCATAATAAAAATCCAAATTGATATGATTTTAGATAGTGATTGGGTAAAAATTTCCGAACTTATTGTATTTTTAGAGAAATTTTTTCAAGCAACAAAAGAATTTTCCGGTATATATTATCCTACTATTTCAACTATGCTGTTTTATATAACTCTAATATTTTTATTACTTAGTAAATATATTGAAAACCCAGCTTATAAGGCAGCTATTAAAAAAATATTTGTCAAAATAAAAAAATATTTTATTCCTATTCCCTCTATTTATATTATTGGTTCTGTATTAAATCCTACTATTAAAATAGACGGTACTAAATCACTAATTGAAACTATTTACGATTGTATAGAAGTACTACCACCTCCAAGTCCCAAAAATCTAAATCACCCACCACCTATTGAACAAACTAAAGAAGAAGTGTTGTCTAGTGTAGAACACCAATGCAAAAATATATATATATTTTATCAACAAGAAAATGCTAGTAACTTACCGGCTTCCATACCATCTTCTTCATCTTCAACACAACCTCACAAAAGACATGTTGTTTCTGCGGCTAGAATTGAAAGCCTCAGAAATAGAATGTGCGGCCGTACCTCTACTACTAACCAAATTAGCGAGTTGGATATTTTTATTTTGCAGGGTTTTGTACCGTATCAAAAAGTTATCAATGAAGATGGACATGAAGACTTGCTGAAATACTGGAGGGGGAATGAGAAGACCTTTCCGACACTTTCATTGATGGCCCGAGATGTTTTGAACATTCAAGCGTCATCAACTCGCGTCGTCGAAAGCGCTTTTTTTGCCGGCAGATATCAAATAGGAGACCACAGACACTCATTAGCCGGAGATAGCTTGGAAATTGCAGTATTATTCAGAGATTGGATACGAGCGGAGCGAAGAAGGTGCGGTCAACCGGAGATCAACGAAGAAGAAGATGAAAAATACAACGAAATCTTAACCGAACGTAGTGGAAGCGACGTGGATCAATTTGACCAACAAATACCAATTCCAACCGAAGAACCATAGGAAATCATCAAGCAATTAGAACAGGTTTTTTTTAGAGTGTAATTTTTTAATTGCAATTTTATTATGTAATTTGCAACTTTTGGACAACACCACAAAGTTGCAATTTAGATTTTAGACAATTGTATTTGTATTACAAAAAAATCATATGTCTATTAAATAATATAAGAGACACAAAAACAGCCTTGGGATGTTTTTATTACACTATCTTGTTTTGTTTATTGAGTTTTTTTATACATATGGTATTTAAAAATAAAAAAAAGGAAAACCCGCCGGACCCCCCCCCCCCCGAGCCCGACCCCGACCCGACCCCGCCCCGTCCCGATACCGACGGGATCGGGATCGGGACGGGACTGGAGCAAGTCCCGCCAGACCCCGCCAGACCCGACCTCGACCCCTTCTCCCGTCCCATCCCGACCCCGACCCCGCCAGACCCGGCCCGCCAGACCCGAGCCCGGCCCCCTGGCCACCCCTACTTCAAACTGAGAATCCATGAATACAAAATGAGGTATTAGTTGTATGAGTTATAATTCATTTCATTTACTCTTTTATCCTAATTCCTAAGTAATGGAAAGCTAAAGAAACTTTATAATTTTTTTTGTTTTCGTTCTTTTCTCTTGTGAAATACATATTGTACCACATTGATGGTGGAAAATCTTTTCTTCCTCTTTATATTGAATTGTGCTTTATTGAGTTAGTAAATGAGCTAGAATAAGAGAGGTACCTCGCGCACATGAGAATTGGATTTCGTAGGCAAAACATGTTGATTTAACTCCCTCTGCGCGCAAGGTATAGTGAGGCTTAATTCAATTCCGATTTTGTAAAATATTATTTTATTATTTTTGAGCTTACCCGAAATTTTGTCTAAATTCATGCTTCCGGATTCTAGTCCATAGTCCATGTACCGGTCAAAGCTCCTTCAGTTTCTAGGTAAAATACTTTGTGCAAACTCCAAACTTCCAGTCACTAGTGCAAGTGTCCGGAAGTGTTGTGGAACCTTGGGGAGCGACCACGCTTAACGATTTGCACATGAGTCAGTCTGAAATCACCTTCATGATAGTGACTTGCCACGACACAACTGTGATTCGATAAGTTGTTCTTACTGATTTATTTGTTCTTATCAATATTGTCCCGTATTTTACTAACAATTTGAAAGCGATTTTATACAATATTGATAAGATGGTTGTTTTTTTGAACAAAACTATTCCAGATTTATCAAAACTTGAGTCTTTGGGCGGAAATAATTTTAAACTTTTGTCTCAAAAGCTTATAATTTCTTTGAACAATATTGATTATGTCTTATTTAATGAATCAATTGTTGTTAGTAATGTTTTTAACACCACCGGTAGTTCTGATGCTACCGATAGTACTACTGCTACAATTGTTGTTGATGATGCTGTTAAAAGGAAATTTGAAATGGATAACAAAATTGTTAGAGGTCATTTGCTTAACCATATGACTAGCCCTTTGTTTGATTTATTTGTTACTAATAAATCTGCTAAGGAAATTAGGGATAGTTTGGAATAGAAATATGATGCTGATGATGCAGGGAAGAAGAAGTATATTGTTGGCCAGTGAAAACTTTCGGTACTATTGTGAAAGACAGGTTTAAAGGCAAACTATCTCAAAGATAAGATGGAAGCTCTTTCTCTTAATTCTACTAAAGTTAAACTTGTGAAAACTTCCAGTACTGTTGTGAAAGACAGGTTCAAAGGCAAACATAAGATAGTCCCGAAAAAGGGAAATGAAAAGAAGAAGAATCACTTCAACAAGTCAAATAGCCAAATTCAGAAGTCAAAGGGACCTTGTTTCATTTGTGGAAAACTCGGACACAACGCTGCCCAGTGCTATCAAAGACAAGGGCAAAATTCAAAGTCGGGAGGATAAGGTGTTGCCCAAGCTAATCTTTCTATAGAAAATGAAGTGATTGTTGCGGTAGTCGTAGAGCCGAATCTGGTGGCTAACAATGCAGATTGGGTGCTAGACACAGGCATTTTGAGACATCTCTGCGCAAATAAGGAGTTGTTCCATACCTTTATGGAGTCAACTTATGGCGAGTTTATCTACATGGGTAACTCCACTACTGCTGGAGTTATGAGTAAAGGAAAAATCCTCCTTAAGTTAACTTCTGGAAAAAACTTTAGCCTTGAACAATGTTCTGTTGGAGATTTACTAATGTGAAATTAAATTTATCTCATTATTTATGACTCGAACAATTGGGGCCTCGCACGTCAGAAATGTCATTTCCACACACGTGCAACCTTAGTGCCAAGATCGTAAATTTTGTTAATGAAAGAGATATTGGTACGTAAGTGAAATGTTTGAGACATAGAATGATGGATGGTTATTGGATGAATAACAAGTGTTCCACGTTGGTAAACGAATGAAGAATTGTGCGAGGTGTAGGATGGAATGGGTCGGAAAGGGCCACGGAGCCGAGAAGGGCCGCGGCGCCTCCCGTATTGGGCCGGAGCGCTGCGATGCCCCCTTGCAGCACCGCGGCGCTAATTCCCATTTTAGTTTCTGGAGCCGCGGCGCTTTCCAGGCAATGAGTGCTCGACGGAAGTCCAAAAGTTTGGCTGATTATGGAGAGGTTTTGGAGCATTAATTTGGCAATTTTTCCTCCATAACTCAACCATTATTTGGCTGCATTAGTTGGTGGGCTGTGGGATGTGGGCAGTGGGCTGTGCTTCTTCTGATATTATTTTTTTGGACCATAATTGTTTCATATGCACAGTTTGATCCCTGAAGTTTCAAGAAAGTCAAATTAGGCAGAGAACTTTGCTATATGTACAGTTTGGTCCCTAAAGTTTCAAGAAAGTCAAATTGGGCAGAGAACTTTGGTTTTTGGAATGTCAACCAGCACTCAATTCAGTCATTTATTTTGGCTGAATTAATCTTCCTAAATGCCAATCCGTTTCACATCATTTCACCATTTATTTTGGTGAATTACTACCTTCATAATTGTCATTACTTGGCCAGTAACAACAATTATGTGGGCAGTTGGTAAGCCTCTCCTTCAACTATATAAAGGACCATTTGCACAATTGTTGAGACACACAGAAACTTGCAAACGAAATCAGTTCTTCCTACTACCTTCCAGCATCATTTCATTACTCAAAATTCTTCACGGTAGCACTTGAGTTTCCTTTGCTCATTTGTTCATTTGCTGTTTTATCTTAGCAGACAATGGTCCAGGACGTAGAAAGGATACATACAGGGCAATATTATCTTAAAGACAGAGTGCAATCACTCGACTCGGCATACCAAAAACTATTCATGTTTCTTGTTCAAGTTTATTGTAATTTTAGTTTGTTGTAATACTTAGCAGTTACTTATTTCCGTTTCCTGCAACTTTCTAACAAGCAAGTTTAAGACAATATTGTGCTTACTGTAACTGCTGCAACATGGCTGGAAACATGATTGATTCTGCTGCTGCTGCTGCTGCCACTCAAGGCAACAATTCTGTCTTCCCTGCTGCTGCCGCTACTGTCCAAGGCAGCAACTCTGCTTCCTTCACTGTTGCCGCTACTGTCCAAGGCAGCAACTTTACTGCCTTCCCGACTGCTGTTGTTCCATCCTCCGCATTCCACCATGATCGCCCTGAAAAATTCATGGGCTCAAACTTTAAGAGATGGCAGCAGAAGATGCGTTCTACTTAACTGTTATGGGCAGGGCCCGGTTCCTAACGGAAGATCTTCCACAAGCTGGAGATGAAATGGACCCTTCGCCTTCTGAAACGGCTGAAGAAGGCCTTGGTATCCATGTCATCAATGGCATGAAGATGGTTCTTAATGCATAGAATCATAGCGATTTCATGTGTAATAATTACATATTGAAATTCTTGCCAGACCCTCTCTATACGGACTATTGCACCGTTGGCACTGCCAAAGAGCTGTGGGAAAAACTATAAAAGAAGTACAATGCACAAGATGCGGGTACTAAGAAGTTCATCGTTGGGAAATTTCTAAAATTCCAAATGGTGGCAAGTAAGACAGTGATGTCCCAAGTCCAGGAATTCCAAATGATTCTACATCACCTGGATTTGGAAGGAATAAAACCAAATGAGCAGTTTTTGGTTGCATCGCTGATTGAAAAGTTACCTCCTTCGTGGAATGAGTTTATGAGTTACTTAAAACTCAAGACAAAGGAGATAACCTTTGAAGAGTTTATTATCAAACTCTAAATCCAGGAAGATAATAAGAAGGCCTTGCCTAGGGGTAAACAATCTGCTGAGGCAAAGGAAAATCTGGCTGAGGCCAAAGGGAACCCAAGCAAGAAGTGGAAGTTCCAGAAAGACGGCAAGGCCCACGCAGCGGAGATGTTCAGAGGTAACTGTCACCACTGTGGGAAACATGGTCATAAGATCAAGGAATGTCGCAAGCTCAGGATTGAGCAACAACAGAAAGCCAAGGCTAAAGGCAAGGTGCATGCTAACGTCGTCAATGACACACTCCTGGATAACATGATTGAGAAGTTCTCGGCAGTGGTGGTACAAGCAATCCTGGTTGAGAATCTGATGCAGGGTGGATGGACACAGGTGCTACCAGACATATCTATTCCAACAGAGATGCCTTCTCCACGTACACACTGGTCACCGACAAGAAGTTGTTCATGGGCAACAACGCTTCGTCTGACGTGCTGGGAGTAGGAAAGGTGGTTCTGAAGATGACTTCCGGAAAGGAGCTCACTCTGAAGGAAGTGATGCATGTTCCTAAGATTAGAAGAAATTTAATTTCAGGTCCGTTATTGGTTAATGCTGGTTTTAGGCTAGTGTTTGAATCCAATAAGTTTGTACTCACTAAGAGTGACACATTTGTGGGGAGAGGCTTCGTCTGTGAAGGCCTCTTCAAAGTGAATGCCATGTCTGTAATGCATCCAAGTAATAAAGTTGAACCTTCTTCTTATTTGCTTGAGTCTTCTAATTTATGGCATCATAAATTAGGACATGTTAACTACAAGTCTATCCAAAGGCTGGTAAAGATGGAGTTGTTGCCATCTATCGACGTAAACCCTCAACATAAGTGTGAGGTGTACATAGAGGCAAAACTCACCAAGCTTCATTTTCAATCCGTCGAAAGGAATACCGCTCCTCTAGAACTTATTCACACAGATATATGTGATTTGAAGTTCGCACCAACTAGAGGGGGGAACAAGTACTTTGTGACATTCATTGATGATAGCACAAGGTATTGTTACCTTTACTTGTTGAAAAGTAAGGATGAAGCCTTTGAAACGTTCCGACGTTACAAAGCAGAAGTTGAAAACCAACTAAGCCTACGAATTAAATTCATTCGTAGTGATAGAGGGGGAGAATACGTAGCGCCATTTGAGGAATATTGTGCCCAAGAAGGCATTATTCATCAAACGACGGCTCCATACTCACCTCAATCGAACGGTGTGGCGGAACGTAAGAACCGCACATTGAAGAAAATGATGAATGCCTTGCTTATCAATTCCGGTCTTCCCCAAAACATGTGGGCAGAAGCCGTCCTTACCGCTAATACGGTTCTTAACAGAGTCCCACATAAGGGTAAGGACAAAACTCCATATAAATTATGGAAGGGAAAGAAACTCACCTACAAATATTTTAAGGTGTGGGGTTGTTTGGCAAAGGTTGAAGTACCCAAGCCAAAGCAGGTCAAGATTGGGCCTAAGACTGTAGATTGCATATTCCTCGGATATGCAAATTACAGTAGTGCTTATCGCTTCTTAGTGCATAAGTCAGATATTCCAGATATCCACCAGGGTACAATCATGGAATCAAGGAATGCTCTATTCTTTGAAGGTACCTTTCCTAGAAAGGAAAAAGACATAACCTCTCGCAAATGAAGTTATGCACAAAGCTCTCAAGAACCGGGAGTCATTGACGGCCCGGATCTAGATGATTCAGATCTAGCGGATCTCGAGGTGGATGAACATCCGGAATCTAGTGTTTCAGATTCTCAGAACTTAGAGACTCCAGAGATGGATCTAAGGCGAAGTAAAAGGGCCAGGAAGGATAAATCCTTCGGTCATGACTTTGTAGCTTATATGGTTAATGATGAACCAAGGACAATTGCTAAGGCGTTGTCAACTCCAGAAGCACCGCTCTGGAAAGAAGCTATTGAGAGTGATATAGGCTCTATTCTACATAACCATACTTGGGAGTTGGTTGATCTTCCTCCGGGAAATAAAATGTTGGGTTGTAAGTGGATACTCAAACGGAAATATAAAGCAGATGGGTCTATAGATAAGTACAAGACCAGGTTGGTAGTCAAGGGCTATCGACAGACAGAAGGTCTTGACTACTTTGACACATACTCCCCGGTATCTCGAATGACATCCATACGGGTATTCATTGCGATCGCAGCTTTGCGTGACCTTGAGATACATCAAATGGATGTCAAGACAACCTTCCTAAATGGTGATTTGGAAGAAGAAATTTATATGGACCAACCCGAGGGGTATATGGCTCAAGGGCAAGAGAAGAAAGTCTGCCGACTTGTCAAATCTCTATACAGGCTGAAACAAGCCCCGAAGCAATGGCACGAAAAGTTTGATAGTAGTTTACTATCAAAGGGTTTCTGCATTAACGAGTGTGACAAATGTGTCTACACGAAAGGTAATTCTGACTCGTTCATCATGATATGTCTGTATGTAGATGACATGTTGATCACAGGAAGCAGTCCTATGGTAATCCTAGAGACTAAAAATATGTTGAAACAATGCTTCGACATGAAGGATATGGGTATCGCAGATGTCATCTTAGGGATAAAAATCTCTAAGATGTTTGACGAACTGGTCTTATCTCAGTCTTACTACATCGAGGATGTTTTGAGAAAGTTAGAGATGTTAGACAGTTCACCGATAAAGTCACCAATGGATACAAATCAAAAGCTTGATAAAAATCTTGGTGCACCCGTATACCAGGAGCGATATGCACAGGTGATCGGTAGTTTGATGTATATAACAAACTGCACCCGACCTGATATTGCTTATGCAGTCAATAAGTTGGCTAGGTTTATCCGGAGTTCGAGTGATGATCACTGGAAGGCGTTGAATCGGGTATTACAATACCTGAAACACACGTTAACTTTTGGGTTACATTATTCGAGATATCCAATTGTACTAGAGGGGTACAGTGATGCAAACTGGATATCTGATATAGAGAACACCAATTCCACCAGTGGATATGTATTTACAATTGATAGTGGGGTTGTGTCTTGGAAATCCTCTAAGCAAACTTGCATCGCCCGATCCACAATGGAATCGGAGTTTATCGCTTTACACAAAGCAGGAGAAGAAGCTGAGTGGCTTCATGACTTCTTAGAGGATATTCCGTGTTGGAACAAACCCGTACCTTCGGTAATGATCCACTGCGATAGCTAGTCGGCTCTAGGAAGGGCACGAAATGCTATGTACAATGGCAAGTCTCGTCATATTCGACGGAGGCATAAGACCGTTAGGCAGCTGATCACCACGGGTATAATATCCATTGATTACATTCAGTCAAATGATAATATAGCAGACCCGCTGACAAATGGCTTACCCAATGATCAAATGGTCTGCCTGTCTAGGGGAATGGGCTTAAAATCCAAAGTATAAGGACCAATACGGTGGTAACCCAACCTTACTAACTGGAGATCCCAGTAATTTGGTTCAATGGGAAAAACTAAGCTGTAAAGGTTCAGTTGATCTCTTCAGTGGAAGCATTAGCACTTCGGATAGTGATTTCTGTAAAGAAACACCAAATTCAAAGTCGTTCCCGCGATAGACGTTAAGTGCTATCTGCAGTATGGGTAAAGGTTAAGTTTTCAAAACCTTTAATGATCTTCAACATTTGAGATTAGGTTTGGGGAAACTTTTAATGGTTCCTAACACTTGTGAAGTGGGGTATAACAGGATACCTTGTAGGAGACCACCTATTTAAGTGCGAGGACGGGCCGCCTCAAATGAACGCACTTAAGAATCCAAGAAGTTGTCCATTGCCACAACGGACAAAACATTACGAAGAAGAGAGTAAGGGAATTTGTTGTGTTGGTACTATTGACTTGGCTTACACTAAACACTGACGGTTCAAGACATCACGTTCACCGTGCAGTAAGTAAGTCCGATGGTATTTAACTATGGAAGGTTCAAAGCTGAAGCTACCTCTCCTTATGCAACATCAGTCCGCTGAAATATTGCTGGAAATGAAAAGGCACCATGTGAGTGCGCCAAAATCTCTTTCAAGAGGGGATTGTTGGAAATTTGCCTTTGACGGGAGTTGCGTCCGACCAAATTTAACGGCTTAAACACTAGTGTTCCGCATGTTAGAGAATCCGGTTCTTCACACGTGCATAATGTACTAAGTAAGTAGATGACCGTAGGGCCAAGGATCGTCAAATTTCATTGAGAAATGAAAGAGATATTGGTCCACGAAGTGAGGTGTTTGAAGCATGGAAAATTGTGGTATGTGATCAATTCTCCCACATCGGTGGAGGAAGAAAGAATTTTTTTGTTTATAAGACTCAAAATTGGTTTGGGGTTTGGGACCCAAGGGGTATCCCATGTGTTTAAAGGAGGGAGGACCTAGATGTGCTTCGGTTCGAGGAAAGCCCACACACGCGCCGCCGCCGCCCGCCCATCCCGTCCGATCACGGGTCACGGGTCACGGGATTGTTTCATATGTACAGTTTGATTCCTGAAGTTTCAAGAAAGTTAAATTGGGCAGAGAACTTTGCTATATGTACAGTTTGGTCCCTGAAGTTTCAAGAAAGTCAAATTGGGCAGAGAACTTTGGTTTTTGGAAGTCAACCAGCACTCAATTCAGTCATTTATTTTGGCTGAATTAATCTTCCTAAATGCCAATCCGTCGCACATCAATTCACCATTTATTTTGGTGAATTACTACTTCCATAATTGTCATTACTTGGTCAATAACAACAATTATGTGGGCAGTTGGTAAGCCTCTCCTTCAACTATATAAAGGATCCTTTGCACAATTGTTGAGACACACAGAAACTTGCAAACGAAATCAGTTCTTCCTACTATCTTCCAGCATCATTTCATTACTCAAAATTCTTCACGGTAGCACTTGAGTTTCCTTTGCTCATTTGTTCATTTGTTGTTTTATCTTGAGAGACAATTGTCCATGACGTAGAAAGGATACATACGGGGCAATATTGTCTTAAAGACAGAGTGCAATCACTCGACTCAGCATATCAAAAACTGTTCCAGTTTCTTGTTCAAGTTTATTGTAATTTCAGTTTGTTGTAATAGTTAGCAGTTACTTATTTCCGTTTCCTGCAACTTTGTAACCAAAAGGAGAGTCATGAGATTTAAAATCGTTGGTCTTGTACCCACCTTGATTACATGCATTAACACGAAGCACAAACTTTGGTCCTTTTTAATCCTTTTAAAACAAACAGTAACACTTTTTTAAATTATTTTTATAAATAAAAAGAATAATATACAGATGATGTACGATTCAATTTGACTAGATCGAGTTGGATCATTCCACTCAATAACTAGTATCCAAGTCCAATCCCCTTTTGTTATTATTACTACTGATAACTGACTTCCTCGGCTCAACATTTTTGCAAACAAAATAAGCTTGGATCATTCCACTGAATAGAAATTTCCACGCGTTCTATACCACACTAAAATAAGCTTCAAGATTGAAAGAAGAAGGCTTTGTGAAAAATGATAAGTATAAGAGTAATGTGTGGTGAGATGATAGGTAATTCTTCATTTTTAATTAGGTTTTCATATTTAAGTCATGAAAATTACGAACTTTTTGGTAAAGAGCGTGCGTTACTCTCTTCATGAGTCTAAATGAATTCGAATTAATCTGTTCAAGATAGAGAATGGCTAAACCTAAAAAAACAGAGAGAATAGGCAGTTTGGCTACTGAATTATCTCTATAAATATTACTTAGATATATACAAAGAAAAAGCCTTTCATACACAAAACAAAATCCAAAAGAATCATTGGGATTTCCAAGGAAAGCACTGAAGATTGGAGCAAGAACCATCCCAAGTAGCACTACACAAATCTTGATTTTTTCCTTCTCCAATATCTACACCATCACAACACTTGCAAACCATTCCAAGAGTCTCAAACATCTTCAAGTACTCTACTGATGAAGAGGACAACTTATTACTATGTTGTTGCTGTTGTTGTACAGAAATTGGCCTTGCTGCATCTGCAAGCCCAAATCTTGATTCTGAGAAATTGATAACCAAAAGGGATAGCAACAGAAAATGAAACTTGAATGATGACATGTTATGTTTTTTTTCTTGTTTCAGACTTTGGGAAAAACAACCTATTTATATGCTGCTTATAATGATTATATAAGTACAAGACAAATACATGTATATACACAAGATGCAGGTCCTTAGTTGTTCCTTGCGGAGACTTTGAGGAGACTTAAGGGGATCATTCATTGTCGCGTTCATCTGAACATAGTACTTTCATATAGAGCATAAATTTATATTTAAAAATTAAATAATAAATATGAATTCATAACTTTAAAAATATAACGGATTAATTAAGGTTAAGAATCTTAAAAATTAAAATCATAAAATTTAAATTTTGAATCTTTTACGAAAACAAAGTGAGATATAATAAAAGATTAGATACAGTCATATATTTAAATCTAGAAAGGTGGATGTTTTTATCAACTTTGAAAGGTACGTGTGAAAGGCATAATGTGGGCTTCTAGAGATTGAGATTGATAGATTTTGCATTATACGACGGAAAAGCCTGGCGCCCACTCGTTTCCAAAATGTCCAATTTTCATACCTACTAATTACGATGTTTTTATTTAACATTTCTAGGAAGTTTCCTTTCTTATATTAGTAGGTTTTCTCCATGATACCGCCCTTCTAGATCCAATTGTACTAATAGACAGAACTAAAATTAAATAACATTTGTTTATATACTTAAAATAATAATTAATTAGTTCATCTTCTAGCTAAAACAACAACATATCCAGTGAAATCCACACTGTGATGTGTGTGGAGGGTAGAGATGTCAGTGGATCCTGGATTCGGTCCGGATCCGGTGGATCCAGATCCGTTTTATAGGATATGGATCTTCAAAATTTGACCCGACGGATCCGGATCGGACCCGGATCCATTTCTTACGGATCGGATCAGGATCTGAATCTGGATCTGGATCTTGTATTTGAGATCCGTATCCGGTCCAGATCCGACCCGTGGATCCGTTTTTTATTAAATATATTCATAACCTAAAATGTAATTTTATAAGTATTTTCTTAAAATTGCTAAGCACATCCTTGCAAGTTTAATTCTCAAAACAAGTTTAATTTATCCCAGCGTTAACTCAAAAACCAAAAAATAAAGAGGTAACTTCGATAATAAAATCAATGTTATATTAGTGAATGACTAACATCTCCATAGACAAGTAGTTAAAATTATATTCACTTCATATGTGAAGATTCCAAACACATGCAAGTTCTGCATTGTGGAAATACTAGTCAGCATTTTTCACAACTATTGTCATTGTCCAACATTTTCAATTAATAGCTCACAATCAAAACGAGACAACGAACAAAATATCTCATATGAACATTTCAAAATTGAAACACAGTAAACTGGTTAGATAAGTAAAAATCGTTTGTCGGCTCAAAAAAAATTCTTAGCAAGGTTACATTCTTAGCAAGGCAAAATTTTTTACATGTGGATCCAGATCCGATCCGTGGACCCGGTGGATCCTATGGATCTGATTTTTATGGACCCGATGGATCTGGATCTGGATCTAGTAGGATCCGGTCCAGATCCGATCGGTTGCCATCCCTAGTGGAGGGTAGAGTGTACGCAGACCTTACCTCTACCTTGGTAGATAAAATGGATGTTTCCGAAAGACTCTCGGCTCAAGACAAAGCATAAGCACAAGCAAAGCAAGAGAAATAGTCAGACCCGGACAAGAAATTTAAAGCAGTATGAAAATGATGGTAACAAAAGTGAATAAGTCATGATAGCGCATTCTGAAAAAGAAGCAGTAACTAACGCATGTAAATAAGATAAATAGAGTACACTAAAGAACACATAGTAGCAAAAATCAAATGACAAGGGACTATAAAACAACATTGTGCCTACTAGTATGATAGGCTAAGCAAGCCTACAATATAACCCTAGAACTACCGGCTTGTAAGCGTTAGTAGGACTACGCTCAACGACCTACTACCCTAATTCTTATCCTCTACAACCCCCTATCTGTAGGGTTTTGTTGGGTTCAAAACATATAAGTAGGCACAACGGAAGTTTAAAATTTTGTTATACTTACCCCAACAATTTCTTCTGGTATGGTTATATGACAATCAAAAACCCTGTAACATAAAATATGAACACTTACTAGTTGTATTATCTGGAGTCTTTACTTAGGGATTACACGTGACTGTCTCTTAGACTGAAAATACAATCGACATAGTGTTACCCTATAGGCTTTCACATATCGACACTAATCCAATTAAGGTCCATACGGAACTCCTAGATTGCGACGTATGACGAACTCAATATGTGAAGTACGTTTACATGAATCCAACAAACATAACCTTTATGTGAGATGATAAATTCATTTCATTCGCGACATACTCGATCAAGCTTAGGATTTGCCATGTGTCTATCCAAATGGCTTGATCACTTTATCTCATCCATATTAGTCGACAACTAGACCATATTCTAAATATGTCTCTTGCATTGGCCAATGACTTGGTCGACTTAATATCACTGAGAAGTTGAGCGTTCTCTCGAATATCCAATCGAGAAATGAATCATATTCTTGGCTTAATTACCACCTTAATTTACACTATAATGCACCCAACACAAGCCGTATTTTATCATATAAGGAGTTTTAGCTTAGGACAGGGTCAAAGTACATTACTCTGTAAATAAGGTGCGTATTGACCTCATGTCAAAGGACCTTTATCTCCCACCCGCTGATAACAATTTAGACATGTATAACAAATATTTTATCAACAGGGTATACCAATACTTTTCAAAAGTATTCATGTGTCCATCACCAGTAACCATTAGTAGTAGCAGGTGAAACATACTACATTCTCTAAGAATGTGACGCAGACCACATATCGACTTATAACATATCATCGATATCCCATTCTCGATGATCATTAGTCGAGACTATTTTAGAGTTACGCTCTATCATCAATATCCCACTCTATTAATGACAACGTAAGCTCAAGGGATGCACATTAATGAATAATTACAAACAATCAAATAATAATTCAATAATTGCAACTGCCATAAATATTAATATTATTAATAATACGAATGTGTTCAAGTATATTTGTCCCTAATAATGATTGTCTCTGGGACATACATACTTTCAATCTTCCACTTGGCCTAGAGCCAATCTTCGATGTATCTAATACCCATATTTTCAAAATGACCATTATGATTAACTAAGCTTAATGGTTTAGTAAACGGGTCAGCTAGATTATCATCTGTGGGAACATATCCTAATCTTATTTCTTCAATTTCCACCATCTCCCTGAGTATGTGGTATTTCCTCGGTACATGCTTGTTTATGTTAGTTGATCTTGGTTCCTTAGCTTGCGCAATCGCACCAGTGTTATCACAATATATCGTTATTAGATGACTGGCACTTGGAACAACTCTTAGTTCTTTTAAGAACTCAGATATCGAAACAGCTTCTTTACAAGCTTCCGATCCAGCAATGTACTCGAATTCAGTCGTCGAATCAGTAGTGGTTTCTTGCTTTGAGCCTTTCCAACTCACTGCTCCACCATTGAAAATTAAGGCATATCCAGACTGTGACAGCCCTAACAATATATTAGGTCTATCTCCTAATTCCAAGAATGCAGCATGCTTCACTCAAGTCCTTCATCATAAAAGTGCTGGATAACCATTTCTTGACCGATTACATGAAAGTCTTATTGTCTCCCATTATTAATATGTCATCTACATATATAACAATGAAGACAATACTCCATTCCTTGTGCTTACTATAAACGTAGGGATCTTCTTTGCTTCTAACAAAGTCAAACGATTTGACTGTTTTGTCAAAGCAAATATTCCAACTCTTTGAGGCTTGCTTAAGTCCATAAATGGACTTCTGTAGCTTGCATACTACTTTGGGCTTACTCTTTGATATAAAACCATCAGGTTGTATCATATATACCTCATCAATTAGATTACTATTGAGGAAAGCAGTTTTAACATCCATTTTCCAAATGTCATAATCATATTATGCGGCTATTGCAAGCAAAATCTGAATGGACTTAATTTTCGCAATAGATGAAAAGGTTTCATCATAATTGACCCAGACCGTTGATTATAACCTTTAGACACCAATATTTCCTTATAAGTATGTACCTTGCCATATGCATCAATCTTCTTATTGAAGACCCGTTTGTATCTTATGGGTCTAACCCCTGTTGGCAAATCAACCAAGTTCCAAACTTGATTGATGTACATCGATTCCATCTCAGATTTCATGGCTTCTTGCCATCTCTATGAATCAATGTCTAACATAGCTTCGTTGTAGGTTGTAGGTTTATCGTCATCAGGAATATATATCTCATTGTGTGTTTCAACAAGGAGATTAAGTCTTTCAGCCGGACGATGAGTCCTAGTGGTCCTACGGAGTTGATTATTCTGTGTTTTTGTATTTGTTGCATTCTAATTGTGAGAAGGTTTTTGTGTGCTGGATAATCCATCACCTTGAGAGCTTTTAGGAATGTCATTTTCATGTATTTCCTGAATGGAATGATGTACAACCATTGTATCATCTTCCATTGGTTATGTATGAGGGCCTTGCATTTCTGCACTATCTCTCACAGCACTCCCACTGGCTGAAGGGCGTACTCTAAGTACCCAAACTTCACCAAATACTCCCACTGAATCCTTGTCTAGGTCTTTTGACAAGGGTTCAACTTTTGTGTTATCTTGTGGTTCTTGAATTTCTTCAAGTTCTATCTCATTGCAGCTCTGTTCCTTGTAGAATATTCTTCTTCAAGAAAAGTTGCATTTCTGAAAACAATGACCTTATGTTCTCCAGGAAGATAGAATTAGTATCTCTTAGTTTACTTTGGATACCCCACAAAATAATATTTCTCACTTTTAGATTCTAACTTGTCATTAAGCATCTTCTTTACATATGCAGGGCACTCACAGGGTCGCATGTGTTTAAGTGCTGGCTTCTTGCCATTCCATATCTCATATAGAGTTTTCTCCACTGACTTTGAAGGAACCTTGTTCAGAATATAAATTGAGTTTTGCAATGCATAGCCCCAAAGGTATGTTGGTAGAGCTGAGAAACTCATCATGGATCTAACCATATCTAATAGGGTTCGATTTCTCCTTTCATCAATACCATTCATCTGTGGCGTTTCAGGAGGTGTCCATTGTGATTGGACTCCATAAAGCTTCAAGTAATCCAGAAATTCTTTACTTAAGTATTCACCTCCATGATCTGACCGAAGAGTCTTGATACTTGTTGCAAGTTGTTTCTCTACTTCTAACTTGTACTCCTTGAATTTCTCAAAGGCTTCGGACTTGTGTTTCATAAGATACACATGTCCAAACCTTGTGAAATCATCTGGAAAAGTGATGAAGTAAGGGAAGCCTCCCTTAGCATGGGTTGAAAATGGCCCACATACATCAGTATGAACCTATTCAAGTACCTCTTTGGCTCGCACCTCTTTCCCAGAAAGTGGCTTGTTGGTCATATTTCCTCTCAAGCAAGATTCACAGTTGCCATAGGACTCTAAGTCAAATGGTTCCAGGTAGTCTAACTTTCTTAATCTTGCTATCCTTGATTCATTGATGTGACCAAGTCTACAGTGCCATAAGTAGATGGGGTTTCTTGGATTACTTATCTTAGCTCGTTTGTTTTGCACATTGAAAATTTCACGACTACAGTTTAGAACATACAAACCATCCACAAGCGGAGCATTTCCACAAATAAAACCATTAAAAGACAGTACATAACTGCCATTGGCAATAAATGAGGAAAACCCTTTAATGTCTAACACTGTGATAGAAATAATATTCTTCGTCAATGAGGGAATAAAATAATAATTATTTAGTTTTAAACAAAAACCTGGAGGTAAATCTAGTCTATAAGTTCCCACGCGTTCAACATCCACACGTCCTCCATTTCTAACGCGCATGTCAACCTCCCAAGGTCCAACATTTTTGCTGTCAATCAGAACCTGCACATTATTACAAATGTGTGAGCCACATGAGGTATCCAATACCCAGCAGTGAGAGTTATTTATAGACATATTTATCTCAATGACAAACATACCTTGTCCAGTAGAGTCAGGAGCACTTAGTGTTTTGCCTCCTCCTGGAGTTGTGCAGTCTTTCTTCCAGTATCCCTTCTTCTTGCAGTTAAGGCACACACCTGAAGCTACCTTTTCCTTCTTCTGAACACTTCCTCTAGGTTTCATAACTGTAGGTGCAACAACTGTCTTACCCTTCTTCTTCTGCATGTTTTTACCCTTAGGTTTGAACTTGCTAGAAGAGCCCACCATGAGCACAACTTTACATTTAGAAGTAGATGATTCAAAGGTCTTAAACATGTTGTGAAGCTCTGGAAGACTTGCCTTGGTCCCATTCATATTGAAGTTCACAATGAAATTCTCAAATGAATCAGGAAGTGAATTCAGGATCAGGTTGACAAAGACATTTATAGGCAGCTTCGTTCCAATCGAAGCCAACCTTTCTATTAACCCAATCATCTTCAGAACATGTGTTGACACTTGACCCCCATCGTTCATCTTACACTTGAAAAGGTCCCTCAACAGTTCATACTCCATTGTCTGAGACTGTGAGTCATAGAGACTCTTCAAGTGTTCTAGCATTTTGTTGGGGCCCATGTTTTCATGTTGCCTCTATAACTCCAAGGTCATGGAGGATAACATTACACATTGTGTCGAGGTAGCATCGTTTAGATATTTCTGATAAGCCACCTTGTCAAATAGGGCATACTCAGCAGAATCTTCAGCAGGGACCATGGGGAACACTGTGTCTAACACATACTCAATTCTTTCTAGTGTTAACACCAATCGCAGATTTCTTAACCAGTCAGGGTAATTTGATCCAGTCAACTTGTTTGTCTCGACCAATATTTTTAGTGACAGATTCGACATTCTGTATATACTGAAGAAATAGATAGACTTGAAATTAAACTCTAATATAATTTCTATTGAACACATTCATTAACTAATTAACACGGCCTTTAGTTTAATTAGCTCCCACTATTTTAACATACTCTTCGACCCCATGGAATAATACGGACTCATATCAAATATGGTCATAAAGGGCCAGGATCCAGGTTCATGTTATCTCCGCGTTTGTTGTGGCTGATAACTTCAACATCACAACCTGGTAGGTCTCTAAACCAATTACAAACAATTTGTAACTCATGTTTGACCGAATTTTCTAAACAATCGATCTGCGTCCCTCGGCTTGTCCGACACGGTGGTGCCAAGACAGCCTAGCAAGTCAACCCTGTTATGGGACTGCAATTATGTATCTAAGTGAGTTTTGCCTTATAGAGCAAACACTGTGGTCTAAATACTCATGAAGGTTTATCACCCATTTCTACATTTAACATGCATCTATGAAAGAGTTTGAATCCTCGTAGACTTAGAGCAAATGGTGTGGCATAAATACTCATCTCGCCGAAAAGGATTTTGCACTATAATCAATTATAACGGACGACGTGTTCATTTTAAATGAGACTTATATTAAAATTTTAGGGAATATTTTAATTTAGGATTTTAACCAAGATCAACTATAGTATGCTATATCAAATATAATATCTTAATTATCATGCAAAGTCTATTAAGCACTTATTGGATACCGCCTGCCCAAGCCTGATATTAAGCGGTTTAAACATATATTGGGTGCCGCCTACCCAGACAGTTATTTGCGGACGTTATTCTAGTAATTTAAATGATAATCATTTAGCACATAAACAATATACTTATCAAATATGTATAATAATAATCATGGGTTAAACATTCAGAACAAAAAAAAATTCGGACCGATGGGGCAGCTACGCTAATCATTAGGGCAGCGGCGCCGAGGCAGAAGCCGAAATTCTGCTTCTGCAATGCATTAGCGCCGCGGCGCTGGCAAGGCAGAAACCTTCAGCTTGTATTAGGGTTGTGGCGCTCCACCATGGAGCAGCGCCGCCGCCTTGAAAACCTAGGATGCGGCGCCGACGTCCTGACAAAACGTTTCTGTGTTGATTTTCTAAAATTGTTCGAGCCCTAAATCCAATTTAGGAATCAAATCACAGATCCTTTATCTCGCCCACCATTATCGGTAACGCTCATATTGATCATCATCCATTCATACTCTTTCTTCACCGTGCACCATATTCGCAATGAACCGGTTATCTGCACTTGGCTTAGTCCGAGTTAGAACAGAATGACTTCCTCGATTTAGCGTAGGTGATAATTTAGGGTGATATCAAAAGATTAACATTCGGTCAAGATATGTAGGATTTTAAGAAGCATTGTTTTAATCCAATTTTATATTTAACCCATAATATTATGTTATTCAATTGTTATATAACCATTGAACCAGCCTGGGCTCTAATACCACTGTAGGGTTTTGTTTGGTTCAAAACATATAAGTAGGCACAACGAAAGTTTAAAATTTTGTTCTACTTACCCCAATAATTTATTCTGGTGTGGTTATATGACAATCAAAAACCTTGTAATATAAAACATGAAAACTTACATGTTGTATTATCTGGAGTATTTACTTAGGGATTACACGCGAATGTCCCTTCGACTGCAAGCACTATGCTATGGTGTATTCCTCAGTCAAGAAAGCCAGGAAATCTCGGCAGAGGTTTGAGAGAGTTTTATCCTAGACTCTAAGTCTAGGATTGTTTATGAGAATTAGTGTATTAATTAACAATGGGGAGTGTTGTATTTATAGTTAAAATTAGAGCAAAGTTTGATTAGGGTTAGGCTCCAAGCCTGGCCCAAAAACCAAGGTGCAGTGGGCCAATCTGACTGGGGCCACTGCCGGGTCGGCGCCGCGGTGCCCTACATAAAATTATATATTACGTTTTCATTTAATATATATATTCAGCACATTAAATCCAAAATCTAATTTTTGATTTAATTAAATAATTTCCATCTAATAGAAATTATCCCATAGTTATTATCAATTTAAATATCTCGATCCCAAATTGAATATTTAATATTTTTTCAATACACCGTTAGACCGAAAAGACAATCGACATAGTGTGACCCAATAGGCCTTCACATATCGACACTAATCCAATTAAGGTCCATACGGAACTCCTAGACTGCGCCGTATGACGAACTCAATATGTGAAGTACGTTTACATGAATCCAACAAACATAACCTTTATGTGAGATGATAAATTCCTTTCATTCGCGACACACTCGATCAAGCTTAGGATTTGTCATGTGTCTATCCAAATGGCTTGATCACTTTATCTCATCCATATTAGTCGACAACTAGACCATATTCTAAATATGTCTCTTGCATTGGCCAATGACTTGGTCGACCTAATATCACTGAGAAGTTGAGTGTTCTCTCGAATATCCAATCGATGAATGAATCCTATTCTTTGTTCAATTACCACCTTAATTTACATTATAATGCACCCAACACAAGCCGTATCTTATCCTATAAGGAGTTTAAGCTTAGGACAGGGTCAAAGTACATTACTCTGTAAACATGGTGTGTATTGACCTCAAGTCAAAGGACCGTCATCTCCCACACGCTGATAACGCCTTTAGACATGTATAACAAATAGTTTATCAGGAGGGTATACCAATACTTTCCAAAAGTATCCATGTGTCCATCACTAGTAACTATTACTAGTAACAGATGAGACATACTACATTCTCTAAGAATGTGACGCAGACCACATGTCGACTTATAACATATCATCGATATCTCATTCTCGATGATCATTAGTCGAGGCTATTTTAGAGTTACGCTCTATCATCAATATATCACTCTATTAATGACAACGTAAGCTCAATGGATGCACATTAATGAATAATTACAAACAATCAAATAATAATTCAATAATTGCAACTGCCATAAATATTAATCTTATTAATAATACGAATGTGTTCAAGTACATTTGTCCCTAATAATGATTGTCTCTAGGACATACATATTTTCACTATCTAAGGTCATGTCCTTAATAAGTTGTACCTGCGCCATTCGGCCTACCTCTACCCCTCCTGAATCCGTCCATAGCCAACCTCTCACACCTCCGCACTGGGGCATTTGTGTCTCTCCTCTGCACATGCTCGAACCATCTCAACCTCGCTTCCCGCATCTTATCCTCCATCGAGGCCACTCCCACTTTGTCCCGGATATCATCATTTCTAATCCTATCCCTCCTTGTATGCCCACATATCCATCTCAACATCCTCATCTCCGAAACTTTCATCTTTTGGATGTGTGAAGTCTTGATTGACCAACACTCCTCCCCATACTATAGAACTTGCCTTTAAGTTTTGATGGCACCTTTTTATCGCACAAGACTCCAGATGCGAGCCTCTATTTCATCCACCCTGCCCCAATATGATGTGTGACATCATCATCAATCTCTCCATTCCCTTGAATAATAGACCCGAAGTACTTGAAGCTTCCTTTCTTTGGAATGACCTGAGTACCAAGTTTGTTTGTCCAAGTTTTTAAAATTTGTTAATTTTAAAAAGTGTTTTTTGAGAGTAGCACTTTTTATTTGGTTAATCAATTTTAAAAAGACTTTTGCTAATATTAGAGTATTATTTTGTGTTTGACCAATATTCAAAAGTGCTTATGGGGAAAAACTATTTTTTGTAACTTCTACAAAACAATTTCTACTACTTCTCAAAAGCATTAGTATCTTTTTTCTAAAAATTTTGCTCAATACCTCAACTTTTTAAAAGAAAAAGACACTTTTAACTTTTCAAAAACTTAACCAAACAGGCATTCTTAGGATCAAGACAGTACTAGAGTTATTATTGATCAAAATTAAGAAAGTACGTTAATTATTCTGGACGTAGGTTCCTAGACACTCGTGGTATGCATGCAGTAGGTTGGATTTGTTGAACTAGATGGTGATCCCTTCGATTCATTTTATTTGTTATAGTTTAATTTGATACATAATGAAATTTTATGAAATTTATTATCATAAATATGGAATAACATTTTGTGTTTATAATTTTTTTGAATTTATGATCTTAAACATGTCATATTACTTATGAGTTTATAAATTTCTTATCTAAGAAATATAACAATATGTAATTACTTTTTTGGAATATATAAGAAAATATCAACGAAACGAAATGAAAATGAGTATATTTAAGTTTCAGAATTCCAGTAAGTGCAAAATATAGAACCACAGAAAAAGAACGTGGACGGCAGGATTCGAAACTGCGCGGGCAGAGCCCAAATGATTTCCAGTTATGCCCGATAACCACTTCTGCATGTTCACAGCTCGATAAGTAGCTCGTTTCTGAAGTTTTATTTAAACCATAAAGAATTGATGCGACTAATAGATTCTACAAGTACCAAGAAAAGACAAGATTGCTCGATCATAAGCACCTTCACCATCAACTTTATGGTTGTGGATTGGAGTCACAAGGGAACAAAACGAGGAGAGCTCATGGGAGAGGAATTAAAAATACTTCGAAATGCTAAGTGATTTTACTTGTGTGAACTATGGATCTTATTCAGTGATACTTTATGAGTCGATCCACTTATATGTTTTGATTTTACTGTTACTTCACATATTACTTAACGTAAAATGAATATTTGATTTGATTTCTCTCCATTTAAATCTTAATGTTCTTTTTTTTCATTTTCGTGTGCAACTGCATATAAACTTGAGTGTCAAATTTTGCTATAGCTTCCCAATCAGGTAGCTATTAAGCATATTAACTTTGATTCGACATTATTTTGTTTTCCTCATATCTTTCTCAAGAAAAGAAAAACATTGTATGACCAGTTGAATTACATAACAAACAAAATATCCTGTCATGTTTTGGTCAAATGTTTTTCTTGGTCTACGAAGTCTTTCCCCTACTTTTAGTCCCATGGTAGTTTTAATGCACTCCAGCCGAAATAGCAACCAAAATTCATTTCCACCAATTGCTCTTGGCAATTTTGATAAAGTTGTGTTTCAAAATCACTGTCCTCAAACGATATTATTAAAGTAACAAAATTAGGACTTGCAGCAAGGGTTCAATAGGGAGTTCATGTTATAAGCAAAGGCGAATCTAGAATTTCAAAAGGATGGGTTAACCATTGTTTTTAGAGTTAAAAAAAAGCAAAAAAAAAATGCAGAAGTTGTGGGTTGATCTCGAGACCTTGTGAAAATAAATATAACCCCTAAGAAATGCTCCACTCAGACTGGTTTGAGCATGTGTTCCTTCAGTTAATATTAGTTATATTTTTAGAATTATACACATAATATATCAAGTTTCATCGAGTGATCATGCGTTCATGTGACCCAAAATTTATACATAAAATTCATTCGTAAGCTAAGCAAAAGTTAATCTACCTCTTGTTTCCATATCTAAGGGTCTATTTGGAAAGCCACATGGTAATTGGAATTGGTGTAATTACTAGGATAGTAATTACACAATCTAGTAATTACACAGTATTGTAATTACAACGATCTATTTGTTTGTCATAATGTAATTACAGTGTAATTACAAGCGTGATGTGTGGTTGCACAAGTGTAATTACATAGTTAGTTTAGTTTTAAAATTAAAATTAATATTTAAAAAATATGTGCCTTTATAAATGATATTAAATTAACCATTGTTTTTAGAGTTAAAAAAAAAGCAAATGAATGTTTCGGATAAGACATACTCTCGAAAGTGCTCGATGTGTAAGGAGTTTGGCCATGATAAGCTTTTGTGTAACCTATGGGGTCGTGGAGGTGCAAGCCTGAGCCTGATCATCAATAAGCCTTAACCATTGTTTTTAGAGTTAAAAAAAAAGCAAAAAAAAAATGCAGAAGTTGTGGGTTGATCTCGAGACCTTGTGAAAATAAATATAACCCCTAAGAAATGCTCCACTCAGACTGGTTTGAGCATGTGTTCCTTCAGTTAATATTAGTTATATTTTTAGAATTATACACATAATATATCAAGTTTCATCGAGTGATCATGCGTTCATGTGACCCAAAATTTATACATAAAATTCATTCATAAGCTAAGCAAAAGTTAATCTACCTCTTGTTTCCATATCTAAGGGTCTATTTGGAAAGCCACATGGTAATTGGAATTGGTGTAATTACTAGGATAGTAATTACACAATCTAGTAATTACACAGTATTGTAATTACAACGATCTATTTGTTTGTCATAATGTAATTACAGTGTAATTACAAGCGTGATGTGTGGTTGCACAAGTGTAATTACATAGTTAGTTTAGTTTTAAAATTAAAATTAATATTTAAAAAATATGTGCCTTTATAAATGATATTAAATTATTTATTTAATAAAATATTGTTTCTTGAAAATATATTAATTAATAATCATATATTTGTAACTAATATTATAAAAAATACTTAATATATATTTTAAATTAATAATATTTTAATTTTAATTAATTATAAAACTTAAAAGCAGATTTTTTTGTGAGAACATCATGGATTGGATGTTTGACTAAAGAATAATATTTTTAAATATAATGCCATAACAGTTTTCAAATGTTTGACAAAGAAAATCTATCAACTGTAAGTGAAAAATAAACAACATGCAATATGAAATAACATGTTAATAGTACTAAAGCAAGTAAATTATAGTCGAAAAAAATAACCTAAATTCAAAATTCAAAATAAAAAGGTTAACATAATACTCTTATGTCAAATTCCAACATTACGTAAGTAAGTTCTAACATAACTTAAGAAAATAATTCAAAAGAAAGGGAAAACATAAGTCTATAACCTCATTCACAATGAAATTCTATTTCAATAACGTCACTCATTATATGTTAAGTTTGTTAATGACTCATTATTTCTAATATTAAGAGGTGTAGTTTCAAAAATTAGAATAATAACACGGTTATGGTAAATGAATAAAATAAAAAATATGAGCAATTACATGGAACCACAAGAAGTAAAGGTTGGCAAAACTTAAGACTTCTAAATTCGGTACTTCTATAAAAAAAAAATCTGAGTTACAAAATGTGTGCTTAGAGAGAATACAATGTCCCTTTCTTCTCTTCTAAGTCTTATATATATAAGACAAAACTTAGACTATTATGACCCTAGAGAGTCATAGCGATGTGAGCACACTGACGTCACTACACCCATGCGCACCGCAACACTCTAATCTATGCAAACTGAGGTGACAGGGGTTGTTGGTAGTGGAGGACGGCTGTGGAGATTCATTAGAGTTTCCGGAATCACAAAGCTTCTCATATACGCTTAATGCCTCCGGATGCCTTTCTACCCAATACAGATAGTCCCCCACTTTTTGGAACTCTTGAACTCAAAGAAGCGGGAAGTGGAAGAGTCTGCACGTTTTTCAAAAAAGACCTTTTCACGGAAACCGAAATGTCACATTCTTTCGCTGCCAGACGCTTTGTCAGTTGATCATTAAATGTACTCAGTCACTCAATCGGCGACGCCTTTTCTGAGATACCGATTGACTCTTACCGACGAGGCACGCCTCTTCAATTTCCAAGAACAATGATTAATCCTTTGGCTATATAAAGTTATAAACCAGCAATCCCGATCATTCTCCCTCACTTTCATTTTCAACTTCATTATTGCAATTTCAGTTTTCTGTTTCTTTCACTTCTTTCCTTTAAAATATTTGTCTACTTCTTCATCTCCATTCGGTACTTCTGACGGCCTGACCCTCGCAAGAATGAGGGAAGAGTTAGGCCCGTCCCGCCATTGAGGCATTAAGACCTCTAGCATGTGGTGATGGATCCAATTTCTGTACAAGCCCCTCAACAAACCAATATGTAATTTTATATGTGGCTCTGGCACTAGCATCTATAGGGATTGCGGGTACACGTTTTATCATTGCACCTATGGGAGCTTATCAATTTGATAAGCCAAAACATCAAGCAATGTTCTTTGATTTGGTATATATTCATCTTTTACTTGTGTTGGGCTTTAAGCACCGCGTGCGTTCATCGTGTATGTGGAGGACAAGATCAATTGGGCATGGGGTTTTGGTATATCTTTGTCTTGTAACATCCTTGGCTTGACAATTTTCCTTGCTGCCAAACGTTTCTATCGCCATGTTAAGGAACAATGAGGCATACAAATGGGTGGTTTCCATGCTGCCAAATGTTTCATGATTTCTTATTGTATTCCTATTTTGCCCTCATGGTAAATCTATAAAGAAAACTGTGGTTTAATTGTTTTGTAAGAAATTGAAGAGGTTAGGGGTAAATCTATAAGAAGTGTCGTTTAATTGTTTTGTAAGAAATTGAAGAGGTTAGGGGGCAAGTCATAAAAAAAAATAGAATAGGGTGCAAGTAACAAAAGAAAGCACACATTAGGGGAGCAAAATGCAACGAAATCGAAAAAAAGTCACATAAGTGATATTCCATATTAATTATCCCCTCCCTCACCTTTGAACTCACCCCTACCCCTACCCCACCACAACCCCACCCCACAACCAAACCCCCACCCCCATCAACCCCCACCGTTTAACCCCACACCCAATCAACCACCACTCTCGAACGCACCTCATCTTCACCCACTCCTACCCCTCCCCCTACTACCCCACACCACCAGTACCCCCACCACCCCACTACTTACCCAACCCCCACAACTCCCCCCATGAATTTTCTATTTCATATAATTTATTATACTTTTATAAGAAAAATCATTAAAAAAAATGGGTGGTGGGTGGTTGAGTTTGTGGAGTGGGGTGGCTATTTTTCAAAAAATATTTTCTACTAACCAACCGAACTCATTTTCCTGAAAAACATTTCCTCTATTAGCGAATATTCTCCGAATATTCTCTGTATATTTTGTAATTATGATAGATGTATATTTAAGGTAACTTAGGATTTTAATTGTATTAGGAATCAACCTTTGTAAGGTAAGTTAGGATTCGTACCATATTAGGAATCAACCTTTGTACAGCTATATATATTGTGAATAATGAAAGGAATCCCTAAGGGAAATTATTCCATCTTTCATGGTATCAAGAGCCTAAAACCTAAATCCTTTCTCTTCCTCATTCTCGGCCGAAATTAGCATTTTTTTTTCTGATTTCACAGAAAAAAAAATCTGCTTTCTTCCTCCCTTTCTCGGCCAAACCAGAAAATTCCCTTCCCTCGGCAGGCGGCAACCATGTCTTCCCCCACAAATTCCGGTTCATCCACTGGCACACTTGACAACTCCTCTCAACGTTCAGTATCTTCTTTTCATCCGGCATTCGCCGTTAACAACATCAAGAATTTTATCCTTATAATTCTTGACCAAGAAGACTGTCAATATTCCATGTGGATGGAACTATTCTACATTCATGCATGTGCATACAACGTACTCGATCATATTGACGAATCTGTTCCTCGTCCCACCAATGTTACAGACTCAATCTGGCGTCGTCTTGACGCCATCGTCAAACATTGGATCTACGACACCATCTCCAAAGACCTGTTGTGCACTATCATGAAAACATGTGCTACGGCATGTGAACTTTGGGTCCGGCTAGAAGAAATCTTTCAAGACAATAAAAATACTCGGGCCGTATATTTGGAAGAGCAATTTAATAATACTCGCCTCAAGAATTTTAACAACATGTCCAAATATTGTAAGCAACTGAAACTCATAACCGATCAACTATCCAACGTCGGGACTTCTGTTTCAGAAACCAAGATGGTGCTTCAACTTGTTGCGGGTTTACCAAAAGGTGAATATGACACACTTGCAACAATGATTCAACAAGCCGACCCTCTCCCAAGTTTCAACAAGGCACGTTCATAACTATTATTAAAAGAAACTAGATATGCTAAACAAGAGGAACATAATCAAAAGGCATTAGCCGTTGACGGGATGGCAACACCTGCGGCCAGTAGCAACCAGCCATCACAGCATGTCCAGCAGCAGCAGAAGCACCGACTGATTTGGGCCAGGCCTACACCACCGTGAACCTTCAACAGCCCGACGAGGATTGGTACATGGACACCGGAGCCACATCTCACCTCACCCGGTCGTCAGGTAACCTGTCTCAACTACGTCGGTTAAAGTGTCATCAATTTATTACTGTCGGCAATGGTCATCGCATTCCAATTGAAGGTTACGGTAACACACACACCAAACATCCACACCCACCTTTCTCCCTAAACCACGTCCTATACACACCTAGCATCATTAAAAACTTAATCTCTGTTAGAAAATTCACTAGCAATAATTTTGTGTCTGTCTAATTTGACCCGTTTGGTTTTTCTGTGAAGAAACTCAATACGGGGAAAATTCTTACACGCTGCAATAGTGTGGGAGACCTCTACCCATTCACTCAATCTTCCGCTGTCAGACCGCAAGCACCTCTATCCCTTGCGGCAATCTCTCCCTCCACTTGGCACAACAGACTCGGACACCCCGGAGACCCAGTTTTTACTTTTCTTAGGACTTCTAAGCGTATTCAATGTAATAATGGAAAAATTGTCCAACACTGTTTTTCTTGTCCACTAGGCAAACATACTCGTCTTCCATTTATGTCATCAAACAGTGTTACTTTTTCTCCCTTTGATATTGTTCATGCTGATTTGTGGACATCTCCGATTGTTAGCTCTTTGGGTCATAAATTCTATCTAGTATTCTTGGATGATTTTTCACATTTTGTCTGGATTTACCCACTGAAAAATTCAAATCAAGTTTTTACAAAATTCCTCGAGTTTCAAAAATTCATTAAAACACAATTTGAAAAATCTATCAAATCATTCCAATGTGATAATGGACGTGAATTTAATAACTCGGCATTTCACAATTTCTGCTCTAAACAAGGCATGATTTTCCGTTTTTCTTGTCCCTATACTTCTTCCCAAAACGGAAAGGCTGAAAGAATTATACGTATCATCAATAACATGGTTCACACACTTCTGTTTCATGCCTGCCTACCACCGCCTTTTTGGGTCTATGCTATCAAAATGGTAGAATTCCTTCTTAATATTTTACCAACTAACACACTCCAAAACAAGACCCCTACCGAATCTTATACCGTAGGCTACCATCATATGATTACCTACGTATTTTTGGATGCTTATGCTACCCCAACATGGCCTCCACTGCACCTCACAAACTTGCCCCTCGCACTCTGTCATGTATCTTCCTTGGTTTATCTCTGAATTATCGGGGCTACTTGTGCTATGACATTGCTACTCGCAAAATCATCGTCTCCCATCACGTCACCTTTGACGAGACCTTTCCTTTTTCAAATCTCCAAAAATTTCAGACCATCGATTACATCTTTCTCGATGAACCAAGTTTGTCCCCGGTCATCCAAAATCTATACCAACAGCAGCCCACTGTTCTGACAGTCTCGCCACTGTCCGACACCACCCCAACGACTCTCTCTCACCCCCCCTACAGCCCCCCCAATCGAGTCACCGAAACCACCCAGTTGACTGCGCCCACCGGTCCGAACCGATGGACCGGAACCTCCCGGCCCCCGACCCACCGCCACTGCTGTCTCATCGCATGGAGACTCGTGCACAACATGTGATCTTCAAACCCAAGGTTCACTTCAATCTCTCCACACAAACCTTATCACATATTCCAAAAAATCCAAAACTAGCAAAACTGGACCCAAATTGGAATGCGGCCATGTGCGAGGAATTTAACGCTTTAACCAAGCAGAACACTTGGGATTTGGTACCTAGACCCGAAGGTGTGAATGTTATCCGGTGTATGTGGCTATTTCGGCACAAGTTCAGAGACAGTGGTGACTTAGAGAGGTATAAGGCAAGACTAATCGCCAATGGCACTAATCAGCAGGAGGGTATTGATTGTGGTAAGACATTCAGTCCGGTTGTTAAACCGGCCACTATTCGGACTGTTCTCAGTATTGCTATGGGCATGCATTGGCCGATTCATCAGCTTGATGTCAAGAATGCATTCCTTCATGGAGATTTGAAAGAGACTATGTACATGCATCAGCCTCTTGGCTTTGTTCATCCCAAGCGACTCCGCGGTTGTGTGTCGTCTCGGGAAGTCATTGTATGGATTGAAACAGCACCCCGCACTTGGTATGATCGTTTTGCCGGGTATTTTCTGCAGATTGGTTTTGTATGTAGCAGTGATAACTCTCTCTTCACTTTTCACCGAGGTAGCAAGACCGCATATTTGCTATTATATGTCGATGACATTGTTCTTCTTGCCTCATCCGACGGTTTGAAGAATGAAATCATTGCTCTACTCAAAACCGAATTTGCTATGACCGATTTGGGCAAGCTAAGTTATTTTATGGGTATATCGGAACCGGATCTGCAGCCACTATGTTCCTGTGTCAGCGTAAGTATGCAGAAGAGATAGTATACAGGGCCAAGATGGCAAATTGTAAAATTCTGCCAACTCCGCTGGACTCCAAATCCAAGTTTAGTGTCAATGACGGTGCGCCAGTTTCTGATCCCACTCTATATCGGAGTCTAGCAGGTGCTCTTCAGTATCTTACTTTCACTAGGCCTGATATTGCATATGCCGTTCAGCAGGTGTGTCTGTTCATGCACGACCCCCGAGAGTCCCATTTTACCGCCCTCAAACGTATTATCAGATACGTTAAGGGCACACTAGACTTTGGATTACACCTATACCCCTCTGCCCCAACCAAGTTACTTGCCTACACGGATGCATATTGGGCAGGATGCCCAGACACACGTCGTTCCACCTCAGGGTACTATGTATTTCTTGGGGATAATCTTATCTCATGGTCCGCCAAGAGGCAAGCCACACTATCCCGTTCGAGTGCTGAAGCAGAATATCGCGGTGTTGCTAATGTAGTTGTTGAGATCTGTTGGCTCCGAAATCTTCTTTTGGAGCTCCAGTGTCCACTCCGCAAGGCGTCTATAGTCTATTGTGACAACATAGCTGCCATCTATATGTCTCATAATCCGGTCCAACATCAGCGGACTAAGCATATTGAGATGGATATCCACTTTGTGCGAGAGAAGGTTGCCCGTGGTCAGGTCAAAATATTACACGTGCCTTCCTCTTATCGGTATGCGTACATCTTCACAAAGGGACTACCGCGACGACTCTTCACCGACTTCCGATCCAAATTTTAGCGTTCGGCCTCCTCCCGCTCCGTCTGAGGGGGAGTATTAGCGAATATTCTCCGAATATTCTCAGTATATTTTGTAATTATGATAGATATATATTTAAGGTAACTTAGGATTCTAATTGTATTAGGAATCAACCTTTGTAAGGTAAGTTAGGATTCGTACCATATTAGGAATCAACCTTTGTACAGATATATATATATTGTGAATAATAAAAGGAATCCCTAAGAGAAATTATTCCATCTTTCATCCTCCATACTAACGCACCCTAAGTTGTTGTGTGAACAGGAAAAGGTAACAAATTACATTCCAAGCACATCTTCGGTTGAGAAAATCGAGCTTGTATAGCTTCTTGATGGGAAAAAGAAGGGGTGTTGTTATTATAGTGGAGGAATAATACTGTCGAATTTTTATTTACTTATTGAAAAGTTGTTTAGTTTCCTTTTAAATACTTATTACATAGAGGCTTAATTTTAACCTTGGCTTGGTTAAGATGTTCCTATCTCTAACTTCATCCTTATTATAAATTCTAGGCTCCTTGGCTTGCTCTAAAACGATTGCTTTAAAAGATGAAAGTGCTTTACCATATCAACAATCAATACATTCCAATATCTTTAGGGAAAACAAATTTGAAAAAAAAGATAGCATGCATGTAATAATCACTAAATTGATTGACAATACTCTTCCTTTATTTGTCAAGCCAATAAGTTGTAGGCATGATCATACATCACAATAAACAAGAAATTATGACAAAGAAAACAAAATTATAATACATGTAATGGCGCACATGGATAAGCTTTTTTTCTTTTCTTCAATTCGAAGCCAAGGTCAATCCAAAAGCGACATGGTACTTTAGAGTAGGCATTAGTCGGAGGAGGTATAATAGAAACACGATGAGCAAAATTTTTTGCGACTAACAAAGTTTCTTTCAGTGACCAGATTTATCATTAAACTGTTTTTTTGTGTGTGGAGTAGGTATCCCGGTGCCTTGATTGGGTGCGGGAGGCCGGACGGGTGAATATTTTAAAGAAAGTAATAATCGATGAATATTTTCAAGAGATATTGTGGCTTCACTAGGGATGATGATACTTGTAAGAAGTAAGAACAAGTAGAATAATTAATTGTGTAATGCTGAGATGATAAGCCACTAGAAGAAGTGATACAGCACATAGACAAAAAGCATGTCGAAGCAGGAAGATTATAAAGAAAACCAAATAACAAGAATCTTGGCCAATATGGTACATATATTTAAAGTTGGCAAAACTAATATACACTGTTGACTAACCCAACATACTAATCCGCAGTCTACATGACTTGAAAAAAAAACAGAAACGAGAGAAGAATTGGACAAAAAGAAAAACGAGGCAAGCGTATCTTAGATTCCGTTTTTCATAACAAGTAGTCATACAACTCTATATGAAATCAGCATCCCCGCCAAAATGCGGTAGATCTGGATGAGGCCTTCCTCCGCCTCCAGGCCTCCTTGGGTCCCTGCATGTGATTATAAGATGACATTAGTGAGGGGCAAAATAACTTATTGTCTTCTCAGAAGCAACTTGCAACGCTAAATTATTTTCAGTCAACAAAGTAATTTGCCCACAACAGATGGTAATCGTCGTGTCTGTATATTCTTTATCAAGGAGAAAGGCAGAAGGTACCAAAGTAGAGTTTGAGGTTTTCTCTTGCTATAGCAATTTTTAAGTTCACATCTAACAAGTAAAAACTAGACAGAAAGAGCAGAATTTCACCGAAAACTAACAGGTAAATAGTATGTGCCGTCAAACTACCTGATAAAGCGACCTGGCTCAAAGCCAGGAACATCTGGTGGACCATACGGATCAAAACGGGCACCAGGTGGAACACCCCTGTATTGAAACAGCAAAAAAATATCAATCTTATGATACACTGAAACGGAAGGGGAGAGAGAGAGAGACTTACGGAAGTCCTCCAGGTAAACGAGGATCCCCACCCATTCCACCGAAAAAACGAGGATCATTAGGCCCTGCATCATGAAACATAAACAGCTCAGTTTGCAAAAGGCACAATTTGGAATTCTTACCTGAACTCAGACAAGGCAAGTCACACACCTACAAGCATGCTCCCATCACCTCCTGGACCGCCTCTACAATGATAGATATGGTGGGTTGAGGGGGAAGACAAGATTAGCATTTATAAAACTTAGAACACACCGACTAGCAAGTGCCATTCACCATGACAAATCAAACTACGGAAAAGATAACAAACCTGGTTGGGTATACTCCAGCACCAGGCCCGGGGAAAAGATCACCACCACCAACACCAGGAATGGGAGGAACCACATATCTGTAATCCAGACAAATTAATAAGTAAAAACTATGTGCCACCTCCAATAAACACAATATCAAACTCGAAAATCTAACAAAATTTTTCAATGGGGTCAGTTCAATGACTTCGGGAGGTTTGGGGGGAGGAGGGGCAGTCAAGGACCAATACTACATGCATTTCTGCTTAGTAACAAAAAAGTTGTCTGTACTTGGAGAACAGCCCATCCCACCATAAGGGATTTCTCCTATCTCTACATATAGAGGTGGCAATTTCAGCCCATATTTAGAAAATTAGCCCATGTAACCCACGTTTAAGTGAGTTGGATCACTCTCTCCTTGACCCATAAAAATATGGGCAAATATGGGTAAAAAATGGGTATCCATATATGAATTCACTAAGACCCAATAAGAGCTCATTTTTCTCAAAATAAGAGAAAATGTTTTCCTTAAAATTGAGAGGGAAAAAATACTTTTATAAAAAAATTATAAAAAGTGAGAATTTTTTTCCTATTTCCACCCCACCCCCAACTACACATTTTCTATTTCATATATTTTATATTACTTTTTAAAAAAGTTTATAAAAAATTGGGAAATCCATCCCACCCCTGAATTTCCTATTTCATATATTTTACTTTTATAAAAGATAGAAAATATTTCTTAACCCATACCCCCCACCCCCATCCACGAATTTTCTATTTCATATAATTTTTGCTATGTCAAATTAAATTGATTTTTAATATATTTATAATTACAACAACATATCCAGTGAAATCTCACACCGTGGGTCTTGGGAGGGTAGAAGGTATGCGTACACACTACCCTCCCCAGACCCCACGTTGTGGATTTCACTAGGTATGTTGTTGTAATTATAAATATAAGAAATTAATTTAATTTGAAAAAAGAAAAAATTATAAATATTACACTTGTATAATATGTGTTAACCCATAACCAACCCACTCATTTACCACTCAACCCATATTTGTTCAACCCATTTTCAACCTGTCCAAATCCACCCATTTGCCATCCCTAGCTACATACTAGTGAGTATAACTTGCCCTCCTATTCGGAAACTAAAAATAGAGAGCATCTTCGTGTCTGTCTTCCTGCTCCTCCCTTAATCCCTAATCTAATTTTCGTCGAGAAGATAATCCATGCAACTTATAATAAGAACCTGTTGTATTAATTCTCCCCCCACCCCAAAAAAAAATCTAAACACCATACATTCTTTGCCTTATTAGTTGACCACCTGCAAGTTACAAATAGTACTAATCACAGCCACAGCCACAGCCACTAACAACTCATCACCGGAAGACTGGCGTAGGCCATTACAAATAAACTAAATCTGGATTCCACTTAGCAAAAGGACAAACCCTCAAATAACAATCTCTTGCTTTTGGTCCATAAAACACACAGAATTCCAAAAAACACATCCTTGGGGATTTAAGCTTATTTAGTCTGGCATATCTGAGAAAGAGGGACTAAAATAAGCGGCTGAAAGAGTGGAAGAGAAAAGAAAATTGTTGCACTTGCTTAAGAGGAGTGGAAAATTTATGAGGATTTCGTATGACAGAGAACAAGAGGACAGAGAGAGATCTGAACTTAACGTTTGAGAGGCTCGAAAAGCCTGCCAGTTGGGGAGAGAAAATTCATCTCAACTTTTTTTTTCGGTGAAAAAAAGAGTAACAACTGCATCCCAACTTTTTATCAGGAGCAACCTTGAGTACCTAAATTTATGTTATTTTCTAACGTGTAGGATGAAAGGCCTTTTATGAGGAAATGTAATCCTACCACCACCACAAAACCTACAGGACAAACCTAAAAAATAGGTTGGGAAGGTAGTAGGGTTGGGTGTATGGGAGCAACTCCTCAAATGATGAAGTTACTTCTACAGAAAGAAGGAAAATTGGACAAGTATCTTATATAGCATAAAGATCTCTTCTTAAGAGAAAATTTCCCCAATCTAATACAAAGACAAATCACTTAAGAAGGGTAACTACCTCGGCTAGTTAAACAACAGGAAAAGGCTGGGGAAAAAACATAGCAGCAAGAGCAGGTCACCACTGCTATGAGCTCCAACAGCAGCACAGAGGGCTATTGTTCAAGGATCTAGCCAAGCGATCGATACAGAGACCTAAGAGGTAAATAAACCCTCGAAGAATACCAAAACACCTCAAATGATTAAGCTATTTCCCAAAAAAGGATAAGATGTATGTCATATAACTCAGAGAAAGATGAGGGAGCTATTCCAGGATGGAATTTCTATCTGGAATAACCAATTCACTCTTGCATGAATATAAATTATGTTGCTCAGACTCGGGTACGGGTATTCGATCCGGGTGTGGATCTAGATGTCGGATCCTTCATAATCTAAATTTTAAGAGGTACAGATCCAGGTACTGACACGGGTGCGGGGATTCAGCTAACATAATTCAAAATTCTAAATTTTAATGACATTACCCTGAGGGAAAAGAACCTCCAGGCTGATACGGGTAGTCAGGTTGGCGTTCAACATTAGGCTGGTCCCTGAGTCCTCCCTTTTCAGAACTGCGTAAAAGGAAGCATAATTCATGATTTTAATGGTCACATCACTAAAAAACAAACTGAAAAACAACCGATTACAAGTACCATGAAGTTTGAGTAGAGGAATTTGCCGTAGAAGAACCACTATATTTAGACAGGATTGCTTTGTTCAGTTCTCCTACCAGCTTTCCCAAATTCTTGAACTGGGTGTTGTAGTTAGTTCCCCCATCCTCAACAACGTAGTCCTCAACACTGCAAATTACCAAGATGGACCCATTAGAACATTCAGCACATAATCCCTGATTAACTAGCAACTAGTAATGGAAGGGAAACAAGATTCCTTCTGTTCCACCCTCTGTAGAGGCCATAAGGCAGAACCCGGAGGATTGTTGATGTAAAGAGAGGAAGTTACTTGCCTTAGTTCAAGATGAAGAGGCCCATTATCGCCATCCCTGAATGCATCTATTAGCAGTTTATTGTTCATTGCAAGGCACTTCACCAACACTTTTTTGGAGCTCTTCTCAGGCTTTGAGTACACGAACGCATAACTATCCTCAAATTCATTCCAATGATCAATGGCCACCTCATCTACAGGAGACACAATCATTGTAAATATATATGATGTATACTAAGCATTCCAATTAGAGAAGTTTCTTTCAAATAACCTGAAAATCTCAGAAACAGAATTGCAAAGAGGAAGAATCTCAGAAACAGAATTGCAAAGAGGAAGAATCTCAGAAACAGAATTGCAAAGAGGAAGAACTGGGGAGAGGTGATTAGACAAGACATGGCACAACTCCAGCTGAGGAGGTCGAGGATTATGATAAAAGGTTAGTAGGTAGTTGAGTTTTGTCGCACGGTGTGTGAGGGGTAGGGGGCTAGACTCTCCTTCTCCTCTACTCCCTTTCTTTGTAGTATTATTTAGGTTTCGCGTATGTTGCTTTATTTATTTTTTATTCTTATCTTGTTGTCATTTTCCTTGACTTTCTACATTGACTATGTTCTTTTAAGCCGAGGGTCTATCGGAAACAGCCTCTCTACCCCCACAAAGGTAGAGGTAAGGTTTGCATACATCTTACCCTCCCCAGATCCCAATGTGTGGGATTACATTGGGTATGTTGTTGTTGTAACAGAAACTGAAGCTTCCGTTAATCTTTAACACCCACAAAGATGTACAATAGAACAGACTTGAATCAAGGCAGGTACTCATCTTCCCTCTCTTTTAACTAGACAAGGACAGACTAAAACTTAATAACCTAAACTAGGAGACTAATTTTGCAATGGGCAGAAGAAACACAAAATGATGAAATTCCACTCAAAATAGTAACCTAGTAAATCTGCCAAGTCAGTTCCAATTGTGATGGCTATAGTACTACTTAATACAATAATAATCCCGAATCCCGCCTATATAGGTACTTACTTGACGTCAAGGATGCGGTAACCAAATTTACCCAACTGATGACACAGTTCCGGAAAAGGGATGCGGTAACCACTAACCAATGACCAAAACAAAGTTGACATCTACTTATCAAAAATAAAGGGTAAAATTAGATGAATTTGACATCTAATCCTTCCATATAATTCTTTCATGCACCAAGTCTTTAGTTATGATTTATGAAGCATGCTTTTGTTCCTCTATTCATCTTTACAACCAAAAAGTATTATAAATTCGGTCTTTAGCAATAGGAAATAACCTAACCTATCTTTAACAATACTAATCATTGACCAAAGCCTTGACCTTCTAAAGGCTCAACAATCAGTAGCACTCAGCTTTTCAATTTTGATCCTATGAACTCAAGAAATTTCCAAAATAAAATTCTAGAGTTGCATTAAAAAGGAAAAGAAACAAACATAAATCATCACCAAAAAACACACAACTTTCATTCTAAATAACTGTAATTACACAAATTCCCAAACTGTAACATCAAAACCCAAAAAATCAAATAATACTAACACCCTAACCAATATCCCACATACTCGGGTCAAAAAAAAAAACGCAAAGCCCAAAATTAAAAATTCGATAATAGTGCGAATAAACGTTACCAGTGGAAGAAGAAGAAAGAGCGTCATCGGTGGAGGCGGAAGGCCCAGTAGCGTGGAGAACAAACCCAGAAGCAAGGAAGGCAGAGTGGACAGCAAACGCTACCTTGTCGTGGGCCTGACGAAAAGTGGGCCTTGCCGCCCGTATCACTGCCATTACAGATTGCTCCGTAGCCATTCTTATGGCTTTGATCAATGATGAGAGTGTTTCTTTTCTTTCTGGTACAAAAACTACTAGTGCTTGTAGAAGAAGAAAAAGGCATGGGTGTATATCCCGCACCGACTTTTCGTCTCTGAAACTTTGTAGAAATATGGTAAATTGCATGTAACTTTTAAAATAATGCAATTTGGTCCTTGAACTATTGAATTTCACGATTATTTTTGTACGGCTCATTTTGTAGTGGGGGTATTTGACTGAATATGAAATTCAAAATATTAGAGAATACATAAGCAACCCTTTAAACTTGAATGAATTTTTCATTTAGATATCTAAATTAAGGTATGTACCTATTGAACACATGAATATAAGTAAAAATATGTCTATTAGACACACAAAGCTGACATGGGGCAGTGCATGTATTATACCCACTTCAAAGAGCGTGATTGAGCTATAAAACTTATTTTTTTCAATTGTTTCCTATCTCCTCCCCGACCTTACCCCATTTTCAATGTAATCATGAAAACCACCAGCTTCACTCCATTTTAAGCTTTAAAAAGGTAGTTCCGCCTTCCTTCTACTATATACAAATTACACAAAAAAAAATAACAATGAAATAAAACCTACTTGTCTCTATTGCCGATTTCACACATTATCGACACCAAGTTTCCCTCGTTTTCCAAATTTATACACCAGTAGTAACACATGTCTCCCCCTCGCCCTAGCCTCCATTAGCACATCTCTCTTCCTTCCTATGTTTTTGGCCATTTTTTTCTTTTAATTTTTCTGCTCCTGCATCTTTCACCATCAGTTTCTTAAACTTTTTCTTCTCCACCGAATTCTAGGTAATGTTTAAGGTCTCAAGACTCGTGTCATGCTTATGTTTTTTATTGAAGAATTTCTTTGAACTGCCAGATGAGACAATGAATTCTTGTAACGTTTGTTTTGAGGAAGAAAGTCGGGTGAGTGATGGTGAGGCTCTGTTGCGTGAGTGAGTGAATGATTTAGGTTGTTTTAATGAAATAGGTTGAAATGTTTAGTGTTTGAGAAGTGAGGGATGTATTTGTTATTACTTAATAATTTGAAGAATAGCTAAGCAATTAGTTAAGTGAGGTTGTTAATTAGTTAGTAGATATTATATTAGGACCACTACCGATTAGTGTAAGGTAATAGATATTTTTTCTCAATCAATAATAACTGCTTCTTCTCTCTAAGCTTTTCTAAGCTCGACTATGGTGTTTTGCAGTTGTTTCATGTGAAATTCAATATGGTATCAGAGCGATAACTACGATTGTGAGTTATACTAAATAGATCTAACTACAAATCATATCCAATTGAATAAAGCAGTGATCTCTTGGTTCGAGTAACAATGACGACCATAAAAATTGATCACAATCATGTATTTTCTTCATCCCTTAGATACTACCGGAGGACCGATTATCTCAATTATGTTGACTGGATCTGGAAATTACTCCATTTGGAGCAGGGATATGCGAATAAAATTACTTGGAACGAACAAGTTAGGGATTGTCGATGGCAGCCTAAAAGGGGAGGATTTTACTGCAAATTTGGCACATCAATGGGATAAGTGTAATGTTATTGTTCTAGGATGGATAATGGGATCAGTTATGCAATAATTTCACACCAAAATTGTTTATGCTGAAGATGAAAAAGAGATTTGGGATGACTTGAAGGAGAGGTTTAATAAAGTGAATACCTCTCGAGTGTATCAATTGCACAAATCGATTGCGACTCTAGTTCAATGAGCTGATACTGTTTCAGTATATTCTCAAAAATTCATCATTATTAGGTTGAATTTGATAGCATGATACCGACTCCTTGCAATTTTGCAAGATCTAAAGAGTTTGCATAGTTTATGCAAAAATTGAATGTGTTGCAATTTTTAATGGGCCTTAATAAGAACTATGATCAGTCTAGAAGTCAAATTTTGATGACTAGCCCCACACCAAGTCTCAAAGACCCATGACTAGTACATCTACAACAAGTGATGGGGTTGAATTGACTGCTTTGTTAGCTAGGAGATGAAATAATTACCAGAACTCAAAAGAAGAATTGGCATTTGTTGTGTGATTTTTGTAAACTAATAGGAAATGTTGCTAAGAAGTGTTACAAATTAATTGGCTATCCACCAGATTTTAAAGGAAAGTAAAAGGAGACTGTCAATGCTGCTAATCCTATACGAGCAAAGAATGTCAATCCCAACCTATATTGAGGGCACCAAACTCACTGATGAACCAAACTCACTGATGAACAACATGGGAAGATCATGATGATGCTTGACAAGGATGAAACCTCAGGAATCATGGAAAATATGGCAGGTATTGATATAAATCCGTTATATAACACATAACAGATAAAGTAGACAGTTGACAGTGGTATAACAAATTATATGACTGCTAATTTAAGTATATTATCTAATATTGAGAAGGTTATAGCAGATAAGATTATGAAGGTATATCTTTCTAATGGGGAGATGACACAAGTGTCTCATACTAGGAAATGCAAAATCACATAAACAAATGTGTCTTATATGCCAAAATTTTAGTATAATCTCTTATTAGTATCTAAGATAACTAGAGAACTACATTATTTTATCTCCTTTTACCCTGGTTTTTGCATATTCCAGGACCTTACCATTGGGAAATTGAAGGGGATTGGTAGAGAGTCAAAAGGATTATACCTACTGGAACCTCCAGTAAATATTTGTACCTATTCTACAAATAAAGAAGTACATGAGGAAAGAATAAAAGCTCACAGTGCACAGAGGAATGATGATGATATACTATTGTGGCACATGAGATTGGCTCATGCACCAAGTGGATCCATGAAGAATTTGCTTGGCTATAAACTAGAAAAATGTAAAACAGCTTTGTCTAATTGTGAAGTGTGTCCTTTGGCTAACACTATAGACTTTCTTTTCCTTCTAGTAACAGTATTTCAAGCAAAATATTTTAGCTTCTACATCTAGATGTTTAGGGATCATACCATATATTTACATTTGATGGCGATAAATTCTTTTTGACTGTGGTTGATGATTACTCTCACGTTACTTGGATTTTTCTACTTAAACATAAGAGTGATGTGTAATTGATGCTGAAACCTTTCTTTAAGATGATTCATACTCAGTTCCAAGCAACAGTTCAAGTTACTAGGACTGATAATGGATGAGAGTTTGTAAGTAATGCTATGCAGGATTTTTTGAAAGAATTAGGGATTATTCACCTGAGAACATGTATGGATACCCCTCAATAGAAAGGCACAACTGAGAGGAAGCACAGACATCTGTTAAAAGTGGCTAGGGCATTGAGATTTCAATGGCACATACTTTTACAATTTTGGAGCCATTGTGTCCTAACTGCAACCTACTTAATAAATAGGTTGTCTTCCACAGTTCTTGATGGTAAATCACCTTATGTAGTTTTCTTTGGTAAACAATCATCCATTGATCATCTTAGAACATTTGGTTGTTTGTGTTATGCTAGTTATCTGCCTAGGGTGGGTAAGTTTGCACCTAGAGCCATTCCTTTTGTCTTTATGGGATATTCTAGTGTTGCCAAGGGTTATATACTATTTGATTTGCACAAACAAAGGTTTTTCATCAACAGAGATGTCACATTTAGAGAGCACACATTCTATTTTCAAGATGTTTTCCCATCCTTTGATGTAGGTGTTGATACATCTACTCCATTGACAAAAATTATTTCTACTTCACTATTTGATGATCCTTCTGAGAATGTTGATGTTTGTCCTGAAGCTATTGACCTACCCCCAGTCACTGTATCTCCTACAAGTCTGATAATTCAGATGTCTCATCTAGTAGTTCAATTGAATCTTTGATTGACTCACCAAGTTCACAAGACACTAATCATGTTCATGCTAATCATGATCCACCTTTATTACCTTTGCCTCATCCTAGCAATCACTAATTAAGGAGAGTCAATGAACCGATATGACACTCAAATTATGTAACTCAAAAGTTTGCTAACACGATATTCTATCATATTATAGACTCTCTATCATATTCAGGGATTTCTCTACCTCATAAAGCATATTTAAGTGTGCTTTCCTCTATTTCTGAGCCTAAGTCTTATCAGGAAGCAATCAAAGACAATAGGTGGATTGAGGTCATAAATTCAGAACTTCAGGTTTTATAAGAGAATAACACATGGAGCTGGTTCTTTTACCACCTGGAAAGACTACCATTGGATGCGAATGCGTTTATATGATTAAACTCAAGGCAAATGGGGAGGTTGAGAGGTTCAAGACTAGGTTGGTAGTCAAAGGATACACACATGAAGAGGGGTTTGACTATCATGAGACATTCTCCCCAGTAGTGAAGATTGTTACTGTTAGGACTGTTCTTTCTTTGGCTTCACAACACCAATGGTCTATTCATCAACTTGATGTGCATAATGCATTCCTTCAGGAAATCTTCATGATGAGGTATATATGGCCCTTCCACAGGGTTTTACAAGTTAGGGGGATTCTAGTAGTCATGTTTGCAGACTTGTCAAATCCTTTTATGAGCTAAAACAGGCAAGCATATAGTAGAATTTGAAGTTATTTAAGGCATTGACAAACTTAGGTTTTACACAAAGTGGTTTAGATCACTCTTTATTCACAAAGAGAGAAGTTATAGATATTGTGATCATTTTAATATATGTGGATGATATGATGGTGATTGGAAGCAATTTGGTTTTTATTGAAGAGACAAAGTATTCACTGCACAAGACTTTTAGAATGAAGGATCTGGGAACTTTGAAGTTTTTTCTTGGTATGGAGTTCAACAGAACAGCCAAAGGCATTGTAGTTAACTATAGGAAATATGCATTGGAGATTATCTCATAACTAGGAATTAGTTCTGCAAAACCAGCTTGAACTCCTTTGGAGCCCAATATCAAGTTGACAATTGAAGAGTTCGATGTTCTGATAGAAGATGTAGATCATGATTTATTGGAGGATAAGTCACAATACCAAAAATTAATTGGTAAAATGTTGTATTTGACTCTAACTAGGCCAGATATTGCCTACTTAGTACAAACACTAAGTGAATTCAAATCTCATTAGGATGCAGCAATCAGGGTTATAAAGTACATCAAGAGGCAACCAACACTGACATTCTACTAAGCAATGAAATATCAAATACCTTGACTATTTTCTATGATGCATATTGGGCTTCATGTCCAAATACAAGAAGACCAGTCTCATGATTCATGGTTAAGCATGGAAGCTCATGGATTTCATGGAAGTCTAAAGAAATAAAATGTGGTGTCAAAGAGCTCAGCTGAGGCTGAGTATAGAAGCATGGTTAATACCGTTTCAAAAGTGATATGGATTACAACACTGTTGAAGGAATAATAAAGGAAGGGAGATTCAAATAAGAGAATGTCAAGTAGATTCTTTTTTTTTTTTTGCTACGTGTTGCATTTCGATTTGCTATATCTGCCATGTCAAGCGAGTGAGTCACACATTTGGTTATGTTAAAAGAATATTAGTGTTAGGGTTCACTTTTATGCGGAGGCATAAAAACTACTAGATAACTTGTAAACTCTTGAATTTATTATTTATTTAGAGTCGCCACCTAATACAGAAAAACCATATTTAAAAGCATTTTTCAGAATATGTCTTTGTTTCAAATAGGTCAACCATTAAGGGGGTTGTTCCCCTTTAGCCCTAACTATAGTTAATAAAGGAATTTTTAACTTATTTAAAGGATAGCTAAACTTGAGTTCAAAAGAAACAATTATTATTCAAGACTTTATTAATTCTTCCTTTGAAATTCATGCCAAATTAAGAAAATAACTCATATTCTTTTCTTTTGTAAATTTAAAACCAAGTATTAATTTTTGAGGAAAACTTGAGAATACATAAGCCAATGGCCGAAAAACCCGACTTAATCCGAAAATTCATTTATTTTTAAGACATAAAAGTATTAGCAACTCTATATAATTAAATTCAACTTAAGGGGTTCCAATAATATTTAGTATTTACAAGTAGCAAATACAAGCATAAATAAAAGTAGACAGGTTGGTGGGTATACCGGCCCATCAACTACCGTATAAAAGAAATATCCTAATTTTCTACTGTCATTTTCACCTATGGCTGGGTCTTCTACCATTTTTACCCATGGTTGGAGCTTCATGCAAATATTATACCATTTTTTTCCATGGTTGGGCCTTCATTTATGTCGGACTCGATCGAAAGGATGTTGTTGGGCTCTTAGGTCTAACGGTCCAACAGTATGCCAAAACAGCGAGATGTGGGTCCGTGGGCCTACGTTCATGCAAAAAAAAAGGGGGGGGGGGGAGGGAGAGAACATAGATATCAGTTAGAATGTGTCCATATTTATCAAATATAAATACATGAAATACTGAACGTATATATATAGAGTACACATCGACTACCAGTACACTCAAAAGTATAAAGGGTGGCACATTTCAAATCAGTTCTTGGGCTTACAGGCAGGCCCAACACACATATATCTTTCAGATATTTAAAGGGAAGAAAGCAGGACAAGCCCCAATATACACATTGATCTAATCCCCTTAATACCCAGCAAATATACAAGCCCACATTTAGCACATATAAAGGGCTGATATACACAAACTATTTCAAATATGTATGATATGTCCAGAGGTATACGAAAGTATACAGTCATGATACACACCTAGTGTATACCTAAACTCTTATACTTCGTATATCTCTAAATATATCACATGATATACACCCTCAATAGGCAAGAGAATGGAGAATGATAAACTAGGGACATCATTATAACTTTAATCAAAACATGAAGAAAATGAGAAGAAATACATTCTTGAATTTTGGACAGACCACACACACAATGGACATGAACAAGACATGACAGGCAAAACCCAGCTATTCCAGGGTACATTTTTGCATTTATGCAGACCAATATGAATGGACGGTCAATTCTGGATGCATGTTTCAAGGTTTTAAGATAGACATATAGCTATTTAGGACAAACACTATGAAGTGCCAAGCTATTCTCAACCGAACCAATACACATGGGCTCAAATCAAGGTATTAAGACATAGATGCATGGATTTGATAAGTACAGAGGCATTGTATCGCACAAGAAACCTATTCATATTACATTTAACCACTCTTAGGCAGTCCCTACACTTAGCCAAAACTACACATGTTGTGTGTTAGGCAAAAAATGATACTCAAACCAAGTAAGTCCAGAGCACAACGTGAATGAGAATTAACAAATGTACAAAGGTCAAACTAATCAATCAGATGGGAACATGTTCATTAGCCAGGCCAGAACATACATAAATACCATAAGAGTGACAAACTGGAAGCAACATCCTAAACATCCCAAGTTGTAAGTATTTGGAAGAAACACACATACTCAAGATTCAAGCCTAGTTTTGATAATGTCAATTCCCTTTTGAATAGACATACTGTTACTAACATGACATTTAAATAGAAAACTTAGAATGATCATTTCCAACTAGACATGGGTACTAATGGAGAAGACAAGGCTTATTATGCCAAAAGTGTGCAAACAGGGACTGTCGTCGGCGAAGAGAAGTGGGGTGAGGGTGACGTTGCGGCGCTAAGGTTCTAAGCCCTTATGAGAAAGAAGTGAATGAAGTGAGGGGCCTTACCCCTCTTTCGTTGGCTTAAGCGCGCGACTGGGCTGGGCCTCGATCCTTTACGGACTTGGGCTTGACCGAAATTAAAAGGGAATAGCCCAAACTCATTTAAATGAGAAGGGTAGGGAATTTTGTCTTGATTTTACAAATTCCAGCACAAAATTAATTTAAAGTGTGGCCAATTTGACTTCAATTTAAAATGAATTGAGTAATTAAGCGAGGATTAGGCTAAAAGTAAAATAGGAATGACTAATTAGAAAGAGAAACTCCTAGTACGTAAAGATTTTGAAACAAAATTGAGATGCTATTAGACGCCTTATTTAAATAATCAAACTTCCTTAATTTCACAGAGTAAAATATTTACAAATTTAATATAATTAATTTCGGTAATTAATTGAATAATTATCTTATTTAATTTATAAAAATTGATAGATATTTTCTTTAAAATATGTAAAAATAGGAAAATGATATACAATGATATATTTGATAATATTTTGTCAAATAACATGGCAAAATATTGCCGAAATAATTTCATAAAATTATTTTCAATTTTGTAAAATTCATATTTAACTCTGTTCAAAACTTATGAACTCTAAATAATTAAATAGGTATATTGGAGGGTTAATATTAGGTATCAACAACTTCCCTTTCGTTGTTCGAAGATGGAGGGACCATCCACGAGCAACGAAATTTGACAAACCTAATTTTTACTGATCAAGTTAAAAGCTTCTCGATTTTCGCTCAATTTTCTGGAATTTTAGTCGGGTCCAATTTCTTAATTTTCTACATATCTTAGGCTATATGAGAATTCAGGCCACCTGTAGTTTGACTAAATAAAGTAAACTTTAAAATGACTCTTGTTGGAATGTGACCGGCTCTCTGGCACTGAGTATGCCTACATATCCCTAGTTTTGGGAATCACGTCACTTGTAGTTCAACTCAATTCTTAGTGACATCCCTTATGCGGGAACTCCTCTAAAATAAATAAAAGTAAGTGTAGTTAAGCTTGGCATGGAGTGGATTTCGACTCCTATACAGAGAGCTTGACTCTCATGGAAACCAGTCTCGACCGGCTGAGTAAGAAAAAATTTCATGTTGCTCCATATACATATGGATCTAGCTTGACTAGATAATACTCCAAGCAGCTCCGAACTCGTTTCTATTTGCCTGGTAATATTGTGGGATGTTTTTATTTCTGATTAATTTTGAGTTGGTGTCTTCTCGACATGGTCTGACTTTTGTCGTGGATGAATGACACTCTCGACATTCTGGTGGGTCATCTTGATTTTCCGAGATGAATATTGCAGTTTTCCTGATCGATTTTATATCGTCTTGACTATTAGGGTGAATATTGTAGCCTCCTCACCAAACCAAACAATTTGCCACCCCACCTGGAAGCATTGGGGGAACATGGATTGTGTTACAGATGTAAGGAGAAGTTCACTTTGGGTCACCGGTGTAAGGCAAGATTGCTTCATGTTATGGAAGGGGCAGAGGTAGAAAAAGAAGAAGACCAACAAAAGGAATTTGTAGATGTGGCTGAGACATTGGAAGAAACTGAGGAGGAGCAAGCTGAGGTTTTACTACATGTTCTCCTAGGCTTAAGCTCTAGTAAGGGAAGAGTATCAATTATCAAGATCATAGGGTATGCCAGTAAAGTACCCTTGACAATACTCATAGACAGTGGGTCTACCCATTCATTCATTGATCCTTACATTATCAAAAGGTTAAGGCTACCTATGCAACCTATGAAGAAACCACTGAGAGTGGTTGTAGCTAATGGACAAAAGATGGACTGTCAAGAAGAAATCCCAGCATTTAAATGGAGGATACAAGGTGAACAATTCAGTTTTAGATTCATCCTCCTAAAAGTAGGGGGTGTGATATGATACTAGGGATGGACTGGATAGATGTGGTGTCTCCTGTAGTCTTGCACACTAGACCTCACAGTTTAAGTTTCTTATTCAATGGGAAGATGATCACATTGTATGGGGAGCAAGATGATACTGGAGTAACAACAGTGGACACTAAGAAGTTAAAAAGGATGTTGCATTGTGGGAGTTGTGAAGTAGTAGCTGAAATTTCAATGATCAACACAGAGATTGCGGTAGGAAAAGGGAAACAAATGGTGCCCTTGCTGTTAAAGGATTATTGCAAAAATACCAAGAACTATTTCAAGAACCTACTGTATTTCCCCCAAAAAGAGACTGTGACCATAAAGTTAACCTCACCCCTGGGGCTCAGCCTTTTACTCTGAGGCCTTATAGGTATTCTTATGATCAAAAGAATGCCATTAAATCTATAATTACAAGGATGGTAAGGGCTGAAACTGTGGTTCCAAGTCAGTCAGCCTTAGCATCTCCTGCACTACTAGTTAAGAAAAAGGACTCCACTAGGAGGTTATGTGTAGACTACAAAAGGCTAAACAACTTAACCATAAAGAATAAATACCCTATCCTATGGTAGAAGACTTGTTGGATGAACTGTTTGGAGCAAATGTGTTTTCCAATGTAGATCTAAGAGCTGGATACCATCAAGTAAGAATGAAAGAAGGGGAAGAACATAAACTGCATTTAGAACACACCATAGACTGTGAGAATTCAAAGTCATGTCATTTGGATTAACCAATGCCCCTGCAACCTTCCAATCACTTGTGAATTGTGTCTTCAAAGAACAACTGAGAAAATTCATACTAGTGTTTTTTTATGACATCTTGATATATAGCAAGACCATGGATGAACATTTGGAAACTGTGTTACAGCTACTTCAAAAGAACCAGCTATTTGCAAATCTGAACAAGTGTGAGTTTAGACAGTCACAAGTAGAGTATATGGGGCACATCATCAACAGCAAGGGGGTAAGTACTGATCCATGTAAAGTATCTGCAATGCTAGACTGGCCTTACCTAAAGACTGTCAAAGAGCTTAGAGGGTTCTTGGGGTTGACTGGATATTACAGGAAATTTGTGAAGAATTATGCACATATTAGCAAGCCATTAACTAATTTACTGAAGAAATGAGAGTTTAGGTGGAATCATGAAGCTGAGTTAGCTTTCAACAAGTTAAAAAAGGCCATGTAAATTACACCAGTCCTATCCCTTCCAGATTTCAGTAAGCCCTTTGTGCTAGAGGTTGATGCTTGCAACACTGGGATTGGTGCTGTACTGGTGCAGAATAAGAGACCACTGACATTTATGAGCCAAACCGATTAAGCTTTAAATGTGACAGAGCCCCATTTAAACTACTAGGTTGTGTTCCAAGGTGGTGACGGCGGCGGTGATGTAGCGACTAAGGGTGACGGCGGCGGGGGCTGGTTAGGTAGGGTTAGGGTTATGTTTAAATGAGGGCAAATTTAACAAGTTTCCGTCCAAATGAGGGCAAATTTAACAAGTTTCCGTCCAAATGAGGGCAAATTTAACAAGTTTGCAAACGGTGAGGGTATATTTGATCCCAAAGTTTAACGGAGAGCAAATGTGTTCCATAAAATATAGTTGGAGGAAAAATTTGACCCTTTTCCCTTTTAATTAAGTTCATCCTCAAGTCAATATTATACAAAACATAAATAAAAATACTAGAAAGCATATAAATATCTCACAAGATCAGAAGATTACTAGAAAGTATAGAACCTAAATATAGCATACTGAAAATATAAGACCTAAGATAGCATAATAACATGATTAAAACATTTTTTTCAACTAATTGGTGTCGTCAAGTAGATAAGCAATGAGTAAAACAACTGTACTTTTATTTTATTTTTATACAATTAAAATTCCAAAATCAGAATTGACTTATGGTATCTTTACAATTTTCTACCAAAAGGGGTTGTAATTTTCCAATTAATTACGACCATGGTAAGTGTACAAAAATCTACTAGAATCATATTGCTGATGAGGCACTGGGGGAACTAGGCTCCACATTACTCTTCCTTCTTGTTGCTCTAATGTAACAAAATATTGCCACAAAGAATGTTGTCGCTAGGCCCCCAAGAATCAATCGACCTCCAAAAATTGACTTGTCAACTGAATGATGATGATGCTTTATCTTGAGTTCATCATGATCTTGATCAACTTCATTAATATTCTCTTGTTGATGTGGACAATCAATTACTTCTTTGGGAAAATTAATGCCCTTTTCTTCTTCTAGATGGTGCATTCCAAGTTTTCTAAATATTGAAGGTGATGGACTAGAAGAAGGGGGATTTGCAAAATTTATTGCATTATCAGCCATGGATATAGACACAAATGTTAATATCAAGCAAAGAACAAGAAACTTAGCCATGGTAATGTATTCTTGAAATCTTGATGATTTTTTGCTTGTTATTTGAGGCAATGTTGCTTAGGACAGTGTATTGATAACCTTATATATAGAGATCTTCAATGGAATATCTCATAATTCGCATGTGGTTGGATGGAAAGTTCCATTTGTCTTAATTAGACTCTCTTTTATTTTGAAGAAGAAAAATTTAATTGCTGTCATGAAATTGTCTGCAAAGTAGGTGAAATCAAAGAAGATGCACGTGGAATTAATAGATTATTTGGAATACAAACTGGATTAATAAGTGAAAGGGAACATGATGTTTCTTTGTAATGTTTTGTGATGCATTTACTTTGAAATATTACTCCAAAGTATGATTAGTTTAATGGAAGGTACAAATTTCAATGAATCTAAAGTTGAATCTTTTGTTGGGGTGTGTGTGGCCTTCCTTGGCTATTGTATAATTGGCATCTCCTAACAGCTGTGTATAATAGTAGATTAGGGTTGTGTAGAAAGAGACTGAGATGAAGTTTCTGTTTGAAATTTGTCTTTGATGGGTTGCGTCCACCATCTTTAATGACTTAAACACTCGGGTTCCACATGTTGGAGTCTTTGGTTCTTCACACGTGCATAATTGAGTAGATGACCGTAGAGCCAAGGATCGTCAAATTTCGTTAAGAAATGAAGGAAATAATGGTACACTAAGTAAGGTGTTTGAGGCATGAAAATATAGTGTGGGACAAATCTACCACATCGGTGGAAAAATAAAGAATTGCTCTTTTTATAAGCCTAAAAAATGGATAAGGGGTTGGGACCCCAAGGGGTAACCCATGTGTTTGAAGGAGGGAGGACCTAGGTGTGCTTGGGTTTGAGGCTAGCCCCACACGCGCGCCGCCGTCCGTCCGGTTCGGGCTCGGGGCGTGGGCTACTTCTGAAACGTTTTGTACTTCTGGATATATTGAGACCTGAAATAAATTTGAGGGTAGCAGTAGAGAGAAAGAACAAAAACTCTTCCTTTTCCTCTAAATTTTACATTCTTCTGTAAGTCGTTTCATGTTTGTTTTCTTCGTCAGAATCAACCTATTTGCTTTGTAGTGTTGATTAGTTGTTGTTTTATCTTGAAAGACTATTGCCTTCTAACGTAAAAACATATATACAGGGCAATCTTGTCTTAAAGACAAAGAGTCATCTGTTAACTCAGCCACAGTTGTAACAATCCAGATTTAGTGTTTCTTGATTTCAGGTTATCAAGATTCAAGACTCAACAAGCTTGCAACAATTATAATCTTGGCTGTTAGTTTATCCTTTCGAACACTTGTAATATTTATTTACTTCTCGTACTGCTTTGATTCCAACAATTATATCCAGCAGTTTCTTCGTTAATTAAAGGGAATTGGGTCAAATATACTCCTCTATTTTATTTTATTAGTCAATTTTATCTTCCGTTAATAAAAGTAAACAAATATACCCCTGTTATCAACAAGGTATACACATGTACCACTATTTGAATGGAAACCCAAATTAAATTAAATTGCCTGATTTTAAAAAAATTACCAAATTTTTTCCACGATCCGACCCGATCTTTCTTAAAATTCAGTGAACAAATCTTAACCATCAATTTCTTCAAATAAACATCAGTTATGTTAGCTAGTTTTGTTGCAGCTGCGCCTTCATAATTTTTTTGTCTCTAGCAAACTCCTTGTTTCCACAAGAACAAGAAATTTTCTTCTGGGGTCAGTAAAACACTCTTATTTGTTATCAAGTGTAAAAATTGTTTTTTAGAACATTCTTTTTTTGTTCTGAACTCTGGTTATGTTAGCTAGTTTTTCTAAATAGAGTCGGTTCCGAGATGTTGCAGTAGATATTCAGCGTAAAACTTAGTGTAAGTATAGTGAATCCTTTTAAATACCAGATTCATGTAGCTGATTTTAACTGATTTTTGGGGTTTGAGGTTTAATTTGGTTCATTTGTTGATATTTTTGTTGTTTTGATTTTTAATTTGCTCTGTTTTCGTTTGTGCTAAAACCAAATGTTCCCCTGAAAAACAAATCCCAATGTTTGTTTGAAGAAATTGGTGATTGAGATTTGTTCACTAAATTTTAAGGAAGTTTCATTTTGAATTTAAGCTTATTTGATTGAGAATTGAAGGAGATTGACTTAAATTTTTTGAGCATTCTTCTTGGAGAAGAACATGAAATCGGGCTGGGTCGGATCGGGTCGTGGCAGAAATTTGGTAATTTTTTAAAAATCGGGTAGTTTAATTTAATTTGAATTTTTCCATCCAAATAGGGACACATGTGTAAACTTTGTTGACGGCAGGGGTATATTTGTTTACTTTCACTAATAGAGAATAAAGTTAGTTAATAAAATAAAGTACAGAGGTATATTTAATCCTTTTCCCTTAATTAAATACTAATGAATGATCACTATTCACTTATGTTGGGAATGGACAATTATGTTGTAACATCCTTAACCTAGAGGTTCTTGTTCCACAGAAAGAGTTTAGCTTCCATCTATAGCAAGTCTTAGTCATGCTCGTTCAACATAAACTAGACATGATTTTCATCAACGCGAATTGGAGTCTGGCTACTATAGACAGGAGCGGGACAGTAAGAACTTACTGTTCTTATCATTGATAAGAACACATATACCTTTTTATCGTTGATAAGAACACATATACCTTTTTATCGTTGATAATATGATTTGACGAGGTGTCAATATATTAAAATGGAAAAGGGTTAAATTGGCCTTTCACTTTATGAAATAGTTCAAATTTGTCATCCGTTGATAGTTAGGATTGGATTTACCCTTGGTTTTACCAAAAATGAGCTAGATTTACTCTTATTGACTAACAACGGAAGCATTCAAGCACATGAGGAAAATGGTCAAAAACATTTCTTAAACTATGTGAAATTGTCCAGATTTGCTCTTGAACTTTGAAGAATAGGGTCACTATTTTGGCGGTGACATTATTTGTCTTCTTCGATACTCAGGACCTCCAACGGTCAGATAACTTCCAAGCTTAAATGAATCATTCTCAATCCTCAAATCAGCCCAAAAACTCAAACAGTGATTGATTTCACCACCAAGTTGAATACCCATCTTTGTCATAACTTCATCACAAATTTCATCACTAATCTTTCTCAGATCATCAATAGTAATGACAGAGCTTCATATTGACCTGCTAATACTTAAACAAACCCAGGTAGGCAAATTTCAGGTCATAAATCGTTTTAGCAGTATTGTGAGGGTCAACGTGGGATTATAGTGGTTGAGGGTTGATCTTCTAGCAGAGGTAAAAAGGTGACTACAAAAATAGTAAAGATAAAGGTATGCGAGAGATTGTCTAAATGGAGTATTTTTGTGTGTACTTTTGCGTGTTCTTATTGTGAATTTCGTGAGAGTGAGAAGTGGTAATGGAGTAATAGTCGTCTTCATATGATATTTTTGAGAGTGAAGAGAATCAATTGTTATGGTGATGATTAATTTAAAGGGATGAAAGCTGAGAAAAATAATGGTCAAATCTTGACTATTTTACAAAATTCAAAGGTAAATCTAGACCATTTCATATAATTCAAGGAAAAATTTGACTTTTTCCTTGTAAAAAAGGCTCACATATTGAAAAGTTTATGTCATTAATCAATAAGGGCAAATTTAACTCACTTTTGTAACGAGACGAGTAGATATAACCACAACTATCAATATATGGAGGGTAAATTCAAAGCATTTTGTAAGGCTCAAGACAGATTTTGGACCTTTAGATTTAGTTAAATGAAAGAAGCTTATGTACAAACACATATCATACATCTATTCATTTGATGTAAACATTAGGTAATGTAAATTTTACAAGGGAACTAACTACCAATGAATGAATTTCTCTAGTCCATGGTGTTAAAAGGAAACAATAGCCAAATATTTTTATTTAACTAAGAAGATGAAAAGCAGGTTTGAGAACTATTTTTCCCCCAACATTAGTAGCAATAATTGAAACAAGAATCTAAGAATATCTGCACTTGTTGCACAATTATTGTTCTTTTCCTCGACCAAAACCATAATTGATAGGCATGATGTTTGTGAGAAACATTCCAAAGGGTTAACGAATATGCAAACATGGAAGACTTCATCAAATGACAATCCGATCGAATTAATTACTGAAGTCCCAATATCAACTTATAACTATCCCATACGATGCAGCCAAAACCTATTTAGAATTGCTTAGGATGATCTTTATAATGTGATAGCTTAAACAACATTTCTCAAATCCGATGGTTGTCTGATTAGTAGCCAAGGAAAGAATCTGTAGAACCCTTTGTTTATGGATTTGACCAACTAAAATGCCCATCAAATAGGAAACACCAAATGTATAAAATAAATTAAAATAAAAAATTTAGACGGAATAAAAAAAAGGCAGCCCGGTGCACTAAGCTCAGACTGAATACACCATAAGAATTCCATAATATTAACCACTAGCTGCATGTCGGCACACTGTCTCATCTTCAATTATGAAAAAACTTATTGCATCCATTCTTCTTTTGAACCGAGCGTATATCGGAAGATGAAAACAACCTCTATATTCTATAAAGGTAAGAGTAAGATCTCCTTACATTCTACTCTCTTCAAACTCCCTTGTGGAATTACACCGTATATATTCTTGTTGTTGTTAATTGCATCCATTCTTAAACAGAGATATTTGCTGGCAAAGCGATGGCCAACTAAAGATCCTGCAATTATCAAAAGAAAGAGGGTTGCACGTGCGGCCCGATATTGGGCTGATGTGTTCAATGAGGTAGCAATGGGGCAGAAGAGCACATGTTCCTAGAAATGCTGAGTCCAAAATTTTGCAATATTTATTAGTACTACTATTTGTTAACGACTTTGATTATGAAATGTACTTGGACAAATTCTATTGTGCATTTTATGAGCACCTTTTGAAAAGAAAATCATAGAGACCAATTATATCAAAAATTGGTGAAATGAACTGAGCCTAAAATTGGGATTAAATGATTAATTCATGATTAATAGGTTGAGCTGATCATTTAGAAGCTACCGGCTGACAAATTATATCGAAGAGGAAGCAAAGAGGATCCTGTTGGTGATCGAAATAATCAGGGTCATGCGAAAACTAATAATTACTGTTAAACAGAGCAATATACATGTGATATACACTGAATATACAGCAGTGTATATCACATGTATATCACAGAATTGGGCCTCGCAAGAGGTTGTCACGGCCAGACCAAGAATTGGGCCTCTCGGCCTCTCGGCCTCTCGGCCAGATTTATATATGGTATATATTTGTAGTATATTGTAATAACAAGGATACCTTAATTAGTGTTATACACCTACCATAATTGTATAGTTAGAATTATGGTAGAATAAGGATTTAGATGTAGAATAGGAAAAGGATTTGTAGTATTATGGAAAGATGTAACTTGTATATATACCTATTCTATCAATGAAAATAATCAAGGGGATTATTTCTTTCATGGTATCAAGAGACTAGGTCTAAACCAAAAGTTTTCTTCTCTCAAACTTTTGCCTCTTTGGCCGAGAACCCCCCCCCCCCTCCCTCGGGTTTTTCTCTCCAAATATCTCGTCTTCCGCTCTCAAAAACCTCTCTTAAATTTATCCTCCTTCTTTGTTCTTTCAAATATGTCTAAGAACAATTTTCACCCCCGCCCTCACGGTTTCCAATATCAAGCTCGGTGTCCCTATTGTCCTTGAGATGGAAAACGTTCAATATGCAACGGGGCGGAGTTGTTTAAAATTCACGCTATCTCTTATCAAGTTCTTCATCACATAATTCCTCCCGCTAGACCCCTTCTGCGGAGGATCCCGAGGTGTGGATTACACTTGATGCTACCGTTCTTCGGTGGATATACGCCACTATTTCGGTGGACCTTCTACGACGACGATTATGGAGCCCGATACCACGGCTATGGCTGCATGGAATAGATTGCGTGACATATTCCAAGACAACCAACATTCCCGTATCGTCACACTCGAGCAGAATTTTCTCTTGTTCGAATGGACGTATTTTCGAACGTTTCGCATATTGCAAGAAACTAAAGGAATTGGCGGATCAACTCCGTAATGTTGGCGCACAGGTGACAAATAATCGTCTAGTTCTACGGTTGGTTGCGGGCTTTCGGAGGCCTATAATGGTGTTGGAACTCTCCTTCGCCAAAGCAACCCTCTTCCCGACTTTCATCAAGCCCGCTCCATGCGACGTTGGAAGAAGCCGGTTTGGCTAAAAAGGCGGCTACGGAGCAAGCCCGGTTGTCATGGTGGCATCCTCTCCTAGTTCTTCGGGTTTTGTTAATAATTCGGGCCAAAACCATAATAATGGTGGCGGCAAGAATAATCGCAAAAATAACAAAAACCGCGGGGGCAAACGAGGTGGTTCGGTGGCGCTTTCGGTGAGCAACAAGCGGGCGGTGGGTCCCATTCGGGGTACGGTGGGCCACCACCACCGTGGGCCCGGCGGTGGGGCCGGTGGCGGTGGCACCCGCACCCTCCAAAGAAGCCCGGCGGCGAGTGGGGCTGGCCGGGCCGGTCCGGCGAGGCCCAATACCCGATTGGCGGCCCATCGGCCGGTGGCCCGAAGAACGGCCCCCAATGGCGGTAACGGCCCGGTTCCGGCACGACCAGAGTCCTTGGGCCCCGTCCTCCGCAAGCCCATCATGCGCGAGCCCCACTCGGACCGATATCGAGGCCGCGATGCACACGTTGGGATTAACTCAACCGGACCCAAATTGGTACATGGACACCGGGGCCACTACTCACATGACTTCCGAATCAGGTACTCTCTCATCTTATTACAATTTGAGCACCCCTCGGGAATAATTGTTGGTAATGGCGAGTTCAATTCCAATTCTAGGGTATGGTCGAAAAATGTTGTCTCCTCCCAATCCACCACTTCTCTTGAAAAATACTTTACATGCTCCTAAATTGATTAAAAATTTAGTGTCTGGTCCGAAAATTCACAAATGACAATTCTGTTTCGTTGAATTTGATCCTTTCGGTTTCTCTGTGAAGGATTTCAAGACGGGGAGTCATCTCATGAGGTGTGATAGTAGGGGGGATCTATATCCTATCATGCCCGGTTTCAGTCCATCGAGTCCAGCCTTGCCATCAGCTTTTGCAGCCATCTCTCCTTCCATGTGGCATGCTCGTTTGGGTCATCCGGGATCTTCTATTTTATCAGTTTTTGATAAAAATAGCTTTATTTCTTGTAAGGGTACGAGTCGTACTCCAAGTTGTCATTCTTGTTCATTAGGAAAAATTGTTAAGTTGTCATTTGTAGACTCCAATTCTCATACTTCTATGCCATTTGACATTATTCATAGCGACTTATGGACATCTCCTGTTCTTAGTTCAATGGGTCATCGATATTATGTTCTCTTCTTAGATGATTATTCTAGATTTTTGTGGACGTTTCCAATTGCGAATAAATCACAAGTGTTTTCCGTCTTCATAAAATTTAGAGCGTTCATTCGTACTCAATTCGAAAGAGAAATAAAAAATATTCAATGTGATAATGGGAAGGAGTATGACAATAAGGAGTTTTGAGAATTTTGTGCTACTCATGGGATAAATTTTCAGTTTTTCTGTCCTCATACATCTTCACAAAATGGGAAAGCCGAACGCAAAATTCGTTCCATAAATAACATTGTCCGAACTCTCCTAATCCATACCTCCGTATTTTTGGCATCATGCTCTACAAATGGCCACTTACCTTCTTAACATAATTCCGTCTAAAGGTCTGACATATTCTTCCCCTCTCAAAATCTTATATAATAAAAACCCGTCTTATTCTCATCTTCGGATTTTTGGGTGCTTGTGTTATCCGTTATTCCCATCCACCACAATTAACAAACTTCAGGCTCGGTATACTCCGTGTGTATTTTTGGGTTATCCGTCGAATCAACGTGGTTATAAGTGTTTTGATTTATCCTCCAAGAAAATTATTATAAATCGTCATGTCATTTTTGATGAAACCCAATTCCCTTTTACGAAAGTTCATACTCCCGAGCCTAAGTCGTATAATTTTTTGGATGACCAAATATCCCCGTATATTATTCGGAATTTTTCGGACAAATCCCGTACCCAAAATTCTCCAGCGGGCCCACTGCCCGCTGGCCCAACAAGACCGCCACACCCGGCTCTTTCCACCACTGGAACAGTTCCAAGAATCGGGCCGGTCCAGCCCGGGCCCTGGGCCGGTCCAAAGCCGAGTCCACCATTTCCGATTTGGGCCAAGCGGCCCACCGCTTGGCTTGCCGATCCGTCCCGAGCCCGAAAATTCCCATAATTCCATTAATTCTTCCTCGAGTCATAGACCGGTCACTCGTAGTCAGCGGGGTATTTTTACACCTAAAAGACATTTTAATTTACATTCTGATGTCTCTAAATCCTCCTTGCCCCGCAATCCTGTGTCCGCATTAAATGACCCTAATTGGAAAATTGCTATGACTGATGAATATAATGCTCTTATTGATAATAAGACGTGGGAGTTGGTGCCCCGTCCATAAGGTACTAATATTATCAGGTCTATGTGGATTTTTGCTCATAAGGAGAATTCAGATGGGTCATTTGCTCGGCATAAGGCGCGACTTGTTGGTGATGGTAAGACTCAGCAGGTTGGTATTGATTGTGGTGAGACATTTAGTCCGGTGGTCAAACCGGCTACCATTCGCACTGTACTTAGCTTGGCTCTTTCAAAGACTTGGCCGATTCATCAGTTAGATGTCAAGAATGCTTTTCTACATGGAGATCTCAAGGAAACAGTCTATATGCATCAGCCGTTGGGTTTCAGGGATCCCAACCGACCTCATCATGTCTGTTTGTTGAAGAAGTCATTATATGGGCTTAAGCAGTCTCCACGTGCCTGGTATACACGATTTGCTGATTTTGTTTCGACTCTTGGGTTCACACACACCAGGTCAGACAATTCTTTGTTCATCTACCGCCGTGGTTCGTCATTGGCCTATATTCTGTTATATGTGGATGATATCATCTTGACTGCCTCATCCGGTGCTTTGCGCCAGTCTATCATGGCCATGCTCAGTTCTGAATTTGCTATGAAGGACTTAGGGCCGTTGAGTTATTTTTTGGGGATTGCCGTCAAGCGTCATTCAGGTGGCTTGTTTCTGTCTCAACGGAAGTATGTTCTGAGATCATCGAGAGGGTGGGATGTCATCCCGTAAGTCCACTTCCACACCGGTTGATGCAAACCCAAAGCCGAGTGCCGCGCAGCGGGTGCACCATACGAGGACCCGACCCGCTATCGCGGTCTTGCGGGGGCCCTCCAAAGATCTTACCTTTACCGGACCGGATATTACATATGCGGTTCAAATAGAGTGTGTTTATTCATTCATGATCCCAGGGTTGAGCACATGAATGCAATCAAACGCATCATTCGGTATATTCAGGGGACACTGGACTATGGGTTGCACTTGTATCCATCATCTACGTCCACACTTGTCTCTTACACGGATGCTGATTGGGGTGGTTGTCCCGACACCAGACGGTCGACTTCTGGCTACTGTATGTTCCTTGGCAACAACTTGGTCTCCTGGTCAGCAAAGCGTCAGGCAACTCTATCACGCTCAAGTGCCGAGGCAGAATATCGAGGGGTTGCGAATGTGGTCTCCGAATCATGTTGGCTACGTAATTTGCTTTTGGAGCTTCATTGTCCCATTCAGAAGGCAACCTTGGTCTATTGCGATAACATTAGTGCCATCTACCTCTCAGGTAACCCCGTTCAACACCAACGCACCAAGCATATCGAAATGGACATTCACTTTGTCCGGGAAAAGGTTGCAAAGGGTCAAGTTCGCGTATGTCATGTCCCGTCTCGTTATCAAATTGCAGACATCTTTACGAAGGGCCTACCAGCGGTTCTCTTTGAAGATTTTAGGGACAGTCTCAGCGTTCGAAAACCGCCCGCTATGACTGAGGGGGTGTGTTAAACAGAGCAATATACATGTGATATACACCGAATATACAAAGAGTGTATATCACATGTATATCACGAATGGGCCTCGCAAGAGGCTGTCACGGCCGGACCAAGAATTGGGCCTCTCGGCCTCTCGGCCAGTGGGCCTCCCTCGGCCAGATTTATATATGGTATATATTTGTAGTATATTGTAATAACAAGGATACCTTAATTAGTGTTATACACCTACCATAATTGTATAGTTAGAATTATTGTAGAATAAGGATTTAGATGTAGAATAGGAAAAGGATTTGTAGTATTATGGAAAGATGTAACTTGTATATATACCTATTCTATCAATGAAAATAATCAAGGGAATTATTTCTTTCAATTACAAACTTTGAACAACGATAAATCAGACAACAATGATAATATACTAAAAATGCATAACATTATAATATTATTTGGTCAAGTGACATACATATTGAAAAAACTAATACTAAAAGGATAAACACTATTGGGAGAATAATCTCCCCTTAAACAAGAATCTCGAATGACTACATTGTGGATGTTACTGAGTTGTGTATGAGAAGAAAAGATCTTCTATTTATAGAAATTCAAAACTTCTCCTTCAAAAAAGTGATAGATATGGTAGAATACTTTTCCACAAAGAAAATCTTTTCTATCAAAAAATCCTTTTTAAAATAAAACACAACTATGATAGAATTCAAATAATATAAGAAATTCAGGACAAACACTAACAAATAGGGGGAGTGTTGGATTTTGCATTTGTTACTACTGCTACAGTTTTCTAGAATAATTAGTTGTTTACTTGTATGAGAAATCTAATAGTTAATTTAGTAGGACACTCGGCTTTTTAATTTTAGTAAGAATCTAATAATTTAATTGTAGGACGAGTCTACTACTTTAATTATGTGCCTATATAAAATCTTATGATTAATAAATTTTATACGAGACAATTATCATTCATATGTTCTACTTCTTGTTTGCATCTCCCAAAAAAGTCATAACAGTAGTATCAACACCTTCATTAATCTTAATGGGTTTGTGCATTCATTGAAGAAGAAATACTTTCAACCACTTTTGAACCATACCTATTTTTGACCCATTGTTAACCCCTGCTTATTTTTAACGCTCGGGGCTATTTTCAATCAATTTTAACCTGTGCTTATTTTTAACGCTCAGGGCTATTTTAACCAATATCAATTTAAATTTTAAACTAATTATTCATACTACCTTTAAACCTTATTTTCAACCATGACAAGCAATAGTCTCTCTTTGAATGTCTCACAAACCTTGACCGATGAAACTATCATAGCATTTGGTCAGTGAAGATGAAGTTAGAAAACAATTTTACAATGTGTAAGCATAATTCTCTTCCGTTTGAAAATAAAAGTTACACAATCACTTTCAATCGACGGAATAGAAAAATTATCACTGAAAAAATACTTGAAGCATGTGATGGGAAAATGCAAGAAAATTGAGTTCAAGAAGAAAAAAAAAAAGGATCATGTTACGGATGTGTGCAAGTTCAAAATCACTCCAAAAAAAAAAAAAACCACAACCACAAATTGCTAGAGTATAAATAAAGGAGGAACAATTTTTCTAGATTGTAGCAACAAAAGTAAGGAGGAGTGTTGAATTTTGCATCTGTTACTGCTACAGTTTTCTAGAATAATTAGTTGTTTAGTTATATTTTCCAAATATCCCCCTTGATAACCAATTGAGCTGCCCAAGCGGACTAGTTGTTTAGTTATATGAGAAGTCTAATAGTTGATTTAGTAAGAAACTCGGTTTTTTAATTTTAGTAAGGATCTAATAATTTAGTTATAGAAAAAGTCTACTACTTCAATTATGTGCCTATATAAAAGCTTATCATAAATATAAATTTTATATGAGACAATTTCATTCATATTTTCTACTTGTTTTTTGCATTTCTCTCCAAAAAAATCATAACAGATCCTTCCTTGCACCAACCAAATTTTTCAGCATATGCGATTCTCAGAACCTCAAAATTCACTTAAATAACTTCTTAATCGAGGAAAATTAAACCAATAACCTTAAAAATACTCGCCTATTTCATCAAGTTTTCAATAATCAAATTTCAATATATAATTCAAACCCGTGATATACACTTATTTCATTTAAAGGTCAATGTTTCAGCAATGACACCACCGTCTTCTTCAACACTTAAAATCTCAAATGGCTAACGGGCTAAGTCTCTATTAATCATCCTCAAGCCTCAAACTATCCCAAATGAAATTCAAATAATGATTAATTGCATCACTAAGTTGAATTCTCACCTCAGTCAGAACTCCATTAACACAACTCCATCACCAATAGTGATGTCAAAGCTCCACATTTTTTTCCAGAACTGATATGCATTCATCAGCAACTATTCACTTAAACAAAGCAGTTAGAAGCCTCTTTTACAACCCAAACCGGGAAGTTTTCAACCCAACAGGCTTCATGAAACAAAGATAAAACTAAGGGGGAAAAAAAGGCAGTCTGGTTCACTAAGCTCCCGCTATGCACAGGTTTCGGAGAAGGGTCGGACCACAAGGATCTATTATACAATTAGCTTATCAAAGCTCCACATTGACTCACTAGTACTTAAACATGTACTCAAAATTCAGCCTAAATCATTTATAGCAGTATATTGATGGTCAAGTTGGGATTATAGTGGTTGAGGCTAGGTGATCTTCTACTAGAAGTAAAATGGTGATCGAAAAATGGTAATAATGAAGGCCTAAAAGAGATCGTCTGAATGAGGTGGTTTTAGTTAGCGGGGAACTTTTGTGAGTGTTGTGGGAGTGAGAAGTGATGGTGGAGTAATAATGATCTTCAAGTGGTACTTTCGAGAGCGGAGAGAATTAATTGTTATGGTGATGATCCATTTAGAAGGATGAGAAATTGTGACTAAGAAAATGGTGCTCGAATTTGGCCTATTTAGCAAAGTCCAGGGACAAATGGTGGATTATTTCATAAATTTGGCCACTATTTGTGAAATAGGCTCATGGGATGCAAAACTTACTCCCTCATTTCATTTTTACTTATCTACTATACTTAAAATATATTTTCACCCTTACTTGTCACTTTTAGCATATCAAGAGATAAAATATTTTTTTCATATTTTAACCTTAGTATTAACTACTAGGGATGTCAACGGATCGGATCTGGACCGGATCCTACTAGATCCAGATTCAGATCCGTTTTTCATACCTGGATTCAGATCCATCAGGTCCATAAAAATCATATCCAAATCCAGATCCACCGGGTCCACGGATCAGATCTGGATCCACATGTAAAAAAAATTTGTCTTAAATAATATTCTCACCTGTTAAAACTTTTTTGACAAAATAAAACTCAATCTTATTGAAAAAAATGATTAAGTTCATTCAATCAACATATGCTAAAAAAACAGAAGAAAACAAATTAAAGTTTACAAAATTCATAGACAAATTTAAGCAAAAAGTATATTGTCCTTTAACATGTCTAATTCTAAGACATGGAAGTTCATCTTTGGTCAATCCAAGACATGTCTAATTCTCTGTTTGCCTTAGATAGATTTCATATTTTGCTTTTACTTTTGAGGAAAGGTCAATACCCAAATAAATTACATCAAAACATGAAGTAACATTAGTCAATTAGCACCTCTAGGCCACTCCAGACTCTACAACCATGTTAAACAAAACAATAGCCTCATTGATCACATGTGACTTATTTTTCTTAATTGTTTTGTGAAATAGCTTATATATTGCAATAGCTTAAAATTCAATGACAGCAAAAATTACAAGTGTAGAAATAAACTAAGAGATGACCAGCTCGGTGGTATGATCGGGAAACAACTTTGGAGGATGGGGGTTTGTTGGGAGAAGAGAGCTAAAAGAGCTAAGACAAGAGAATAGTTACAACTCTCTACTAGATTTTGTTATTTTTTTTATTTTCTTTAAGTCTTTAGAATTTTATTTTTCTTACTTGATTATATATGAAGACATCTTTGCTTACCAATTGTATGCTATCCAGAATGCTAATTTATTTAATGTGCTACTAATTTTCTAGTAAGGATCAATCTTTAATTAAACACTTAAATGCCACAAGTTAAAAGAGAAGGAAGCCTTTTTACTCGCATGGTACGAGACAATTTTTAATTTCTGCAAACCAACTTCTAGACATATATATGTGACAAAAGCTAGTAATCACATCCTTTACAGTTCTACAACTCAATTGTTATTTGTTAGGGACATCTTTTGATCCCTTTCAGCACCTCTCCAATATGAAAAAATATTACTTTTTAAAAAGAGATAACTAAAAAAATTCATCTCAATAAATATTTATGATTAAACATATCATTTACATATCAGAAATTATGAAAAATTTTAAGAAAATACTTATAAAATTACATTCTAGGTTATGGATATATTTAATAAAAAACGGATCCACGGGTCGGATCTGGACCGGATACGGATCTCAAATACAAGATCTAGATCCAGATCCGATCCGTCAGAAATGGATACGGGTCCGATCCGGATCCGTCGGATCCAAATTTTGAAGATCCATATCCTATAAAACGGATCTGGATCCATCGAATTCAGACCGGATCCCAGGATCCACTGCCATCTCTATTAACTACTTATTCCTCAAATTCTCAAGACCTAAGACTAAATATCAATTAATATGGGCATTGTGATAAAATAACTACATCAATTATTGTTTCTCAACGGGCGTACAAAGTCAAAAGTGGACAAAAAAATAAACCGAATAAGTACGTTGTTAGTCAATAAGAAAATATTTAGCTAACTTTTATAATGGCAAGGGTAGATCCGGCCTCAACTATCGGCAAATTTGGATCATTTACATTTAGCTACATTTAAATGAGAGAAGTATATGTCGTGCTGCATGTAGATTTTTACAGGTTTGAGAACTTTTTTTTCTCAACAATTTCCAATATGAAATTCCGAAAGTTGAGCAACTTATAATTTAAGAATGGAAACATCCAGCATTGATAGCAATAATTGAACCAAGAATCTAAGAATATGTGCACTTGTTGGACAAACAGTGTTCTTTTCCTACACCAAAACCATAATTGATAAACATCATGTTTGCGAAAAACATTGCACAAAGGTAACGGAATATCCAAACATGGAAGATTTCACCAAATGAAAATATATATCTTATTGATTACTCAAGTCCCATTATCAATCAACAATTGCTTATGATGATTCATTCTTTATAATGTGATAGCTTAGACAACATTTCAAAAAATTTATGGTTGTCTTGTTATTGTTGGAAGTTGAAATTGTGTATCAAAGAATTCTCGAGTGTGGTAAGTTTTTTTTTTAAAAAAAAAATAAATAATCAGGGACACCTCGCGAACAAACATAACAAACAATTTATAACATTAGTAGTCAAGGAAAGAATCTTCAGAACCCTTTGTTTATGGATTGGACGAACTAAGATGCCCGTCAAATGGGAAACACCCAATGTATAAAATAAGATAAATTTAAAAAAGAATTGGGCTGAGTACACCATAAGAATTCCATAATATTATTAACTATTAGCTGCATGTCAGAACACTGACAATATTATGAAAAAACTTATTGCATCCAAAAAAATTTAAGCAGAGATATATTTGCTGGCAAAGCGAGGGCCAGCTGAAGATCCTGCAATTACCAAAACCAACAGGGGTGATGCGTTTATTAGTTGCACGTGCACACCTGCCTGGGGCTCAAGGGTGATGTATCTTTTACGGAACAAATTCGGCAGAATTCAATAACTTTGTATTATCTTAAAAATCCATCTAATATGAACATGAAGTAATGCCAATTGTTGGCTAAACGGCTGCCAATAGCTCTTAAATGTTAGTATGTATTTAGTTTCTTTTATTGGGAAAATGTTGGGTCCAAGCTTCTTCTTCAGTTGAGAAACGTGGAAAACAGGGTGAATTTTGGATTCACTGGGCAATTGGAGTTCGTATGCTACGGGACCAATTTTCTTGATAAACTGGGCAAGGACCAAAAAACTTAGAAGCCAGCTTGAGATTTTTCCTTAATGCTACTGAAGTTTACCGATAAGGTTGTAGCTTGATGAAGACTAGATCCCCAACTTCGAATTCTCGTTCACTTCTCCTGTTGTTTGCGTACTGCTTCATGCGAGATTGGGCCTTCACCAAATTTTCCTTAAGTTGTTTGCTCACGGTTTGTCTTTCTTTCAGCAATTGGTCCACTGTTTCCACTTTGGACTGAGCGATGAGTTCAAACGTAGGTTGAGGAGGCTCGTATCCGTAAAGTGCTTGAAATGGAGTCATTCCGATAGCGGATTGAAAGTTGGTATTATACCAAAATTCGGCTAAAGGAAGCCATTTGCACCAGTCCTTTGGTTTCTGCCCTGTCATGCATCTTAGGTAGAATTCTAAACAATGATTTAATCTCTCTGTTTGGCCATCCGTTTGCGGATGATAGGCTGAGCTTAGCTTTAGTTGAACTTGCAGGTTTTTGAACAATTCTTGCCAAAACAAACTCACAATGTACTCCATGTAGTTTGCACACTTGATCCAAAAACACTTGAGAAACTTGGACTGCGTTGTAAGGATGCGATAGGCTTATGAAGTGTCCATACTTGGTGAATCAATCAATTACTACCAAGATGACATTTTTTCCTTGTGATTTCGGTAATTCTTCGATGAAATCCATCGAGATATGCTCCCAGGCCCTATTTGGTATAGGTAATGGTTGTAGCAATTCCGGATAGGCACAACTTTCCCCTTATTTCTTTGGCAGGTTTCACACTCTTGGACTGTTCTTTTCACATCCTGTATCATCTTAGGCCAGTAGAAAATTGATTTCAGCCTTTGATATGTGGCATGTACTCCTGAGTGCCCTCCCCATGATATTGAGTACATATCTTGAGTTAATTTTTGCCTAAGGTTCTTTTGAGTACCAATCCACACTTTACCTTGGAATCTCCTAAGGCATGATTGCAGGTTTACTTCCGATTCTGCCTTAGGATATAGGCTGAGTTTGGTGATCATTGTTTGCACTTCTGGATGGCCCTCATAGCTCTCAATCACTTCTTGTATCCATTTAGGTTGTGTAACACACAAACCTACTGAATTACCTTCTTTTGATTCCTCACCTCTTTGGGACAACGCATCAGCTTCGACGTTTTCTTTCCCTGGTTTGTAATGAATTTTGTAGCTTAACCCCATCAATTTTGTTACTCCCTTATGCTGTAAGGAAGTAGTGATGCATTGGTCTCGGAGGAACTTCAAGCTAAAATGGTCTGTTTTAATCACAAAGTGGTTGGGTTGGAGGTAATGCCTCCACTTTCCAACAGCAAGCAAGAGGGCTATCAGCTCTTTTTCGTATGTTGACAACCCCATATGTTTTGGGCATAATGCTCGACTCATGAAGGCAATGTGCCTGTTATTCTGCGACAACACTGCCCTCACGCCTAGCCCACTAGCATCAACTTCCACTGTAAAAGGCAGGGTGAAATTAGGAAGAGCTAATACCGGGGCATGGGTCATGGCCTGCTTCAGGGCTTCAAAAGATGTTGCTTCATTAGTCCATACGAAATTTTTCTTCAGCAATGTGGTTAGAGGTTTACTGATAATTGCATAATTGTTAATGAATCACCAATAATACCCCGTTAACCCAAGAAATCCACGCAATCCCTTAATGCAACTTGGTAGTGGCCATTTCACCATTGCTTCGATTTTTGCCATATCAGTGCTTACGCCCTCTCCCATGATAACATGTCCCAAGTATTCCACTTTGTCTTGAGCAAAACTGCATTTTGAATGTTTAGCATAGAGTTGATGTGTCACCAAGAGTCCAAACACTAATTGTAAATGATGCAAATGCTCCTATAGACTCTTGCTATAGACCAAGATATCGTCAAAGAAAACTAACACGAAGTTTGTAAGATACAGGCCAAAAACTGTGCATTAAAGCTTGAAAAGTTGTCGGGGCATTCGTTAAGCCAAAAGGCATAACAGTGAACTCCCATAACCCGTGGTGTGTTTTGAAAGCTGTTTTGTGTTCATGACCTCTATCATTCGAATTTGATGACATCCCGATCTTAGATCCAATTTAGAGAAAAAATGCGCGCCATTAAGCTCATCAAGTAAATTCTCTACCACTGGAATTGGATACTTGTTTTTAGATGTGATATCATTGAGCTTGCGATAGTCTAAGGCATAATCTCCATGTGGAGTCCTTTATGGTGACGTGCTGGGCCTAACAGTTTGGGCCTCCAGCATTTCACTAATAATTCTTTCAATAGCATCCTTCTGCTCATGTGAATATCTGTAGGGTCTCTGATTTATTGGGTCTGCCCCTGGTTGCAGTTCTAAAATAGCTACTCACATCAGCCCACTGTTGGAGCCTATTAAATTCGGTAACATTGGTCATATATACGGCAAACATCCAAGCAAATTATTTCCCAAGTCACAACCCCTCCATGTTCCATCATATATACATCATACTGTTAAACAGAATGAGTTGGCCTCTCGGCCAGAAATATTTGTAGTATATATGGTATATATATTTGTAGTATATTGTAATAAAAAGGATACCTTAATTAGTGTTATACACCTACCATAATTGTATAGTTAGAATTATGGTAGAATAAGGATTTAGAAGTAGAATAGGAAAAGGATTTGTAGTATTATGGAAAGATGTAACTTGTATATATACCTATTCAATCAATGAAAATAATCAAGGGGATTATTTCTTTCATGGTATCAAGAGACTAGGTCTAAACCAAAAGTTTTCTTCTCTCAAACTTTTGCCTCTTTGGCCGAGAACCCCCCCCCCCCCTCGGGTTTTTCTCTCCAAATATCTCGTCTTCCGCTCTCAAAAAAACCTCTCTTAAATTTATCCTCCTTCTTTGTTCTTTCAAATATGTCTAAGAACAATTTTCACCCCGCCCTCACGGTTTCCAATATCAAGCTCAGTGTCCCTATTGTCCTTGAGATGGAAAACGTTCAATATGCAACGTGGGCGGAGTTGTTTAAAATTCACGCTATCTCTTATCAAGTTCTTCATCACATAATTCCTCCCGCTAGACCCCTTCCTGCGGAGGATCCTGAGGTGTGGATTACACTTGATGCTACCGTTCTTCGGTGGATATACGCCACTATTTCAGTGGACCTTCTACGACGATTATGGAGCCCGATACCACGGCTATGGCTGCATGGAATAGATTGCGTGACATATTCCAAGACAACCAACATTCCCGTATCGTCACACTCGAGCAGAATTCTCTCTCGTTCGAATGGACGTATTTCCAAACGTTTCGCATATTGCAAGAAACTAAAGGAATTGGCGGATCAACTCCGTAATGTTGGCGCACCGGTGACAAATAATCGTCTAGTTCTACGAGTTGGTTGCCGGTCTTTCGAGGCCTATAATGGTGTCGGCACTCTCCTTCGCCAAAGCAACCCTCTTCCCGACTTCCATCAAGCCCGCTCCATGCTTACGTTGGAAGAAGCCGGTTTGGCTAAAAAGCGGCGACCGGAGCAAGTCCGATTGTCATGATGGCATCCTCTCCTAATCCTTCGGTTTTGTTAATAATTCGGGCCAAAACCATAATCATGGTGGCGGCAAGAATAATCGCAAAAATAATAACAAAAACCGCGGGGGCAAACGCGGTGGTAATGGTGGAGGTTCCGTAGTCGGCAAAACGTCGGTGGGTCCCATCCAATGAACAAGGCCCACCACCCCCATGGGCCCGCAGGTGGGGCCCATGGCGAAGGAGCGATGGCGGTGGACCGTGGGCCGGCGGCCCATACCAGTGGCAGCGAGGAAATTCCACGGCGGCCGGTGGGGCGGCCAACGGTCCGTGCCCAATGCCCGGCGGTGGCGGCCCATCGGCCGCGGCCCGGCGGCGGCGGGTGGTAGTAGTTACGGGCCGGGACCAGCACGGCCAGGAGTTCTTGGGCCCCGACCTCCGCAAGCCCATCATGCAATAGGCCCTACTCGGACCGATATCGAGGCCGCGATGCACACGTTGGGATTGACTCAACCGGATCAAAATTGGTACATGGACACCGGGCCACTACTCACATGACTTCCGACTCGTGTACTCTCTCATCTTATTCCAATTTGAGCACCCCTCGGGGATAATTATTGGTAATGGCGCTTCTATTCCAATTCTAGGGTATGGTCGAAAACGTTGTCTCCCCCAATCCGCCACTCCTCTTGAAAAATACTTTACATGCTCCTAAATTGATTAAAAATTTAGTGTCTGTCCGAAAGTTCACAAATGACAATTCTGTTTCTGTTGAATTTGATCCTTTCGGTTTCTCTGTGAAGGATTTCAAGACGGGGAGTTGTCTCATGAGGTGTGATAGTAGGGGGGATCTATATCCTATCATGCCCGGTTTTCGTCCATCGAGTCCAGCCTTGCCATCGCTTTTTGCACCATCTCTCCTTCCATGTGGCATGCTCGTCCGGGTCATCCGGGATCTTCTATTTTATCGCTTTTAGATAAAAATAGCTTTATTTCTTGTAAGGGTACGAGTCGTACTCCAATTTGTCAGTCTTGTTCATTAGGAAAAATTGTTAAGTTGCCATTTGTAGACTCCAATTCTCATACTTCTATGCCATTTGACATTATTCATAGCGACTTATGGACATCTCCTGTTCTTAGTTCAATGGGTCATCGATATTATGTTCTCTTTTTAGATGATTATTCTAGATTTTTGTGGACGTTTCCAATTGCGAATAAATCACAAGTGTTTTCCGTCTTCATAAAATTTAGAGCGTTCATTCGTACTCAATTTGAAAGAGAAATAAAAAATATTCAATGTGATAATGGGAAAGAGTATGACAATAGGGAGTTTCGAGAATTTTGTGCTACTCATGGGATAAATTTTCGGTTTTCATGTCCTCATACATCTTCACAAAATGGGAAAGCTGAACGCAAAATTCGTTCCATAAATAACATTGTCCGAACTCTCCTAATCCATGCCTCCATACCTCCGTATTTTTGGCATCATGCTCTACAAATGGCCACTTACCTTCTTAACATAATTCCATCTAAAGGTCTGACATATTCTTCCCCCCTCAAAATCCTATTTAATAAGAACCCTTCTTATTCTCACCTTCGGATTTTTGGGTGCTTGTGCTATCCGTTATTTCCATCCACCACAATTAACAAACTTCAGGCTCGGTCTACCCCGTGTGTGTTTTTGGGTTATCCGTCGAATCATCGTGGTTATAAGTGTTTTGATTTATCCTCCAAGAAAATCATAATCAATCGCCATGTCATTTTTGATGAAACTCAATTCCCATTTACGAAAATTCATACTCCCGAACCTAAGTCGTATAATTTTTTGGATGACCAAATATCCCCGTATATTATTCAGAATTTTTCGGACATCTCCCGTACCCAAAATCCTCCAAATGCGGCCCACCGCCCGCCGGTCCCACAATCTGTCGCCCCCTGTTTTGTTCAAGCCACCGGAACAGTTCCAGCTATTGGGCCGTCCACCCCCCATCTGAACTGGTCCGTAAACCGAGCCCAAAGATCTACCGATTTGGGCCGGCGGGCCCACCGCCCGCCGGCCGATCCGTCCCGAGCCCGTAAAAATTCCCAAAATTCCATTAATTCTTCCTCGAGTCATAGACCGGTCACTCGTAGTCAGCGGGGCATTTTTACACCTAAAAGACATTTTAATTTACATTCTAATGTCTCTAAATCCCCCTTGCCCCGCAATCCTGTGTCCGCATTAAATGACCCTAATTGGAAAATTGCTATGACTGATGAATATAATGCTCTTATTGATAATAAGACGTGGGAGTTGGTGCCCCGTCCATATGGTACTAATATTATCGGTCTATGTGGATTTTTGCTCATAAGGAGAATTCGGATGGGTCCTTTGCTCGACATAAGGCGCGACTGGTTGGTGATGGTAAGACTCAGCAGGTTGGAATTGATTGTGGTGAGACGTTTAGTCCGGTGGTCAAACCGGCTACCATTCGCACTGTGCTTAGCTTGGCTCTTTCAAAGACTTGGCCAATCCATCAGTTGGATGTCAAGAATGCCTTTCTACATGGTGACCTCAAGGAAACAAGTCTATATGCATCGCCGTTGGGTTTCGGGGATCCCAACCGCCCTCATCATGTCTGTTTGTTGAAGAAGTCATTATATGGGCTTAAGCAATCCCCACGTGCCTGGTATACACGATTTGCTGATTTTGTTTCGACTATTGGGTTCACACACAGCAGGTCGACAATTCTTTGTTCATCTACCGCCGTGGTTCGTCATTGGCCTATATTCTCGTTATATGTGGATGATATCATCTTGACCGCCTCCTCCGATGCTTTGCGTCGGTCTATCATGGCCATGCTCGCTTACGAATTTGCTATGAAGGACTTGGGGCCGTTGAGTTATTTTTTGGGGATTGCCGTCCGGCGTCATTCGGGTGGCTTGTTTCTGTCTCAACGGAAGTATGCTTTGCCGAGATCATCGAGAGGGTCGGGATGTCATCCCGTAAGTCCACTTCCACTCCGGTTGATGCAAACCCAAAGCCGAGTGCCACGGCGGTGCACCATACGAGGACCCGACTCGCTATCGCAGCCTTGCGGGGCCCTCCGCATATCTTACCTTTACCGGACCGGATATTACATATGCGGTTCAGCGATTGTGTTTATTCATGCATGATCCCGGGGTTGAGCACATGAATGCAATCAAACGCATCATTCGGTATATTCGGGGGACACTGGACTATGGGTTGCACTTGTATCCTTCGTCTACATCCACACTTGTCTCTTACACGGATGCGATTGGGGTGGTTGTCCCGACACCGTACGGTCGACTTCGCTCTTGTATGTTCCTTGGCAACAACTTGGTCTCATGGTCGGCAAAACGTCAAGCAACTCGTCACGCTCCGGTGCGAGAGGCGAGAATATCGAGGGGTAGCGAATGTGGTCTCCGAGTCATGTTGGCTACGTAATTTGCTTTTGGAGCTTCATTGTCCCATTCGAAGGCAACCTTGGTATATTGCGATAACATTAGTGCCATCTACCTTTCGGGTAACCCGAGTTCAACACCGGCGCACCAAGCATATCGAAATGGACATTCACTTTGTCCGTGAAAAGGTTGCAAAGGGTCAAGTTCGCGTATGCCATGTCCCGTCTCGTTATCAAATTGCGACATCTTTACAAAGGGTCTACCAAATGGTTCTCTTTGAAGATTTTAGGGACAGTCTCGGCGTTCGAAAACCGCCCGCTATGACCGCGGGGGTGTGTTAAACAGAATGAGTTGGCCTCTCGGCCAGAAATATTTGTAGTATATATGGTATATATATTTGTAGTATATTGTAATAAAAAGGATACCTTAATTAGTGTTATACACCTACCATAATTGTATAGTTAGAATTATGGTAGAATAAGGATTTAGAAGTAGAATAGGAAAAGGATTTGTAGTATTATGGAAAGATGTAACTTGTATATATACCTATTCAATCAATGAAAATAATCAAGGGGATTATTTCTTTCACATACCACGTGTCCATTTTGTCACTAATGTGCACAGCAACATAACTCATTTTTTCCTCTGGTGGAACTTGGTATAATTCAAAGAATTTATCACATCTCCGTATCCACCCACGAGGGTTGTTACAGTCAAACGTACATCCAAGCGACGACTATTTTCTTCGTTTTTCTTTGATGCTTCCATATTCATTTAATGTTGGTTTGCTTTTAACATCTCCATTCTTTTATAGGGAGTCGTTAATGAACCTTTGCAGCTGATTTTCAAGCTTATCCCAACCCTCATTTCTGTGTTTCCACCATGATAAAAGGTCACTGGAAAGCATGGCTCTTGGATACCAATTGTAGCAAAACTGATACTATAAAATAAATGCAGTAAATATCAAATAGGGTTTTTCATTCCAAAAGATACCTCCTACTACTGAATATATAATAATATAACGTTCACCTCTCTCCCCGGCTGGATTTTCGTACTAACTAATAATAAAAAGACACTTAAGGACTAAAATAACAGAAAGGTAAAAAAAAAAAAGAGGCAGATTTAGGAAAATAAATTAAAATAGCAATTTCCAACTTTAGGCCCAAACCAAAGAAGCCCAAGTTAAGTAATCCACTTCTGCAATTCAGCGGTCCGCTACAAATCCTACACATTAAGTGATATATGTATTTTCACTATAATTTTCAATTATCATGATTAATATTCATGATTTGGTGCATACACCCGGTGTGGGTAAGTATTTTCCTAGAAGTACAAAATTTTGCAATACATATCTCATTTTTATATTTGTTGCGACTTGATTACGCACTATGATGAAGTTGGACAACTTTTATAATGCATCTTATGACCTTTCGAAAAGAAATCATAGAGACCTTATTCCAAAAACTTGGTGAAGTGAACTGACGCTAAAATTGGGGTTAAATTATTAATTCATGATTAATAGGTTGAGCTGATCATTTAGAAGTTACCAGCTGACAAATTATATCAAAGAGGAAGCAAAGAGGATCTTTCATTGCACCAACCAAATTTTCAGCAAATTTTGAATCAATATATTTATTACTCGCTTATTTCTTTCATTTTTTAATAACCAAAATACAAAATTTGGTAAGTAATTCAAACCCATGATATGCACCTTGATTATTAATCACTTATTTCATTTTACACGATAAAAAATTCAATATTTACTAGAGGAAACTCCAACTCCTCACCCCATGGCCCTTAATACCATCCAATGTCAAGCATATGATGGGAGTAAGCCAGTTAAATTTCCCAACGATGATAAGACGTTGATGAACGTCAAACTCCGACTAGAAATGAGCATATGATGCAACCAAATGTGTAAAAGGTGCTGGAAGAAAATGATCAGAGTAAAACTAGAATTACATTAAACATAGATACATGATATAATAAAACTCAGGCTTGACTATAATGTAAACCTGATAATAATTTTCCATGCGTCTATCGGTACTCTTAGAAAATAATTGTAAAATCCAGGAACAAAAAAGAACAAGGATAAACAGTAGCACCAACAGGACAACTAGTTCAGTCCAAGCCTCAAAAGTGAAGTTGAGGCCCATCATGCTGCAAAGGCTCAACATTTAGATGAGGAGCTTCTCAATGGCATCCTGCACAACAAGAGAAACAAAGATTTGAGTATTACATAAAAGAAAGGAGGGATATGCGGAAGACAAATATGTTATATCTCACATTGGATATAGGTATTTCTATCATAATTGAGTCACTTGTACCACATAGTCAATTGTTCCACATTGATGTTTTTTAAGTAAAGAGTCATTTGTCCCACATTGGTGTTTGAGAAGAAGTTTGAACTTCCTTGTGGCTATAAAAGGAATTAACGGGTTTGAAGTGTTGGTCAAGCTCTTGGACTTTCATTGGAAAACCAATAGTAGCTTATATATATATATATATATATATATATATATATATATATATATATAAAGAAATAAATAAATATTTTATATGTTTAAAGGGGGAAAGGGGACGTTGGTGTTGACATTGGAGAGGTTTCCATCGGTGAATATTGAGGAACATCAATGTCAGCACCAATGTCAGCCAACACTCTAACCAACACCCCAATGAGTAAAAGCCCTCCTATGAACACTGAATCGTCTGAGCAAAATGAGCTGCAACAACCCTGCCGGTTATCTTCTTCACCATCCACAGAGGACTTATCCAAAGCTATAGTATTTAAAGGTTTAGATGAACCTTTAGACATTAGCTACCCAGGTGATGACAACAATCCAATAGATGTTGATGAAACATCTGAAATTTCAGCATTGGGTAAAAGACCAAGATCATCCACCTTCCCTACTCGTCGATCGATCAGAATGTTTGAGAGAACAGTTCGTGAAGAGCCGAGCAACAAAAGGTCCAGATTTGATACATCTATACATGCTTGCTCGATCAGTGAAGGTGACGACACAGACTTTGTGCTCTCAACTGAAGAGAGTGAAGAAGAACCAATTGATTCTGTACCGCAAATGTGTCTCAAGCAGACGATGAAATCCCTGATGAAACTCAACTGGAAATTCCCAGATATGCCAAATCAAGTGCTGATCCAAATGTTGTCACTGATGCTACAACATTTCAGCCAATATCTGCAAAGGCACATACAACATCTTCCAGCAGTAGCAAATCCAAGAGTTCAGCCATGTCTGATTCAGATATTGAGGCATGTGCTTTCTCAAAAAAATTCTATTCTAAAGCTAAATACAATAAATGGAACTGGTACAAGAATAGAGTAATTAGACATGAGAAAGTGTTAGATATTACTTCATGTACTGAATATGGCTTGATAGAATTCCTCAAAAATAGACAGCTTCTCAAAGCGGTCACAGAAAAAGAATCCTATGTTGATGAAGTGATTAGGTTGTTTTATGCTAATCTAAGTCCTGCTATAGAGGGTGTCTCCTCAAAAAAATTTGGGAAGGTATATCTCCATAACAAGATTTATCAGTTTACACCTATTATAAATCAATGTATGGGTCTTTATGCTGAAGAGAGAGTTAGAGATGCAGAACAAGTGACAGAAAATAGGGATAAAATGATTGAATACCTCACGGGAGGTATAATGAAAATGTGGATCCCTAGATGCCCAGTTTCAAAACTAATAGTCTTATTTTCCACCCTCCACAAAATTGCTATTCACAATTGGCTTCCTTCCTTGAATGAGTCAGTTGTGACATCTGAACAAGCTTCCCTATTGTTTAAAATTGGGAAAGGCTTAAAAGTTGATTTAGGAAAGATGATCTTTTATCAAGTTGTCAACTTGGCTGAAAAAGAATCAACTTTAATCCTTCCGTTTCCAAATCTTGACTACCCAAGAATTTGAACCTAAGAGAGAATATTGTAGGAAAGACTTCTGACCTTTACACAGTAAATAAGGCAATTTTAAAGAGCAAAGAAAGAGTAATTGACTTGCCTTGGAAGAAGGAAGCACAATGTGAGAATGTTTCCAGGAATGTCACCAACATTCAGGGCAACACTGGTTCAAGACAGTCAACCCTGTCAACAGATTGGCTAGTGGGTCAAATAGCAAAAAAAAACAACAAATTTCAAAGGTTGGTGTTGCCTTGGTTCAAGCCAAAGACCAGTTCTTGCTATTACTTTCTTCACAAAAAGGGGAAGATGCTTCAGTGCAGGGGGAAGAGGTGAAGGTGCACATGGTGAAATTGTTGTTGCTGAAGAAGCTGTTGATACTGCTATGCAAAAGGAAGAAACTGTTGGGAGGAATGTGTTGCTGAACAAGCTAAGGCTGAGGGCTGAAGCTGTTATGCATAAGTAGAAATCTGCTGGAAGCTGCTGCTGCATAATGAGCCAGGAAGAAGCGGGTTGATGTGTTGCACCATGAGCTTTTAATGTTTGGTTTATGATTGTTTGAATTATGAATTGTTTTTTGTTAATGGTTGATGTTGATGTTTATTTTTGACAATGATTTATTCTGACAATGGGTTCTTTCTTTTGTGTTGTGTATATGTATATATATATGTGCACACATCATTTTCTAATCCTATAATTTGGTTTACACTTGTATACACAAGTTTTGCTTGTATGCCATCACAGGTTAAGGGGGAGCATGTCGGTAATCACAAGTGTTTGACAACATCTGTGACAATGCATCAAGTCGTTTGTACATTTTGTAATGTGTTTTGTGAAGAAAGGCAAAAAGGGGGAGACTGTTAATGTTGGGTTTGGTGTTGTGACATTTGACCCAACATATCTTCTGAAGTACTGATTTGAATGCATAAAAATGTTGGGACAAATGTCATAACATTCGGACCAACATCTTCGAAAAAACAATTTTGCCTTACTTCACGTTAAACAGTAACATTTTACTGTGAGGTAAAAATGACTTAGGCGTGGTGAATTGGAGCGGTATAAAATGTAAGTATTGAATGTTGACTATAATAAGATTGCATCTTCTACTTACTTTTCTGATGTTTTACTTAATGTTGATGATCATGATAATTGGCACTATAGACTAGGACATATTGGTATAAATGCTATGAATCGCATGATTTCAAATGATATTAGTTCTAAGTCTTCTAAAACTTTTACCACAAAAACTTGTGAATGTTGCTCTCAATCCAAATTGACTAAATCTTCTTTCAAAAGTGTTGTTAGAACAAATGGTTTACTTGAACTTATTCATACGGATATTTGTGATGATAAAGAGCATATTACTAAAGGTGGTAAAAGATACTTCATATATTGATGATTATTCAAAATTCACCTGTGTATTTGCTTAAAACCAAAGATGAGGCTTTTAATAAGTTTAAAATCTTCAAGGAGGAAGTTGAAAATAAAATCAATTTAAGGATCAAATGTTTGAGATCAGACAGGGGTACTGAATATCTATCTAACGAGTTTATATCATTTTGTTTACAAAATGGAATTGTTAGAGAATTTTCAGCACACAAGAAAAAATAGATCCTTCATGGAAATGGTTAGTGTCATGCTAATACATTCAAAATTACCAATGAGTTATTGGGGAGAGACTATTGAGTTCTTGTTACATTACTAACAGGATTGTAAACAAGAAACATATGAAAACTCCATTTGAGTTGTTTATTAGGCGTAAGCCTAGTATTAAACATCTAAGGGTATCGAGTTGTATTGCATATGTTTTGGACACAACTTTGAAAAGGCCAAAACTTGGTAGTGGAGCAGTTAAATCTGTTTTTATTGGTTATTCTGTTATGAGTAAAGCATATAGATTTCTTAGGCTTCATGATAATAGTGTATTTGAGGATGCGCATGCTATATTTTATGAACACTTGAATATTCGTGATGCTGATAAAATAGAAATAAATAAAGATTTATTTGGTGAACTTGATATTAATGAGCATGCAACCGGAAATGAAATTGTGAATGATGAGAATTTAGAAGAAAAGGAGAATGATGAAATAATCGAATTAAGGAGAAGAGACATAGAATTGAAAATAATTTTGGTCCTACATGTTAGAAGAGGGTCCAAAAACTTTTCAAAAAGTTATGTCACAATCAGATTATGATATGTGGAAAAGAGTCATGTATGATGAAATTTGAAAACCAAACATGGACTCTTGTTGATTTACCTCCTATGACTAAACCTATTGGTTGCAAGTGGGTTCTGAAAAAGAAACTCAAAACTTATGGTACTATTGATAAGTACAAGGCTAGATTGGTAGCCAAAGGTTATAGTCAAAAAGAAGAGATTGATTATTTTGAAACATTCTCTCATGTTTCTAAGTTCACGTCAATTAGAACCATGTTTGCTATTGCATCTATGTATGCATTAGAGGTTCATCAAATGGATGTTAAAACTGTGTAATTAAACGGAGACTTGGACGAGGAAATGTATTTGCATCAACCTGAAGGTTATGTTGTTAAGAGTGAAGAACATAAAATATGCAAATTCAAAAAGTCTCTGTATGGGCTTAAACAAGCACCACGACAATGGTACAAAAAGTTTAAGCAAGAAATTAAAAGGTTCGGACTTAAGAGTAGCAAAGTAGAAAATTGTGTTTTTACTAAGGTTACTCTCGAGTATAAAGTAGTGGTGACTTTATACATTGATGGCTTGCTTATCTTTGGTTCGGACATAAAATGTGTGAATGAGACCAAAGAGTTTTTAAACCAAGCTTTTGACAGAAAGGATTTAGGTCATGTTGATGTCATATTGGGAGTCAAAGTGCTCAAGAGATGAGGAACTTACATTCTAACACAATCTCATTACATTGAGAAAGTGTTAAAGAAGTTTAATTACTTTGACTGCAAGGATACTACAAGTCCTATCAATCCAACCGTAAAATTAGTTCCAAATGAAGGAGAAACTATAAATCAAGAAGAATATGCCAAAATAATCGGTAGTATTATGTATGTGGTGAATCACACAAGACCTGATCTTGCGTGTTCTATTGGCATATTGAGTAGATTTACTAGCAATCCGAGAGAAGATCATTGGAAGGAACTAAAACGAGTACTAAGGTACTTGAAGTCAACAAGGAATTATGGTCTGAATTACAAATGCAATGCATCTACACTTGGTGTTTTAGTGATGCAAATTGGGCATCAGATGCAAGTGATTCTAAGTCAACTAGTGGATGGTTATTCACTGTTGGAGGTGTCATAGTTTCTTGGGCTTCGAAAAAGCAAAGTTGTGTTGCTTTATCTTCAATGGAATATGAATACATAGTCATGTCAATGGCTGGCAAAGAGCTTATGTGGTTTAGAAGATTCCTAAAAACTATTCCTTTTATAGAACCAAAGGTAACCAAAGGTCCTATAACTTTGTATTGTGACAATCAAGCTGTGATTTACAATGCAAAGAATGAGAGAATATCGGATCAGAATAAACATATTTCTATGAGATATAATCATGTTCGAAGTATGGTTAAGGGGAAGATCACGCTTGAATATCTTCCAACAAAGCAAATGCTAGCAAATCCGTTAACAAAACTGTTATCGGGAGATAAGATCAAAAAGGTCATGCGAGATATGGGGCTATTACCGATATAAATGATGTCTTGATTGAAATCAACTCTATTCTAAGGTACAAGTTAAATATTTGGCATCTTATTATGAGAGTTAAAAAGGCAATTCAATATTAGACATTGGCGAGATGGAAACTTGGATACATCTCAAGGTGCATAATTTGGAAATAGTGGGGGTGATACTATTTCGAAAAGCTCTATATCTGACCTATGCACTTTTGTATACCACAACAGGTAAAGGTTGGACTCTAAGTCCTTAATAGACTTATAGCTATGTGGAATGCGTTGTGGACATTCTTGATGAGTCTACTTATACAAGTATAGAAGTAAGAGGCCGCTTCTTAGAGATCATTCGGTAAGATCCTAGAGTACTTGTGAATCCAAAATTCGGCATAAGGCCCATATTCAACGATGCTGCCAAGATTAAAAAGAAGCAAGAAATCATACGCAACGAGAATATGATTCCTTAATGTTTCATATTCAACCATAAGTTAAAGGCCTAGTCCACTTCATGGCTACTCGTTTTGTAACGCATGTTATATATATTTTTATTATTATTTTCATTATGCATGTAAATAAGTGGGGGATTGTTATATATCCCACCTTGGATATGGATATTTCCATTATAATTGAGTCATTTTTCCCACATTATCATTTGTCCCACATTGTCATTTGTCTCACATAGCCAATTGTCCCACATTGATGTTTTTTAAGTAAAGAGTCCTTTGTCCCACATTGATGTTTGAGAAGAAGTTTGAACTTGTGGCTACAAAAGGAGTTAATGGGTTTGACATGTTGGTCAAACGCTTGGGCTTTCATTAGGGAGGAAAACCAATAGTGGCTTCAATAGTTCAATATATATAAGAGAAAGAAAGAAATAAATAAATATTTTATATGTTTAAAGGGGGACATGGGACGAAACGTAAAAAAACGTTTTAGCATTGTTGTTTCGTCAATGGAAATATCCCTTCGTGAATATGTTGCAACGTTTCAAGGCAACCACTGAGTATCCATAAATACTCAGTGATTTACAGAATCGAAAATATACAATATACATTACAGAAAATAGAATACAATTTCTGCTTCTGAAATTCCCCTTCTATGAGATTTATTCTTTCTTTAAAGTCTTATATTTTATAAGTACGATTTCTACTTCTGAAATTCGTTAGAGTGTAACTTTCGGATTTCTGAGAATATAGGTTTTGTATCCTGGAAAGTTAATTCCTCAGTGAACCCTTTACACATGAGAGGGAGGAATTAATACTTTTAAAGATAACATCATTTTTCGGTGTGCCTAACCTATTCTTAATTCCATTACCCTATTATACAACAAAATATATATTAATAGACGAGAAAAAACCCATTGGAAAATTACCTTTAATTGTTGTATTTGAGATTTCAACTGGCTTCCCTCATTGCTCGTCACTGAACAAGCAATCACAGGACGGGTAACACCACATGCCCGGCCAAGAGCTTGCTTTGAAGGGACAAAGACATACGGCACATTCTGAAAGATGAAAGTAAAAAGTTAGCACTCTTGACATAAAACCAAACTTGCCTGTTATCTCAAAAATTATTTGAACAGTAGGCTGCATGCACTAATTTAGCACCAAATAAAGGATATCGTAGTCTAGTAAAAGAGCTAGATTGGTCTAGGAAAAGTAGCAAGAATTGAAAGACAAGAATGAATACTCAGATTGTTGTTCAAGGACAACAAAATTCTAGGTATAACTATAACTAAGAGCATGCAGATGCAACAAAGAAACAATTGGGAATAATAAAAGACTGAATAAAACAACAAATAAACAACTTTTGAGTAAAAGCAGGTGCCCTTATGCTGATAATGGCATCTCTTGCAACCGTACAGTTCTAACAAGATTTCCCCTTTTAGCTGTCAAAGCTTTGCGCACACAAGTGCATTTGCTTACCATAGAGAACATTTTTCTTAGTCCAATTTAAATCCTCTGACAAGACATCACTTTATATATGTTATCCAATTCTCTTTGTTATACACAGCAGCAATCCTTTGTTGATAAAAGTTCCCCCCAGGGCTTTGGTTCAGCAGAAAAGTACATCACATGGATGTATGATGGGCACACATCACGAGTTCAAATCACCATAATTTACCTCATTAGAAAGACTTTTTAAATGAAAAAAGTTCCAGTCTTTCTATTGATCTTAATTCTTACCTTAAACAACACCTAAAAACTTTAAATTCTATATGCAAGAAACATAAGTTCGATTAACTGTAGCAAATTCTCCCCAATTTCTTGAGTCAACACAAAGAGGATAAACTTAACAGGTAACATGACTAATTGGTTACTTGGCAACTGGTTTACTAGTTCAAAAACATTTGACACCGTGCAATGAAATTATAGAAAATGCCAAGACATTGGAAGAATATGCTTAGTCACGTTTGATCTTGCTGTTTTAGTTGTATTTTCAAGACGGACAGAAATTACATGTCAAAACTAGAATAAAACAGGAAACAGCTACCAGACTCTTGTGTAATACAAACCCTTCAAAGTGATGAGTTCGTAAAGTGGAAAACGCATAATCTGAACAAGGTTTCAATAGAGGCTGAAATCAGAATAATATAACCTCACACAAAAGAGTGACAAACATAACTCTTGAAAATGCCAAAAACAACACCTGAAAAAGAAGAGACAAGTTTTAATCTTGACCTAGCCAGAGTCCCTTATATGGATCCTCAATATTTATTACCACTATTTGATGTTGTTTCAGTCCATTACTCAATAAAAAGGCACAACTCCAGAAAAAGGGTGAAACTTTTTGAAGAAGGCGGCGAAAGGAAAAATATAAATCACCTTATCTTCGGCAAGGAGCGGAAGGTGAAGAAGGATTTCAAGGGGCTCAGTATCTGCGGCCATGACAACAAATTCTGAAATTCCTCTGTTTAGTGTCTTTGTGGCTGAAACAGAACAAAGACACAGTTTTCTCTCAGTTAAGCAGTAAATTACAATTCAAGAGCAACACAATACCACTAAAGTGGAAAAAATCATATCTTGATGCCTAACATTCTTCGTGGGTGAAATGAAACCAAACTCAGTTTTCTCCATTTTTAGTTAAGTACTAAACAAAAGAGTAACTTATTAACCAAAAACTATAATTTTCTTTAAGGCTAAAACAAAACCACCCCAGTTTTCTCTAAACTTTAATTAAGCACTAAACATGAATGTAACTTATTCATCACCAAAAGTCCATTTATTAAAGTTCCAAAATAATAATGCAACAATCTTTCTGGTTCTTATCCCAAAAAATGAAAAATGAAAAGGTCTTTTTTGGGGATAAACAAAAACCAACCCCGTTTTCTCTATCTTAACTAAAGATAAGAGTAACTTAATCACCAAAAGAAAATTCAAAATAATACTATAAAAATCTTTCTTTTGTCCCAAAACAACGAAAAAATAAATGTCTTCTTTGTGACTGAAACGAAACCAGCCCATTTTCTCTATATTTAGTTGATCACTAAATATAAGGAGTAACTTCTTCACCAAAAAACCATATATAATAAAGTTTCAAAATAATAGTGAAACAATCTTTATGGCTCTTAACCCCAAAAAATGAAAAAAAAAATGTTTTCTTTGGGGCTAATATGAATCTAATACCTCTAACAATCTTTCTGGCTTTTATCCCCAAATAATTAAGAAAAATGTTTTCTTTGGGGCTGAAACGAAACTAACCCTATTTTTTTTATCTTTAATTAAGCACACTAAACATAAAGAGTAATAAAGTCTTATCACCAAATAATGAAAAAAAGATGTTTTCTTTGAAGCTAAATTGAAACTAATAATACTGTAACAATCTTTTTTTTTAATGACAAGGGAACCGCAGACGCTACCTTTGAGCGCGCAGAGAGTAAACGCTACTCTTGTGCAATAGACCGCAAATCACACAGGAGAGATAACCCACACTAGGCAAGCCTCAGTACAATAATACTATAACAGTCTTTCTGGCTCTTATCCCCAAATAATGAATAACTTTGGGGCTGAAACGAAACTAATCCAGTTTTCATAATATTTTATTAAGCAGTAGATATAAAAGTGATAAGCAACATAGGAGTAAGTAATAGTTAAAAGACCATGTATAAAGTGTAGAAGTTCAATTAAAAGACCTTCATTAGCACCCTTTTTAAGCTGCTTATAGTTGGCAGCTTGTTGAACCAAATCCATTATAGTCGTTGTAAGCTGCGAATCAGCAAGTGGGTATGCTTTTGGGTTAACACTTTCCGTTGCCTGCAAATTAACCAATCACATATAACAATTAATGAGGAGTTTGCAATAAAATTAAGCAAAAGTATGAACTTTGAAAGAGAAAGAGAGAGAGAACCATGGTAGTGTGTGGGGGGAGAAGGAAAGAGGAGTTTAGGGTTTATGGGATGGCTAGGGTTTAATAGACAAGTAGAAAGGTATATGTGACCCTTTTTTCCTTTATTAAAAGCAGCACCAACAGATTTTAATAACAAAAATTAGTCAAAAGACTTTTCTATTCCGATTTTAGACTAAATCTGGCTAGTGGGCCGGGTCGGTCCGGTCCCGCCCCGACACCGCCCCAAATCTGATTAGTTAAAAAAAAAATCGGTAGCGGGACTCGAACCGGGTAATGTCCCATCCCGAGCCCGCCCCAAGCCCGCCAATCTCGATCCCGCCCGTAACCCCCCATTTGCAAAAATAACCGTTGCACCAACGACCATTTTTGGCCTCCCCCTACCACTTAATATTTATCTTTAACACACAAGTTATTATATTTACACTTTAACCCAATTTTCCAACTATAAATAACTCATTTTCTGTTCATCATTCTCACAAATCTTCCTACAATCTCTCTAATCTCTCAATCTATCTCTCTACAAGTCTACATTGTGTACTAAATATTCAATTTTATTTATTCATTTGGGAATTGGGAGTGAAGTTGGCAACTAGCTTGATGATCTTCCATCGAGCAAAGTTTTAATTTTCAACCTCTCGATTACACGTCGACGTTACGTCGGCGTTTGGTACATTTGTTCCTTCATTAAATTATTATTGTCTGTTTATTTTATTTAGTACACTTAATTTTATTATCTTTAATTATTTATTATCATAATTAAAATGGAAGGATTAAGAGGTATGTTTAAGGGTAAACTTCTTCTAGTATGGCAACAAGGGCAAGGGTACTTCTTCTAGTCATCCTATTTCTACACAGGATGATTTTGTTGATACTGAACATTTTCCTACAATACCATTAGATTTAGACAAGGAGCTATTTTCTGAAACTCAAGAAGACTTTAATTTAGACGATGATCTAGATGATACACCCACTAATGTTGATGACGACACACCCACTAGTGCACCTTCAACTGAAATGTCTCTTATTCCCCCTAGTATGAGACGAGGTCCAGCAAAACGACTATTAAAATTAAATGCATGGATATTTTTTTATAGAGACGTAGAGAATCAAGTAGCTAGATGTAAAATTTGTAAAAATATTTTAAAATTTAAAACTGGAAAATGTCACGGTGGGACGGGGGGTTTAATTAGACACGTAGTAAGTGCTCATCCAGCTAGGTATGCCAATACCAGGCTTCAAAATCGGGTGCGCAAACGCCCGCTCCATCGGGACAAGGTTCACATACTGATACTGTCTTGGACCAAGTATAGGGTCAAATTAACCCTATGACGGGGGGAATTGTAGGCCCTAAATACAATAAACATAGAGATAGGGAAGCAATATCAAAATTAGTTGTTGTGGAGGGTTTGCCTTTTTCATTTCCTTCATCTCCTGGTTTTATTCATTACACTAGAGATAAATATAATCCTGCTTTTAACAGTTTTCCTAAATCAACTGTTAAGAGAGATGTATTTAAATTCGCACATGAATATCAACAATATTTATGTTATTCATTATATCATTTTAATGGTAACGTATCTATCACGTCTGATATAGGTCGTAGTACTAACGGCCATGATTATTTAACGGTAACTTGTCATTGGATAGATTATAAATGGTCTATGCAAAAATGTATCTTAGCGTATAGATATATAGATGATAGGCACACTGGTACTTTTATTGCAGAAAAAATTTATCAAGTGTGTCATTATTACGGAATAACTGATAAAATTATGATTATTACATTAGATAACGCTTCTTCTAACAATTATGCTATTACAATTTTAAAAAATAGTTTAACTCCATCTTTTCCGGATCATTTTCATACAAAATGTGCGTGCCATATATATAACTTAATTGTAAAGGATGGTCTATCACTTTTTGAAGACATTCTTAGTAAAATATAATTTGCTATAAACTTTATTTTTAAAAGTAATAGAGTACAACGAAGAAAAGAATATAAAAAAACTTGTCACGATTGTGGACTACCTTATAGAAAAATTCCAGAAGAAGTATCCACTTGGTGGAATTCTTTATACGAGCAACTACTTGTTACTTATGACTATATAACTTTATTTTTTAACTCTCATAATCAAAATCCGGCTGATATGGTTGTAGATAGTGATTGGGTAAAAATTTCCGAACTTATTGTATTTTAGAGAAATTTTTTCAAGCAACAAAAGAATTTTTCGGTATCTATTATCCTACTATTTCAACTATGTTGTTTTATATAACTCTAATATTTTTATTACTTAGTGAATATATGGAAAAACCAGCTTATATTGCAGCTATTAAAAAAATGTTTATCAAAATAAAAAATATTTTGTTCCTATTCCCACTATTTATATTATTGGTGTTGTATTAAATCCGATTACTAAAATAGACGGTACTAAATCACTTATTGAAACTATTTACGATTGTATAGAAGTACTACCACCTCCAAGTCCAAAAAATCCAAATCACCCACCAGCTATTGAACAAACTAAAGAAGAAGTGTTGTCTAGCGTAGAAGACCAATGCAAAAAAAAATATAGGTTTTACCAACAAGAAAGTGCTAGTAACCTACCGGCTTCCATACCATCTTCTTCGTCTTCAATACAACCTCACAAAAGATATGTTGTTTCTGCGGCTAGTATTGAAAGCCTCAGAAATAGAAATGTGCGGCCGTACCGCTACTAACCAAATTAGCGAGTTTGATATTTTTGTTTTGCAGGGTTCTGTACCGTACCAAGAAGTTATTAATGAAGATGGACATGGAGATTTGCTGAAATACTGGAGGGAGAATGTGAAGACATTTCCGACACTTTCAATGATGGCCCGAGATGTTTTGAACATTCAAGCGTCATCAACTGCATCTGAAAGCGCTTTTTCGGCCGGCAGATATCAAATAGGAGACCACAGACACTCATTAACCGGAGACAGCTTGGAAATTGCAGTATTATTCAGAGTTTGGATACGAGCAAAGCGGAGCGGAGAAGGTGCGGTCAACCAGAGATCAACGAAGAAGAAGACGAAAACTATAACGAAATCTTATCCAAAGGTGGTGGAGGCGACGTGGATCAATTTGACCAACAAATACCAATTTCAACCGAAGAACCACAAGAAGTTATAAAGAAACTAGAACAGGTTTTTTTAAGAATGTAATTTTTTAATTGCAATATTATAATGTAATTTGCAACTTTTGGACAACACCACAAAGTTGCAATTTCGACAATTGTATTTGTATTACAAAAAAATTATATGTCTATTAAATAATATAAGAGGCACAAAAACAGTCTTGGGATGTTTTTATTATAATATATTGTCTTGTTTAATTATTGAGTTTTTTTATACATATGTTATTAAAAAAAAAAAAACCCGATACCGATCCCCCCCCGACCCGATTCCGACGGGATCGGGATGGGACTTGAGCAAGTCCCCGCCAAACCCGATCCCGCCAGACCCGACCCCGCCCCCTTCGCCCGTCCCGCCCCGCCAAACCCGGCCCGCCTGACCCGAGCCCGGCCCACTGGCCAGCTATATTTTAGACTTAGTCAAAACATTAATTTACAATAAACTACGGCATTATTTGGATTATAGGTACACTAAATGGATAAACTTGATTACAACAACAACATATCAGTGAAATCTCACAACGTGTGGTCTGAGGAGGCTAGAATGTACAAAGACATTACCTCCACCTTGTTAGATAGAGCGGCTGTTTTCGGAAGACCCTCGGCTCAAGACAAAGTATAATCAGGCAAAGCAAGCAAAGCAAAACAAAGTATGAGAAACAATCAGACTCAAACGAGAAATTAAAGCATTGTGGGCATGCAGATAGTAAAAATCAAATACGCAATGGTAGCGCATTCTAATAACAGGAAGCATTAGCTAACATAAATAAATTACACTAAAGAACACATAGCAACATGAATCAAACTACAGGGTACTATAACGCAATAATGCGCCTATAAGTGTGATAGGCTAATCGAGCCTACAATAATAACACTACACTATCATTTTGTAAGAGTAAAGAGGACTACGTTCGACTACCTACTACCCTTCTACCCTAATCTGTGTCCTCCACAACCCCCTATCTAAGGTCGTGTCCTCAGTAAGTTGCACATGCACCATACCCCGTCTAATTACCTCTCCCCAATACTTTTTTGGCCTACCTCTACCCCTCCTAAACCCGTCCATAGCCAACCTCCCACACCTCCGCACTGGGGCATATTTGTCTCTCCTCTGCACATGCCCGAACCATCTCAACCTCGCTTCCCGCATATTATCCTCCACCGAGGCCACTCCCACTTTTTCCCGGATATCATAATTCCTAATCATATCTCTCCTTGTATGCCCACACATCCTTCTCAGCATCCTCATCTCTGCAACTCTTATCTTTTGTATGTGCAAAGTCTTGACTGGCCAACACTCTGCCCCATACAAACATAGTCGGTCTAACCACCGCCTAATATAACTTGTCTTTAAGTTTAGTTGGCACATTTTTGTCGCACAAGACTCCAGATGCGAGCCTCCATTTCATCCACCCTGCCCCAATACAATGTGTGACATCATCATCAATCTCTCAATTCCCTTGGATAATAGACCCTAGGTATTTGAAGTTTCCTTTCTTCAGAATAACCTGAGTACCAATCCTCACCTTCACGTTTGTCTCAGGATCGCTGTCGTTGCTGAACTTGCACTCCAAATATTCTGTCTTGGTCCTACTCAACTTGAACCCTTTAGATTCTAGAGTCTGTCTCCAAACCTCCAGCTTGGCATTTACTCCGCTGTGAGTCTCATCAACTAGGACTATGTCGTCTGCGAATAACATACACCATGGTACCTCCCCTTGGATTTGTCACGTCAGTCCATCCATGACCAAGGTAAATAGGAATGGGCTAAGAGCTGATCCTTGGTGCAACCCCATCGTCACTGAAAAGTGCTCCGAGTCTCCTCCTACTGACCTTACCCTAGTCTTGGCTTCATCGTACATATCCTTGATAGCCCTAGTGTACACCACATGTACACCTCTAACCTCCAAATATCTCCATAGAACCTCCTTAGGGACTTTGTCACATGCCTTCTCGAGGTCGATGAAAACCATATGTAAATCTTTCTTCCTCTCCCTATACTGCTCCACCAACCTCCTAATAAGATGAATGGCTTCGGTAGTCGAACGCCCCGACATGAATCCAAACTGGTTCTCAGAAATAGACACGTATTTCCTCACCCTCATCTCCACGACCCTTTCCCAAACTTTCATAGTGTGGTTCAGCAGCTTGATACCCCTATAGTTGTTGCAACTCTGGATATCACCTTTATTTTTGTACAAGGGAATCATTATACTCCACCTCCATTCTTCGGGCATTCTTGTCATCTTAAAAATGACATTAAACAACCCAGTCACCCACTTCAAACCTGCACTGCATGCGCTAGATTCTAGCCATTAAATACCATATTTTCACACCCATTTCATGTTTATAAATTATCTCAACTACCAAATTCATATTTTGGGTCACAACCCCAACCTAGATTCTAGCCACTCATGTTAAACAATAAATAAACTACAAAGCAATAAATGAGATAAGACATAATGAACATAAAAAGAAGCTTACAATGATTTTTGTATTAATAATGGAGATTGTCTTCTACAAAATGGAATACCAAAAAAGATTCTTGAAATAAATGACAAGAGATGAATATTGTTTGTTGTCTACCCAAGACAAGACATAAAATGTGATATATGAACAATAGGTAAGTAAGTGTCTCATCACAAAACCCTAGGTACATATATAATGGACCAAAATTTCAGACTTTACGAAATTATAAAAATGCCATCGCCTGACCACTATGCGACCGCAGAACAGAACCGTAGAATAGCTATGCGGTTTGCAAAGCAGACCTAGGATTCGCAGAGTGGGTCTTGGTTTAGACTATTTGAAACTGCGTCTGGAAGTGCGGTCTGCATAACTAAACTGCAGTCCACAGAAGCGCTCTTGAACTTTGCAATCTGAGCTAGACTTGAGTTGGAGCAGTGGTTCGCAGACCGAAATGTGGTCCACATAATGAAAGTGCAGACCTCAAATTGGATTGCACTTCTGGGCTACAGAGTCTTCAATTCACTGTTGAAATCTATGAGGTTGCCTACCCTTTTGTGGTCCGTAGTCTGGTTTTGCGGCATGCATAAGTGGTATGCTAAGCACTTCTTCCTTTTTATTACTTTTGTCCACGTTTCAGCACATTTCTTCACTTTTTGTGTCCTAAAGTAATAATCCTACAAAAATCGAAATTACATAAGAAATCTATAATACGAATACATAAAGGACAATAATAATCTTAAAAAATTGTATCAAATATGCCGTAATTTCTCTGCACATCAACACCCCCAACTTAAACTATTATTTGTCCTCACGCAACCTAAACATCACTAAGATACGACTAATGACAAAACAAAGATTACTATGGTTGGTTCTACTTACGAGTCTACAAGCATGTATTTCACAATATCGACATCCCCTCATATTTTTCAAAACAAAGTTTCAAGAGTGCATATCTACCATCAATGAGCCCATGAAAATCAAGTCTCAATATGTGTCTAACTGCTACTAGTGACTAGATGAACCAAGACATTCAACTATAAGAACTTTCATTTCACAAGGTTCATGTAATTCAATGTGCCCTCATAACAAGAAAAGTCTCATACTCACACAAAAATTTCTTTTCAAAACAAGGGACAAACAAAATCACTCACACTCAGAAGGAATGTCAAATGTCACAAGTATCATGCCATAGACTTGCCTTTATTTTAAGTCACTATTACCCAAAGAGTGCTCAATTTTGCTCAGTTTTCTATTATTTTTGCATTTCATCTTCTTCTTTTTCTCAACTTTCTCTCTTTGTTTTAGAACCACTCACATTACAATCTTTTCCCCTTCTTTTCTCTCGCATTCCACCCCAACTTAGAATTTTGACCTCAATATCATTTTCATGCATTCAAGGAGGGATTTGATTCAAAAGATGGTTCATTTTAAAAAGGTTTCGGTTTGTAATGTGGTAGCCAAAGAAAAAGTTAAAAAACTCAAAAGGGGACAACTAGTTCTCTTAGCTCACAGGCAGGTCAAAAAAAGTCTTTAATCAAGAAGGCTCACTCTCATGTGAAGGCCTAAGATCATTTCCTCAACCAAGCAACTCTAGTTTTATGGTGACAAACCAACGAGGCAAGTTCTAGATAACACAAGCAAACACAAGATAGCAATAGAATCCTCACCACTCTATGCACATGAACTACAAGAACCACTATATTTTATACCCTCTATCGAATATAAGGCTATCATCTCATGAGATTCAAATACAAGTAGATAGATAGTTACAAAATAAGACATGCTTTCATAGAACAATCATTTAAAGGGCAATGCTACTCTTATTTTCAAAATCCAATTTTTTGAGGGGTTTCACCAAAGCCAAAAAGAGCTACACATGCCAGAAACTACATACAAGCACCAACCAAGTCAAACTATTCTAGGCAGAAAAACAATCAAGGGGAACAAAAAATTAACCAAACACAAACTAAACACATATATACAAACTAATTGTCACTTCATTTTCAAAATTATACCAAGTACCCCCACCCCTAAATTTAATAACATGTGTTGTCCTCAATGCATAAAAAAAATGTAAAGTACAAGGACAAAACGTTTGAGGCTCTCCCCGAGGCGCACAAAGTGTCCTCTTGAGTCTGGCTCACGGATGTGGCCTCTACTGGGACATTAGTGCCCTATGACTGTAGAGCGAAGACATGTGCCTCTATATCGCCCTTCATGGTCTCACTCTATGATGGTGGTGGTGGTGGACTGGTATCTAGAGCATGTGGAGTGGTGCCCATAACTAGATGAGGACCTTCAGTATCAACATCTGTCTGTGGCTCCCGGGCCACTCCACTAGTACCAATCATCGAGGTTTCCTCATGCCACCACCGCATTAAGAACTACATGTTCTGTCAATAGTAGGTCTTTCTCAACTCTATCAACTACTGCACGGGGCTTCTCAAGCCCCTCCTCATCTATCTCATCATCAACCTCTCCCTGCATCTGCGACTCATCCAGAGTCTACTAGCACCCTCTCTCTGGCCCTTCAAGCCGAGCTTACTCATCTGTTGTGGCTCTACACTCTGTGGCTAAAATAGGATATCCATGAGATCAACGATCTCAACAGTCTTCAAGTTTTCCACTTCCTTCTTCAAGCTATCTATATCTGCCCGAAGTGAAGATATCACCACCGCTGTCGGTTCCAACCTCTGTACCCGGACTGTCAAGAGGACAAGTGCATCACTATGCTCTCTCTACCTCTGTTGTACCATACCCAAGGCCTCCATGGTCGGGGCTAAGGCACTCCTAATCAACTCCGGAATGCTCGCCCCAATACGAGAGTACCTAGCATCAGCAATCACAACAATCTAGCCTATCCTCACTATCCCGACCCTCGATACAACGGGCTCTGATATCGTAGAAACTGAAGGTGCAGTAGGAGTAGAGGCTGATAGAGCGAAAGTACTTGCCGGTGTAAAAGTGCCAGCTATGGAGGGAATAGATGAAGTAGGGTCGGCCGATATAGTGCTATGTGTCTCTGTCCGCTCAGATACGAATCCCTCCAAATCAACTAGCTCGATCTGTGGAGAGGTGTCTACCGAGGAGCTGGTGGTTTTCTGTTTCTTTCTTGCTTACCTTTCCTCAGCCTAAACCCTCAAAAAATCATATGTCAACAAGGCGTCGACGATATTATCCACTCGAGGCAACTTAGGAACCTTAGCTAGATGGCACAACTCCGTAGTCAAGCAAGGAAAATGAAATGCGGTGTTATCTTGTTAAGCTCTCTTGCCAAGTTCCTTCTCAATCAAACCGCCCACATCAATTTGGACCCGGCTCATAATGCAAGCAATAAGAATAATATTCTCTAATCGGATGTCCGTTTCATTGTAGGATAGATACAAACGGCTACTCACAAAGCTTAGCCAAAACTTAGCCTCCGTGCTTAAGGTGTTCTTGTGTATTTTCTTACCCACAACGATCCATTCCGGTGTCGCGTTGGTCATAATTGCAGTTGTCCATGGGCGCTCATCATCTAACTGACCTGTGATTTTTATAGCAAACTCATTGTGATCATGCTCGAGGCTAGGATGAATGGCGCTGTTAATTGTAGTACTGCCACAAGGAACGGTGACCCCACGAACCACTGCCTCTTTGAGCAATGCCTTTGGTTGTCCTTTTGTTTTCTTTGTCACGGAGGTGGTATAAGAAGCGTAAAACTCACAGACCAATTTCTCATTGTATTGAGGCAATGGTTCGAGAAAGCACTGCCACTCATGGAAGACTATCAAGTCCAAGACTCTCGAGGATCGGTCCCTCAAACTATTCATAGAAATCCATTTCTCCTCAGGTGATGATCATATCCTTACTCTTTTGATAAAATTCTTTATACCCTTTGGCACCAAACCGTTTGACCTTCTGGGACCTCTTCTTCCTTAACTCAGCTGCGCGGGCACTTTCATTCTAAAATCTCCCTCATCAGACTAGGAGGATGAATATGATGTGTCATAGGGGGTTTGTGACCCCTCATCACTAGAGACCATAGTGTTGGGGCACTTTCTTTTGTTGCCCGACCAGACGGTTACTTTGTAAGTCCGCAATGTCAGCTTTATTTGGCTTTGGGGTATTAGCCGGGTTTGAGTAGGCCTCAAAGATCTAGCCGGTTGTGATAGCTCATTAATGACAATACCCTTTTGTGCTTGAGTTTCCTTTGGAGCCATATCTGCAAACAAGAGACGTGATGAGTCTTGGACTATGATATGAAAAGAAAAATAGAATATTTTTGTAGTTTTCATAAAATAATTGCTAGAATAAATAACACAAAACAAAAAAGAAGTTATACTACAAATTGAAAAAGAAAGAACAAATGTAGAACTTAGAAAAAACTTCAGTGATCGCAGACCGTGGTCTGCGGCCGTGGTTTGGGTTTGCGACGTCGCAAACCCAAACTGTGGTCCACAGACTGCGATCACACTTTTTCCCAGAAAATTTAAAGTCACTGGACAATTCTGCGACCTATTTTGCGGTCCGCAGATCTATTCTGCGGCCCGCAGATCTATTCTGCGGCCCACAAAAGAAATCGCAGAATTGCCTTTCAATGTTGTTGTTTCACTAGGTCATTTTGCGAACTAGGTGCCATTCTGCAGTCCGCAAAACCATTTTGCGGCTCGCAAAAGGGCGCTCAATCAACGCATTTTGGGTATTCTCAAGGATTTTGCCTCGATTTCTTAAATCCCGGTGTTTCCACACCCATATCAACATAACATACAAACAAACAATCCAATACATGCTTTCAATTAGCGATCGTAGGTACTCAGACTTCACTACGGCTTCAATTTAGACAAATTTAACCATTATAGGCATGTATAGGCAATTGTTTTCAATTATGATCAATTCACACACTTCTCACACAAATCAATAATCCCAATTCAAGAATAGTGCAATTAAAGTCGAGCCTAATCCTTCTATATTATCAATTTCACAAATTTCATGCATGTACTAATCTCATTCTTGCGATTTCGAATAAAAAAGGGTCAAATAGGACAACAATGGGTGATTACACTATCAAAGGGATACATGGGCTACATACAAGCACTACACACTCATCAACTCAGCCCCCACAAGTTAAAATTCACGAGTAACACCTCCCTTTTACCTATTATTGCAAGAAGAAGCGATAGGACAGGCGAAACATACCTGATAATCGACTTAAAGACGGGGGAGAGTGATTTTGAAGTGAAATTGATATTGTGCGAGCTTGTGTAGTGAGCAATGGGGTGTACGGGTGAGAGGAGATTCTAAACATATTTATTCTTTTTCAAATTACCCACAAAAAAGAAGAATCATATTTTCACTGCTTGCATTACACTTTTAAATTTCATCTGTCTCTCTCAATTTGGAGCCATGTCAGTTCAATAATTAATTGCTTAGGGGTCGTTTGGTTGATAAATAATATTATTCAGGGATTAATAGTGATTGAATTATGATACTAGATTAGGATTGTGTATCATGTGGTTTGGATTTGAAAGTTATCGGTTTGTAGACATGTCAAACCGTTATGATATCAGTTATTGGGTTATTGGTTAATGTTGTTGATCGTTATCGGTTCGATTATCGGTTTAACCGTTAAGATTTCACACGAATGTTTTCAAGAACAAAGAACCCATTTTTAAATCTGAAAGTAGCTTCAAACAAAATTATCCAATTGGAATAGGAAAGACGTAAATAAACTTGGACCAAAATTATCAAAACATGTCACTGCAAACAATCAAATACCAAATACATAAAGAAAATAAGAAACATTTTTCAGGCGATTAAAATTTTAAAATGAACTTTCACGTAAGAAACATTCTTGAAGGAGAAGTATTTTTATCGCCACTAGTGAGAGACTATTTTGAAGTGAGAAATCAAGTGAACGCTAAGTCTAGTCAAGTGACTTTATATATGGAAGGATATAATTGTAATTAAATAAATGGGTATCGGATTATCAGTTCACCCGTTAACAAAAGTGGTCAAACCGAAACCCGAACCGATACCCCAATAACCATAGGACACCACCCGATACCCGAACCAATAACCCATTAACCCGAATCATTAATCCAATAACTCAATAATCGATTCGAGTTATTGGTTTAACCGTTAATTTACACAGCCCTATACTAAATTAATTATCACTGATTATTTAGTGGATATTTTAATTTGGTAGATATATGACATTGAACTAAAAATAGAAAATATACAACAACAATAATAACATATTTAGTATAATCTCACAAAATGGAAAATATATGAGGGATAATATAAAACATATGCTAGATTTAAACTAGATTACATAGGACAATTTTTTTTCTTTAAATTTTGAGTTTCTTAGAGGACGGTGTGAAAGAGCGTACACTAATTCTCATTTATTTAATATACTAGTGAATTGCTCGCTATTATAAAATTCTTATTGAATTTATGATATATTTTATTTAATATCTGAATAATAAAAATCTCAATTTCAAATTGATTAGATTTTATGCTCTAAAGCATTTTATTATTGTCACTTAGTTTTATTCTTTCTCTTTATTTTAAAAACTTACAATTTTTTTTACTGAAAATACTTGAATTTTATATAATAATATAATCTATACATGCGAAACATCATTTAAGCATAATTTTTCTTTGTTCATTTTGTTTTAAGGGTTTTAATATTCTTATGTCAATATGCGTATAAATTTTAAACAATTTTTCCGTTCATCTAATATATTAAGTATCTATTTAATTTCTCTTATCTACCTTTCAAGAGTTACATTTTGATTCTTTCTACTTTTTTAAAATCTTCAAAATGGAAAATACGTCAATAACAACGCCTACTACAAAAGTAATAAGGAAAGAGGAGAAAAACACACAAATAAAATCTCTTCGGTTAATTTTTACCTTATCTTTCTTCCTTCCTTCCTTTTACATGTCTTTCCTCTTTTCTCTTTTAACTTTCTTTCTTGCTTCCTCGCCCATTTATTTTAAAAAAAAATAGTATTTATCTTTTCTTCTTCTTCTTTCACTGGAACATCACAGTTTTTATAATCAACAACTTCACTTTGAAAATATTTTTTTTCATCCTCGAGATGATCGAAACTATACTAAAATTTCATAAAATCTAAAAAAATTGCTTATTTCTTTTAAAACATTTTTTTTATGAATTCAACACATGATATGGTCGAAAAGGGAAAGAGAATTCTAAATAAAATGGAATTTTCATTATGAATCTTTGACAATTGCAAAAAAAATATCATTTACTAATTTCTTATCATTGAAAAGATGTAAAATTATTTGATAAAGCTAATTGCAATAACATATTCACTTATTGTTGATATATTTTCCAACTTAGCAATTAATAACTAAGCAACAAAAGCATGATAACATATAAAACATAGAGGAATGAGAAGTACAAATTGTTTAAAAAAGAAATAGAAAACAATTGGTATAAAAAACTATAGTACCTGGAGAAACCTGTTTTTGATTCAAGAAAGTTTAAATTCATTAGATATCAAAATAGAAAGAAGAGAGAATAACACAAATAGAAATCATAACAATTCGCCAAAAATAATAGTATCATAAAGTCACCCAAAAATAAATATTGCATTCACATGTAAATTCAATACTCACCTATTTCAAATCTATAAAAAAATCAGTTAGGTATAAAAACAACAATATAATTAAAAGAAATAATCCCCTTGATTATTTTCATTAATTGAAAGGTATATATACAAGTTACAAAATAGGAGAATCCTATTCCTAAAATCTTATTCTACCATAATTCTAACTATACAATTATGGTAAGTGTATAATTCTAATTATGTACCAAATACACTACAATATACTTTCCTTATATACACTTGTTAGCCACTGCCCGTGATGGGCTTGACAGCCAATACCCGTGATGGGCCTCGGCCTCGCCCATCGTCGATTGGGCCACCGTCCACTGCTTTGCTGGGCCACTACTTCTGTATACCTGTGATATACACTTCTGTATATTCAGTGTATATCACGGATATATTACCTTGTTTAACACAACCCTGCAGTCATAGCGGGCGGTCTTCGAACGTTGAGACTGTCCCTAAAATCTTCAAAGAGTACTGAGGGAAGACCCTTTGTAAAGATGTCTGCAACTTGATATCTTGACGGGACATGACATACGCGTACCTGCCCCCCGAGCAACCTTTTCACGGACAAAGTGAATGTCCATTTCGATATGCTTAGTGCGTTGGTGCTGAACCGGATTACCTGAGAGGTATATGGCACTAACATTATCACAATATACTAAGGTTGCCTTCTGAATGGGACAATGAAGCTCTAAAAGCAAGTTACGTAACCAACATGATTCTGAGACCACATTAGCTACCCCTCGATATTCTGCCTCGGCACTTGAGCGGGATAGAGGCGCCTGACGCTTTGCAGACCAGGAGACCAAGTTGTTGCCAACGAACATACAATAGCCAGATGTAGACCGTCTGGTGTCCGGAAAACCACCCCAATCCGCATCTGTGTATGAGACAAGTGTGGATGTCGATGAAGGATACAAATGTAAACCATAGTCCAGTGTACCCTGAATGTACCGAATGATGCGTTTGATTGCATTCATGTGCTCAACTCTGGGATCATGCATAAATAAACACACCTGCTGAACAACATACGTAATATCCGATCTGGTAAGGTAAGATACTGAAGAGCCCCTGCAAGACTGCGATAGCGGGTTAGATCCTCGTAAGGGACGCCTGCCGTGGCACCAAGTTTGGGCTTAGTATCAACTGGAGTGGAAGTGGACTTACTGGATGACATCTCAGCTCTCTCGATGATCTCAGCCGCATACTTTCTTTGAGACAAAAACAAACCATCTGAATGACGCTTGACGGCAATCCCCAAAAAATAACTCAAGGGCCCTAAGTCTTTCATAGCAAACTCAGAGCTGAGCATGGACATGATAGACTGACGTAAGGCATCGGAAGAGGCAGTCAAAATGATATCATCCACATACAATAGAATGTAGGCCAAGGACGAACCACGACGATAGATGAACAAGGAATTATCTGACCTGCTGTGAGTGAACCCAATAGTCGAAACAAACTCGTATACCAGGCCCGTGGAGACTGCTTAAGCCCATATAATGACTTCTTCAATAAACAGACATGATGAGGACGTTTGGAATCCATGAATCCCAACGGTTGATGCATATAGACTGTTTCCTTGAGATCACCATGTATGGAAGCATTCTTGACATCCAACTGATGAATAGGCCATGCATTTGAAAGAGCCAAGCTGAGCACAGTGCGAATGATATCCGGCTTGACCACCGGACTAAACATCTCACCACAATCTATCTCAACCTGCTGAGTCTTACCATCACCCACAAGCCGTGCCTTATGTCGAGCGAAAGAACCATCCGAATTTTTCTTATGAGCAAAAATCCACATAGACCTGATAACATTAATACTAGAGGGACGGGGCACCAAATCCCACGTCTTATTATCAATAAGAGCATTATATTCATCAGTCGTAGCAATTTTCCAATTCGGGTCGTTTAAGGTAAACACAGGATTACGGGGCAAGGGGGATTTAGAGACATTCGAATGTAAATTAAAATGTCTTTTTGGTGTAAAAATACCCCGTTGACTACGAGTGACTGGTCCAAGACTCGAGGAAGAGGTGGGCGGATTTTGGGAATTTTCTGGGCTCGGGAAGGACTGACCAGCAGGCAGTGGGCCTGCTGGCCCAATTCTGGAAACGGACCCAGCGACGGAAATAGTGACTGGAACTGGACCGGTTTCAGTGGTGGGCTGGACTGGCCCAATCACTGAAACAGGCCTAGTGAGAAGACTGGACAGTACCGATCGAGATGTGCCAGTGGGACCAGCGGGCAATGGGCCCGCTGGAGAGTTTTGGGTGCGGGAGATGTTCAAAAAATGCCGAATAATATACGTGGATATTCGGTCATCCAAAAAATTATACGAACTAGGCTCAGGAGTATGAACTTTCGTAAAAGGAAATTGGGTTTCATAAAAAATGACATGGCGATTAATTATGATTTTCTTGGAGGATAAATCAAAGCATTTGTAACCACGGTGATTAGACGGATAACCCAAAAACACACACGGAGTAGATCGAGCCTGAAATTTGTTAATTGTGGTGAATGAGAATAACGGATAACACAAGCACCCAAAGACCCGAAGATGAGAATAAGACGGGTTCTTATTATATAAGATTTGGAGGGGAGAAGAATATGTCAGACCTTTGGAAGGAATAATGTTAAGGAGATATGTGGCCATTTGTAGAGCATGCTGCCAAAAATATGGGGGTATGGAAGCATGAATTAAGAGAGTTCGGACAATGTTATTTATGGAACGAATTTTGCGTTCGGCTTTCCCATTTTGTGAAGATGTATGAGGACACGAAAAATGAAAATTGATCCCATTATTAGCACAGAACTCCCGAAACTCCCTATTGTCATACTCTTTCCCATTATCACATTGAATATTTTTTATTTCTCTTTCGAATTGGGTACGAATGAACGCTCTAAATTTTATGAAGACTGAAAACACTTGTGATTTATTCGCAATTGGAAACGTCCACAAAAATTTAGAATAATCATCTAAAAAGAGAACATAATATCGATAACCCAACGAACTAAGAACATGAGACGTCCATAGGTCGCTATGAATAATATCAAACGGCATTGAAGTATGAGAATTTGAGTCTACAAATGGCAACTTAACAATTTTTCCTAACGAACAAGATTGACAAATTGGAGTACGACTCGTACCCTTACATGAAATAAAACTATTTTTATCTAAAGCTGATAAAATAGAGGATCCTGAATGACCAAGGCGAGCATGCCACAAGGAAGGAGAAATGGCTGCAAAGGCTGATGGCAAAGCTTGCCTCGATGGACTGAAACCGGGCATGATAGGATACAGATCCCCCCTACTATCACACCTCATGAGAGGACTCTCCGTCTTGAAATCCTTCACAGAGAAACCAAACGGATCAAATTCAATAGAAACGGAATTGTCAGTGGTGAACTTTCGGACAAACACTAAGTTTTTAATCAATTTGGGGGCATGCAAAGTATTTTTCAAGATAAGGGGCGGATTGGGGGGGGGGGAGACAACGTTTTCTGACCATAACCCGAAATTAGAATAGAGTTGCCATTATCAACAATTATACCCCGAGGGTTGCTCAAATTGGAATAAGATGAGAGAGTACCTGAATCGGAAGTCATGTGGGTAGTGGCACCGGTGTCCATATACCAATTTGGGTCCGGTTGAGTCAAACCCAATGTGTGCATCGCGACCTCGATATCGGTCTGAGTGGGGCCTGCTGCGTGGTGGGCTTGCGGAGGTTGGGGCCCAAGTATTGCAGGACGGGACTGAACTGGGCCGTAGCTGCTGGAACTGGCGTTACTAGGCCACTGGCTAGTGGGCCGCCACTGCTGATTGTTGGGCCTGAAAGGCTGGCCAGCCTACTAGCTGTCGGGAGTTGCTGGAAAGTAGGGGCTGCTGGCCCACGGCCCTAGCCCCACTGCCATGGGCCCCACTGCTGGGACCAGGAGGGTGGTAGGCCACTGTTCACTGGACGGGGCCCACTGCCTGCTTGCTGACCACCGGAACCGCCGCGTTTGCCATCGCGGTTTTTGTTATTAATATTACGATTATTTTTGCCGCCACCATGAGTATGGTTTTGGCCCGAATTATCAACAAAACCCGAAGAACTTGGGGAGGACGCCATCATGACGACGGGGTTTGCTCCGATAGCCGCCTTTTTAGCCAAACCGGCTTCTTCCAAAGTAAGCATGGAACGGGCTTGATAAAAGGCAGGAAGAGGGTTGCTTTGACGAAGGAGAGTTCCAACACCATTATAGGCCTCCGAAAGGCCGACAACCAATTGTAGAACCAGACGATTATTTGTTACAGGTGCGCCAACATTACGGAGTTGATCCGCTAACTCCTTGAGTTTCTTGCAATATGTAGAGACGTTTGGAAATTCTTCCATGCGAACTAGAGAGAATTCATGCTCGAGTGTGACGTCACGGGAATGTTGGTTATCTTGGAATATGTCACGCAATCTATTCCAGGTAGCCATAGCCGTGGTATCCGGCTCAATAATCGTCTGTAAAAGATCAACTGAAATAGTGGAATAGATCCACTGGAGAATGGTAGCATCAAGAGTAATCCATAACTAAGGATCCTCCGCGGGAAGAGGTGTAGCGGGAGGAATGATGTGATGAATAACTTGATGGGAGATAGCGTGAATTTTAAACAATTCTGCCCATGTCGCATATTGGACGTTTTCCATCTCAAGCACAATAGGGATACTGTTCTTGACGTTAGAAACCATGAGGGCAGGATGATAATTGTTCTTAGACATATTGAAAGAACAAAGAAGGAGAGAAAATTTGGGAATAGTAACAGAGATTTTGAGAGCAGAAGACGAATTTCGGAAGAGAAACCCGAGGGGGGGAGGGGTTTGGCCGAGAATGGTACAAAATTTGTGAGAGAAAAATTTTGTAAGACCTAGTCTCTTGATACCATGAAATAAATAATCCCCTTGATTATTTTCATTAATTGAAAGGTATATATACAAGTTACAAAAATAGGAGAATCCTATTCCTAAAATCTTATTCTACCATAATTCTAACTATACAATTATGGTAAGTGTATAATTCTAATTATGTACCAAATACACTACAATATACTACAAATATACTTTCCTTATATACACTTGTTAGCCACTGCCCGTGATGGGCTTGACACCAATACCCGTGATGGGCCTCGGCCCTCGCCCATCGTCGATTGGGCCACTGTCCACTGCTTTGCTGGGCCACTACTTCTGTATACCTGTGATATACACTTCTGTATATTCAGTGTATATCACGGATATATTACCTTGTTTAACAATAATGTTCTAGAAATAAAAAACAAACAAACAAAGAGTTCAAAACAACTCACCTCACAGAATAGGTTGATAAGGAAGTAAAATTTGTGTTACTTATCATATGTTGATAATGATTTTTTTGAAGAGAAGTAATAATGACATGTAATCAAAGCTAAAAAAACTGAAATTTCAAAGTACCTATTTATGGGTTATTTAATAGCTTTTGCAGCCTATAAATCATATATTATATGGTGATATGCATTGTATGCATTAATGAATATCATATTTAATTAGAGAATATGATCATGCATTAGTATGTACCAAGTATTTGTTAAGACATGTCCAATTGTGTTAGAGGAAAACGTAAAGACAAGTCCAGTAGCTTAACGTAGGAGTACACTAATAAAGGGCAACAATAGTCCTCCGGGGCATAGTCCAGTGGCAAAAGCCTGGGCGCTATAAGGCGCTCTGGCATGGACAGAGTGGGTTCGATTCCCCGCAAGCACGAGGGATACCTGTTTGTTGGGGAATTTGACCTTGTCTCATTGTTCGCCAGACGCTCCCGAAATCGGCCACGGAGCACATCCCGCGATTTACCTGGTGATAGTTCTTTGAAGGACCGGTGCTATTACCTCCAGGACGTCTGGGTAATACCAGTGAAGTAGTCAGGCGCAAGCCTGGAAACCTGGATCATCAAAAAAAAAAAAAAAAAAAAAAAAAAAAAAAAAAAAAAAAAATAAAGGGCAACAATGATCGTGGGCTGACCAGACTAATGCAAAAGGTTATCTGGGCTTGAGTGCTACGTTTATTGTATGAGGCTTTTACTTATTCATAGATTGTAGCATAAACGAACCAAAAAATGTAATTAAAAATGAAAAAATGTCAAAGAAGAGAAAATAAATAAATGCAAATGATGATCATAGAGAAATGTCACATCACATTTTCTATACATAGTTTTATATTATATATTGATTGATTGATATTGACATATAAAAATAAAATATAGGAAAAAGGTTCAGAAAAGAAGAATCACCTTCATCATAAGTATATATAAAGATGCACAAGAAAATCAGCGGTCGCCATCATTAAAAGAGAATGAAACAAAAAGGGTATGCCGCACCAGCATGGTATCGAACTCGAGTTTGTACCGTGGCAGGGTATGACTCTACCATTAGAACACTAGTGTTAGTTGTTGATATTTCTGTCCAATAATAGTTGTCAAAATATGTATTATTTTACAAAATCCAGTGGGCCATATCAAAGGGAAAGAGATTGAGGAGTGAAGAGAAGAGAAGAGAAGAAATGAAGTTGAACGACGAATCGAAGTTCTATCAACTGTTTTGAAGCACATTCATTTCTTCTTCCAGGTATTGGTTTTGCTCATTCATGCTTATCTTGTTTACCATACTGCTTTTATAATAATCTCCATTGCAATTTGTCTACGAATATCTTTATGTATGAGATTTTCATATTATTGTCCTTGTTTTTTCAAATTTCTGAGCTACTGGGAAGAACAATGAAGATACAACAACAACATACCCAATGAAATCCCACAAAATGGGGGTCTGGGAGGGTAGAGTGTATGCGGACCTTACCTCTCTACTTTGGGAGTGGATTGAACCCTACAAATCTTAGTATCATAGCAAATATACCCAATAAACACCCAGCATTTGAACAAATATATCATTCAAACTTTTTTTCTAGGAAGAAAATTAACACATTTAATTAAATTCTAAAGTAAGACACTTAACCAATAACTCTAAACCAACATTGGCAACATGTGGCGCATGTAATAACTTAGTAGAAATGGTCTTTAACTTAATTTATGTCTTAAGGTATTTATAGAATCGGGCTCAAATCTTGGTAACCATAGACACAATTGGACATGAGTCGAACTTATATACAAATGATTTATTATTTAATTTTGATTTCATCCACATGACAAATGATAAGCTCGCAAAACAAATTTGACAAAGCAACCTAAGAACCACCCACTTGTTGGAAATTTGCCTTTGGCGGGAGTTGCGACCGACCAACTTTAACGGCTTAAGCACTAGTGTAACGTATGTTGGAGAATCCGGTTCTTCACACATGCATGATCTACTAAGTACGTAGATAACCGTAGGGCCAAGAATCGTCAAATTTCATTGAGAAATGAAAGAGATATTGGTTCACGAAGTAAGGTGTTTGAAGCATGGAAAGTGTGGTATTGTGTGTAATTCTCCCTCATCGGTAGAGGAAGAAAGAATTGTTGTGTATATAAGATTCGAAATTGGTTTGGGGTTTGGGACCCCAAGGGGTATCCCATGTGTTTAAAGGAGGGAGGACCTAGATGTGCTTCGGTTCGAGGAAAGACCACACGCGCGCCGCCGCCGCCCGCCCGTCCCGTCCGGTCCGGTTCCGGGTTCCGGGTTCCGGGTTCAACAAAGATGAAGTTGTTGAAGCGGATAAGCGCTACAAAGCAGAAGTTGAATATCAACTAAGCCTACGGATTGAGAAATTCGTAGTGATAGAGGGGGAGAATGTGAAGCATCGTTCATTAAACGACTGCTCATTACTCACCTCAGTCTAACGGTGTTAGCCAAGCGCAAACCCGTACGCCTAAATTATGTAGGGCAAGGCGATCCTTACCGCTAATGCGATTCTCAACAGAACTCCGCATAAGGATAAGGATAAGGATAACTCTCCGTGTGAGACATGGAAATGATCTCACATACAAAAGTTGTGATGTGGGATGGCTTGGTAGAAGTTGGACTACCGAAACAGGTCAAGTTCGACCTAAGACTGTAGATTGCATATCCACTGGATCTGCAAATAACGAGTGTTGATCGCCTCTTGGCGTCAAAGAATGCTGAATTCATTGAAGATAACTTTCCTTGAAATAGGAAAAAGGAGTAATTGCTCAAGGTTAACAAGAACCCGCGAGGGCCTGACTGTCCGGAACTAGACGTTCCGTATCTACAGGACTCGAAAGTTGCTGGATATCCGGAAATTAATATTCCGTATCTGCGAACTCGGGGATTCTAGATGTTGAACCAAGACGGAGCAAAGAGGGGACAAAGACTTGTTCCGGTCCTTCTAGCTTGTATGGTTGAGAACGAACCATGGACAATTAACAAATAATTGTTATCTCCAAAAGCGCTGCTTTGGAAAGAAGCTAAAGGGAGAAATAGATTCCATATATAGAACCATACGTGTGTAATGGTTGATCTTCCTCCGGGAAAAGAACCTTTGGGTTGTAAAAAGTGCTCCCTCGTGAGTAGCTTCACATCCAGGGCCATTGTAATCTTACATGGCAGGGGTGTTGAAACGACCCTTCCCAACCGGAGAGTTGGAAGAAGAGGATCGAAATTGGTTTGCCGAACTGTTGGGCTTCTTCCGAACTTTCATTTTGGTCCCCGAAATGTTTACATTTTAGTCCCGAAGTCTCGTATAAAACAGAAACAATGAATCGACCACGAAACATTGGCTCGAAGTTAGAAAGCCAACAGTTGGAAAACCAACGGTCTCGAGAGTGAAAATCATATTGAAACAAAGTCTCGATATGAAAGATATGTGTATCACAGATGACTTCTTAGGAATTGAATTTCTAAGACATCTAACGGACGGTCAATAGTTGACGATCTCGTTGAAGCCACCAATGGATATGAATCATAGAACGATTGGAATCATGGTGCACCCATAGACAAGGAGTGATATGCACGGTCACGTGTAGTTCAATGTATTGTACACACTACAACCGACCTGGTATCGTCCTACAAACATATTAGTTGAACTAAGGTTCACTGATGATCTTAATACATGATCAATAGAAGGCGTTAAGTCGGATATGACGATATCTGAATTATTCGCTTATCTACGGATTATAGTATTCTCGGATGTCCAGCGGTTACGAGAGAACACAATGATGCAAACGGACATCGATCCGAAGAACACCAAAGCCACAAGTAAATGTGTATGGTGGTTCTTGGAAAATCCTCTAAGCAAACTTGCATCGACCGATTCATGATGGTATCGGAGTTTATCGCTTTATACAAAGCATGAAAGAAGTTGAGTAACATCTCGACTCATTAGAGGACGTCCCTTATTGGGAGAAACCCGTGCCTTCAGCAGTTATACACTGTGGCTAGCCGATCGGCTTTAGGAAGGACACGGATGACGGCGTCTGGACATATCTGTCGGAGACATAAGACCGTATGGCAGTTGATCATCACGGGTGTCACTTCCTTGTTTACAAACTAAGGGACTACCCAGAGATCAAGCGTTCTCTCGCTGTCTAGGGAATGGGCTTAAAACCCAAAATATACGAACCAATACAAAGTGGAAACCCAACCTTACGAACCGGAGATCCCGGTAATTTGGTTCAATGGGAAAACTAAGTTGTAAAGGTTCGGTTGATCGCTTCGGTCGAAGCATGAGCACTTCGGATAGTGATTTCGAAAAGAAACACCAAATCCAAAGCCGTTCCCGCGATAGACGTTAAGTGCTATCTGCAGATGGGTAAAGGTTAAGTTTTCAAAACTCGTAATAATCCTCAACGATTGAGGTTAGGTCTTTGGGAAACTTTTAATGGTTCCTAACACTTGTGAAGTGGGGTATAGCAGGATACCTTGTAGGAGACCACCTATTTAAGTGCGAGGACGGGCCGCCTCAAATTGAACGCACTTAAGAATCCAAGACGTTGTCCATGGCCAAAACGGACAAAACATTACGAAGAAGAGAGTAAGGGAATTTGTTGTGTTGGTACCGTTGTCTTGGCTTACACTAAACACCGACGGTTCAAGACATCACGTTCACCGCGCAATAGCAAGTAAGTCCGATGGTATTCAACTATGGAAGGTTCAAAGCCGAGGCTACCTCTCCTTATGCAACATCGGTCCGCCGAAATATTGCTTTGAAATGAAAAGACACCATGTGAGTGCGCCAAAATCTCTTTCAAGAGGGGATTGTTGGAAATTTGCCTTTGGCGGGAGTTGCGACCGACCAACTTTAACGGCTTAAACACTAGTGTAACGTATGTTGGAGAATCCGGTTCTTCACACATGCATGATCTACTAAGTACGTAGATAACCGTAGGGCCAAGAATCGTCAAATTTCATTGAGAAATGAAAGAGATATTGGTTCACGAAGTAAGGTGTTTGAAGCATGGAAAGTGTGGTATTGTGTGTAATTCTCCCTCATCGGTAGAGGAAGAAAGAATTGTTGTGTATATAAGATTCGAAATTGGTTTGGGGTTTGGGACCCCAAGGGGTATCCCATGTGTTTAAAGGAGGGAGGACCTAGATGTGCTTCGGTTCGAGGAAAGACCACACGCGCGCCGCCGCCGCCCGCCCGTCCCGTCCGGTCCGGTTCGGGTTCGGGTTCCGGTTCTCGGGTTCACGGGTCACGGTCGTGGGTCGTGGGGCGTGGTCTTCTCGATATTATCTTTTTGGGCCGATAACTTTGCCGTGAAGTACGCTTTGATCCCGAAGTTTCGACGTACGGTTTGAACCGAGAATTCTTTCGGATATACTTGTTTGGTCCCGAAGTTTCAAGATGTACAGTTTGGTCCCCGAAGTTTCAAGATGTACGGTTTGGTCCCCGAAGTTCGAATTTCGATGGTCAAAACAAACGTCAAGCACTCAATTCAGGCCATTTATTTTGGTGAATTACTCCTCCTATAATGGCCAAATCCGTTGGTTCTTTCACCATTTATGTTGGTGACTTTACTACCTCCATAATGGCCATTATTTGGCTATCCATTATTTGGCTATTATGGAGGCATTTTTCAGCCCCTCCCTCACCTATATAAACACACCCTTACACCATTGTTGAGCAACAACAAAGAGCGAGAAAAATAACAGTTCATAAAGCTCACGAAAATACACAACCGAAATAGTTTTCTTCCTACAACTTCCAAGCATCATTTCGTTACTCAATATTCTTCACGGTAGCTCTTGAGTTTCCTTTGCTCAAGGGTTCCATTGCTGTTTTATCTTGGGAGACAAATTGTCCAGGACGTATAAAGGATACATACGGGGCAATATTGTCTTAAGGACAGTGCTACACTCGACTCAAAGATAAACCGCTTTCCATTTTTCGATCTTCAACAAAATCGTAATTTCAGTTTTGTTGTTATATTGTAATTTTCAGATTTCTAGTCGAAAATATTGTATTCTTTGTTTATCCTTTCGAATACTTGTAATAGTTAAATACTTCCCGTACGGCTTTATAAAGTACCATAGAGCAAAAACACCCAACAACTTAAGACAATATTTGTATCGTATTACTATTAGTATTCGAAAGATGTCGGTCAAAAATTGTGTGACCAAATCTGGATATGGAAATGGTTTTCTGGTAGAAGAGAGTGATGATGATGAACGTGTTCATGGTGTCACCGCCACCAAGACTGGTGGAAACAAACGCTCTCGAGAGCCGAGGATGTCAACGGGACAAGAGGAGAAGACGAAGATGTTATTCTATCTTGTAGCGAAGGCCTATATCCGTCCCGGACAAAGGATCCGAATAATGGTGAGAAGGAAATGGACACTCAGTCTGATGAAGTGACTGAAGTGAGCCAGAATCCGAAATTGGGATAAGTATTTTTCTCACTTGTCAAGAATAAGGATTAAATGATAAGTAGTTTTTCTTACTTGTCAAGAATAAAGATTAAATTATGTCTGATTAAAAAAATGGATTAAAGTAAGGAGGAATATGAAAATAATTTATATTCCTTATGCTTTAACAAATCAGAAGTTTAATCTCATCTTCTTTTCCGTTTAAAGATTGGATTTTGTAAACGACTTAAGAAGATCCGTTCTTTTAAGTGTAATTACTAAAGTGTGTAAAGTATGTTCGCACATACGAGGGAGTAAGATCCACTGACTGTGCGAAAACTGTTACCACTCTTAAGTAAGCGCCAAGAATTATCTGGGCACCAATCATAACGGAAGAAGTCTAAAAGTTAATGACGTTGAGCCTGTCATATTATTTGACAGAAGATCCTTCATAGGATGATATTGGACACTCAGTCATACAAAGCCTCCGGCGACTAGAGTGGGCCAAAATTCCTTTGATAGGATGATATTGGACACTCAATCATACAAAGCCTCCGGTGACCGGAGTGGGCCAAAATTCCTTTGATATGATGATATTGGACACTTAGTCATATAAAGCCTCCGGGCGACTGGAGTGGGGCCAAAATTCATTTCATAGGAAAAGTAATGGACACCTAGTAAGGTGGGCCAGAGTTTCCAGGTCCTAAATGATCTGAAGGCCTAAATAAAGGCAGTAAAGAAATTGGACACTCAGTCTGCCAAAGCAACTAGAGTGGACCCGAGTATCGAGATCACATATGATCCTAGTTACGCCCTAACCACGGCAAAAGGTTGTTCATGTGAAGCAACGCCACCTCTAAAATCAAAGGGGCTGGAGAGGTTGTCCTCAATAGGACTTCAAGGAATGAGATCACTCTAAAAGAGGTGATACATGTTCCTAACTTGGTTAAAGGACGTTGTTGGTCAAGTCAAGTTAGAGACTAGTCCAACAGTCCGTAATAACTAAGACCGGTACGATGTCCGTAGCCAAATGAATGATATATTTGTAATCCGTGCGTCTATGCCATCATAGATTAAGACACGTTAAATAGCAAGTCATTCAAAAGCTAACGATGTTGAGATTGTTGCCTTCTTAGACATAAACCTTCAAAATAAATGTGAGGTAGATGAAGAGGCAAAATCACCTTTCCAAATTCCGTCAAGGGAATAGCGAAAGAAGCACTGCTCCTCTAGAACTTAGTCACACCTACTTGGGTGATTTGAAGTTTATACAAAATAGAGGGGGGAGACAAGTACGTTGTGATCTTCATTGATGATGGTACAACGTATGGAATCATTTGTTTGTTAAAAAGCAAAGATGAAGTTGTTGAAGCGGATAAGCGCTACAAAGCAGAAGTTGAATATCAACTAAGCCTACGGATTGAGAAATTCGTAGTGATAGAGGGGAGAATGTGAAGCATCGTTCATTAAACGACCGCTCATTACTCACCTCGCCTAACGGTGTTAGCCAAGCGCAAACCCGTACGCCTAAATTATGTAGGGCAAGGCGATCCTTACCGCTAATGCGATTCTCAACGAACTCCGCATAAGGATAAGGATAAGGATAACTCTCCGTGTGAGACATGGAAATGATCTCACATACAAAAGTTGTGATGTGGGATGGCTTGGTAGAAGTTGGACTACCGAAACAGGTCAAGTTCGACCTAAGACTGTAGATTGCATATCCACTGGATCTGCAAATAACAGTAGTGTTGATCGCCTCTTGGCGTCAAAGAATCTTGAATTCATTGAAGATAACTTTCCTTGAAATAGGAAAAAGGAGTAATTGCTCAAGGTTAACAAGAACCCGCGAGGGCTCGATCGTCCGAACTAGACGTTCCGTATCTACAGGACTCGAAAGTTGCTGGATATCCGGAAATTAATATTCCAGATCTGCAGAACTCAGGGATTCTAGATGTTGAACCAAGACGGAGCAAAGAGGGGACAAAGACTTGTTCCAGTCCTTCTAGCTTGTATGGTTGAGAACGAACCATGGACAATTAACAAATAATTGTTATCTCCAAAAGCGCCGCTTTGGAAAGAAGCTAAAGGGAGAAATAGATTCCATATATAGAACCATACGTGTGTAATGGTTGATCTTCCTCCGGAAAAGAACCTTTGGGTTGTAAAAAGTGCTCCCCTGTGAGTAGCTTCACATCCAGGGCCATTGTAATCTTACATGGCGGGGGTGTTGAAACGACCTTCCCAACCGGAGAGTTGGAAGAAGAGGATCGAATTGGTTTGTCGAACTGTTGGGCTTCTTCCGAACTTTCATTTTGGTCCCCGAAATGTTTACATTTTAGTCCCGAAAGTCTCGGATAAAACGAAACAATGAATCGACCACGAAACATTGGCTCTGAAGTTAGAAAGCCAACGGTTGGAAAACCAACGGTCTGAGAGTGAAAATCATATTGAAACAAAGTCTCGATATGAAAGATATGTGTATCACGAGATGACTTCTTAGGAATTGAATTTCTAAGACATCTAACGGATCGGTCAATAGTTGACGAGTCTCGTTGAAGCCACCAATGGATATGAATCATAGAACCGATTGGAATCATGGTGCACCCATAGACAAGGAGTGATATGCACGGTCACGTGTAGTTCAATGTATTGTACACACTACAACCGACCTGGTATCGTCCTACAAACATATTAGTTGAACTAAGGTTCACCGATGATCTTAATACATGATCAATAGAAGGCGTTAAGTCGGATATGACGATATCCGAATTATTCGCTTATCTACGGATTATAGTATTCTCGGATGTCCAGCGGTTACGAGAGAACACAATGATGCAAACCGGACATCGATCCGAAGAACACCAAAGCCACAAGTAAATGTGTATGGTGGTTCTTGGAAAATCCTCTAAGCAAACTTGCATCGACCGATCATGATGGTATCGGAGTTTATCGCTTTATACAAAGCATGAAAGAAGTTGAGTAACATCTCGACTCATTAGAGGACGTCCCTTATTGGGAGAAACCCGTGCCTTCGGCGGTTATACACTTTGTGGCTAGCCGATCGGCTTTAGGAAGGACACGGATGACGGCGTCTGGACATATCTGTCGGGATCCGTCGGAGACATAAGACCGTATGGCGCTTGATCATCACGGGTGTCACTTCCTTGTTTACAAACTAAGGGACTACCCGGAGATCAAGCGTTCGCTGTCTAGGGGAATGGGCTTAAAACCCAAAATATACGAACCAATACAAAGTGGAAACCCAACCTTACGAACCGGAGATCCCGGTAATTTGGTTCAATGGGAAAACTAAGTTGTAAAGGTTCGGTTGATCGCTTCGGTCGAAGCATGAGCACTTCGGATAGTGATTTCGAAAAGAAACACCAAATCCAAAGCCGTTCCCGCGATAGACGTTAAGTGCTATCTGCGTGTATGGGTAAAGGTTAAGTTTTCAAAACTCGTAATAATCCTCAACGGTTGAGGTTAGGTCTTTGGGAAACTTTTAATGGTTCCTAACACTTGTGAAGTGGGGTATAGCAGGATACCTTGTAGGAGACCACCTATTTAAGTGCGAGGACGGGCCGCCTCAAATTGAACGCACTTAAGAATCCAAGACGTTGTCCATGGCCAAAACGGACAAAACATTACGAAGAAGAGAGTAAGGGAATTTGTTGTGTTGGTACCGTTGTCTTGGCTTACACTAAACACCGACGGTTCAAGACATCACGTTCACCGCGCGGTAGCAAGTAAGTCCGATGGTATTCAACTATGGAAGGTTCAAAGCCGAGGCTACCTCTCCTTATGCAACATCGGTCCGCCCGAAATATTCTTTGAAATGAAAAGACACCATGTGAGTGCGCCAAAATCTCTTTCAAGAGGGGATTGTTGGAAATTTGCCTTTGGCGGGAGTTGCGACCGACCAACTTTAACGGCTTAAACACTAGTGTAACGTATGTTGGAGAATCCGGTTCTTCACACATGCATGATCTACTAAGTACGTAGATAACCGTAGGGCCAAGAATCGTCAAATTTCATTGAGAAATGAAAGAGATATTGGTTCACGAAGTAAGGTGTTTGAAGCATGGAAAGTGTGGTATTGTGTGTAATTCTCCCTCATCGGTAGAGGAAGAAAGAATTGTTGTGTATATAAGATTCGAAATTGGTTTGGGGTTTGGGACCCCAAGGGGTATCCCATGTGTTTAAAGGAGGGAGGACCTAGATGTGCTTCGGTTCGAGGAAAGACCACACGCGCGCCGCCGCCGCCCGCCCGTCCCGTCCGGTCCGGTTCTGGGTTCCGGTTCTCGGTTCACGGGTTCACGGGTCACGGTCGTGGGTCGTGGGCGTGGGTCTTCGATATTATCTTTTTGGGCCGATAACTTTGCCGGAAGTACGGTTTGATCCCGAAGTTTCGGACGTACGCTTTGAACCGAATTCTTTCGGATATACTTGTTTGGTCCCGAAGTTTCAAGATGTACGAGTTTGGTCCCCGAAGTTTCAAGATGTACGCTTGGTCCCCGAAGTTCGAATTTCGATGGTCAAAACAGAAACGTCAAGCACTCAATTCAGCCATTTATTTTGGCTGAATTACTCCTCCTATAATGGCCAAATCCGTTGGTTCTTTCACCATTTATGTTGGTGACTTTACTACCTCCATAATGGCCATTATTTGGCTATCCATTATTTGGCTATTATGGAGGCATTTTTCAGCCCCTCCCTCACCTATATAAACACACCCTTACACCATTGTTGAGCAACAACAAAGAGCAGAAAAATAACAGTTCATAAAGCTCACGAAAATACACAACCGAAATAGTTTTCTTCCTACAACTTCCAAGCATCATTTCGTTACTCAATATTCTTCACGGTAGCTCTTGAGTTTCCTTTGCTCAAGGGTTCCATTGCTGTTTTATCTTGGGAGACAAATTGTCCAGGACGTATAAAGGATACATACGGGGCAATATTGTCTTAAGGACAGAGTGCTACACTCGACTCAGCATAAACCAGTTTCCATTTTTCAGTCTTCAACAAAATCGTAATTTCAGTTTTGTTGTTATATTGTAATTTTCAGATTTCTAGTCGAAAATATTGTATTCTTTGTTTATCCTTTCGAATACTTGTAATAGTTAAATACTTCCCGTACGGCTTTATAAAGTACCATAGAGCAAAAACACCCAACACCACTCACCGTACCAGTTCATTGGGCAGGGATTTTACACACTAATTTATCATTTAAAATTAAAGAATTTAGGTATTGTTATTATTGTCTTCTTTTTTTCCTGTTTTGATAACGCTGTGGCCTGGGCCTTGCTCGTTTTGTGTCCGAATCAACTATTTCATTGAATTCTCACTGTGGACAACGAAATTTTATTAAATTTAAATTCACCATAAATTCGGATTATATTAAATTGAAAATATTTTAGTCCAAATAAATATTGTTGGCTAATATGTTTGAATTAATTATTTAAGTCCAACAAATATAGATTTAATTAATGATCCAATTTAGTTGGGCTAGTCCATTGATTTGGACTACAAATGATAAGCCCACTTCATTGAGCCCAAGATGTCATCTTCCACGAGGCCCAGTTTGGTGCCACGTGTCAAATGACGTGGCACACCAAGTCAAATAAAAGAGCCAATAGGATCATACCACGTGTCAAACCGATGCAGCATGCCTAGTCAAATCAAAGGCCAATGAAAATTTGTCATGTGTACAAGTGACGTGTTCCGACCAATCGAATATCGTCATGTCAACTTAAATCTGATTGGCCGAAAGGAGTCCGTCCTTATCATGACTTCTCCGTCCTACAACTATAAATAGGAGTCTCATAATTCAGAAAAGGACGACAAAGAATTCTAACAAGAAGACAGAGAGAGCTCGTGGATCAAACACCGTAGATTTCTCTACAAGCTACAAGCATTCAAGCACTTAAGTATTTCTCTACAAGTTCTAGAGATCTAGACGAAGATTCGAGACTAAGCTGCAAGCCCTTGAATCCAAATATAAGTCAAGATCAAATCCACTAAGTTCAATATCAAGGTCAAACGCTCTTGAATTCAAGTACAAGTCAAGATTAAATTCACCAAGTTCAATATTAATCTCAAAAGCCCTTGAATTTATTATCGAAAGGAAGAATCAGAGGATTCATAGAGATTGTAACACTCATATTTAAAATCAAATATTACAATTATTACGATATTTTTATGTCTTGATTATTATTTTCACAACGCGACTTTATTGTGTACACTTACCATTTTTATCTGATCAGTACAACTACCAAATAATTTTACTAAGCTTAGAAAGATGAATAAGAATTAACTAACGTTTTTCTATCTGAATTAATTCCTGATCTCCTATGATGTTCGCCTATTTTATTGACTGTTAAGTGATATCCTTAACGTGTATTGTTTTTTTCTCTGGCGAAACGAAATGCATTTAATTAAAAACAGAAAATTAAGAGTTATTACAAACTGGGACTAGTCGTGTTGATGCAGTCCCATTTAATTAACTGTGTATTGTTCTTGGTATTAAGTTTTATCCCTCGTGGTGAAGCAGAGAAGGGTGGCAGGGAAAAGATTTATGGCTCCTTATACACATATCCCTTTGATTAAACAGTAGAGTTTTACATTACTTTATCAGAAACCACTAGAGCAAAATAACAGGGTACGCAGACCTTACCTCTACCTTGATAGGTAGAGCGGCTGTTTTCGAGAGACCCTCGGCTCAAGACAGCATAATCACAAGCAAAGCAACATCAAAAACAAAGTAAGAGAAAAGCAAGAGAGACGGTCAGAAAATATTTAAAGCAGTATGAAAATGCTGGTATCAAAAGCGAATAGGTCATGATAGTGCATTCCGAAAAGTAAGCAGTAATTAGCGCAGGTAAATAAGCTAAACAAAGTAGGACACATAGCAGCAGAAATCAAGCTACATGGGATTATGAGCAATAGTGCGCCTATTAGTATGATAGGCTAAGCGGACCTACAATACTAACACTACAACTACCAATTTGCAAGCGTAAGTAGGACTACACTCGACTACCTACTACCCTTCTACCCTAATTCGTGTCCTCCACACCCCCCCTATCTAAGGTCATGTCCTCAGTAAGTTGCACCTGCGTCATATCCCGTCTAATCACCTCTCCTCAATACTTCTTTGGCCTACCTCTATCCCTCTTGAACCCGTCCTAGCCAGTCTCTCACACCTCCGCACTGGGGCATTTGTATCTCTCTTCTGCACATGTCCAAACTATCTCAATCGCGCTTCCCGCATCTTATCCTCCACCAAAGCAACTCCCACTCTGTCCCAGATATCATAATTTCTAATTTTATACCTCCTTGTATGCCCGCATATCCATCTCGGCATCTTCATCTCTGCAACTTTCATTTTTTGGATGTGTTAAGTCTTGACTGGACAACACTCCGCCCCATACAACATAGTCGGTCTAAACACCGACCTATAGAACTTGCCTTTAAGTTTTGGTGACACCTTTTTGTCGCATAAGACTCCAAATGCGAGCTTCGATTTCATCCACCCTGCCCTAATACGATGTGTGACATCGTCGACAATCTCTCCATCCCATTGGATAATAGACCCGAGGTACTTGAAGCTTCCTTTTTTTTGAATGACCTAAGTACCAAGCCTCACCTCCATGTCTGTCTCAAGGTCGCTCCTGTTACTGAACTTGCACTCCAAGTATTCTGTCTTGGTTCTACTCAGCCTGAACCTTTTAGATTCCAGAGTGTTCTCCAAACCTCCATCTTAGCGTTCACTCCGATGCGAGTCTCATCAATCAAGACTATGTCGTCTGCGAATAACATACACCATGGCACCTCCCCTTGAATTTGTCGCGTCAGTTCATCCATCACCAAGGCAAATAAGAATGGGCTAAGAGTTGATCCATGGTACATCCCCATCATCACTGGAAAGTGCTCCGAGTCTCCTCCCACTGTCCGTACCCTAGTCTTGTCTCCAAGTGTCCTCCCACATGTATACCTCTAACCTCCAAACATTTCCATAGAACCTCCCCAAGGACTTTTTCGTATGCCTTCTCAAGGTCGATGAAAACCATATGTAAGTCTCTCTTCCTCTCCCTATACTGCTCCACCAACCTCCTAATAAGATGAATGGCTTATGTGGTCAAACGCCCCGATATGAATCCAAACTGGCTCTCGGAAATAGACATGCCTCTTCTCACCCTCATCTCCACATACCTTTCCCAAACTTTCATAGTGTGGCTTAGCAGCTTGATACCCTTATAGTTGTTTCCAACTCTGGATATCACCTTTGTTCTTGTACAAAGGAATCATTGTACTCCACCTCCATTCTTCGAGCATCCTCGTCGTCTTAAAATGACGTTAAACAACTCAGTCAGCCACTCCAAACCTACCCTACATGCGCTCTTCCAAAATTCAACTGGGATCTCATCAGGAGAGGTCGCTCGTCCCTTGCGTATCCTGCGAACAACACCCTTAACCTCATCAACCTTAATGCTTCTACAATACCCAAAATCCCAATACCTACCAGATTGCTCCAGATCTCTCAGCACAATGTCTATATCTCCTTTTTCGTTCAAGAGTTTATAAAAGTAAGACTGCCACTTTCGCCTATATGTGCGTCCCCCACCAGTACTTTGTCGTCCTCATCCTTGATGCACCTCACGTGATCCAAGTCACGGGTCCTCCTCTCCCTCGCCTTGGCTAGTTTGTACAACTTCCTATCCCCGCATTTCTCCTCTAATTATACATACATGCGTTCAAAAGCAGCCGTTTTCGCCACTGTAACCGCAAGCTTCGCCTCCTTTCTCACCATCTTATACAGTTCCCTATTCGTCTACTTCTCCACCTCATCCTTGCTTTCTACCAATTTTGCACACACCGCTTTCTTCGCTTCTACCTTCTCTTGAACTTTACCATTCCACCACCAGTCCACTTGATGCCCACCACGGCTACCCCTCGAGACCCCAAGCATTTCTCTAGTTACCTCTCGAATACAACTGACCGTCCTATCCCACCTACCGATCGCATCCCCATTACTCCCCCAAGCCCCTTTGGCCATCAACCTCTTCCACATCTCATTTGCACTAGCCATGGTCAAACTCCCCCATTTGATTCTTAACCTGTCATCCACAACCCTCCTCTTCTTCTCCATCTTGATCTCCAAATCCATCATCAAAAGCTTATGTCGGGTTATAAGATACCCCCTCAGAATAACCTTGCAGTCTTTACAAAAATCATTGTTAACCTTTCTAATGAGCAAAAAGTCTATCCGAGTCTTGGCCACCGAACTACAGAAAGTCACTAAGTGCATCTCCTTCTTCAGGAACCTCGAATTGGCTATTACTATCCCAGAAGCTCTAACAAACTCCAAAAGTGAGATGCCTCTCCCATTCCTGTCCCAGAGGCCAAAGCCTTCATGCACGTAGTCATAACCCCTCGGAAGTGACCCGATATGTCCATTGAAATTCCCTCATACAAATAACTTCTCAGTGGGTGGTATACCACCCACCACCTCGTCTAAGTCCTCCCAAAAACGCCTCTTCTTCTCATCGTTCAAGCCCGCCTACGGTGCGTAAGCACTAATAATGTTCATAGTGAACCATCCAACTACCAACTTAATCGTCTATCATCCTGTCATTGATCATAACCTCTACCACCTGATCCCTTAGCTCGTTGTCTACTAAAATGCTTACCCCATTCCTATACCTCGACCTACTTGAGAACCATAACTTATACGCGTCCACATCCTTAGCCTTAGGTCCTACTCATTTAGTCTCATAGACACAAGCTATATTAATCATCCTCTTCTTAAGAATCTTACCTAGCTCTATAGACTTTTCCGTCAAAGTCCCAATGTTCCAATATCCTATTTTCAGCCTAGCATCTCCCTTATGCCACTTACCCTCCCCCCTAACCCTCGCCCTCGGTCCCCGACCCAGAACATGACCCTAGTCTACCATCAGTTACCAAAGCCACTAAAGCAACTATAAAATAATAAACTACTCAAATGTTTACCCTAAAATAGGAAGAGATCAAAGTGAAAACACAAGTTAACAAGAATCTAGAGGTAAGTAAAACCACTACGCCAAGAATGCTATAACTAAAGACAAGAAGGGTAAATGCAAGAACGTAATGTCACGAATCAATATAGCGAAGCGGCAAAATTTAACAAGGATAAGAACAAAGAATGGATACGAGCAACCGGAGGTACCAACTCCAGGTGAATCGAACCTGTTTGCCGGCGAAAATCACTGTTCACCGGCACCGAAAGTACTGTTCACTTGAGTTTTCACCAAAAAGTCGAGTACCTCAAGATCTATAGTTAGATACTCCACCAGGTACACTAAAGAGATAAGCTTTACTTCTCCTTCTTTAGGAGCAATAAACTCCCAAAAACTGTAAAAAAAAAAGATGAGATAAAAGAGCCCAAGATAAAAGCCAAACTCATGAGATGATGTGTTGAAGGTATTCTCTCTGATTGCTTAAACTTTAGATGAGATGATCACCAAATTCAACCAACAATCCTATATATAACAATGTTCTCCTATAACTTAAATTAGAGTGCACAGCAGAAGCAAAACTACCTTGGGAGAAAGAACCTACCACAATGAGATGTTGTTCAAACCATTCAACACCCAACTTTTAACCCATCTAAAAGACTAAAACCGTTTCTTGTATTACATTCAATATCGAATCCAGCTTCATAAATGATGATGGTACAATACACACTCATCTCAAGCCAATATCATACAATATAAAGTTAAAATAAAAAGTATTAAAAGTTCTCTATATTTTCTACTGACATATAAATTTCTAACTATATGGAACAAATATAAAAGAAGTTACTCAAAACTTCAAAAAGGGATTAGCAATTCTCTTTTAAGACTTCTAAATTGGTAAAATCCAAAAGCAAATAAAGACATCTAAAGCTCTCGTGGGTGGCAATCACCAACGAAAGGAAGTTGTACTTACATTTACTAATATATTTACTCTTGCATAAATAACTGTGTTCATAACAATAAATGAAGTTTGGAATTCACCCTATTAAACTATATACACACATTTCAGAAACTTGTATGTATGGTATATAATTGTTTACGTACAATAATATGTTCCCAACCTAGTCTCAAAACCATGATTTCCTTAAGACGCAGAATGCAATGAAGTTTGCTTCCTCAGTGATGGTTGCTCTTCATCTATTGCAGGCTCGCAAGCGTGAAGAATGGTACATATATCATTTTTTTCCAGAAACTGTTCCGCATTGACAAGAATCACGGGCGCATATTCAAACACCAGTTTCTTGCACTGCCAAAAGATAACCACGTGCGGACAAAAAGGAGAATGTGAGATGGTAAAAGATATCAAACAGGGTTGTGTAAATATATCACACATTTATCATCAGGTACAGAAATTGACAGTTCTCCAAATAATGTAGGATTACTATAGTTGCTTATTCGCCTATATAGTCAATTTCCTGAGTAAATATCAAGTATTCAAACATGCTTTAAAGAATTTTCAACTGAATTTCAAAGGATAGCAGCGCACGGATACAGGGATTCAGTGGTGTATGCAAAACTTTTTGCAAGCACTGTCGATATTTTAAGATATGAATAAATGAATAAATCACTGAACCACATCATACTGAAAAAATACGATTCAAGTGATAACAATAGAACTCAATTCAAGTACACTACTACAGCTCACGTCAATTGAGTTTTCATTTTTTTTTTAAATGCATTCATAATACTCGCATTAAACTAAATAGTACACTTTTCTGCGTAAGACACAAACAAGAGCTTTGGTTTAGTGGGTACACAAACAAGAGCTTTGGCTTAGTGGGTTCATCGGTTCTTGCCATAGAGGTCAGGGTCCAATACTCAAGAACCCCTATTTTTTAACAACTGAAGCTCAAAACTTAAAAAAACTTATCGAGGTTGGGGATCAACAACCCTCCCCCCCTCCCGCCCTCTAGGATAGGTCAACAAAGCGCAAGACCAGTGAACTAAGAAGTGAAACTTTCACAGAATGTCATTTTATTTTTTGTTGGATACATTATTTATGTCTATTAGTAATAATTCCGATGAAGCACCTCTTACGCCAAGGTGCATCCACTGCCGCAGGGGGTGCAAAATCATTTCATAAACTTCAAAATGTTCAAAAAAAACATCAAGTATAACATTATTCATATCTACTGGAATTCCAAAGGTTTGTTGCGATGGAAATCTGGAAACTATGCAAACTTGCAGATTTAACTATGATCAAACAATTAAATTTCAGATGTTTCTAACCTTTCTAGCATAAGGTTTGATAGCTCCACATGCCTTCAAGAGCAGCTCAAGTATTTCTAACTGAAAGGATGTCAAAAAAGAAAATGAGTTTAAGCAAAACATAATCCAAGTGAGTATATTACCTCACCTCCAGTTTGTTAAGAGTTGGGGGCTTAATATGCAATTAGTTAGCTGTTAGGGGTATAATTGTAAATATTTAAACAAGTAGGTTAGTCGGTTAGAGTTGAGCTAAGATATTTAGTTAGCTAATGATTAGTATAAAGGTAGTGGTCATTTCATCTTCGTAATTGAGCCTTGATAATGAGATATTCCCAAAAATTCTCTCTATTCCTAACTGCTTCTTTTATGATTGATCATCGAATTACTTGATTAATCATAGCGATTTCATCATGGTATCAAAGCAGGAGAGATCGTAGGGTACTGATTGCGATAATCGATCGATTACAGTTCATCTACTTCGTGAATTGGTTGATTCAAAGCTGTACGAGTTTCTAGGGTTTCAATTTCTGCATTCTAGTTCTTCAACACTGCTTCAATGGCGATTGGAGAAGAAGAAAATGGTACTCGAAGTGCGATTGGAACAAATGTGCATGCAACTATTGATCAACATCATCCATTGTATATACAATCGTGTGATACACCAGGTAGTTCTTTGATCCCTTTTCAATTAACTGGAACAAAGAATTATGCCTTAAGGAGTAGGTCGATGAGAATTGCTTTAGTAGGAAAAAGTAAAATGGGATTTGTTGATGGGAGACACACTAAGGATAAATTTGATCCAACTTTACATGATTTATGGGAAAAGGTCAATGCTATAGTGCTTTCATGGATCATGAGTGCAGTTACAAAAGATTTGATAAGTTGTGTTGCTTATGCATCGGATGCTTGTAAGGTGTGGTCAGACCTAAAGGAGAGATTTGACAAAGAAAACGGTTCTAGAGTGTTCCATCTCCATAGGGAAATAGGAGCCTTGACACAAGGAACAGGTTCAATGTCTAGTTATTTCACTAGGTTGAAGGAAATGTTGGTAGAATTTGATTCACTCATGCCTTGTCCAAGCTGTGCTTGCCCTGAGTCTAGAAGTTATGCAGAACACTTTTAGAAGAAAAGATTATTTCAATTCCTGACTGGATTGAATGAGACCTACTCTAATCAGAGGAGCCAGATTATGTTGATGGTACCAGTTCCAAACTTAAACAAGGCATATGCTATGATAATCTCAGAGGAGAGTCAGAGAGGTTTAAATAGAAGTGATTAGTCAAGTGGTTCTAAGGAAGTTGCAGATGGCATGGCTTTATACAGTGCTAGAGGAGGACAAAATATGAGAAACAACTATAATTCTAAGAGCAATTACAAGGGGAAGAATAGTCACCTTTATTGTGACTTTTGTCATTGGAGAGGACACACTAGAGAGACTTGTCGCAGGTTATTGGCAGTACAAGCAAATCAAATAGGAAATTATACAGATAACAAGAATCAACAGGCAGATAACAGATACAAGAAGAAAGGACCAGCATATAATCATCATGCAGGTGCAAATTTGGCTCAAAAAGAATTCAAGCAGAAGCAGGTGGAAAATGACTTGGGAAATCAACAGATGGACAAGACATTACCACAGCAGCATCATGCTCCAGTGCAAAGAGGTGGAATGACGTTCACACCAGAGAAATACGATCAAATCCTCAAAATGATATACAAAGAGGTTCCACAGGATTATGATAAGACGGGGGCAGGTATGACTCAAATCTTCTCATCTACTAAAAGTGAAGCTTTTAGGCAGTGGATAATTGACTCAGGAGCAACAAACCATTACTATTCAGTTTGCATTTTCCAATGGTTTGTAGTGAAGAATTGTTTGATGGCATTAAACAGATCACTAAAGATACCATTAGAAGAGTTTACTTACCTGATGGTCATGCCTTGGAGATTGCTTGTGTTGGAAAATGCAAACTGAATAGTAATGATACTATCAGCAATGTACTCTTGTGTTCCAGGATTTAAGCACAACTTATTATTAGTCTCAAGGCTAACCACAGACTTAATGTGTGTTGTTACTTTATTTCCTAAACCTATGTGTCCTGCAGGACCTTCACAATGGGATGGTGAAGGGGATTGGTAGATTGAGCCAAGGATTATACCACATCCAATTACCTGTAAAAACCACCAAGAACAATAAAGTTGTAGCTGCAACTTCAAGCCTTGTGAGTGATCATTTGGAGGATGTAGATATTTGGCACAAGAGGCTTGGTCATGCTCCTGCCAAAGTGCTGCAATCTATCTCCACTATGAAGTTCAAGAAGAAATACAATGGAATGCAGGATTGTACTATATGTCCCTTAGCTAGGCAGACACGAGTTCCATTTCCTGCTAGCACATCTAGAAGTAGTACTCCTTTTGAAATGTTACATGTTGATGTGTGGGGACCATATAGAGTACAAAGTCATGATGGATGTACATTTTTTCTTACTTTGGTGGATATCATAGTAGAAGTACTTGGGTGTACTTGCTCAGATTGAAAAGTGATGTAATTGTGGTGTTAAGACAGTTTCTAGCCTTAATAAAAACACAGTTTGCAGCTACTGACAGAACCTTTAGAAGTGATAATGGTTCTGAATTTTTTAACCCTGCTTGTCATGATCTGTTTAGCACAAATGGGATTCTACATCGGAGTTCTTGTGTCCACACACCCCAACAGAATGGGGTGGTGGAAAGGAAACACAGGCACATCTGGGAGGTAGCCAGAGCTCTTAGACTGCAAGCTCATTTGCCCCTTAAGTTTTGGTCTGAGTGTGTTCAAGGTGCAGTCTACATCATAAATAGATTGCCTTTGTCTGTTTTAGGTGGGAAATCCCCTTTTGAAATGTTGTATGGGAGACTACCCTCTATACACCATATGAGAACCATAGGTTGTTTGTGTTTTGCTACATGTGTACATGAAGGTGATAACATGTCCCCTAGGTCAGTTGCAACAGTATTGATGGGGTATTCCTCATCTCAAAAGGGATACAGGTTGTTTTGCTTGCTCACTAACAAATTCTTTGTTAGCAGAGATGTACATTTCAAGGAGAATGTCTTTCCTTTCCAGCTGATAAGGGAACACAGATTTCAACTATTCCCAAATGGTGTTTTTACATCTTTAGATGAACCTACACAAGCTCCACTACAAATACCTTCTCTTTCTGTTCCTACACCTTACAACACACATGTTCATGACCAATCTGCAGATAACACTGTTTCTTCTCCTACTCAAACTGATCCATCATCATTCCTACCACAACAGTCTATTCCACCTCCTCAAATTCCACAGCCTAACCACAGAAAATCTAACAGACAAAGAGTCACTCCTAGTTGGATGCAAGACTATATTTGCACCACTCCATCTCTTCCTTCACCTAATGCTAACACTTGTTCCTACCCTATGCATTCCTACATGTCCTTAGATAATCTCCAGCCCAAATATCAGTCTTTCCTAACCAGTTTATCCAGTTTCACTGAGCCTCAATCATATGCTGAGGCAGTTAAGGATCCACTATGGGTGGAAGCCATCAATCAAGAACTGCAGGCTCTAAAGGACAATCATACTTGATCCATTGTGTCTTTACCACAAGGAAAGGTTCCCATTGGTTGCAAATGGGTGTACAAGATCAAACTTAAAACTAATGGAGAGGTGGAGAGGTACAAGGCTAGGTTGGTGGCCAAAGGGTACAATTAAAAGGAAGGACTTGACTATCAGGAGACCTTTTCTCCAGTTGTCAAGGTGGTCACTATGGTCACTGTTAGAGTGGTTCTAGCTATTGCTGCTGCCAATGATTGGTGTCTTCACCAGATGGATGTATCCAATGCTTTCCTACAGGGTGATATGGTTCCTCCTCAGGGATTTGGCACTCAGGGGGAGAATCTAGTGTGCAGATTGCACAAATCCCTCTATGGCCTCAAACAAGTATCAAGACAGTGGAACTTGAAGCTTGTTGAAGCATTGGTTACTTCAGGATTCACTCAAAGCCACTTTGATTATTCATTGTTTACCAGAAAAGTAGCAGAGAAGATAGTAGTGGTTCTTGTTTATGTAGATGACCTACTGATTACAGGAAATGATCAATGTCTGATTTGTGAAGTCAAAACAGCATTACAAGACAAATTTAAAATGAAGGACTAGGGTGAGTTGAAGTACTTACTGGGAAATTGAGATTGCAAGGTCAAAAAGAGGTATATTGATGAATCAAAGGAAGTTTGCTATAGAGTTGATCACAGAAATGGGACTCTCAGGGTCCAAGCCTGTCAATACACCTAAGGAGTGCAATCATAGGCTCACTTCTGCAGAATATGATGCATATGTAGGCAATAAAACTGATGACCTGCTTGGTGATCCTAGTTCATATCAAAGATTGGTGTGAAAGTTATTGTACCTCACTATGACAAGGCCAGATATCACTTATGCAGTACATGTTCTCAGCCAATTCATGCGGAAGCCAAAAAGATCACATTTAGATGCAACAATCAGAGCGGTTAAGTATGTGAAGAATGAGCCTGGACTAGGAATCTTGCTAAGTGCTGAGAAATCATCACCTGACTGCATATTGTGATGCAGATTGGGTAGCTTGCCCAAATTCAAGAAGATCTATCAGAGGTTATGCAAGGAAGTTAGGAAGTTCCTTGATATCATGGAAGGCAAAGAAGCAAAGCACAGTTTCAAAGAGTTCTGCAGAGGCAGAATATAGAAGTATGGCTGCTGCAGTTTCAGAAGTTTTATGGCTAATTGGTTTATGCAAGGAATTGAATCTGAATATCAAACCACCAGTTGAGTTATGTAGTGACAGTAAATCTGCCATCCAAATTGCTGCCAACCCAATATTGCATGAGAGAACAAAACACATAGAGATTGATTTGCACTTTATCAGGGAAAGGATACAAGATGGAACTGTCAAAACAGTTCATGTAAGATTCAAAGATCAAGAAGCAGACCTATTTACAAAGGCATTGGGGAAGACACAACATACCTATCTCTTACACAAGATAGATGTGCTGAACTTGTTTGCACCACCTATCTTGAGGGGGAGTGTTAAGAGTTAGAGGCTTAATATGCAATTAGTTAGCTGTTAGGGGTATAATTGTAAATATTTAAACTAGTTAGGCAGTTAGAGTTGAGCTAAGATAATTAGTTAGCTAATGATTAGTATAAAGGTCGTGTTCATTTCATCTTTGTATTGAGCTTTGATAATGAGATCAGAAGATTCCCAAAAATTCTCTCTCTATTCCTAACTGCTTCCTTTATGATTGATCATCGAATTACTTGACTAATCATAGCAGTTTCATCATACATACACATGTACATACAATTCAATTCTCAGGTAATATACTGATATTATTGAAAGGCGGCAAGACATAACAAGAAATTAACCATTCCTTTACTTAATACATCTTTGATGATATCATGTAGGAGGACTAGCAGGTGCAACGAAATCCTACATGGAGTTCTCATTTCATATATGCATAAGTTGAGCAAAGATAAACTAAAGGTATTGAACAGAGATACATTCTAATGCAGACGTTCAACTTTTACTAAAATTCTTGGCCTGTTGAAGGATTGTAATGAACGTTATCTGCAAGACATTGCAATGTGATGTAACTTCCCTATGCATTTTGTTGGTCCAGGCAACATGCATTTAGCTTCCCCTCTTTTTATTTTTTAAGAACTTTTCAAGCAAATCTAAAGCACACAAATGACGGGAAACTTACTACTACAAGGATATTCACAGAAGTAACTCACTTGGGGGAGTATTTCAAAACCACATTTTAGGGAGAACTTCATCCTAACATTAACGCACAAAAGTGGAAATTTAGGCATTCTGTGATATTCTGCATTACTGCTCATAATATAATATTCTGCATTACTGCTCATAATTTAGGAAATTTAGCCACACAGAACCAATATTAGAACTCTAAAGCAGTCTTTAGTAGTAGATAACCAACTTTAAAGTACAGCAAGCTTCTAAACTAAAAGTAAGTGGACCATAACTACAAAAAGATGTTCATCTCTTGTATGCTTCAGATAATTATTTATAACTTTATTAATATATTCATATTACATATATAAAATGAAACATAATGTACCTGGGTGTCAGGATCTTTCAATTTCTTTTCAGCCTCTGTAACTACTTGGTGGCATAAATCGCAGTTCTTTCCAGAAACCACCTGAGAAATGGTAACCTCTTGTTCGCAAAGGCCAAACTTTTGGCAAAAGTCTTCAGGTCTTATTCTGTTGATCTCTAAGAAGAAGAGAGGAGCATAATAATCCACGAGTATGGCGCACTGCAACCAAAAAATCAAAGAGATTAACTCACAACCTAGCTATGGAAACCATTCAAGTCTCATATTACAGTTAGAATATTTGGTAAATATTGTTAGTGATCTTTTGTATTAGTTAGGTGTATAATTAGTTTCCGTAATTATAGCCTAGAATCACTATTGTACCTCATGTATATAAGCTCATTAAGCTAATGAAAATAATCAAAGGATTATCCTCTTTCATGGTATCAGTTAGCCTAGGGAAAATCTTCCCCTCTTCTCCTCCCTCCTCTCTTCCTCTCTTCCGCCGTGCCCTAGCTCTCCTCCTCCGCCCAAACTCTCTTCCTGTCAGCCATGTCTGACACAAAGACTACCTTTCATCCTGCTCTTACAGTCTCCAACATCAAGAACAACATCCCCATCATCCTTGAAATTGAGAACGTCCAATATGCGACTTGGGTGGAGCTTTTTAAAATTCACGCAAGGTCTCATAAAGTCCTCCATCACATCGTCAAACCGGAAAAAGACAAGGAGAAGGTGCACCAATGATGTAAAGGAGTTATGGGCAACCCTTGATGCTACGGTCCTATAGTGAATTTATTCCATCATCTCTACGGACCTCTTGCATATAATTATCGAACCCGACGCAACGGGCAATGGAAGCTTGGAATAGGTTGCGTGATATATTCCAAGATAACAAAAATTCTCGTGTCATAACACTTGAGCAAGAATTCTCTCACACAACTATGGAGGATTTCCCGAATGCCTCCGCATATTGTCAAAGGCTCAAGGAATTGTCGGATCAACTCAAGAACGTCGGAGCACCCGTCACAAATGATCGTCTCGTTCTTCAAATGGTTGCGGGCCTCACCGAAGCTTATAATGGGGTTGGAACTCTCCTTCGCCAAAGCAATCCTCTTCCTCCTTTCTACCAAGCCCGTTCCATGCTCACTCTTGAAGAGGCGGGGTTGGCTAAAAAGGCCGCAACCAGAGAAAATTCCGCCATGGTGGCTGCCACATCCCATGAAACAGATGACTCTCCCTCATTCTCTGAAAATTATACTCAAAACCATAACGGTGGTGGCAAAAAGGGTCAAAATCGCAATACCAGTGGGAAAAACAGTGGTGGCGGCTGAGGTGGTGGCAAAGGCGATGGCAGCAGTGGCGGACGTGGTGGAAGCCAGCAGGGGTCCGGGCAGCAGCAACCATGGGCCAACGGGCAGCAGTGGGCTTGGCACATTTCCTCCTTGTCCGTACCCAGCAGCTTCTTGGGCCAGGCCCAACAACCAGCAGAGGCAGCAGCCTGATCTTCTTGGGCCTTCACAGCAGCTGCCCCACCGACTCCCACGAATATCGAGGTAGCGATGCATGCTCTTGGGCTAAATCCTCCGGATGCAAATTGGTACATAGATACCAGTGCTACTTTTCATATGACATCCGCGCAAGGTAATCTCTCATCTTATTTCAATTTGAGCAAAAATCGTGTCATAATTGTTGGTAATGGTCACACAAATTTGTTTCCCCCAAACCCACCTTTAACCTTGAAAAATGCCCTTCATGCTCCTCAACTGATTAAAAATTTGGTGTCGGTTAGGAAATTTACAACTGATAACTCAGTTTCTGTTGATCCATTTGGGTTTTCTGTGAAGGATTTCCAAACGGGAATGCATCTAATGAGATGTGATAGTCGGGGCGAACTTTATCCCATCACCACCACCATCACCACAAATCAAGCCACACCATCAACTTTTGCAGCTTTAGCACCTTCTTTATGGCATGAACGTTTGGGTCATCGGGGATCATCTGTTTTTGACTCCTTTAGACAAAATAAATTTATTGAGGGTAATCGAACTCGTAGTTTTAATGTTTGTCCCTCTTGTCCACTTGGAAAACATGTTAAATTGCCTTTTGTTGCTTCTAATTCTAGTACTATGTTTCCATTTGATATTATCCATAGTGATCTTTGGACATCTCCCGTTTTGAGCTCTTCAGGCCACCGTTATTATGTTTTGTTGTTGGATGATTACTCTATTTTTTTTGGACATTTCCGTTATCTAAAAAGTCTCAAGTTCATTCCACATTTCTATCATTTAGAACATTCATTCATACTCAATTTGAATGGGAGGTTAAGAACATTCAATGTGATAATAGAAGAGAATTTGATAATGGGTCATTTTGGAAATTTTGTAAGGTTAATGGTTTATCTTTCCGTCTCTCATGTCCACATATTTCATCACAAAACGGGAAAGCCAAGAGAAAAATCCGAACCATTTATAACATTGTTCGTACATTACAAACCCATACATCATTACCGCCTTCATTTTGGCATCATGCATTACAAATGACAACTTACCTTCTCAACATCCTCCCGAGCAAAGGATTAGCCTACCAATCTCCACTCAAAATTCTTTATCAAAAAGATCTATCTTATTCTCATCTTCGAGTATTTGAGTGTTTATGTTATCCTCTCTTTCCCTCCACTACCATAAACAAACTTCAAGCCCGATTTACCCCATGTGTCTTTTTGGATTACCCATCTAATCATCGGGGTTACAAATGTTATGATCTATCCTTTAATAAAATCATCATTAGTCGACATGTCATTTTCGATGAAACCCAATTTCCGTTAGCTAAGTTGCATAGTCCAACGTCCCATTCTTATGTTTTTTTTTTAATGATGGGCTTTCACCATATGTGGTCCACCGTTTGGCCCAGACTAAACCGCAGCAACTGGCCCAACAGGCACCCTCCCATCCCACTGCCTACTTCCAGTCCAGTTCGACCACACTGGGCCCAACTCAACCCAGCTAGACCACTACCCAACAGTAGACCCATCCTGGCAGCCCAAAACCCCAGACCACATCGTCCGGCCCAGCGAGTGGCAACCCAGTGCCCTACTAACCCATTTCCTCTCCATCTGCTATTGGGCCGCGTCGCCCGGCCCGACCCGGGTTACCCAAGTTAGCTCCACCGCCCCACCCCGCCGAGCCCACTCCTATTCCAACTCCAAGGCTGGTTACTTGGAGCGAACGGGAAAATTTCAGATCAAAGCAACAATTCAATCTCAACTCTAATGGTACTAAATCCCCTCTACCACGTAACCCCGTGTCTGCCCTTCGTGACCCGAATTGGAAAATGACTGGATGATGAATATAATGCTTTTATTGAAAATAAGATGTGGGAGTTGGTGCCCCGTCCACCTGATGTTAATGTGATTCGTTCTATGTAGATTTTTACTCAAAGAAAAATCTGATAGTTTTTTTGAGAGGGATAAGGCCCGTTTGGTAGGTGATGGCAAAATGAACAAGCTGGCATGGATTGTGGAGACTTTTAGTCCGGTGGTCAAACCGGCAACTATTCGCATTTTCTGGATATAACTTTCACTCATCATGCATGTGGTCTATTTCTATCTCGGAGAAAGTATGCACCAAAGATCATTGAACAGGCTGACATGTCAGCTTGTAAGCCATCTCCTACTTCGGTTGATACTAAACTGAAGCTGAGTGCTACTTCTAGCACACCATATGAGGATCTCTCCCACTATCATAGTCTTGCGGGGGCTCTTCAATAACTCACTTTCGCGAGGTCCGATATTACTTATGCTGTGCAACAAATGTGTTTATTAATGCATGATCTGAGGGAAGAACACATGCAAGCTCTCAAGCCCATTGTGCGCTACATTCATGGTACTCTTGATCATGGCTTGCATCTATATCCATCATCGATATCCACTCTCTTGATTGGGGTGGATGTCTAGATACCAAGCGTTCTACATCTGGTTATTGTGTGTTTCTCGGTGATAACTTGGTCTCTTGGTCCGCTAAACGGCAAGCTACTTTGTCGCGATCTAGTGCGGAGGCCGAGTTCCAAGAGGTCGCCAATGTGGTTTCTGAGTCCTGTTGGTTGCGAAACCTCCTTTTTGAAAAAGTGTTTTTTGTCTTGTAAATGCATTTTTTTCTATTTAGAGAGGGGGCTTTAGGCCACTCGGCTGTAAGGAGGGGTGGAAAGCTACTTGCTTGATGGTAAGGAAAGAGAGGGGGCGGAAAGTTCTTAGGAAGAGTCGTTTTAGAGCAACATTGTCCTATTCAGAAAGCTACATTGGTCTACTGCGACAATGATAGTGCGATATATTTCTCAGAGAATCCTGTTCAACATCAGCACACTAAGCATATCGAGATGGATATTCACTTTGTTCGCGAAAAGATTGCCCGTGAACAAGTATGTGTCTTACATGTCCCTTCACGTTATCAGATTGCAGATATCTTTACTAAGGGTCTTCCCTTAGTTCTATTTGAAGATTTTCGAGATAGTCTCAGCGTACGACAACCTTCCGCTTCGATTGCGGGGGTGTGTTAGAATACATGTAAATATATTTGGTAAATATTGTTAGTGATCTTTTGTATTAGTTAGGTGTATAATTAATTTTCGTACTTATAGCCTAGAATCACTATTGTACCGCATGTATACAAGCTAATTAAGCTAATCAAGAAATTATCCGCTTTCAATTACAACAAAAACAACATACCCAGTGTAATCCCACAAGTGGGTCTGGGAAGGGTTGTAACGACCTATTCTGTCGTTACATGTATTTGGTCATTTTACCCCGTAGACTCGATTCCCGGAACTTTCAAAAAATTCTAGTAGAAGTTGTGAAATTAGAACCTTAAACTATGAAAGCATTAACCGAAAGTTGACTTGTGTGAACGGACCTTTTTCGGAATTCCGTCAATTCCGTGAGGTCCGGAGGGTCACTTATGACTTGGTGGGATAATTGGTTCGGTTCCCGAGGCCCTCGGGAGCATTTTTGGCTATTGGTTTGAAAACTAGTTTAGCCTGTGGAGGGTTGACGCATAGAATTAGAACTCCGATGGAACCGATGCCACGAGTGAGTCTGTAGCATGTTTTTACCTGTGTACATATCTAGTTTGTGCCGAAGAGGTCTCGGGTGATTATCGTATTACGGGTTGCATAAAACTTAATTCTTTTGGTTGCTGGTGTAGTCGCTGGGGTGAGCTTTAGTGGACGGCAATCCCCTGCGACGAGCTTTTTGACTTTTTGTAAAGGACCGCAGGCGCAGAGAGGGTCCTTGGGCGCGCGTCCGCTGTAGCGGGACTTTGTCCGCTGCAGCGGACGACAGGATTCCAGATTGCTTTTTAAGTGTCATTAAACCCCTATCTTCCCTCATTTCGAAAATACACTTCCAAAACAACATTAGGGCGATTCCAAGCATCCATAAATGATTTCTTCTTGAGGTAACCTTTCTTAACCTTGTATTACCTTTACTTAGCTTCATTATGTTGATTTAATGGTGGTCATGACCTAGAATCTAATTGGGGAAGAAGAGTTCAACGAAATTAGGGCTTGTTGATTTGTTAAGCTTAAAAGTGAGAATTAATTAGTGGGTTTTGTGATGAATCATTATTTAAATCGTCCATTTATGTTGATAAATTTGAATATTGAAAAGTAGGGTTCATACCCAAATTGGGGGGGTTTTCTTATAAGGTGAAATTAGACTAATCTTGAGTTGATTTAATAATTATTGGGTAGTACTGGACTCCTAGAATGTTAAATTCTATAGTTCACCTTTAAAATGACAGTTTTACCCCTAATGGCCCGTTTCCCTCTTCTTTAGTAATCGATTTGGAACCAAAGGGCTAGTGTAATGATATGGGTGTTGTGAATTCCTTATTCGAACTTAGACTTGGATAATATTAGACTTCGAGAACCATCGTGATCCGCGGAAGGGCAAGGTGCAATTGTGATTGTGCGACTCACGCTCGACTTTCCATGTAGGTTATGGCTTACCTTCTGGTTAGACTTCGGTTAGCAAAACGTATGTGTAGTTAGATTCTGTTGGAGAAAGCATGTAAGCCTTCGGGTATGGAGTTGGGATGGAATACTTAGGTCGGTCACTGTGACCAAGTATGATGTGATGCTTCTTATGGTTATCGGACTTATATGATATATCATGTTGTATTGTGATGTAGTTGTATCTCATCTATCTTGGCATGCGCATGTACAAAGAAGGTCATTTTCCAAGCATAAAATCACGAAGCCGGCCCAAAAAGTGGGTGAGACTCGTCATTCTCCGCTTGCAAGTCAAGCTTTTCAAGAGAATCGTTCAGGATGTTCTGATGATCCTAATCAGAGCCAACAAGCAGGTCGAGCTGACATAGACGGGAATTTGAATCTTTTTGGACTGGAGGGTCGGGTCAGAAGGACCGAGATTGATCTCAGATTGGGGAATTGATGTGACACTAATTTTATGATAAGTGTCCTTGTGTGGCACGACTGGGAGTTGATATGATATACATGATATTATCATTGCATTGCATATACTCTCATTTCATGATATATTGATTGTGATCTTGCTAGTGGCATGACGGTGATAAATGAGAAGGGGAGTACTTATGATTCATATGACATTACTATATCGCGTAGCCATCTCTATGTTAGTGATACAGAGTGGCTAGCGGATAGTTTGGGTGGTAGAGTCATTCTAGGCTGTGTGATACGGAATGACTGGTACATGGACTTCGCGGGTCCCCCATGGGTCATGATTGCTGGGACGATGATATATTCCGCCTGGAGCATGTATGTACAGATTGATCATGTGGCCACTGCATTGCATTGCATATTTATTCATCATTCATTCTCATCATCTCATTTTACATTTATGGTTCGGACTTGTTGATTATACTTGTGATTGTGATTGTTCTGAGGAATTGTGGAAAACTTAGCAGACTTGAATTTAGGTGTTTCACCATAGGCTATGATTTGGTTACTGATCCTTCTGTACTTGAGTGGTTATTCTTGAACTGCGATATTACTTGTACTTGATTGCGAGCATGTCTATCTTTCAGTTTCTTTCTTGTACATGCGTTAGCTAACTGTTGTCGACCTATGATACCTACCAGTACACGGTGTTTATACTGATACTACTCTTGCTACACCCTTTTTCGGGTGTAGAGTTGTTGCAGGAACTTCAGCGAGGTTCGATTAGCCTTCAGGGGTCTCGTGGAGGTCATCTAGATGTTTTGTTTAACTTTCATTCTAAACAGAAGTTGTATTCAGGTTGTGGTTGTATCTTTTATTCTAGTTGTATACTTACAAGCTCTTGTACTATTCAGACCAGATCCCTTGGGTAGTTGTTGTATCCCGCACTTGATATTTATGATATGAACTAGACTTCTATTTATTCTGCGTTATTTACCTTATATTGTTGAATTATTGTTAAGGGAAAGGTTCGCCTACCGAGGTGGGAAAAGGTAGGTTCCCACATGACTTAGTAATTTGGGTTGTGACAAGGGTAGTGTGTACGTAGACCTTACCTCTACATTGGGAGGTATAGAGGCTGTTTGCGGTAGACCTCAGCTCAAGTACAAAGTCTCATATTACATAATCCAAAATAGAAATCTGACAGCACAACCCCGACGAGCCACCCAAATAATTTATAAATACAGAGCAAGGAAGCTGATTGTTTCTGACTGTACATCCATAGATCAGTAAGCAATAAAATGTCTGAATTGACTCTGCCCTTTTATGTGCAGTGAAAATCAATCATTGAGGTGAAACAATTGGTCAAAGATAGACAATTTCAAGGTAAATTACAAGTACCTCCTCCTTGTAAAATGGCATCTTCAAACAGGATTTGTGAAGAAGGTCCATGATCTCTGTTTCGGTCTTGTTATTAGCCATGTAATTAACTGCCTTGGCGGTATATTCTTCACACAATGTGCATAACTGTTCATTTCCACTGACTTCTTCCAAAGGGTGAACTTGTATAGGTTCTTTTAGGTTATTTATCTGCAATACTGGTGCAATAAAGCCAAGATAAACATTTTTTTAACATTAGCGTCTGATTAACACAATAATGAAGCTATACAAAATTACAAATACACCAAGCAGTTAAATCATCTGCTACAAAGCATTTAGGTAAAAGAGTACATTAGCCTAGCAAGTACGATTAGCGTACTCTCTACAAGAAAGATGCATTGCATGGAGAAAAAACCACTCGCGTATTACAAATTACAAATACACCAAGCAGTTAAATCATCTGCTACAAAGCATTTAGGTAAAAGAGTACATTAGGCTAGCAAGTACTATTAGCGTACTCTCTACAAGATGCATTGCATGGAGAAAAAACCACAAGCGTATTAATAAGTCCAATAAACGGACATCATAATAGAAGATGCAAAGATTGCTAACTTGAAAAACTTGGAATCCCTAGTCAAGTAGATAAGTATTCACAGAAGTTGCAGAAATTGCTTTAGAACCATTTGCATGAACTGAGGCCCATTATAAGCAAGCAGCTATAACAAAACACTTGACCTTTCATATTTAACCCAACTGCCTATCTCCAACGAATATCTGACATGCGAAATGGAGAATATAAGAATCCTACGAGGCTATCCATGCTAATCAATTGATTGAAAATAAACCTAATATAATTCACATTAACACACTTGTAAAGATAAGATGTAAAGTTCCAATCTCCTATTGATATGAACATTCTTAGCTATTGGTTTGATCCTTAGCCCCTTCCAAGTTGAAAAGAAAAATGATGTCAAATTTGTTTATTTGAAAAGACAGAAAGACTTGAACAAGTGTATTAATGGGAAGGGCAATGAAGGTTTGGCTTATTTGGTGAAGATGTAAAGAGAAAAATGAAGGAAAAAGATTTTTTGATAAGAGAAAGATTGAAGTTGTAGTACAAAGGCAGGATAAAGGGTGTTATTACAAGAGCTTTTGAGGAGCTGTCAAGTTAGTCCTCTCCAAATCTATAGGACATATATTTTTTAAAATTTTGGGACATTACAAAATGTTTGAAGTACTTCAAAAGTTTTATGAATTCGTATTGAATTAAGTACATGAATTTATAGTTTTTGTTGCTTTGTGTCCTCAATCATATTATTATGCAAGTATTTTCTTCCACCACTAACAATAAGTCAAATCAACATCCTAAACTCTCCGACCAGTCAAATTCCGTCACATGAAATAAGATAGAGGAAGTAAATATATAAACTGCAAGCAGCGGTCTAGTAGAAAATCACAAACTTCCAATAAGGGACTAATGATGTAGTGGACAATCAATAAGGAGGTTCTTGTTAATGAAAGGGAAACCAGACGCCAACAATAGGAGACATCAAAATTTGCAAGACCGTAGATAAGTTTTATAGGATTTATTCATTTTGTTTCCCAATTACCACACTACAACTGTTCCATGACTTCATATACTGGGGACCTTACAACCATACAACACCAATATAGCCACTATTAAAATGAAAAAGAGAAAGTACCAGAGACATCTTCAGTTTGAGTAATAAGGGGGTTACGGGCAGCTAATTCTCTAGCAGTGCAGTACCAGCTAGAACCAAGTATGAGAAAACACAGGCAGAGCCTCAAATCCATGCTGCCAGGAGAAAACAACCAGTCAGTCTAGATTGAGGAATTAGTATATTGAATCACAACAACAAACCCAATGTAATCCCACAAGTGGAGTCTGGGGAGGGTAGAGTGTACGCAGACCTTACCCCTACCTTGAGAAGGTAGAGAGGTTGTTTCCGAAAATAGTATATTGAAGCATAAATAAAGAAATCTACCAATACACATACTAATTGCAATTGAAGAACGACAATTGGGAGAACAGAAGGCTGTTTGTTTTTCTATACTGAATTAACAAAGTGCTTTTGTCCCAACAAATGATATCTGTCAAGAACAATGAAAACCAATATATAGACTTCCTATAATAAAGGGCAGGCCGGTGCGCTAAGCTCCCGCTATGCGCGGGGTCCGGGGAAGGGCCGGACCACAAGGGTCTATTGTACGCAGCCTTACCTCACATTTCTGCAAGAGGATGTTTCCATGGCTTGAACCCATGACCTCCTGGTCACATGGAGGCAACTTTACTAGTTACTCCAAGGCTCCCCTTCCATAGACTTCCTATAATGAAACAGGAATATGATCTCAGAGTTATTCATCACGAATAGTATATTCAAAAAAGAGAACTTGGGGATCCCAAGAACTTTATGTTGCACAAGACAATCAAATCAGTAATGTCTTAGCAATAATTAGTGCTTTCTCATGAATCACAATCAATATCATGCTTGGAATTTCAGCCAAACAAAATGAGCAAAGGAAAATCAGAGAAGGTTTAATTCCGTTTTGCTTGGCCTAACTCAGGCTCACCAATAAACCATAAGTTTCCACTTAAATCACTCTTGACTGCAGTACACATGATTGGTAAGGAAACTAAGACTAGCCATATTATCTGTGTCAAATCCCTCCTACTTTCTTTTTTACCTGTAATAATATCAACATGTTCAAAGTCCAACCGTGCTTACTCTTTTTTATAACCGTGGTGTCTGCGTCAGCTTAGGCGCGTCTCGGCTAATTCCACAAGGTACTTGGTACCTCCTCCACCAGCATAGGTACCAACTCTACTCACCAAAAGCTTGGACATATACGAAGAAATCACCTAATATTTTTTACTCTGCGGAGATTTGAACCTAAGACCTCATGGTTCTCGACCCACTTCATTGACTATTATCCCACAACCTTGGATACTCCAACTATTCTTACTTTAGGACTAGAATTTTAGCCTTAAGCTAATTTCAGTATACTCCAAGTACAAAATAGATTTGATTATAATACTACCATGCTCTCCAATATGGTTAAGATTTCCATGAAACAGAAAAAGGTCATTCTTTTCCTTTTTCCTTCAACTTACAGATCAGATTAGAACTACACCAGGCTGGTGTCACCAGCTAAAACGAACACAGTTTTTCACTTGCAGATCAAATAATTACAAAATTACTCTATATGCTTAAGAAACCCTAAAAGCTAGAACAAATCATCCTTTTCCCCTTTTAACTTACAAACCAGATTGAAACTGGACCTGCTAAAAAGACCCCTTAATTTCAGAGGTATTTAGGCCAACTTGCTTGCACCTCGACTAATTCACCTGACGATTTGTCCAGCCTACTTGCCGGAAAGTAGACGGACTCGTACGAAGGTTGTTACTCCTGTTGAAATGTGAACCTTGCGTTGGAAGAAGAAAAAGACTTTTTTGATTTGTGTGATACATGTATCTCTTAGTTCATGTATTAGAGAAATATTAAGATACATGTATTATTCATGAATTAGGAAAGATGAAAACTGTTCATGAACTAGAGAAGACAAAAAGATATCTAGAACTAAATTAAGTGCATGTATTAGTCTAGGTGCATGCTAGAAAATTCCCATAAATATCTAGATACTATAGTCATATAATATGAGACAAGAAAAAATACAAGTTAAGTTGGTGGAAGAATGTTTTCTCCACTTTTCTTCAAGAGAATGATTAATTATAGTATAATAGTTGTCTCACTTGTCTTCAAGAAAGAATTTGAGTGATTGAGGTACTTCTAGTCTCCTGATTGTCCAACAACTCCCATCCCTCAACAATAAGGTCATCCCTTGGGATCTAAGAAGAACCAAATTGTATATCGCATGAATAGAAGAAAAACTAAACCACTTAAAAGGCAAAATAGATAACTTAGTAGGCGCTTGGGCATAGAAACCAAAAATAATTTCACTTTTTTTGGAGCTGGAGTTGTGTTTGGTCATAGTTTTTGCAAATAATATTTGATTGTTGGAATGTCTAACAAATATGAAATATGATTTATACCCCAATTTTTGAAAACTAGCAAAATTACTCAAAGCAATTAATAAACATAAGGAGTGGGTAAACACCGCTCATCAATCATTTTCTATTCCATTAAGCATGATTCATATAGACTTTCTTTAATACGATGATATAATCAAGTCCACGAAACTCATCCGTCGAATTTACTATGGGTTAAATTTATAAATCCAAATACAATTTTCATGCCAAACACTAGTTTCCGAACAAAGTGACAAAAAATTCCGAAAAAAAAGTTAAAAAATATCTATGCCCAAACGGGTCCTTAGTATACGACCATACCGATTTATAATATGCATAATATACCCTGAATGCTATTAAAATTATAAGATGAGTATAAGACTAATTTGGAAGAATATCTGGTATAAGAACCCAACTCTACATATATATTTGAGACAAGGAAAAACTAAACATAATATGCCTCTATGAAGAACATCATCAGATTATTAAAAAAAAGTCAATCCAAACCCATTAAAATTCAGAAAAATACGTAAGAAAGATCAGAGAAGAAAACTTGATTTAAAAAACTTGTATACAGAAAGAGGAATAATACTAGAAGATGAAGGTGAAATAGAGGAAGAAGAAGAATGTTTACCTGATGAAAAGTGAGAGGAAGAGTTTTGGAGTGAGTGACAACCGATAAGTTATAACTTCAAGCAATGCCAATCCCCTCCTTTTCTATAGGAAGGTGTCCTAATTATTTATTCTCGTTGTCTTGTACTGCTTTCCTACCTATCTTTAGGTTGACTATACAATAAAAAGAAAAGAATAAAATTACTAGCAAATTTAACATCTCTGTGAATATTCTATGGATATATATGGTGTTACTTACCATTGTACCAACTAACCAAAGGATCAGTGCAATCGCTAAAGGGTCATTGTGCGAATTGCAGCATTATCACTAGTACTAGCAGTTTTTTTCTAGACCGGCCACTATATCAGGATTCGTATAAGTTTATTGGAGGATAAATTAAAGAACTTTTTTATATTCAAAGCTCGAACAAGTCACTTTTTGGCGGCGGTACTAGCAGTTGTTTCTTAGCACCTTCTTTCTCTTTTTAATACTAGGACAACTCTTTTTTTTTTAAAAGAGCAAAGTAGTTACTTTAGTATAAATTTCCTCAATAATATGTCTTTCACGAAATTTTGCCTGACTTTAATTAATAGAATATTTCGTAAATATTTTTTTGTTAATTGTATATCACTTATTTTAGGTAAAATTGTATTCTTATTATAAGTAGGTCACCTATTTTAGGTAGAATTGTATTACTATTGTAATTAGATTGATTAGTTACCTAGTTTAGATATTCTTGTACTACTATATATATTGTACATTATTGATGAATAAAATCAAGAAACATATTCCTTTATGGTATCAGAAGCCTAACTCTATATATCCCACCCTAGACGCCGACCTCTTTTCTCGACCTCCACCCTTCCTACGTTGAAACCCTCGCCGCCGACTTCATCTTTCAGCCACCCCCTTTTCCCCACGACGGAACCGTAGTTTTTCCGGTCATTCTCCCTCCCTCTTCCTCCTAAATTTCCTCTTTCATGGATGACAAAACCAAATTTCATCCTGCACTTGTAGTCAACAACATTATAAACTTCATCCCTGTGACTCTTGAGATGGAAAATGGTCAATACTCCTCGTGGGTGGAGCTTTTTAAGATCCATTTTCGTGTTTACGAAGTTATCGATCACATCATCCCTCCTACATCGAAGTTCACAGACCTACCCTCGGTTTCAACTTCTGATGATGCACTCTGGTCTCGTTTGGACGCAACCGTCCTCCAATGGATATACGACACGATCTCTAATGATCTGTTGCACACCATCATTGAGACCGATGCCACTGCCCGCCAAACGTGGGAACGTTTGGAAAGTATTTTCTACGACAAAAAAACTCAACGAGCGTTATACCTTGAAAATCAATTCAATGATGTTCATCAGGACGATTTCCCAAATGTCTCTGCATACTGTCAAGAACTCAAGGTGCTTGTCGACCAACTCTCCAATGTCGGCATACCAGTCACTAATCAGCGATTGGTCATGCAACTTATTGCAGGCTTGAACGAATCCTATGACGACGTTGCCACCATCCTTCAGCGATGCACGTCGTTACCTCCGTTTTATGAGGCTCGTTCGATGCTTATTCTTGAGGAAACCCAGAAAATCAAGTGCAACACCACTCAGGCCCACCCTGGCATACGCGGCCCACGTCCACAACAGGCCTACACAGCACATGCCCTCTCACCCTCAACTTATGCACCGACTGATATTGAGGCATCTATGAACGTCACTCAATGCTGCAGAAAAAAATTGGTATGTGGACACAGGCGTCACATCTACATAACGGCATCACAATGTACTCTCTCGTCTTATTCCAATTTGAGTTATTTAAATCGGAATATTATTATTGGTAGTGGACAAGGCATTCCCATTTGCAGTTTTGATCATTCATCTTTATCCCCACCACATCCACCATTAATCTTAAAAAATGTCCTTCATGCTCCTAAACTCATTAAGAATTTAATCTATGCGCGACGTTTCACAACTGATAATAATATTTTCCTTGACTTTGATCATTTTAGTTTTTTGTGAAGGATTTTACGACAAGGAGACGACTAATGAGATGTGATAGCACTGGAGATCTCTACCCTATTTCAAACACCGTCAATAATCCAGACTCAGTTCCATCAACTTTTGTTGCTCTTTCGTCTTCCTTATGGCATTCTAGATTAGGACATCCGGGAGATTCTGTTTTACGCTCCTTTATGAAAAATAATTTTATTAATTGCAACCGTATTTCTAGTACTCCTACATGTGAATCCTACGCTTTTTGGAAACATGTTAAATCATCATTTTATACATCCACAAATTGTACTATACTTCCTTTCGATATCATACATAGTGATTTGTGGACGTCCCCTATTTTAAGTACAGTTGGCCATCGATATTATGTATTGTTTGGACGATTTTTCCAACTTTCTATAGACTTTTCCAATTGACAATAAATCTCAGGTTTACCCCATTTTTTCCTCATTTAGTGCTTTTGTAAAAACACAATTTTAAAAGAGTATTTAATATTTTCAATGTGACAATGGCAGTGAATTCAATAATAATAAATTCAAACAGTTTTGCTCCAAAAATGGTCTTACCTTTCTTTTTTCTTGCCCTCACACCTCCTCCCAAAATGATAAAGTCGAACAGAAAATCTGAACCATAAACAACCTAATATGTGCCCTATTTGCTCACGCCTCAATTCCCCCTCAATTCTGGCATTACACACTCTTCATGGCCACCTATCTCCTAAACATAATCTCAAGCAAGTCTCTAGCTCAACGGTCGCCCACTCAAATTCTATTTCGTAGGAACCATTCCTACCAATACTTGCATATCTTTGGATGTCTCTGTTATCCTCTCCATCCGACCACTCACAAACTCCAACCACGTTCTCCCCCGTGTGTGTTTCTGGGTTACCCTACCAATCATCGTGGTTACTCGTGCTATGACTTGTCGAGCCGTAAAATTGTTATTTCATGTTATGTCCTATTTGATGAGTTCCAATTCCCGGTTGTCTCCCTAAACTCGCCACCTCGGCATTCCTACGACTTTCTAGATGACGGCCTAAACCCTCTTCTAATTCATCATTTACATAGTCCGCCATCCCAGACCCCGGCACCCCCAACCTCGGACATTCCGGGACACACTGCCCACCTGGTTTTGCCGACGGTGACTCGAAATAGCTCGCCTTAGGGTGATTCCGCAGCCCCCTCTCGAAAAAACGAGCATCGGCCACCCCTCTCATCCCGCATCCTGAGACACGCTTTCAGAGCATGGAAATTCGTGCCATGCACGGAATTCATAAACCTAAATGACTGTTTAACCTATCATCTTCAGTTGTCCCTTCCCCTGTCCCTCGAAACTCGAAGGATGCCTTGTCTTACCCTAATTGGAAACCTGCAATGATTGACGAATATAATGCTCTTATTGATAATAAGACATGGGATCTAGTACCCCATCCACCTGATGCTAACATTATTCGTTCTATATGGATTTTTAGACATAAAAAGAAATCTGATGGTTCTTTTGAGAGGTATAAGGCTTGTCTTGTAGGTGATGACAAGTCTCAACAGGTAGGAGTGGACTGTGATGAAACGTTCAACCCGGTCGTAAAGCCCGCAACCATCCGGACCATCCTCAGCATTGTCTTATCTAAGTCTTGGCCCATTCATCAGTTCGATGTCAAGAATGCCTTCTTACATGAGGATCTTTATGAAACGGTATATATGCATCAGCCTATGGGTTTCAGGGATCCTATTCATCCGGATTATGTGTGTCTGTTGCGTAAATCGCTCTATGGACTGAAACATGCTCATCGGGCATAGCATCAGCAATTCGCCGATTATGTCTCATCTATCAATTTTTCACACAGCAGACCATTTCCTGTTCATCTACAACAAGGGTACAGACATGACTTACCTATTATTATATGTTGATGACATCATCCTCACCACATAATTTGATGCTCCCCGTTGGTCCATATGTCTCTCATTTCTTTTAAGTTTGCAATGGATCTGGGCCCCCTAAGTTATTTCTTGGGCATCTCTGTCACTCGACATTCTGGTGGCCTATTTCTATGTCATAAGAAGTATGCCGAAGAGATCCTTGACCGTGGAGGCATGACATCTTGCAAACCATCCCACACGCCAGTAGACACCAATTCCAAGCTCAACGCTGATTTCGACCCTCCATATTCAGACCCGACTCACTATTGTAGCCTGGTTGGGGTCATACAGTACCTAACATTCACGAGACCTGACATATCCTATGTCATGCAATAAATCTGCTTACACATGCACAATCCGACGGAAGCACACATGCATGCCCTCAAACGTATTTTACGATACGTCCAATGTACACTTCACTTCGGATTACATCTATACAAGTCCTCGCTCACTGGTCTCACTGCTTATTCTGATGCTGACTGGGGTGGCCGTCCTGACATCTGACGATCCACGTCTGGTTACTACGTTTTCCTCGGAGATAACCTATTGTCTTGATCTTCCAAAAGGCAACCTACACTATCATAATCCAGTGCCAAAGCAGAGTACAGAGGTGTCGCCAACGTCGTATCTGAGTCTTGTTGGATCTGTAACCTTCTACTTGAGCTTCACTGCCCGATTCAAAAGGCAACATTGGTCTTTTGCAATAATATTAGTGCGATATATCTTTCCGGCAATTTCGTCCAACATCAGCGCACTAAATACATTGAGATGGACACTCATTTCGTTCGCGAAAAAGTGGCTCGTGGTCAAGTTCATGTCCTTCATGTTCCTTCCAAATATCAAATTGCCGACATCTTCACCAAAGGACTTCTGCGCATACTATTTGATGATTTTCAAGCCAGTCTCAGTGTTCGTGAACCTCCCGCTTCGATTGCGGGGGTGTAATAGAATATTTCCCGAATATTCTTTCATTTATTGTATATCTATTATTTTAGATAGAATTATATTCCTATTGTAATTAGGTCTCCTATTTTAGGTAGAATTGTATTCCTATTGTAATTAGGTTGATTAGTTACCTGATTTAGATATTCTTGTACTACTATATATATTGTACATTATTGATGAATAAAATCTAGGAACATATTCCTTTATTAATAATAATAATAATCCTATATAAATAATTAAAGGATCTCAATTTGAAATCCAATTTATTGAAGAGTTCTAGTTAGAGCCATTAATGTGGGTTAAGGCTCGTGGGCCGACCCAACCTAGCCCGTGATTTGATAGGGTTGTGCTTGAATTTTTGAAACCCATTTAAGAACAAGGCTTTTTATCCCGGCTCGAGTAAGCCGGCTGATCAGGAGGCTTGAAGTGTGCATGGGTTGGGCCGGCCGGTGGACGAAAAAATTTAATTTAAAAATAAAAAAAGGAAAAAATTAAGATGTTAAGACAACCTTGTCACAAGCAGAATCAGATGTGCTTAATGAAGATGATGTTGGTGTTGGATACATCATAAGTGTCATGAAAGTTTCTTTGAGAAGTTCATTTTTACTTTAAATGAATTAATATTATCATTTTCTTTTGCGTTTTATTGAGATCTATTGAAACAAAGCTAGGTTAATATTCCTATTTAGCTAGCTGTCTCGCTACTCATCAACTTTTTAGTTTGCTATTGATATCTCGATTTGGTTCGAGTGATATCAATTATTAATATGTTAAGTGTTAACAATGTCAAAAGTTATTCAGTTTCGTAGAAGGTTTGATCCTACAAGATCATTTTCTTTAGTTGTACCCAAAATAATTGCATAGAATGGTAGAGATTTCATACTGAAGTCATACAATCAAATCTTTACTTGAAGCCAAACTTAATAAGCATTATTAGAATTATTTTATTTGTGGATTTGAGACTTGGTTAGCAAGTGGTAACACCATGTAACATTGTCTTGTAAATATTTATTTTAGCATTTTAAATTAAAAAATTATGAAAAATAATTTTTTTTAAAAGGTGGGCTGACTCGGTCAGGCCCACAACCCACGTAGTGATGGTTTGGGATTGATATTTAAAGACCCGTCAAAATGGTGGGTCAGTCCGGCCTGACCCGTCAAAATTCCAAAGTCCATGTGGCCTATAGTCCGGATGGGCTGGGTCAGCCCCCTTTCACAGGTCTAGTTCTAGTACTATTTTGCGTCTCCTTTAGATACTTCTCCCCTATAATCGTTTTTTTTAACGACTCATTATTAATATCTTTGTCAAAGAGATTCTTTTTTGTGTCCTACTCCTACGTAATCATACAGAATAATGAAGGAATATTATACGCAAGTGGGTTACCCAAAATAATACGCAAATGGATTTGGGCGAGAAGTCAGAGGATAACAAAGAATCATAACCAAAAAGATATTTTTTCAGAACATCTTAACTAGTAGTAGTACTTAACATGGCAGTTCGGACCATAAAAAAATATAGTATGTATTACTGGAGTTAAAGTATTATACTTAAATTACGAGTTGTACAAATATTGTGCACTGAAATTATCATTTTGACAACATCAAGTTAAATTACTTACAATACTTCATTCTAAAAAAATACTTAAAATAATAGATAGGAGTAGTTATTTTATTGCAAGTTTGATCAGATAAATTGAAAATAGTTTATATTTTGTGCGCTGAGGGTAGTTAGATTACTGGTTAGATTATGCAGGTATTAGAATGCAAAATTAGTTATGAGGAGCTTATGTATTATTTTGTACATTCATGTATTAATTATTCTACCTTTTATTCTGCATACAATAATACACAGATTTCCTCATACTTATACATGTATCAATTATTCAGAATTCTAAATAGTTAATCAATCACCGTATTTAATGTGTTAAATTTTATACATAGCAAAAAATATTGTATACGGTGAAAATCGGCATGACACGTGACAAAGTTTGTGTATGAAAATCGAAGGGAGCAACAATGCTTTGCACCGAATGCGAGTTGCACCAGGGTGAGTCCGGATATTGGGGCAAGACTGGGTAGCAACCGAACCAGGTAACACCGGATAGAGGGCCAAAGGAGTTCGGTGTGTAACTATTCCGGGTATGACGCCAGCCGTTACTCTTTGTTCATTAAGTGATCGTTATTCTCATTTAATAGAATATAAGTAGGGTATGATTCTCGGGCATAAATGCCCTGTCCTGATAACTATAAAAGGAGTCCAACCTTTATGTTGGAAGGGCATCTCATTCTCATTATTCATACTTGTATGATTTACTTGTCATAGTTACAACTTTTTGTTCTCATTGTTGGCTCGAGCCCGAAGCAAATTAGCTAAGAATCGGACCAAAATCATTGGACAGTTTCAATCAAGATCATATTATTTCAGGTTAATTTACTTGTGTATTATCTTTATTTGTTTGTTACAAATCGATCCACATATTCTTAAAACCACTTATAAATTCAACTGTACTTTTTTCGGGTAAACAATTTGGCGCCCACCGTGGGGCTAAGGAGAATAGTGGTGATTTGTTCAAACTCAAATTTCACTTGTTTCTTTCGAGATTTTGTGATTTCAGGTTAAAACTAAGTGCTACAGAATGGCTAGTGACATTCAAATTGAGGTTAGCAACCACGATAACAAAAACAACAGTGATAATGATGCTAACAACATCAATAACAACCAATGCCGTTCCACCGTTGATTTAATCGATGGCATTCCGCCCGCTGATCCTGTGAATGGCAACAACCTCGTGATCTTACCCCAAGGGTCTATAAGATAAGGTCAGAAAATATCGGATGATGATGAGGATGGTGAAATAATTTTGGCTCGGATATTTAGCATGCTGAAGGAGAAACATGAGGCTATAACCCAGTTGCAAAAGAAAATCAGCGAAGCAAGTGCGGCGGATGAAGCTCGTCCTGTCCGCAATGATGTCCAGGTCGAAAGAAGGTTCGGGTTGATAAAAATGGCAATAGATCGGGGACTAATAAGTCTTCGGAGGTTTTGAGGCTGCTCCAAGCTTTGATCAAGCGGGTGGATACTAATGAAAAGAAGGTTGAAACCTACAATTCACGGGTAGATTAGATTTCTAGAGCACCTCTGATCTTGAAGGGGCCGGACTCGAAGAGATACATCATGTTGTCATTCCCACCGAGTGCATTACCAAAATTGATACCGAATAGGTTTAAGATGCCCGATCTCCCAAAGTACGATGGAACAACAGATGCACAAAAGCACGTGACGTCTTACACTTGTACGGTGAAGGGCAATGACATGCATCCGGATGAGATTGAATTAGTGTTACTAAAAATATTTGGCGAAACCCTGTCAAAGAGAGCAATGACCTGGTATTCTATGTTGCCTGAACATTCTATTAACTCGTTTGAAATGCTTGCAGATGCTTTTATAAAGGCACATGCCGGAGCCCGGAAGGTCGAAGCAAGGAAAGCGAATATATTCAAAATTGCACAGAAGGATACAGAATTACTACGTGAGTTCGTAACAAGGTTTCAAAAGGAATGAATGCTCCTTCCTCTGGTACCTGATGAATGGACATATGAAACTTTCACCAAGAGGTTGAATCCTAGGAGCTCTAGTGCCTCGTTTAAATTAAGGATAACTTATTGGAATTTCAGGCGGTAACATGGGCAAATGTACATAATAGGCACGAGTCCAAAAACCGGGTGGAGGATTATCAGCTCGAACTCACACCGGAGTTAGCATGACAGAACAATTTTTTTGATAATTCAAAGAGGGTAGTTTAGTTGGAACTAAAATATTCAAAAGATAGATATCAACCCTACAAGCAATCAGAGAGGTCGAACTTCAGATCGGATAGGGGTCACAACAATCACAATTTCTCATCAAACAAAGGAGACAAGCATAATGATCGAAGGTCTACCAGTAGGGGTCTAAAATTCAAGAATGATACCGTCTCTAACAGTGTGGAAAGCCTGAGGCTTTCCGAATATAATTTCAATATTGATGCGGTCGGGCTTGTTTCGGCCATTGGACATATTAAGGAGACAAGATGGCCAAGACTAGGGCTGGCAATTTCACCCTGACTCGATGGATATCCGATCCATCCGACCCAAATATATGGATGAAAATCCGACAAAACACGAATTTTAATCGGGTGACGGATCGGGTCGGATTCGGGTTGACATATATCCAACCCACCATCCGACCCATCACCCGACCCATCCATCCACCCGTTTATTAATAGTTAGATAATACTTTTTATCATTAAATTGTATATATTTTATTAAATAAAAATTATAATAAAACTTGGCAAATCAAGAATAACATAAATTTGTCCCAGAGTTCACTTCCATAAAAGTAAAGGTTTATAATGTTCTTAGCTAGTGATCATTTATGAAAATATAAAAAAATATTCATTGTTAGGTCTGATTAATTTTATTATTTATTTTGCAACGTAAAGTATGATTTGTTTGAGCTAACATAAAAATGGAATATGAATAAAAATATTTAAGGTGCTAATCAGATGAGACACTGCTACGTTGGAATAAGAGTATTTATATTGGTTTTGGTCACTCCATTTTTGTTGTAATTTTTTAAAAAAAAACTAATTACTAACATTATCACTGATTTTAAACTAGAACAAATGGTTAAACTTATAACAAATTTCATCCGCGAAGCACCCGATCGACACGATTCACCAGTGGATGATGGGTGGATCGGATGTGGATGAATAAAAAATAGGGTGATGGATGGGTTGGGTTGTGGATGGATGGTTGGCGGGTGGAGGCGGATTGAGATCCACCTCCGATCCATTGTCAGCCCCAGCCAAGACCACTCCGAACAGATCTGGCTCAAAGAGATCCGAGTTTGACTTGTGATTATCATGGAACTCATGGTCATCGAACGGAGGATTATTGCCAATTGAGGGATGAAGTGGCCCGATTATTGAAAAATGGCCATGTACGCTATTTTCTAAGTGATCGAGCAAAAGGAAATTATAGAAATAGAGAAGCAAATAAGAAAGAGGATCTAATCGAACCCTAGTATGTTATAAATATGATAATCAGATGGATAGATGTTCCGAAGGGATATGTCATAACCGCAAAGAAGACGAAAGTTTTAATAACTTAAGAGAAGAGGTACATATATTACGTATAAGAGGAAATGATATCTTTCAATGATGAAGACGCAGAGGGCATCATTCAACATCACAATGATGCTTTGGTAATTTATGTCTTTATTAATAAATTTTAGATTAAGTGAATGTTAATTGATCCAGGTAGCTCGGCCAACATCATTCGGTGGAAGGTGATGGAGCAATTGGGGTTGTTGGATCAAATTGTACCGGCAGTCCGAGTTCTAAATGGTTTCAACATGGCAAGCGAGACTACGAAGGGGAAATCCCCTTTCCAATCAACGCAGTCGGGACAATTCGGCAAACAAAGTTCTATGTTATTAAAGGTGAAATGAGGTACACCGCACTATTTGGAAAGCTTTGGATACATGATATGAGGGTCGTACCTTCGATGTTGCACATGATGTTAAAGTTCCCAACCCTTGAGGGAATTAAGACAATTCGAGGAGAGCAACCAGCAGCACGGGAGATATTTGTGGTAGAGGAATCGGTACAAACACCAAAAGAGGTTAAGGATGCGAATAAAGGAAAAGAAGTTAAATAGCAATCACAGGATTCGGACCCATCGAGTCCGAAGGAAGAAGAGGAAGAAAAAATAAATTATGAGGAAGAAGAGAACTACTATCGAGTACCGAGGTCATTTTTGCTGCTGGACGATTCAGATGCCACAAAGTCAACTATAGATGAACTAGAGCAAGTCATCTTATTTGTGCATCTACCGAATTGAAAGGTATACTTGGGCAGCGCATTAACTCCAGAGCTCAGGCTTAAATTTATTGAATTTCTTAAAGCTAATGCCAATTACTTTGCTTGGTCGCACTTAGATATGACATATATTTCACCGGAGATTACGACTCACAAATTGAGTTTGGATTCGAGGTTCCCTCCAGTAAAGCAAAAGAGGAGGCCTATGGTGGACTTCAAACATAAGTTCATCAAGAAGGAGGTAACAAGGTTTTAAATATAGGTTCTATCCGGGAGGTAGAATATCCAGATGGGTTAGCAAATGTAGTGGTCGTACCTAAAAAGGCAATAAACCGAGAATGTACATAGATTTTAATGATTTGAATAAATCATGCCCAAAATATTCTTTTTCTTTGCCGCATATCGATCGAATGATTGATGCCATGGCAGGGCATGAGATGCTGAGTTTTCTTGACGCTTACTCCAGGTACAATCAAATTAGGATAAACTTGGAGGATCAAGAGAAAACCTCATTTATAACTAGATACGAGACCTATTGCTATAATGTATTGGCGTTTGGTTTTAAAAACACTGGAGCAATATAGCAACGCCTCGTTAATCGCATGTTAGTGGACCAAATAGGTAACATAATATAGGTTCATATTGATGATATGTTATTGAAGGATCTTTGTACTAAAGCAACTACTAAACTCTGCGGAAGCTGAGGAGATTAATCTCTGAACAGTTGTGCAACTACTAAACTCTGCAATTGATGGCGGCCACGCCGAGGTGAATAAAATAAGCTTGACTTGGGATAGTCGCAATAAATACATCGATTATCCAATGAAATAGAGAGATTGATGATGATGTCACACATCATATTGGGTTAGGGTGGATGAAATGAAGGCTCGTATATGGAGTATTGTGCGATAAAAAGGTGCCAACAAAACATAAAGGCAAATTCTATAGGGTGGTGGTTAGACCAACCATGTTGTATGGGACAGAGTGTTGGCCAGTCAAGACTTCGCACACCTAAAAGATAAAAGTTGTGGAGATGAGGATGCTAAGATGGATGTGTGGGCATACAAGGAGGGATATAATTAGAAATAATGATATCAGGGACAGAGTAGGAGTGGCCTCGGTGGAGGATAAGATGCGAGAAGCTAGGTTGAGATGGTTCAAACACGTGCAGAGGATAGCCATAAATGCCCCAGTACGGAGGTGTGAGAGATTGGCTATGAACGGGTACAAGAGGGGTAGATGTAGGTCGATGAAGTATTGGGAGAGGTGATTATACGAGATATGGTGTAGGTGAAACTCACTGAGGACATGACCTTAGATAGGGGGTTCTGGAGGACACGTATTAGGGTAGAAGGATAGTAGGTAGTCCAACGTAGTCCTACCTATGCTTACAAACTGGTAGTTGTAGTATTATTATTGTAGGCTCGCTTAGCCTATCATATTGCCTTATAGTCCCTTTTCGTTTGATTTATGCTGCTATGTGTATTTTGTTTGTCTTATTTACTTGCATTAACTATTGCTTTTTTTTGCTTCTTTCTTTTTCAGAATGCGCTGTCATGACTTACGCACTTTGTGTGTCTTACTTTGCTTGGGCTTGTGCTTTGTCTTGAGCTGACGGTCTCTCAGAAATAACCACTCTACCTACCAAGGTAGAGGTAACCCTCTCCAGACCCCACATTGTGCGATTTTACTGGGTATGTTGTTGTTGTACCTTCGGGATGGAAAATTGCCTACGGATCTGAAAAAGTCAAGGGCGATGCATACTAAAGCAACTAGATTTTGTCTGGTTGATGGTCAGTTGTACCGAATGTCTTTTTATGGGCATTTAGCGAGGTGCTTAGGACTCGGGAAAATTGATTATGTAATGCGCAAGATTCACGAGGGGACTTGTGGCAATCATTCGGGAGCAAAATTGTTGGTCCGAAAATTTATTAGGGTCGGGTACTATTGGTCTCAGATGGAGGAAGACACAAAGAACTCCGTCCTAAAATGTAATGAATGCCAAAGGCACGCACCAATGATTTATCAACCGACAGAATTAATGCATCCGGTTTTATCACCATGGCCATTCATGAAGTGGGGGATGGATATTATGGGGCCACACCCATGGGCACCGAAAGGTACATTTTATTTTGTTTATGACTGACTACTTTTCTAAGTGGGTTGAAGCAAAGGCTTTTAAGAAAATTAGAAAAAAGTAAGTCATCGATTTCATTTGGGACCACATTATTTGCCGATTCGGCATACCAACGGAGATCACTTGCGATAATGGTCATTAGTTCGTTGGAAAAAGGTGAATGATTTTCTTAAAGGATTGAAAATCAAGAAGATAGTGTCGACACCGTATCATCCGAGTTTGAACGGGCAAGCAGAATTAACCAACAAAAAAATCATTCAAAAATTGAGGAAAAGATTAAATGAGTCAAAGGGCAAATGGAGAGAAATTTTACCGAAGGTGTTGTGGGCATACAAAACAATGCTGAAGTTGAGAACCAAGTAAACTCCATTTTCTTTGGTTTACAGTGCAAAAGTACTAATACCGATGGAAGTAAGCGAGTCGATCTTAAGGTTCAGTCTTGCAACCGAAGAGTTAAATAATGCAGCTATGGCCGTCAATCTTGACATAACAGATGAACACCATGAGTTAGCATTTCTACGGTTAGTGGCTCAAAGGTAAAGAATGGGACGATACTACAATCGTAGGACGAATCTTAGGCACTTCAAGTAGGGGACTTGGGTCTACAAAAAGTAACCTTCAACACCAAAAACCCCCAACGAAGGAAAATTGGGCCCGAACTGGAAAGGCCCCTACAAAGTGTCAAGAATAACCGGTAAAGGCTCGTATCAGTTAGAAGCCGAAGATGGTCGAAAGTTGCCAAACAACTAGAACATAGCACACTTGAAGCAATATTACTGCTAAGGTACGTGTTTGGTTAATTATTTTAACTTCATTTATTTTGTTATGTCTAACTCTTGCAGGAATAAAATAGGAGTCATCACTCAAAGATTGAACAGAGTTAGAATTAGGTTTGAAAACACGTGTTGCACTCTTTTTTCCTTAGCATGATTTTATCCCAAAAAGGGTTTTCACGACAAGGTTTTTAATAAGGCAACAATGTAAAGCGTGTTACTAAGTAGTTGAAGACCAGACAAATACTGGTGACTGCCTGGTAATGAAGAGTAAATAGTGTTTGAATTCTCATGATTTGAATACAATCATTAGGGAAATGTCATATCTTCGGTAAAGAAGTCCGAAGCTATGAAGAAATTCAGAGTTTTAAAGTTTTTTAGGATTATTGTAAGGGTTAAAAGATCGAATGAATCTTTCCCAAGTAGTATTAATGTTACGACAAATCATGTAGAGGCGAAAAGATCGAATGAATCTTGCGTAGTTGTTTGACCGATGCAAAATTTGAATGAAATTGCATTTTATCTGAAATTTGCCTCGTCATAAATTTGTTTGCATATGCTTGTCTCCAAAAAAATTGTTAGAATCTTTAGGTTTACGAGCTAATAAATTTGTTAAGTCCTTAACTGGGGACTATCGTCATAAAAGCGACCAGAGCAAAAATAAATAATGTTCCAAAAGCATATTTCTAAGGCACCGGATCAAATGAATCAAGCATGTTCTTGAAGACACTTTTATTGTTTGAAAGTTCAGAATAAACAAAGTTGTAACATTCATGCCCAAAATGAATAAGAGATGTCTTATTCATAAGCATAAAAATAAGGTCCTTATATTTAGTCATTAAATGACCTAAAATTGGAAGGAATTGCCTGGTATAAAGAAAACTAAAAGTAAAGATTTGTATCCAGTAAATTATCTAAGTTATTTTTAAGACCGAAAGAACTTTCATTCGGCTCGACACAAACTAAGTGATGGTTTGTTTAAGTAATACTTCGAAATTGGAGGCAATTTAACCCGAATTGGGTTAAGGGTTTATTTATCCAAGTTATTGAAACAAGAAAGCAATAACGAGTTCTCAAAGATAGGAAAATTATGACTAAAAGGATATTCATTTTATAAATAGGCCGGAAAATGGCTAGAGAAAAACATGTTAAAAGGAAAAACAGAAAAAACAAAAGCATGCAAGCCTGAAGTTCAGTCGGACTCAGATTCGGAGTCCTCTCGGTCATCCTCGGAGTTGTCACCGTTCATCTTGCAGTAGGCTCTAAGTTCGATCTCTTTTACCTCATCGATCTTGTCATCAATCTATGAGATCCCATCTCGAGCCTATTCCAAAGTGTACCTCCGGATGTTTTAAGTTATGTACTCGGTTTTCAACACTGTTTGGGTTGCCTCAACCTCCATATCAGCTCGAGCTTGGTCTCTTTCGGGCAAGTCTTGGTTAAATTGGGCCGAGATCTCAGAATTTATTTGGTTAGAGGCCGTAAGCTCATTTCTCAACCCTTAGATGGTTTGGGCTTACAGGTTGGCCTGATCCTGAACCATCTCCAAAGCAGCCTATTTGTCAGCTCATTTCGCATTAGCCTCGACAAGCTCGACTTTGAGGCAATTGATATCAGGATTAAAAAAATCTTCTCGATCCTCAAGCTCTAGGGTTAAGACATGGACGTTGTCGTGGAGTTCATCATTTTCCTTGTCCAAAACCTTATTCTCTTCATTGGTAAGATTGAGGACATTCACAGCCCAGAGATAGTCGTCTTTGACTCAATCCAGTTCTTCCTTAATAGCGGGCAAGTCATCAGCCCACTGCAGCTAAGCCTCTTTTGTTGAAGAATCTCTTTGAGGTGCTGAATCTCTTTGTCTTGGGCGTCTAGATGTCCTTCGAGATGTTAATTTTCATCCATACATTAGACTAAACCATCACTAACTAGAATGGATGACTACAAAAGTAGAAACAGAGTAAAGGTTAGAAACAAGAAATAATACAAGTGTAAACTTGAACGATCAAGAAAAGTGCATATCCAGTTGGAGGTATGCATACTCTCATTGAAAAGGCACTGCCAAGAAACGTTCCACATTTTCTCCATGTCGGACTCCGATATTAGGGGCCTTAAGTAACTGGCAAATCTAATTGGTCGTGAAAGGAAGTTTGTATCATCAGGGAAAGAAATAGTGACAGTTCTCACTCTCCTCAGATTCGCACTTGGCGCCGAGAAGACACTCACAAGTTTAGACCGGGAGCTGGTGTGGGTTTTTAGAGTTCGAGTGGATTTGGTATGTTTTTTAGGAATGACTAAATGAGCAAACTCGGAGGTGTTCACCTGCGGCGTCGGGTTTGCAAAGGTTCCAGCTTCATCAAAGAAGCGGTCAAAATCTTCTTGCCTAAAGCTTTGGGCCGGTTGAGTTGGAGGAGGAGGAGTTGAAGTTCTTGATTTCTTAGCCAAGAACTCCTCATTCGTGGCTTCATCGTCATGCTTAATGATGATAGGAACTGGCCCGGTGACTGGTGTCATGAGGGCAGGAGTAGCTGCGGCATCGGTTGTCGTCAGAATTGGCTCGACTATTTTAGTAGCAGTATTTTCCTCAATAACTTCAGCTGGAGCTCTTTTCCGAAGATCTTTTCCTCTTTGAGGCAACCAAAGGTGACTTCAGAGGATTTGTGAATTTGGATTTGGTGGACTTTTTCTTCTTTGGTATTTCGGTGATACGGTGAACATCATGCCGCCAAATCGAGTACCAGATTAGGGACAGTTGGAGCAACTGATGGATTAGTTCTTGGGATCTAAGTACCATTCATTAAATCTGTGGGGTTTTAAAAAAAAGTGAGGAGAGGCACAAGGTTAATAATGGAGCAAAAAGGTCCGGTATAAACTAACCGTGATTTCGGGCTATCCATCGTTTGTTAGAGATATGCTTTTTATGTGGATAAGTGCTGATGATTTTCTCAACCCATGTGTGGAGTTTTTCCATGTGAGCCAGAATCCATTGGACGACTAAAGAGACGCAAAAAGGAGAGGTTTAAGGAAAGTCATCTAAATTGAAAGAAAATGGGAAAGTTTTGATACTTACGGTGCATGTTCTATTTCTCTGGAAAAGGAATGTACCTAGTCGGGATAACTTCGGCGTTAGGGACCGTAACAAAACATTTCATCTAACTTTGGTCTCAGTTCTCATCGTTGCTGGAGAGGATTAATTGAAGTAAGAAACATGTTATAATAAGTTAAACTACACGAATATTATTAAATTTTAGAATGTCAATATATATGAGTAACTTAAATAAGTCTCTAATGCCTCATTTGTTTGCATTTAATGGAGGTCTGAATTTGAATGGTTCAGATCTTAGGTCATTAAATACATTTGTTTACATGAAGATCTAAGCACTTATTTGTTCTGAATGTGTCTTAATCGTTAAGATCTTGAATAAAGTCTTAATATCATTAAGAGGTATTTTAATATGAAAATAATGGTGTTTTACGGGGAAATTGAACTACTAAGAAGCCTACGAACTTACGTTCGCAAGTTGCTCGATTAAATGTATGAATGAGAATTTCTATAAGCTATAAACTCGAAATTGATCTCAAACTGTCCGTATTATGTAGGAAGGCATTCGTAAGGCGTTCAAGGACTCGAGAAACGTGTGTACCTTCATTGACAAGGTATGTTGGGCTTTCCTTCCTCTTTGTGGCATAGCTAAAACTCAACGAACCTTCCTTTGAACCATTTTCTGATGAACATGAGATGAATATGCCTTTTCACAATTGAACTAACCTCTGCTCCATATATGATTTGTATCAAACACCTCTCATGCTTTTATATCTCTTTCTGTTGCTGATTGAAATATTTTCGCTAAACTTGAGATTAATCGTATACCATCCGATTGAGTTGAACTCTTCTTCATGTGTAATTCCCATCAGGTATCTTACATGTTCTCCATGTTCGTTGTCTTTGAAATGAAATATAGAGTGTGTAGAAATAATAACGATAGTCGGAGGATAACGACGGTAGGTCACTCCGACTATTTCCATGATGTTCCTTCTGAGGTTGGTCTTGCATTGCATATATATATATATTTTCATTACCGTGATGCGCTATAGTCGGTTGGGCAGGCACGCATATGTGCACTTAGATGTATTTTTATATTACTGTGTCGTGTCATGTCATAGACGGCCGGGCAGGCACGTAGCTGTGCATACCACTAATCAGTTAGTCAGATGTTTACCATGTCTTATATGGCCGGGAAGATATGATGAGCTCACCCCACAGATGGATTTATTATTATATGATATTATATATGCCTCCACTGTGAGGAATAATTTTACGTTCATGTATTTATAGTCCCATTATATTCTCTGGATATCCGCAGTGGCCTTATTCTGAGCTTCAAGTTGTATATGTACCTCTTTCTCATGTTATTACATTATTTATGCTTATGTTTATCGCCTTACATACTCGGTACATATTTTGTATTGACGCCCCTTTTTGTACGTTGTGTTCATGCCCACAGGTGCAGATAGATAGGTCAACGTGCCTCCTCAGTAGGATACCGAGATCAACAGTTGGGTGTTGCACTCCATTTCTCTGGAGTTGCTGGTTTTGAGTCTATAGGTACAGATGTATATGTATATATATGGTTTTGGGTATGGCGGGGCCCTATCCTGACCAGTAGATGTTGTACAATACTCGTATAGGCCTACATACTTGCAGTCAGTGTATATATGTGTTTTATCTGGCCTTGTCAACCTTCTGGATAGTCGATGTCATTTTATATGGCCTTGTCAGCCTTGCATATGTATATATAGGTTTTTGGGCTTCTTTTTTTTGTAGGTTGTCATGTCTTTGGTTATTATTATTGTCGTTTAGTGGCCTTGCTGGCCCAATATGATGTCACAAGTTACAAATTTCATGGTTTGTTTGCTCGGGCCTTCGGGTGTTGGGTGCCGGCCACACCTCCCAAGGTTGGGGTTTTAAAAAACTTGGTATCAGAGCCGGTATATCCTAGGGATGTCTGTAAGTCGTGTCTAGTAGAGTTTTGATTATGGATGTGTAGTGCGCCATATTTATAATCAAGAGGCTACATGGCACTTAGGATGTTACCTTCCTTAAAATCTAAATCGTGCGTTAGAGCGAAGCCGTAAGTATTTGAATTCCTATTTTCTCGACTTGGTTCTCCTTTTCAGTAGTGCCAATATCAAATGAAAGTACCGCTAACATGAAACTAGTAAGAAATATAAGAAAAGTTACCAGCCGGTTACCACCCGTTAATATGGATTTGAGGACTATAAATATACTAAAAGGAAATGTGAGCTATTCCATGGAAGAAGATTCGTCAATGGAAGAAGATCCATCTATGGAAGAAGATCCATTTATGGACGAGGACCCATCTGAGACCCTAGAAGAATCATCCTTCTAAGTTCTATTAATACCAGTACCAAAACCATTAGTGCAACAGTCGTTTCCGGTCGGTTTAGGTGCGAGTGGTACCATGTACACAACAACACCCCAGTCATATTTCCAAAGCAGGGTCATGTTCAGATGCACCCACATGTTAGGCCTTTTGAGAAACTAAGGAGCTTGTTATCATGGAAGCCGGTTAATCAAGATTCGCCAAGAACGAGTAGAGGTGAGGAAGAAGTAACCAGTAGACGGACCGGAAGGTTTGAAATGGAGGTGGGTGATGAAAGATTAGCATTGCGAGACATGTCAGATCGAAGCTCCCGGGTAGAATTTAGGAAAATACAAGGATATGTTGGAAGTAGTAAACTGTGTTGTCAACAATGTGGGAGGAGGCATGACGACGCATGTTTACATGATACCGAGTTATATTATGGATATGGAGCCTTGGGCCATAGGGCCATAGAATTACCCGAGGTACTTCAGTCACTGTGCCACCAGTATAGACAAATGCATTATGGGGAATGTCCAGGTGATGTTGAGAAGTGTTATTGGTGTGGAAGCAGAGGTCATAGAGTATATAGATGCCCAAGATTGAGTCAAGGTGAATAATAGGTCCCAACGTTATTAAGAGTTACGCAACTATCCAAGTATGTTGATAATTTAATTAGGGATAGCTGTGTTATGCTTATAATCGGTTGGTTATCATTGTTATAGGAAGTGTGTCATGCACATGTATATATACCGCAAATGGATAATAGAAGTGGAAGGTGGCGAGTGGAACTATAGTTATGTTCAATTTCTAAGTAAAATGACTCAGGAACCAACCCTTTCTTAGCTACATGCATATTCAACACTCTTAGGTCCTATGGTATGCGTGATATCGGGACATGAAAGATGTTACACCCTGTAGTTTACATTCTGTCATGTCGTTGATGGATACTGATGTCTCGGGAAGAGGTATGACTTTACAAAAGGGTAATGAAGGTTTACGGCTTGTTTATGAAAGTTCCAGAGTGTTTTAAAGTCAAACCAATCGAAGAAAGTACATTTCGACAAAATTGGAAAACTGTGCATTTTGACGGCAGAGTTGAGGGACCGTCAAAGTGCCAAGGTGAATTGTCAATTTCTCTGAATCTTTGGAATTTCAATACGTAGGTTGATGGCAGAGTTGATGGACCGTTAACATGTTTGACGGATCGTCAATCCCCTGTCAAGTTCCGGCGGTGAAATTTTTTTCCAGATTTAAATACGAGTTAGGTCGACTTAGCCCTTATTTTCCCCAAAACCAGACCTAGAACTCTCCTAAATCCTCTCTAAAGTATCCCAACCTCCCAAAATCAAATCTATGGTAAATCCCGCAAGATTAACGCCATAAATCCCTTGATTATTGTAGAAATCATCTTCCCCATATTGAAACAATTGTGGAAACCATTGATGATGGGATAACTTGATGTTTTAAGAGGATTTTGATGCGTGAAGATAAGATCTAACCTCCTTTATCTATATTTGTGATTAATTGATGATTTGGAGTGAGTTATGAAAGGGTTTTCATAATCGAAACTCATAGACATATGAAATCACGGTGATCTGATTTATGAGCTGCTTTACTTGGATTATGAGTTGATATTGATAAGTAAATTGATTGTTGGTATCGTGAAGCTATGAAATAATGTTTTGGAGGGTCGTGAGATCAAATTACCTAAGTACCCTTTGTTAAGGAATCTAAGAACCCTTTGTGTTAAGACTGTCGATAAGATACCTAAATGAAGTTCCTTTATGAAATATAGATTCGATATCGATATTGACCCTTTGTTTGCTATAGATAACTATCCATAAGGAGTACGAAGGCTCAAAAGTGATTGTAACTTCAAAGACAATGTATGTAAGGCAACTTCTTTTTTGGCATGACTTGATACATAGTTTCTTTGAATAGAAATCTCTTTGGCGAAATGAAGTAGCGAAAGATCTTCTTTGATAAATTGATCATAGTTCTTGAGTACTTTCTTGTCCATAGTATCTCTCGGGTTACATAAGTCCCAAATGTTTATATCAAGATTCTTGAACGTAGCGCCAATAATAATAGTTGAAGGATAACGATAATAGGTCACTCCAACTCTGCTTGTGGTATCCATTAGTGTCTGTTTTGCATTGCACTTATATATATGTATTTATTTTCTTAGTCGGGCAAGGCATGTAGATGTGCACCTAGCTGCAATTGGTTTGATATTACAGAGTTCCACATCTGGGTTGGGTATGACCGAGTCCTCTTCTAGATCGGGTACGATTATATTAGAAATGATTTTCCCCACAGAGTGGCATGATTTTTACAAACATGCAGTTCTGACTGTGAAAAAGTAGGCCCTAGAGGCTGTTATGAGTTTCAGGTTGACTCTTATCTCCATATCTCTCATATTATATCCCATGTTACATATGTTACCTGCCTTACATATTCAGTATGTACTGATGCCCTTCTCCGGGGGCACTGTGTTCATGCCCGCAGGTATAAATAGACAGAGCGGTGCTCCTCCTCAGTAGGTGATCTACTCAGCTGTGATTGTCGCACTCTCTTCTCTCGGAGTTGCAGTACAGGGGTCCTTAGGTACTATTACATTTGCTACTAGTATTTTGGGATATGGCGGGGCCCTGTCCTGGCCTGTTGGTATGTATATATGACTCTTAGAGGCTTGCAGACCTGTGTACAATGGATGATGGTATGTCATGGCCTTGTTGGCCCTTTTTGTTAGTAGAGCACTCATATAGCGGCCTTATCGGCCTTGGCTATCTGTATATATGTATATATCCTGTTGGGACTCTTCTGTGTGCAGGTTATCTTCTAGTCTTGTCATATATGGTTAATTGGAGGCCTTGTCGGCCTAAGGTTCATATTTCAAGATTCGAATACTAAAGTGGTACGCTCAGGCCTTCGGGCGCTGGGCGCCGGGCACCCCCCTCCCAAGGCTAGGGTGTGACAAAAGATATAGGGATACGCGATTTTGAAACCTCTAGTAAGGACATGAAATGTTTACCAAACACGGAGGACTTTACGACAAAAGTAAGTGGAAGAAGAGTGAGATAGAGTGAGCCATCGACTTGATGAGTATGGGATAACACCAGTATTGCAACATATATTCATGAGTTGAGGTAGTTAAGCTTCTTCAATCATATTCACCTAAATTACTCCCTGAAACCTATGCCAGTACATGTGTAGTATCAATAAGATGACGATTGCAATATGAGTGATGAGAAGGAGAAGCAAGACGAGTAAGAGAGTATGTCGTAAGCGTTGTAATATGACCATTGATTTAAGCATATGAAGTAGTGACATAAGGGGATTATGAACATAATGAAAGTAGGCGGTAAGAGGACATTTGGATAAAATTCCTAGAGCAATAGAGTTGGAGAAATGAAGTGACAACGGTAGGAATTGGAGGTAGCTTGATGACAAGTTATACGATTTTAGTTGGTAAACTAGTGAAAAGTCAGTCTGATATATGAATTTAGGAAGGGATGTCCTTGTTGCGATAATAAACTACGACAACAACACTTGGTAAAAAGTGTAATGGAAGAGCATTACGGAGAAATCTAAGGTAATCAATACTAAGAAAGTGTCACGGAAAGAATTAGAAACTCAAGAAATTCCGTACGATAATTAAAGCACATGATGACTGCGAGATGAAGTATGTCAGTGTATATAGACATGGGGAAGAAAAGCAGCAGCAGAGGAATAATTCGTGATAAGTTAATCATAACAAGAGCCTTCGTAAAGGAAATTATGTTACGAAAGGTATTTATCAAAGGGCGAGGCACTAGAGGACAAAGATAATACTTCTACGTAAGAGAATAAAGCATGAATTTATTTGGTAATAGGGATGTGGGTGAAGGAAGGCTAGATTATCAGTAAGAAAGTGATGTTTTCAGAAAATATTAAAGTGACAATACCTCTAAAAGGGGAGAAGTTATCAGAAAGAAGAAGTCAATACGAGCCTAACTTACTCGACAAACATGCGACGTCAAAAGAAGTACACATAAAGAAAAATGAAACCATTATTGAAAAAGGAACTAACACAGGGGAAAATAACCATATTAGCAAGCCATATGCATATTCCAGAAAGCAATTTGAATTTCCGAACATCGACCAACAAATGAGACAAACAGAAGCGAATCGAGGAAGGATATAGTTATACTTAAGAAACAGAGCAATATATGCGCACATAGGTGATATACGGGGATTGAGGTATAAACATGATATAACCATTATAAGACGGATTCATCATACAAGCTAAGGTTATTGACGCAATTAAATTCTGAGGAAGAAGATACGTAGGGGTTGGTAAATGAAAGAAACATGAAGTAAGAATGGATATGACAACAAGTTATGAAAAGTATCGGAAGGGAAACAAATCATGAATGGAATTTGACTTCGGGATACAATATATATTCGCTGGACGGGATCAGAACTAGGGACTGATTGATTTTAACCAAGTAGCATAAGGACGAATGATATGAACGGGATAGTAATGGGAGAAGAGTTTAAGTTATTCGAGGATGATAAAATAGCTCAGTAGTAAGAGGACTAGAGAAAAAAAGAAGAAAAATAATCCATAGGGCAAGTATGTTTTTCATTGTGGTTCACTTCCATAATTTTCGTGCTCTATATCATGCCAGTTATAACAGTCCTAGTTGACCCTTTTTGTACCTTCTTCCCTTGGTCTGGGAGGTAGGTTATGTAGGTGACACATGTTTATAGGTTTCTTGATCAGGCCAAATAACCGATCATTGACAAGGTTCAAATAAAGGGTGGGCCATTGATGGGTTGGGGTATAGAGCCATAAGCGCAGTGGGGGTTGACAAAGAAAGTGCTCGTACGGAACTAATGATAGAGATCATTCCCTAACAGCAGTTGTTCAATCCGGGCTAGTGCACACCGACATGCTCAAAAGTCCCTTTTGAAATTCTTCCATATTAGGACGTAGCACAAAAAAGGACCTAAATGATACAATATGAAGAATAACTATAAGACCTTAAGAAATCGGTAAGGTCACGACAAGGATTAAACCGTTAGCCCATTATACATTGAGAAGTATAGATGAAAAATGTCACCGGGATGTACAAGGAATTCAAGAAGTAAGTCCGGCAAGTCGTTAAAGAAAGAGAGTACTGCACTCGGTTTGGACCTGAAAATGTAAGCTATAATATGAATTTCTAGTTCAGGGTTATTTGACGTCTGTCTGAAGTTCAATTCACTTGACTAATCATGGATAGCCCAACTCTTACCTGTTCAAACTACACATACATCCAAAAAATTATGCCAGATTATACAATAATGAAATAACTCAACTTTATGGAATTCCAGTTCTCATTTTGCCTGATTCAGGTGCACAGTTCTGAAGATTATTCCCAGAGAACTTGGGTACTCATATTAAGCTCAATCGAATTTTCCATCCATAGATAAATGGGAAAGAGACACTCGGGGATATGCTATGAGCTTGTGTTTTAGACATTAGTTTGTTAACAATACTAGTTACCATTTGAGCATGCATATCGGTGGTTCAAGATTGACAAAATAAAGTTAGTTGAGCCTGATTTGGTACAGCAAGTGGTAGAAAGATGTGAAACTAATTCGGGAAAGACTATTTACAACTCATGATCGACAAAAGTTCTATTCAGATGACTGACATTGAGACTTGGAAGTTGAAGGGAAGATTGAATGTTTTCACAAGTATCGCCCATAAAGAACGTATGGAGACTCGGCAAGAAAGGCAAGCTTAGTCACAAATATGCCAAACCATAGCAGATTTTACAAAAGAACTGGCTAAGTATTTTATAAACTCAACTTGCTACAAAAACTTAAGGTAGATCATCCAGTATTCTAAAGTACCTAAATGAGCCTTCTCACACTAACCATGTTAAGAATATTCGAGTCACAATCTATCGCATAAAGAAACCCCATCGCCATCTTTGATTGACAAGATTGTGGATTGCATACTAAGAAGTAGCTCATGTCAAAAAGTACCATGACAAAATAATAACGTGAAACAAATGACCTAAGAGGTAGAGAAAGATAGGAATACTAAATATCCCCATTTGCTTCAGACTTCATATTTATATTGATACTCATGCAGTACGATACCTCATTTTCTATCTTATTTATTGAGTATGATCCATACATCTTTATAAGTATTAATTTGAGACAAGTATGGCTAGTATGTTGCAGACTTCAACAAATTAAGGTTAAGGTAAGTTATGACTAACCTATTGCCATTTTTTGTATCATAGATGATCACGAGAGGCCAAATTGATATTATTATGTTGTTATGTATCCCTGTGTAGCTTTAGATATTTGTTTGGGTTGTTTGACAGGTTTTGGATAGTCCTGTTTATAGAGAAAACCCTGCCAAAATTTTTAGAAATCCCGAGAGTTGGAATATCCCTCAACATTTGAGGACGAATGTTCTTAAGGGGCAATAATGTTACACCCCATATTTTTGCACTCGTATGCGTCGTAAGTAAAGTAACATAAATCTCAGTGAGGCTAAGATCCCATATTTGGATGAAAATAAGTTTAAACATGTGTTATGAAAGTTTCATAAGAGTTTGGGGTCAAACAAATCAAAGAAAATTAAGTTCGTCGAAACTCGAGGAAGGGCAGGCCGAATTTCGAATAAGATTTTTGGCCCAACTTAGCAGGGGTATATCTGATGTTATATGAGTAGTTATAGAGTAAACAACCTATCTAAGTTCATGTTCAGGGAGTATTATTTCCAACGCAACAAACCATTTGTTGATACAATATTGTAATAGAGAGATATTTATATTTCCGTCCAAGGGTGCAAACTGCCGCGAGGCCAAGAGAGGCCTGGTCAGTGGACAACTTTCCTAACCTTATAAAATCACCCCAAACGAATTGAACCTATATTTATTTAACATTTCAAACCCTAAACACTCCTTATAGTCTCTGAAATATTTCTCCATAAATCATAAACAAATTCAAGAGCTAATCAAGTAATTACAACGTAAGGAATCTCGTAGTAATCGTAGAATCGTCATTTCTTCGTTGCTTATCCTTTCGGAGGAAACCTTCATCTTGAAGTAATTTTTATTCTGGAGTGATTCATGAAATTTAAGGTATATTTTATCCTTCCCATAATCTCCTTAAGCTTTTACAAGTATTTAAACATAGAAATTGAAGAAGAAATTACATAGAACAAGTTTTTATAAATCCTTATGAACTCTTGTGATCATAGCTAGTTGTTTGGGCTGTTTTATATGATTTAAAAGCATGGATTGAAGTTGTAAAGTTATGAATGAAATTTTAATAAGGAGTGGGAGTAGAATGGAAGAAAATGGTGGCGTTTTACGGGGAAATTGAAGTACTAAGAAGCCTGCGAACTTATGCCCGCATGTTGCTCGATTAAATGTTTGAATGATAATTTCTATAAGCTATGAACTCGAAATTGATCTCAAACTGTATGTCTTATGTAGGAAGGCATTCGTAATACTTTCAAGTACTCGAGAAACGTGTGTACCTTCATCGACAAGGTATGTAGGGCTTTCGTTCCTCTTTGTGGCATGACTAAAACTCAACGAACCTTCCTTTGAAATATTTTCTGATGAACAGAGATGAATTCGCCTTTTCACAATTGAACTAACCTCTGCTCCATATATGATTTGTATCAAACACCTCTCATGCTTTCATATCTCTTTTAGTTACCGATTGAAATGTTTCCGCTAAACTTGAGATTAATCGTATACCATCTGATTGAGTTGAACTCTTCTTCATGTGTAATTCACATCAGGTATCTTACATGTTCTCCATGTTTGTTGTCTTTGAAATGAAAGATAGAGAACGTAGCGATAATAACGATAGTCGGAGGATAACGACGGTAGGTCACTCCGATTCTTTTCATGATGTTCCTTCTGAGGTTGGTCTTGCATATATATATATATATATGTGTGTGTGTGTGTGTGTGTGTGTGTGTGTGTGTGTGTGTATTTTCATTACTGCAACGCGCTATAGTCGGCCGGGTAGACACGTAGATGTGCACCTAGATGTATTTTTTTTATTACCGCGTCGTGTCATAGATGGCCGGGCAGGCACGTAGATGTGCATACCACTGATTAGTTGGGCAGATGTTTACCACGTCCTATATGGTCGGACAGTTATGATGAGCTCACCCCACAGAGGGATTTATTATTATATGATACGATATATGCCTCCATAGTAAGGAATGATTTTACGTTCATGCATTTATAGTCACATTATATTCTCTGGATGCCCGCAGTGGCCTTATTCTGAGCTTCAGGTTGTCTCTGTACCTCTTTCTCGTGTTATTACATTCTTATGCTTATGTTTATCGCCTTACATACTCGGTACATATTTCGTACTGTCGCCCCTTTTTGTGCATTGTGTTCATGCCTACAGGTGCAGATAGACAGGTCGGCACGCCTCTTCGGTAGGATACCGAGATCAACAGTTGGGTGTCGCACTCCACTTCTCTGGAATTGATGGTTCTGAGTCTATAGGTACAGATGTGTATGTATATATATATATATAGTTTTGGGTATGGCGGGGCCCTGTCCTGACCAGTAGACGTTGTACAATACTCTTAGAGGCTTGCATACTTGTAGTCAGTATATATGTGTTTTGTCCAGCCCTGTCGGCCTTCTGGATAGCCGATGTCATTTTTCTATGGCCTTGTCAGCCTTGCATATGTATATATAGGTTGTTTGGCTTCTTCTGCTTGCAGGTTGTCATGTCTAGTTATTATTATTATCGTTTAGTGGCCTTGCCGGCCCAATATTATGTCATAAGTTACAAATGCCATGGTTGGTTCGCTCAGGCCTTCGGGTGCTGGGTGCCTGCCACACCTCCCAAGGTTGGGGTGTGACACTTTTAAGGTAGGGGTAAGGTATGTGTACACTCTACCCTCTTCAAACTCCACTTGTGGAATTATACTGTGTATGTTGTTGAAATGATCAGTAGACCCAAAGTATGTAGACCTAAAAGTTATGGATCCCACCTACTTGTATGACAAAAAACTCACATAACTATTGTCAGTTGTGTGAAGCACAAAATAAAATAGAATTATGAGAAACCACTATGCTACTACTATTATGTTAGTATGCCCATACACTATCTTAGCTCTATCAACCAGACTTTATTTTGGGGGAGGTGGGGTAAAGCAAACTCGATATTAGTTGTAGATCAATGTGAGCTCATTTATAGTAGGGAACTATAGATAAGGTTTTTAATGATAAAATTAGAGCTGACAGGGGCCATTATATAAGTGACCATGAAGCTGCTGTGATAGCTCATAACTGCCTTGTTGAAAAACATGGAAAGAAATATGATTTTGCTGCTAGGGGGCAAATGTTTTTTTTAGTCCTTTTCAAACTTATTTTTGTTTTATGACATTTTTACAAGAGATCTTCATTTTTACGCATAAAGATCTAACAAAAAACACATAAAATATCTGGAAATGTCATTCTGTTCAAATTGTAAGAGGCCAAGAAATCTATTTTCCTCAAGAACAGCCAGAGAGCTGTGATGAAAAATTATCTTAGGTGAAGTGAAACAAGTCTAAAACATAGAAATAAGTTTAGTTGTTCCCAACTCATTATTCCTTGTAAAATGATAGTAGACTGATTCTAGAAAAACAGGAACATAGAGAGACGGGAAGAAATCAACTGAACCATATGTTGATTAGCAAACATAGGTCGCCAACAAAACTAAAAAATCTGCAAGTTGAAGTCAGCTATATAAATCTACAGACAATGATGCATACTAATGGGATAAATCAACTGAATCATATCGTAGCAAACATAGGTTGCAAATCAAGCTAACATATCATTTTTCTAAAAAAAAAAAAAAATTAGGTCACAAGATGAGAGATCCTAGCAAAACCAAACTTCTTCCTTTTTGCTGGGAGATGATGCTTAACTCCATTCTCTTTCTCATCCTTTCGACTTAAATGCAACTCACCAGTAGGCTTCCCAAGCATCTGGGCCAACGGCACTGTACGTTTTCCTGCCTTTTTCCCAGCGTGATATCCATTCTCAAACTCTTCTGTCAAAAGCAACTTCTTGTTCAATATTTGCCCTATTGATAGAGTTGGCTTTAGAACTGGTTGTAACTCATCATTGACAAGAGTCAGGCCATTGACATCAACCAGGACGGAGTCTTTCCGAGAAGATGATGAAGGATTTTTAAACTTGGTCGACTTCTGTATAGAACGTCTTCTCTGTCCATTTTCAGACCTCCATTTGCACAGAGCTTCCTCAACTGCTAATTTTCCTTCATTTTCAGCCTCCACTCTGCTCAGTGCTTCTTCTAATACCTTCTTACTAACTTTAACTTCTTCTGTAGCTTCTTCTACCTTCTTCAAGATTTCTGTTTTTGACACGTCAGCTTCATCCACTAGCATCATTGTATCTGCTACTCTTTTCTTGCTAGCTTCCTGTGCATCTTGAGCTTTGGACAATAGAGATGAATACTCTTCAAAGGTAAGAGTTACCCATTCCTCAGGCCTTGACTTCTCACTGCTTGATAGGGCCTTGATTTCAGCAAGAGCAACAGCTTCAGCAGCTCTAGCTGCTGCTTTCATCTTCTTGGCCGCAACCAACCTGATCTCCGCTGTTTTGATCTTTGTATTTGTTTGTTGAATCTCAGACATAGTCCTCAATACTTCTGATTTTGCAGCTTCTCCTAATTTCTTAAACTGCTCGGTCTCATCAGTCAGTCTCTGGAGCTCCCTCATCAAATCGATAGGATCACAAGAGCCATCTTCAGCAGGTTTCACCAGCTTTAGTTTTTCTTTTGTTTTATTTAACTCTTCTTCAAGAGATGAATTTGAAGATAATCTTTGGCAGGTCTTCTCAAGCAAGATTCTTTCTTTTTCAATTTTCTTGCTATATGATTCAACAGTGGTTCGAATATCAGCAAGATCACTAGTTGTCCTGGTCAAGTTTAGTTTAGCCTGTTTTAATTCCAATAAGATAAAACGTGGAGCTGAAGAGGGACACAGATCCAAACCACCTGTTGTGTCCTGATTATTGCTTCCAATGTTTTGACTGTTTTCCTTCGCTGCTACTTCATCAGCAAGTACATCCTTAGCTTCGGCATCAGCACTTAGTGTAGCATTGACCTCATATGCCTCCTTTTGCAACTTCGATTTCAGCTCTTCTATCATAACTTTAGTGCTTTCCAGTTCTTTTAAGACCTCAAGAGTTTCCGTCTCTTTCACAATGAGATCTTTTTCCAACTGCGCAGCCTGCTCCACCACTTTTGCAATGTCAAACTTCTCTTCAGAACCCTACATCCAAGCCAGTAAAATCAATAATTGAACATGAGGCACAAAACAAGAAAAATAGACACCGTATTAGGATTTTGATTGAGAATTTAGGAACTAGAAAGGTTCACTCAATGGTCTACAAATATAGTAAGGGACATCGTTAATACAGTTAGGATATAATTATGCAATTGTGATACTTCCACAAGTAGATGCTCAGGTTTCAATCAAAGTGGCATCAGCTAAAGACATTCTTCTGAATCATCCCAAACCTAAACGATGGAACTGGAAACATGGTCTGATGCAAACTTCGGCACATTTTAATTTTGAAACTACCAAACATTATGCAAACGGTAGACCTTGAAAAGCAAAAGCTACACCGCTATTTGCTTTTGGAAATCAAAAGCAACCAAAACTCTTCAAACCCCACAGACTAGGGAAATCTGTCATAACACAAGAGAGACGGCAAACACTCAAGTAACACAATGAGCCTCAAAATGTGTTTTCTTTCATACAATTAACAAATGTAATTATGATTAGAGTTGAGCTTAGTTCTCCATGTTTAAAACTTCACCCACTATGCTCAGGTGAACCGTCCATAAAAAGTGTGATTAGTAACTTCGAAAGTTACTTGCTACATTAAGTTAAACTACAGTGTCAATAGTGTAAGATATTTTTACATGTCCCTTATACAAATTAAATCTCTACATTTACACAGATAATCCTACTACAAAGCAAAGTAATACTAGGCACATCCTGTACCTGTCTCAGTAAAACCACATAGTACAAGATTTATGAAACATACAAACATAAAAATGCACAACTTCAGAAATACACTTACATAGATCCCATGTCCCCCCGACTAGATTCCAGTATTACCTAAATAATCTACATTTTCTATTTAAGAATATATTGTTTCTTTGCAGACATACCAAAAAATGACAAATTTAGGCAAAGTCCATCCTGGAAAATCTGTACTGTGAAATGAAAAGGGAAAAGGAAAAGAGACCTGAGGAGAATCCCCAAAAGACTTGCTCAGAGTGGGTTTCCAAAACCCAATTCCACCAAAGCGAGTAGCAGCCTCCTTCACTGACTCAAATGGAGCACAAGTGTCTATCTTCCCCCTAACATAACCATTCTCCGAGTCCATTTCACTCACAGCCTTGGCACTAGAGGTTTCAGAAGCATCCATTATATAGAGGAAAAACAAGAAAATACAATATGAGGACAGAAAGAAGTACAATGGAAAGGAAAGAGGAAGAGGAGTGAGTCAAGACTGAGCAGTGGAGCAGAGTAACGTTGAACAATGTTGGATCATATAACGACTACCAACGTCTACATTCACTAAAAGCTCCCATATTTTTTTTTATATCCGAATTACGTCAGACAGCAAATTGATTTCATGGATTCGAATTCAGATTTTCAGCTGAATTTTAAGTTAACTCCTTTGCCATCTAGCTATGTCGGAATTAAAAAAAAATCCCTTATTCTAATTGATGAGAGGGAACCTATTTCAATTTTTACCCTTTCTACTTTTACTTTTATTTTTGGGACTTGTAATACTAGTACGTATAAGATAAACTTCTTTTTTTCTTTTACAGCAGAAAAAATTACTTACCTACCTAGCTTTGAGCCATGGATTTTTGATGATTTATCTTCAAATATCTATTTGATTATAGATTTTGAATCAAATTTTAAAAATTTATCTTCACAAAATTTTGAAGTTCCAATTTTTGGATTTCTTACACTTTCACTCACAAAACTTAAATTTTTTTCAAGTAAAATGCAGTTCAAACACAACTTCAAATTCTAAAAATCACAACTTTCAAAAACTCAAATTTTTAAGTTTCAAATTTCAACTTCAAAATTTATGGTCACGGGATATGTTTTATGTACTGGAAAATCAAAGAGAACAACTAAACAACAAACAATACCGGGTAGATAAATACTTTCTCTTTTCCTTTTTACTTGTCTCCATTATAAATTACTCCATTTATTAATGCTTTATTTTATTAAATTATCCTTATTAAATATGTTTTGAAAATTTAAGTTTGACTATTATTTGCTCTGTTTCATTTTATGTGGCTCTTGTTCACTTGACATCTGTCATTAAGAAACTATTTACTATTTGAGATTTATTTTACTAAATACTCCCTCTATCCATTTTACTTATCATGTATTGACTTGACACACCCCTTAATGAGCCATATATAGAATGACAATTTTACTATTCACCCCTAATTATTACTAAGATCATCTAATGATTGAAATTAATAGAACATACTTTAGAAGTTGTACATCAACTAAACATTTCTTGAACTTTCCAATCCAATAACTAATAATAAGAGTAAAATAGGTAAAATGGAAAATTATCTCTTGATTTTTCAAACTGAATAAGTAAAAATGATTAACTATTTTTTGTATACAGGATAAGTGAAAATGGACAGAGGGGGTAATCGTTATTAATTATGTTTTGAAAATCTTAGTTTAAGTACTATTACTTTATATAGTTGCTTAATGATAAAGGGTAATATCAGAAGAAAACAATAAATCTCTCTTGATTTGATAAAATAGAAAAGTAAAGAGGAAAACTTATTTTTGTTGGATATGTAAAGCAGTACGGGAAGTAATAAATATTACAAGTGTTCGAAAGGATAAACAAATAGCCAATATTCAGAACTGCCGCAAGCTTGTTGAGTCTTGTATCTTGATAACCTGAAATCAAGAAACACTAAATCTGGATTGTTACAACTGTGGCTGAGTCGAGAGATGACTCTCTGTCTTTAAGACAAGATTGCCCCGTATATATGTTTTTTCGTTAACGGGCAATAGTCTCCCAAGATAAAAACAACAACTAATCAACACTACAAAGCAAATAGGTTGATTCTGACGAAAAAACAAAACGAAACGACTTGCTGAAGAATGGAAAAGGAAGGAAGAGTTTTATGTTTTGTGTTGTTCTTTCTTCTGTTTGTCTCTGTGTAGTATATAGTGTAGTCTCGTAGTCTTAACAATTGAGCCAAAAGACTTCAATATATAGCATAAGGGGAGGGACTTCTCAACTGCCAAGTAATGACTGTTTATGGCCATTAGTGAGAGAGTTAATTAGTCAAGTAATGACTGATTTAATGTGCAACATAAATGAGCTTTTAGGGAGGAGATTAAGTGCAGATTACGGCAGGCAGAAACTTTCTACCTTCCGTCGTTTCCAATTTCATTAAACAATTTGGGGGTCTATTAGAAGAAGCCCAAGGCCCAAGGCTCAAGGCCCGAGCCCGGACCGGACGGGCGTGTGGGCTTAGCCTCGAACCCAAGCACACCTAGGTCCTCCCTCCTTCAAACACATGGGTTACCCCTTGGGGTCCCAAACCCTTAGCCAATTTTGAGACTTATAAAGAAAACAATTCTTCTTTTTCCCACCGATGTGGTAGATTTGTCCCACACCATATTTCCATGCCTCAAACACCTTACTTCGCGGACCAATATCTCTTTCATTTCTCAACGAAATTTGACGATCCTTGGCCCTACGGTCATCTACTCACTTAGTAGATTATGCACGTGTGAAGAGACAAAGCCTCCAACATGCGGAACCCTAGTGTTTAAGCCATTAAATATGGGTGGACGCACCTCCCCACCAAAGGCAAATTTCCAACAATTTTTAGAATAAAGGTCAAGTAAAATGAAACGAAGAAAGTAGTACTCTATGTGGTTATTTAATGATAAGCGTAATATTGAAAGAAAATAATAAATCTTTTTATTTTACTAAATTGGACAAGTAAAAAAGAAAAATCTATTTTTATTATATTAGACAAATAAAAAAGGAATAGAAGAAATATAAAAGAAGTGATAGAGTTTTGAACGGAAAAAATCATTTAAGGCAAATTATGGAAAGCGTTAGCTTTAGAGTAGATTTTTATAGCTATTCATGTGCAAATAACCAAGTGATATTTTTACTCTCGATATATAATGAAACACTCAATAATCTTCTAATGTGCCTAAAATATAAAAGTTGTAAACCTAAGATAAAGTTATTTTTTCTTTTATAGGGAAAATAAATATTCTTACTTAATTATTACATTAAATAAGTAATTTAAGATATGTTTTCTGTTGGAAAATCAAAGAGATAATAAAACTAATTAAATAATAAATTAAACAAGACACTGCACAGACAAATACAAAAAAAAAGTTTTGGAAAAGAAAAATCATTTGAGGCAAGTTATGAAAGACGATGACTTCATAGTAAATTTTACCATTATCTGTGTGTAAATAGCAAAATGATATCTTACTCCTAAGGCAAAATGAAATGCATCATTTAATATGCTCAAATAGAAATTTCAAAAAACTCTTAAATTTATGAACCGCTTGTATAGGAACCAAAGTGAGTGAAAAAAAGGAACATTTAAAGATAGAGCGAAAATAAAAAATTTGAATGAAGATTTCTCGTGTGAATTTTTCTACAAAGTGGGATGGATAAGTATTCATATAGATTCAACAAATAACTAACATGCATTTTCAAAAATCGATTTACCCCTACAAAGATTATGACACATTTTTCACAAAGAATAAATTTATCCTCTAAAAAAATTGGGCAAAACCTAATTTTTCTCACATGACGTCTTGTATAAAAGGCATTTTAAATTTGAATAGCACCAACATCATGTATACGATTTTTTTTCTCTTAATCATACTTTACAACAACAATATACCCAGTGAAATCCCACAACGTGGGGTCTGTGAAGGGTAGAGTGTACGCAGATCTTACCTCTACCTTGACAGGTAGAGAAGTTGCTTCCGAGCACAATCACAAGTACAAACAAAGTAAGACCAACAAAGCGAATAAGACATGATAGCATATTCTGAAAAAGAAGCAATAACTAATGCAGGTAAATAAGACAAACAAAGTACACTACAGAACACATAGCAACAAAAATCAAACGACAGGGGACTATAAAACAATATTGCGCCTACTAGTATGATAGGCTAAACATGCCTACAAAATAACACTACAACTACTAGTTTTTAAGAGTAGGTAGGACTATGCTGGACTACCTACTACCCTAATCTGTGTCCTCCATAACCCCACTATCTAAGGTCATGTCCTCGGTGAGTTGCACCTGCGCCATATCTCGTCTAATCATCTCTCTCCAATACTTCTTCGGCCTACCTCAACCCCTCATGAACCCGTCCATAGCCAACCTCCGCACTGGGGCACTTGTGTCTCTCCTCTGCACGTGCCCGAACCATCTCAATCTCGCTTCCCACATCTTATCCTCCACCGAGGTCACTCCCACTCTATATCAGATATAATCATTTCTAATTTCATCCATCCTTGTATGCCCACACATACATCTTAGCATCCTCATCTCCACAACTTTTATCTTTTGGGTGTGGGAAGTCTTGACTGGTCGACACTCCGCCCCATACAACATAGTCGGTCTAACAACTGCCCTATAGAACTTGCCTTTAAGTTTTGGTGGCACATTTTTATTGCACAAGACTCCAGATGCGAGCCTCAATTTCATCCACCCTGCCCCAATACGATGTGTGACTTTGTCATCAATCTCTCTATTCCCTTGGATAATAACCCGAGGTACTTGAAGATTTTTTTCATTGGAATGACTTGAGTACCAAGCCTTACCTCTATGCCTGTCTCAAGGTCACTCCCGTTACTGAACTTGCACTCCAAGTATTCTGTCTTGGTCCTACTCAGCCTGAACCCTTTCTCTAGAGTCTGTCTCTAAACCTCCAGTTTAGTGTTCACTCCACTGCGAGTCTCATCAATCAGGACTATGTCGTCTGCGAATAACATACACTATGGCACCTCCCCTTGAATTTGTCAAGCCAGTCCATCCATCACCAAGGCAAATAAGAATGGGCTAAGAGTTGATCCCTGGTGCAACTCCATCATCACTAGGAAGTGCTCCGAGTCTCCTCCTACTGTCCGTACATTGGTCTTGGCTCCATCATAAATATCCTTGATCGCCCTAGTGTACGCCACATGTATACCTCTAACCCCAAAACATCTCCATAAAACCTCCCTAGGGACTTTATCGTATGTCTTCTCAAGGTCGATGAAAACCATATGTAAGTCTCTCTTCCTCTTTCTATACTGCTCCACCAACCTCCTAATAAGATGAATGACTTCTGTAGTCGAGCGCCCCGACATGAATCCAAACTGGTTCTCGGAAATAGACAAGCCTCTTCTCACCCTCATCTCCACGACCCTTTTCCAAACTTTCATAGTGTGGCTTAGCAGCTTGATACCCCCTATAGTTGTTGCAACTCTGAATATCACATTTGTTCTTGTACAAATGAATTATCGTACTTTACCTCCATTCTTCGGGCATTCTCGTTGTCTTAAAAATAGCATTAAACAACTCAGTCAGCCACTACAAACCTGCCCTACCCCGCGCTTTTCCAAAACTCAACTAGGATCTCATCAGGCCCGGTCGCTCGTCCCCTGTGCATCCTGCAAAAAACACATTTAACCTCCACAACATTAATGCTTCTACAATACCCAAAATCCTGTTACCTACCAGATTGCTCCAAATTTCCCAACACAATGTCTCTGTCTCCTTTTTTGTTCAAGAGTTTATAGAAGTAAGCATGCCACCTCCGCCTAATATGCACATCCTCCGCCAGTACTTTTCCGTCCTCGTCCTTGATGCACCTCACATGATCCAAGTCATTGACCCTCATCTCCCTCGCCTTTTTCCTCTAATTCCACATACAAGCGTTCGAAAGTCGTTGTTTTCGCCACCTGTAACCGCTAGCTTTGCCTCCTTCCGCGCCATCTATACAATTCCCTGTTCGTCCACTTCTGCACCTCATCCTTGCTTTCTCTCAATTTCACATACGCCGCTTTTTTCGCTTCCACCTTCTCTTGAACTTTACCATTCCACCACCAGTCTCCTCGATGCCCATCACGGCTACCCTGCGACACCCCTAGCACTTCTATAACTACCTTCCGAATGCAACTGACCGTTCTGTCCCACATACCGGTCGCATCCCCACTACTCCCCCAAGCCCCCCGGCCATCAGCCTCTTCCCCATCTCTTTTGCACTAGCCATGGACAAACTCCCCCATTTGATTCTTAACCTGTCATCCACAACCCTCTTCTTCTTCTCCATCTTAATCTCCAAATCCATCACCAAAATCTTATGTCGGGTTGTAAGATTTTCTCTCAAAATGACCTTGCAGTCTTTACAAAGACCGTTGTCAACCTTCCTAAGGAGAAAAAGTCTATCTGAGTCTTAGCCACCACACTACGGAAAGTCACCAAGTGCTCCTTCTTCTTCAGGAACCTCGAATTGGCTATCACCATCTCAAAAGCTCTAGCGAACTCCAAAAGTGAGATGTCTCTCTCGTTCCTATCCCCGAGGCCAAAGCCTCTATGCACGTCATCGTAACCCCACATGAGTGACCCGATATGTCCATTGAAATCCCTTCCTATAGATAACTTCTCAGTGGGTGGTATACCTCCCACCACTTCGTCCAAATCCTTTCAAAATTGCCTCTTCTCCTCCTCGTCTAAGCTCGTCTGTGGCGCGTACGCACTAATAATGTTCATAGTGGACCCTCCAACTACCAACTTAATCGTCATCATTCTGTCATTGACCCTCCTAACCTCTACCACCTGATCCCTTAGCTCGTTGTCTACTAAAATGCCTACTCAATTCCTATACTTCGACCTACCCAAGAACCATAACTTATACCCGTCTACATCCTTAGCCTTAGGTCCTACCCATTTGGTCTCTTGAACACATGCTATATTAATCATCATCTTCTTAAGAATCTTAACTAGCTCTATGGACTTTTTCGTTAAAGTCCCAATGTTTCAAGACCCTATTCTCAGCCTAACATCTCCCTTACCCCACTTACCCCCTAACCCTCGCCTCCATCCCCGACCGAAAATATGACCCTATTCTATCATCATTCACCAAAGCCACTAGAACAAAAAAAAAACAAAAAATACTAATCAAATGTTAACGCTAACACACATGAGAACCAATACTAAAACACAAATTAGCAAGAATCTAAAGTTAAGTCAGGCTATTATAGACCAGAATGATAAAACAAAGGGAAACAAGAATAAATGCAAGAATGTAAAGTCAAGATTCAATAAAATACAACACGCAAAAATTTAACTACACGGATAAGAACAAATATTGAGTACAGGCAAGTGGAGGTACCAACTCCAGGCTGATAGAATCTGTTACGCTCCGAAAATTACTGTTCACACGTCGAAAAACAATGTTCACTTTCTAAAATTATTGTTTCCTGCCGGAAACCACTGATCCCTGCCGGACGTCGTGTTAAATCTGATGTTACCTGCAAAAATAGAGCAAGAGAAGAGAAAAAAAAGAGAGCGCCGAAAAAAAAGCTTTGATCTCTTGTCAATGGAGAACTTGACAAGTGTCTCAAAACCCAGTTCCACGGATTTCCAATCTTCCTTATCACAAAACCCCACCAAAATTCCCAAGCACTTAACAAAAGCCCTCACAGTAGAAGTCCCCAATGGCTCATTTTCAAGAACACCAACAAGTATCCCAATAGCCTCTATAACTTTATCTGAAGAAATATCATGAACTAAGGGAAGAACAATAGATAAAAATGAAGATAAAGCAGATAAGGCTTCTGGGTCAAGTGAATCTTGAGTTAAAATTGTGGAAATTGTAGCAGCTATATATATGGATCTTGCTGACCTATCACATGAAGGTAATAGATTAGCATTGTATCAACTTTTTAGTTGAACAAAATATTCCTACTACTTATTTGGTCACTTCAACAATTAAAGGGTCTTTAAGTTATTTACTAACAATCCTTTCAAACACTTAATTCTCTTTTGTTTTCTCCTTTTTAGGAATTTATCAGCATCCTCCCTTTCCCCAGATTTATTTCTCCTCTTAAACAACTTCATTTTTTCGTTTTATTTGGCAGATTAACATCAGTATCCATGTTCTATGCTGTTTTTGGTTTTTGTTAATTGTTTTCGAGAACTGCACATTTGGTCTATTTTTTCTTTCATTAGTCTTACAAATTAGAATTTTTAACAAATGTAATTTTCATAGTCAGTTAATTTATATTCACTTTAAGCAATCCAGTCATATTCCTCTTATTTATCGAGACCCATTTACAGATATACAAAACGACGACTGGTAATGACTATTGAGAAAAATAAAAAATATTTTTAGAGGGAAGAAACGGCAAGCTTTACGTCATTGAGAGAAGAAAAACTAAATAGAGAAAGTGGATGAAGAAGAAGAAATGAGTATTTTTTACACAAGACTTAAAGGTCGTTCGATATTTCTGACAAAGAATGCTGGAAGAAAAGATTTCAGAAAAAAAAAAACCTTGGAATACTTAAGAACCATAGCTAACTAGCTTGTTGTTTCTCGGCAGATTGAAGATTGGAGTTGGGTGAAATGAAGAGAAGAAACAACAAATTGGGAAAATGGTGTTAAAGACGAAAAGACCCTTTAATTAATAAAGTGATCAAATAAGCAGTAGGGATATTTTGGTCAAATAAAAAGTGGACACAATCATGTCTTGCTAATGTACTACGTGAAGGTAGTATGTTTGCTTTATATTTGTGACCCGAAGGCGAAATCCCCCATGTATCGTATCCCTTGGTGGGTGATATGTAAATCGAGGATATGCGTGAAATGGCGGCTTTTAGAGGATTAACGGACACACGAATCCAAAGAATGCCTTGCAATATTTCAAAGAAAGATCGCCACCACACGGATTCAAACCCGCGACGTCAGAGTAGTTGTATGTGATCACCTTGACACTTAACAACTCGTCTCTGTCCGGGGGCATGTTTGCTTTATCTTAATGGCCTTATTATTTGCTTTGCTGCCAACTCATTTAAAATGAGGACATTTTTGTCTTTTACTGCAAAATCCCTTTCTTCTTTGCAATTCCCTGGTTTCCTCCTCAGTTTTAACATCTGAGTCTCAAATCTGTCATTTCTTCATTTTCCTTTCACCTAAATATTCAAAAATTTGAGTCCAGATGTCTCTAAAAGTGCATTTTTCTTAAATACTAAATAAATAAAAAGGATGGCCGGAGTAAAGAAACGCATATATAGCGGCGCCAATGATGGGCTGGCGATTCAACCCAGGATGGGTTTGCACTTGCTTCCTCAAGTCTTAGAATCTTTATACGCAAAATAATGCTACAAATTGGAGAATGTCGGTAATTATTTATTTTTGTCGTTGCTAACAATTGATATACATATATTCACTTTAATTTGTAATACCATCAAACTTAATTTAGTGTAAGCACCGAATATAATACAACAATTATTATGTTTCAATTTTAAATAAGTTGGAGTCGATTATATGAATAATTACTGATCATATTAGTCAATTTAAATTTTTAAACATTGAGTATGAATAAGTATTTTCCGAAGAAGAGCATGGAAAGGAAAAAATAAAAGACATTAAGCTGAAATTCGAATTTCACATTTTATAAGTAGTGTTTCAATATTTTTAGTTAAAGCTGACTATGAATTATGATGATTAACGAACTTTTAGATATGTTAAAGCGTAAGACCACAGATTTCATGGCGTTATCATAATATAGAGAGATGCATAAAGAATTATCTATTCGACCGTTGCAGTAGAATATGTTATTCTCAATTCAACAAATACGTCCTTACCCGCCTACCCCAGCGTTAGTTTCTAATGTAAATTTTGTGGAATTAAATATTATTAGCTACTTATTTTTTGGGAAAAAGTTCATTGGGTATGTTATTGTTAATGTTAAGAGAGTTGTACTTTTTAAAGAAAACAAAACTTTTCTTGTAGTGTTGTTGAACCAACCATCACTTAGACTTCTGTTCACGAGGTAAGTTCATTCACATTAATTACGTTATTTTAGTAGTGTAATTATCATCATGAAAGGTAAAAGAAAGAAAATGCTCGTTCGGTCTTAAATTATTTGTTATTTTTTTTAATTTTACACGTTTCTTAAGAAATATTTTCTCCTTCTCATATTAGTTGACCACATTATTAAAAATATACGTTCCAAAGTACTTGACAACTTTCTAAAAATAAGATAGAATTAAATAAATTTTTCCTACTTGTCCTTAACATTAATTATTTTTTAAAGTAACCAATATTGATTATAGTGCAATTAATTGGAGAAAGATAAGGATAATGTAGTAAAAATACCCTTCTTATTTATGATTTCTTAAGGGCCGTGTAAAGGGGAAAATGATCAATTAATATGGGACAGGGGGAGTATTAATTAAGAAGGGTATTTGACATATTTTATCCTTATTTATGTTATAATCTCTCTCCATTAAATGTTTACTCTATTTATGTGTCATCTTTATTAATGACAAAATTCTATCAAGGGTAAAAAGGAGAAAAAAGAATTAATTATGTTCCGAGCTTCTAAAACAACAAATAATTTGAGATAATTATTTTTAATAACAACTAATCAACTCTATATTTCTTTTCTTCTTTTAGTTTGTACAAAAGAAAAGTTACTCCTCCATCCCAAATTACTTTACCACTTTTCCTTTTACATCCGTTAAGAAATCATAAATGAGAAGAATATTTTTACTACATTATTCTTATCTCTATAATTAATTATACTATAATTAATATTGATTATTTTAAAAAGCAATTAATGATAAGAACAAAATAGAAAAAACTCAATTAATTATATCTTTTTTTAGAAAGTAGCCAAATAATTTGGAACGAATATTTTTACTAATATGACCGACTAATATGGGAGGGCATTATCTCAGCAGGAGAAAGAAAAGGGCCTTGTTTCCCGGAAATAATTGCTTTATGACCCACAAAAGCACTGACAGCTAACCGTTGGGTAAAAGCAAATACTAACATTAGCGCCATTTTCAAGTAATTTGAATTGCTTTGTAATACTACTAGTTACTAGGGGTGGCCAGTGGGCCGGGCTCGGGTCTGGCGGGGTCGGGGTCGGGGCGGGACGAGCCGGGGGGTCGGGATCGGGACTAGCGGGCCTAGCGGGGTCGGGTCTGGGCGGGACTGCTCCCAAGATCGTCCCGATCCCGATCCCGTCGGTATCGGGGCGGGGCGGGGCGGGGTCGGGTTTTCCTTTTTTTTTTTAAAATAACATATATATAAAAAAAAACTCAATAAACAAAACAAGATAGTGTAATAAAAACATCCCAAGGCTGTTTTTGTGCCTCTTATATTATTTAATAGACATATGATTTTTTTGTAATACAAATACAATTGTCTAAAATCTAAATTGCAACTTTATGGTGTTGTCCAAAAGTTGCAAATTACATAATAAAATTGCAATTAAAAAAATTACATTTTCAAAAAAATCTGTTCTAATTGCTTGATGATTTCATGTGGTTCTTCGGTTGGAATAGGTATTTGTTGGTCAAATTGATCCACGTCGCTTCCACTACCTTCGGTTAAGATTTCGTTGTAGTTTTCATCATCTTCTTCGTTGATCTCCGGTTGACCGCACCTTCTCCGCTCCGCTCGTATCCAATCTCTCGAATAATACCGCAATTTCCAAGCCGTCTCCTCGCCAATGAGTGTCTGTGGTCTCCTATTTGATATCCGCTCGCGAAAAAGCGCTTTCGACGCAGCTTGATGACGCTTGAATGTTCAAAACATCTCGAGCCATCAATGAAAGTGTCGGAAAGGTCTTCTCATTCCCCCTCCAAAAGATTTCGGCAAGTCTTCTTGTCCATCTTCATTGATAACTTCTTGATACGGTACGAACCCCGCAAAACAAAAATATCCAACTCGCTAATTTGGTTAGTAGAGGTACGGCCGCACATTCTATTTCGAGGGCTTTCAATACTAGCCGCGAAACAAGATGTCTTTTGTGAGGTTGTGTTGAAGATGAAGAAGATGGTATGGTAGCCGTACGTTACTAGCATTTTCTTGTTGATAAAATCTATATATATTTTTGCATTGGTGTTCTACGCTATTCAACACTTCTTCTTTAGTTTGTTCAATAGGTGGTGGGTGATTTAGATTTACGGGACTTGGAGGTGGTAGTACTTCTATACAATCGTAAATAGTTTCAATTAGTGATTTAGTACCGTCTATTTTAATAGTAGGATTTAATATAGAACCAATAATATAAATAGAAGGAATAGGAATAAAATATTTTTTTATTTTGACAAACATTTTTTTAATAGTCCGCCTTATAAGTTTGGTTTTTCCATATATTCACTAAGTAATAAAAATATTAGAGTTATATAAAATAACATAGTTGAAATAGTAGGATAATATATACCGGAAAATTCTTTTGTTGCTTGAAAAAATTTCTCTAAAAATACAATAAGTTCGGAAATTTTTACCCAATCACTATCTAAAATCATATCAAATTTGGGTTTTTATTATGAGAGTTAAAAAATAAAGTTATAGGTAATTTATAGTCATAAGCAACAAGTAGTTGCTCGTATAAAGAATTCCACCTAGTCGATACTTCTTGTGGAATTCTTCTATAAGGTAGTCCACAATCGTGACAAGTTTTTTTATATTCTTTTCTACGTTGTACTTTATTACTTTTAAAAATAAAGTTTATAGCAAATTGTATTTTACTAAGAATGTCTTCAAAAAGTGATAGACCATCCTTTACAATTAAGTTATATATATGGCACGCGCATTTTATATGAAAATGGTCCGGAAAAGATGGAGCTAAACTATTTTTTAACATTGTAATTGCGTAATTGTTATTAGAAGCGTTATCTAATGTAATAGTCATAATTTTATCGGTAATTCCGTAATAATCGCACACTTGATAAATATTTTCTGCAATAAAAGTACCAAAGGTGCCTATCATCTATATATCTATACGCTAAAATACGTTTTTGCATAGACCATTTATAATCTATCCAATGACAAGTTACGTTAAATAATCATGGCCGTTAGTACTACGACCTATATCGTACGTGATAGATACTTTGCCATTAAAATGATATAATGAAAAACGTAAATATTGTTGATATTCATGCGCAAATTTAAATACATCTCTCTTAACAGCTTGACCTAGGAAAACCGTTAAAAGCGGGATTATATATATCTCTAATGTAATGAATAAAACCGGGAGATGAAGGAAATGAAAAAGGCAAACCCTCCACAACAACTAATTTTGATATTGCTTCCCTATCTCTATGTTTGTTGTATTTAGAGCCTACAATTCCCCCGTCATAGGGTTAATTTGACCATCAGTACTTGGTCCGGGACAAGATCAATATGTGAACCTTGTCCCGATGGAGCGGCCGTTTGCGCACCCGGTTTTGAAGCCTGGCATTGGGCATACCTAGTCCGGGATGAGCACTTACTACGTGTCTAATTAAACCCCCGTCCCACCGTGACCTTTTCCGCTTTTAAATTTTAAAACATTTTTACAAATTTTACATATGGCTACTTGATTCTCTACGTCCCTATCAAAAAATGTCCATGCATCCGATTTTAATGGTCGTTTTGCGGACCTCGTCTCATACTAGGGGGAATAGGAGGTATTTCGGTTGAAGGTGCACTAGTGGGCGTGTTGTCATCAATATTAGTGGGTGTATCGTCTAGATCATCGTCTAAATTAAAGTCTTCTTGAGTTCCGAAAATAACTCCTCGTCTAAATCTAATGGTATTGTAGGAAAATGTTGAGTATCAACAAAATCATCCTGTGTAGGAATAAGATGACTAGAAGAAGTACCCTTGCCCTGGTTGCCTCTACTAGAAGAAGCACCCTTATCCTTACCCTTAAACATACCTTTTAATCCTTCCATTTTAATTATGATAATAAATAATTAAAGACAATAAAATTAAGTGCGCTAAATAAAATAAACAGACAATAATAATTTAATGAAGGAACGAATGTACCAAACGCCGACGTAACGTCGACGTGTAATCGAGAGGTTGAAAATTGAAACTTTGCTCGATGGAAGATCCTCAAGCTAGTTGCCAACTTCACTCCCAATTCCCAAATGAATTAATAAAATTGAATATTTAGCAAACAATGTAGAGAGATATATTGAGAAATTAGAGAGATTGTAGGAAGATTTGTGAGAAAGATGAAGAGAAAATGAGTTATTTATAGTTGAAAAATTGGGTTAAAGTGTAAATATAATAACTTATGGGTTAAAAATAAATATTAAGGGGTTGGGGGTGGGGGCCTAAAATGGCCGTTGGCCAACGGCCATAATCTAAAATGGCCGTTGGTGCAACGGCCATTTTTGCAAAGGGGGTTTAAGGGTCGGGGTCGGGGTCGGGGTCGGGACGAGCTCGGGGCGGGCTCGGGTCCGGCGGGCCTGGGGCGGGCTCGGGTCTGGCGGGACGAGACATCGTCCCGTCCCGAGTTCGAGTCCCGCCCCCGTTAAATTTTTTTTTTTTTTTTTTTTTTTTTTTAGAGCGGGGTCGGGGCGGGGTCGGGACGGGGTCGGGGCGGGGTCGGGTCGTCCCGGCCCACTGGCCAGCCTTACTAGTTACTACGTCATGAGAGGGAAGGTTATGAACTAATTTTGGTGAAACTTTGATAATTCTGCGGTTTTTTATGAAATAACAAAAAGGTTCAAGTCAATTAACACAAGATCGATGAAGAATCTTTACAAAATATACTCTTCGATATGTTATTTGCCAAATACTAGATCAAAGAATTCCACTTTATTCCTCAAATTTAGTGGTTTGTTTGATTGACACACCCAAATCTAATATTTTCAACACGAAATCTAAATAAATATATATGTAACAATTTATACAATTTTAAGAAATACTAGATCTGAATTTATTATTTAAAAAAATAATAAATCTAGTATCAAGAATCTTACAACTCAAAACTCATAAAATTTAAAATCAGAAGCCGCCTTTGACTTCCATACAAACTCTAGAAATTCAAAATTGTAATGATCTACTTGGTTGTTTTGAGTGTTAAAACTCGTTTTCACTAAAAGACCATTCACGTAGCTTTAAAATGATATTTGTGACTTGCCATGAAGGGTAACACAGTTCATGAGGTAATCAGGTGAGTATCATAGAAGACAATATAACTTGAAAGTTAAGTTAAGAAAATGAAAAAATTTGACCAAAGTCAACAAGGGAGATTGACGAAGTCGAATCAGATTCAAGATGTTATTTTGAAGGTGAAAAGGAAGCACTGGAGTAGATTCAAGAAGGAAGCCCTGGTGGCTATATATGGAGCAATGATTTATCAGATTTGACTTGCTAGGAACTCTTAAGATTTTCAATGAAAAAATCGTAAATAGTAGTTTTGTTTTGCAACAGGTTCAAAGTGTAGTTAGGGGGAGGATAGACATATTTAGACATACAAACAGAGGTAGGAAGAGTTCTGACCTTATACAGACGATTTTTACTAATCAAAATCACCAAACCGATTGTTTGATAATGCTTTATTAAACAAAATGGTTTTGTACAGAAAATCAAATGAAAAAGAATAAAAAAGAACAAGAAAATCCAGTTCAAAGCACTAGAATAAGTGGAAACTAATCCTAAGAATTACACAAAAAGCTTGTCTACTACAGATCATATGACCTTGACTTGAATCCATCTCACACGCCTACAGAGCTCTCACCAGGTGTTATGGATCAAAAGTCTAATAAAGTTAACTTCAGGCTTAAAAGATGGAGTAGAATTCTTCTTGTAGTTACTCAGGATCAACTTTAATATCTTTGCTGTAAACTGAAACTTGTTGCCATCTTCATACTGAAATTATAATGAATAACCTTTGGATCTACTGCAATAGAATGAGCGTGCTAGCATACGAATACCACACATTATAGCCTATCCAACAATACATTCATTGAAAATTCAGTTTGTGTATATGGTTGTATTGATGCAGTGTTGAATTACTGCATTCTCATGTTGTTGATAGCATTCTCCAGGAATTTGATGGTCTTTCGCATTTTTGATTCTCATGTATGGTATTTGTGTCTTTTTTGTGTTTAAAATTTGTCTGGCTTTGATGGGAAGTAAAATGAAGTTATGGAACTGCTAAGTACCTGCAAAATAAAAAATATGATTAGCTAAAAAAATTGTTAGTCCATTCCATTCTCTCAGTACATGTTCCACTCTTACTTTCTTATTTCTCATTAACCTTGTGATGTCTTGAATGATCATATCTATACTCCAAGGAACCTCTCACTGTCCTGTTAAAATCATCTTCAATGTCATGGAGTCAGTTTTCAATATCACAGGCAACAATGTGTGATTAACACAATATTCTATCTCTTCCTTTAGTGTTGTTGCTTCTGCCACCAGATTAGTCACAACTGCAATTCTCTTTGCTACAACATATTATAAATTTCCTTCTGCATTTCTAATACAATATGCCACTGAGCTTGGTTCTGGATTCCCTCTTGATGCTCCATCAGAGTTGCATTTGAACCATCCTACTATAGGAAACTCCCACTTTACAATTATGATCATCAACCTTGGCATGTATGCTTCAAATAATTGCATTATCTGAGGCAAACATCTTGCCATGGAAGGCTGCCATAAGAATCTTATTCTACATAACAAATAAATATTCAAATTAATCTCATATATCACCTTGTTAATAGACATCTTTCGTCCATGTAACATTGTATTCCTCCATTTTCATAACTGCCACATGATGATCAGAGGAAAAGCTGTGAAGACTTGGTTGAGCTTAAGAGGACATCGTGTATTCCACCACACATGTATTGCTTGTTTCATCTGCAACAATGGACTAGTCATACCTACAACTTCATTAAAATATCTCCACACCATTGCAGCTATTGGACCTATGATAAATAAGTGATGTACTATTTCATACTATCTTACAGTAAAATAATAACATCTAGCCTCAACATCCATTCTAATTCTTCTTAATACCTCTCCTATAGGCAGTTTACACTTCCACAATCTCTAAAAGAAAAAAAGACATTTTAAAAGGTAAGACTTTTACCCACACATTCTTAAAAACATCTGTTTTATGAGATTTCTTTCTTAATAGTTCTTATGCACTTCCTATTGTGAATTTCACAGAGGCTGTCATCATCCACCATGGCATATCCCATTCTTCATATGCTTCATGAATCTCCAACTCATGTGTAATATGCTCCACAATTTCCCTAGGGAATAAATTCTGCATCTTATTCATATCCCATTTGCCATCTATCATCAGTTCATGCAGATTTTGTACACTTTCATCTACCGCAAATTCCTCAGGAATTATGTGATATAGTGCACCAAGTTTTGACCAATTGTCCAACCATACATTAGCAATACCACTCTTTGGTTCCCACCATATCTCATGTTCTATATTGTCCCTAGCCTCCAATATCATTTTTCATACCTATGATCCTCCTTTCTATTGCACAGTTTGAGGATATTTTCTTTTGCAATACTTGATCCACATAAAATTAGCCTAGAGAGTATTAGTGGTTCTAAACTTCCACTATAGCTTAGCACATAGAGCTTTAGATACATCAAATAATGATCTAAATCCTATGCCCCCTTCATCTATTGGTAAACACAACTTCAACCATGCTAACCAATGTCTCCTTCTACTTTCTTCACTATTACCCTAGAAGAACCTTGCAAAGATTTTATGCAACTCATTAATGACACATTTTGGAGGCTTTATTGCTGACAGAAGATGTATTTGCATACTTTGAAGAACACTGGTGATCAGAACAACTTTGCCTCCAAAAAATAATAACCTCCATTTCTAAGCTTGTACTTTGGTTTTCACCTTCTAACCAAGTCATTATAATTAGCTTTCCTCTTCCTTGCATGTGTAATAGGACATCCCAAATAAGTAAATGGAAATGTTCCTCTTGAGAATTCAGTAGCCTCCTTCACCTGTTGAATTGTATCATTTGATACTTTGTTGTGCATGTAGAAGGCACTTTTTCTTTGTTAATCTTCTGCCCAGATACTTGCTTATAGTCCTGCAATATTCCCATAACTAGCTCCAATGATTTATAATCTGCAGATGAGAAGACAATAGTGTCATCTGCATAGGCAATGTGACTTAAGTTGGCACTCTACTTAGCATTCCATAGTGTCTAAAATCATTGTCCTCAAATAAAGAGTTCAATATTCTAGATAACACTTTTATAGACAAGATGAACAAGGTTGGTGAAAGAGGGTCTCCCTGCTTTACACCCATTGTTGAGTGATAAAAACCATAGGCCTGGCCATTCAGTAGCATTGAGTACCAATTATTAGCTATCAATCTCCACACTATGTCTATAAACACCTCATCAAATCCCATTTTCCTCAAAACTCTGGCTAAGAATATCCAAGATACTCTATCGTAAGCCTTTACCATTTCAAGCTTAAGCACCACATTTGCAGGTTTTTCTCTAAGTCTGATATCAGTTACAATCTCATCTGTCAAGAGTAGAGATGGCAGTGGATCCTGGACCCGATCCGGATCCGGTGGATCCAGATCCGTTTTATAGGATATGGATCTTCAAAATTTGGACCCGACGGATTCGGATCGGATCCGGATCCGTTTCTGACGGATCGGATCTGGATCTGCATCTTGTATTTGAGATCCGTATCCGATCCAGATCCGACCCGTGGATCCGTTTTTTATTAAATATATTCATAACCTAGAATGTAATTTTATAAGTATTTTCTTAAAATTGCTAAGCACATCCTTGCAAGTTTAATTCTCAAAACAAGTTTAATTTATCCCCGCGTTAAATCAAAAAACTAAAAAATAAAGAGGTAATTTCGATAATAAAATCATTGTTATATTAGTGAATGACTAACATCTCCATAGACAAGTAGTTAAAATTATATTTACTTCATTTGCGAAGATTCCAAGCACATGCAAGTTCTGCATTGTGGAAATACTAGTCAGCATTTTCCACAACTATTGTCATTGTCCAACATTTTCAATTAATAGCTCACAATCAAAATGAGACAACGAACAAAATATCTCATATGGATATTTCAAAATTGAAACACAGTAAACTATTAGCTAAGTAAAGATCCTTTGTCAGTTCAAAAAATAAATTCTTAGCAAGGTTACATTCTTAGTAAGGCAAATTTTTTTACATGTGGATCCAAATCCGATCCGTGGACCCGGTGGATCCGATGGATCCGAATTTGGATCTGATTTTTATGGACCCGATGGATCTGGGTCCAGGTATGAAAAACGGATCTGGATCTAGTAGGATCCGGTCCAGATCCGATCCGTTGCCATCCCTAGTCAGGAGTAGATTTTCTATAATTTTTCTACCTTTCACAAAACCAGATTGGTTGGCTAAGATTAAGGAAGGTAAAACATTCTCCAACTTATCCTACACTACTCTCTATATAACTTTATTGATGAAGTTACTAAGACTTATATGCCTCATATCAGAAAAAATCTCAATAATATTCCTCTTTGGTATCAGTATAAGATTGATATGTGTAATGGACTTGGGCATTGTTTGGCCTTCAAAGAATGCATTGACTACATTATACACATCAGCCTCCACTATATCCCAATACACCTGATAGAATACACCAATTATCCCATATGGACCTCCTGAGCTCTCATCTGATAGTTCAAAAACTGCTTTCTTGACTTCCTCTAATGTAGGCAAACATATGAGCTTTGAATTGTCCTCTTCACTAACCATATCTGGTATATGTTGCAGCAAAGAAAAATCAATTGTCTCACATTCTTGAGTAAACTGTTGTTGAAAGAATTTGATTACCTCATTTGTCAATGGTGTTGACCCTTCAATCCATATGCCTTCATTATTTTTTTTATTTTTGTGAGCTATAGTCTTTTTCTTCTCCCATTGACAATGTTATGGAAGAACCTTATATTTATAGCATCCTCAACAAAGCTAGTAATATGTGATTTCTGTCTTCAAAATTCCTCCTTATAATAGTGAACATACTTTTTCATCTCTACCTGTGCCTTCTGTAAAACCATCATATTAATTAGTGAAGGATCCTCTTCAAATAGTTGCTCATTGATTCTCACAATCTTTTCTCTGATATTAAGTTGTTTAAATATATCTCCAAAAGCTTCATTACTCTATGATGATAAGGCAGTCTTGACATTCTTCAGCTTCAGTTTAAAGGAAATGAAATCATCTCCATCAAAATTAGTATGCCAGTTTTGGTTTACCACCTCCAAGAATGCTGCATGTTCTGTCCAAAACTTGAGGAACCTAAATGGTTTACTCACATGCATAGATTGATCACCACAAGTTAACAGTAAAGGGGCATAGTCTGAACCTATTCTTGATAAGTGTTCCCCATCCATTTGTCTAAACCAATCATGTAAAAAATTGTTTGCCAACATTCTATCTAGCCTCTTGAAAATGCAGCCATTGTCAGCTCTTCCATTCCACCATGTAAAAGGACTCCCTTTAAATCCAATTTCCAACAATTCATATGAGTTAGTGTAGAATGCAAAATCCTCATATTCAGCAGGATATAAAGGAAGACCACCTATTTTCTCCTCTTCATTCATAATAACATTAAAATCCCCACCAACTAGCTAAAGATCTCTCATATTGTCAGCAATACAATACAAACTATCCTATAGAGCAGTCATGTCCAATGCATCACACTTTGCATATACCATAGTTGTCACCAGAGATCTACCTGAATCATGTAAAAACATTTTAATAGTGATTTGTTGCTCAGTATCCTACATCACCTCCACATTTACATTGTCTTCCACAAAGAACCAGATTTTACCATTACAGTTATAGTGAGCATATTTCATGCCCAGTCCTCTTCTGAATCTCTGAATATGTCTAAAATATTTGAAAAGTTCCATTAATGTAATAATGGAGAACTTATGATGTATGTGTAGAATTTTCACCCTATGAAAGGCATGCTATGTGTTCATAGATCTTATGTTCCAAAAGAATGTCTGATCATTTTAAAAATTTACTTATTAGACCCTTTCTTTGGTAATACTCTTATTGGCAGAGCATCAGATACACTTTGTTTTGTCATCTTCTTGTTGCCTTTCTGCATGGATTTTGGAGAAATACCAGTTTCCCTTGCCATCTATTGTAACACCTAATGCACATTTTCCTCTCCTACATTTTCCGTATTCCTACTGTAACGAGCATCATCACCTTGGTAATTTGATCCTCTATTGCTGAGACAATATATTATAAGAAATCACATCATGCAATTCCTGTAAAGGAATATGTTTTTTCTAAGAGATAAGTTATTTTTCAACATGCACATATTTTATTGCTTTATCAACAACCAATACTTTCTCATTCTCATCTCTTAAAACATCAGCAACCTGAGTAATCTCCTCCCTACTAGGTGGATATGAACCAACATCCTTACCATCAGTTGCCCATGGGATTGTATCTCACACTCAATAGGTAAACTTGGCATCAATTCACCTTGAGAATGATCTATATTTTCCAAGCATACTTCTCTAAATTTCTCTTGTTGAACACCCTTCCCATTATCTTTATTCTGCTGAGCTTCATGTAAGGTAATCATATCTATTTATTTTGATTCTGCTGCAATACTATGCACCTCGTTTGAATTATGCATAACTTCTACTGGTGTTGCTGCTATTGTATCACTATCATATTAATGATCTGAATCATATAACTCTTAGTTCTTATCTATAGGACCCTTCTTACTATCTTCAGATGCAACAAAAGCTCTTTCCACCCATTCTTTAGTGTTAAGACCTACTTCTGTATCTTTTTTCAACTATGGATCCTCAACAATAGGAAACTTTTCCACTAGTTTTATCCCAAACTCATTATTATCCTCCTTGTTCTCACTATGTTCATTTGTTTCCTCTGATTGTTTTTTTTGTTATTACATTGTTAGACTCATTTACATTGTTGACTACAACAACCTCTATCTCTTTGACAACATTATCCCCTACTTCTTTGTCTACCCAAACTTCAATCTCCACCATTTTATTGTTATCCTCCTCATCTTCTTCTATCACCTTATTGTTCATAGATTCATCTGCTACATCAATTTATTTGTTGACAGTATCATCTCCATCTTTGGATTCATTACTATCCACAACTACTATATTCTTGTTGGCACTAGGGCCATCTTTGTTTATATCACTCTCAGCATCTACATTCTTCTCCTCCTCTATACATTGATTCAACATATCAAATTTGTTCTTAGTGCATACTTATTTATCATTTGCCTTAGTTCCCTTACCCTTGTCTACATCTATCCTCTTGTCTTTGCCCTTGGTGTTTCCAGGATAAGTAATAACCTTACCACTGGATAACACTTTTGGTAAGTACTTCTACACAGGATATCTCCTCCCATGATATCTTCTCTGAGTTCCTTGTTGATGTTTCACCTTGTTAGTTACTTCTGCCACTACTAAATTAGTGACATTTTCACTTTCCTCTCCCTCCTCTACATCTGCCTTACTAAGTTTATGATGCAACACTCTACATTCTTCATTTATATGGCCTTATAACATCCATTCAGTACAATACTTAGGTAAGTGATCATACTGAATTCTCACCTTCATCACATTGATCTCCTTTGTTGTTTCATCCTCAATATCCATAATTACAAACTTAGGAAAGATTTGTCAATAGGTCAAATTGCACCTTTACTCTAACACAATTAGGTCTTGTCTTATTAATTGTAGCCATATCAAGTTGTAGTGGCTTTCCAACTGCATATGCCAAAGAAAACAAAGATTCTTTGACAAAGAAAGTGTGTAACGACCCGTTATGTCGTTTAGACATTTTACCCTTTTACCCATGTTGACCCTTCTCCTAGCATCGTTAGAGTGTATTCGACTTGTGAGGATGTGTAGAGTGATTCTCGAGATGTTTGGAGGAGTTTTGAATAAGGAAAATGATACTTTGGAAATCCTTAAGTTAAAAAATGAAGAAGTTTTACCAAATTCAACATCGGGGGTAAATGCATCTTTTTTAAAGTTTTATCGATTTCATTTGCTCCGGAACGTGATTTATGACTTAGTCAAGTCGTTGGATCGGTTGCTGAAAGGTTCAGATGTGACTAAGGTGGTTGGTTGAGAAACTAGTTTTTAAGATGATTTGGAGTTGACCACGGCCAACATTGGGTCAAGAAGGACCCATCTAGGTGTTTTGAGAGTTCGAACAACTTTGTATGATCATTTGTGACTTATAGAAACTTTAAGAATTGAATTTGGACTTCGTTTGGTCTAGTTTAGGTGTTTAAGTCATTGGCATAAGTCGCTCGCCTTCGACGCTTTGTTATACCACTATATTCATTTGATGTCAGAATTGAGTTTTGATTATTGGAATAGATATGTATCGAAATTTTGATCAGTTGCAACTTGAATCGTTGAATTCCGACATTGTATGAATGGATTATGTCCATTTTAGTTTTGGGAAAAATTGATGGTTTCTGGTGTCCGTCGGGGCGGACTTTCGGGCGCCGAAGCGGATTCGCCGGGGCGAAAATTGGTCCACCGGAGCGGAAATATCTATGTATTAAAAATTAGACTGCGTCCATTTCGTATTTTGCACATAACTTAAGTTCTAGAGATCCGATTGAGGTGAATTTTGCGGCGTTGTTCTCATTCCAACAAGTGGGTAACTATACAACCTTTATTTTGACATTTATCGATTTGATCCGTGTTTGGTTGGGGAAATTGGGGTTTTAAACCCTAAGTTGGAATTTGAGTTTTGTTCAATTAATTATGGTTAGATTTGAGTAAATTCTAGGTTTTTGGCTTTTTTAAACCTTTGGTAAACTATTTCTAAAATAAATTTTGATTTTAATTCGGATTTTGCAAACATTCGATTTATGGGTTTTGACTCAAAGAGGGTTTTTACAAAGATAAAATTGGAGGCTCAATTGGGGTTAGAATTTCATAAAACTTTGAATTATGACTATTTAGATTATGGGTAACGTGTTTCTAACTTAAATTTCCAATATTGCCCTTGTGGGCCCGGGGATACTTTGTGGGTTTCAGACTAAAGTATAGTAATATAGGTGTTGTTAGATTCGTATGAACTCGTAGAACACTATTTTGATAATATTGAACTTATTTTCTCAATAAAATTACCATTTTTACCCGTGGGGTCCGGGATGAAGTTTTAGATTTACTTTTGACCCTAAGTTACTTACAAGACATGTTTGGTATCATTAGAATCATGTGTAATATAGAATTGGTCCTTTTGTGTTGATTGAATGTGTGTGGTAACATAGGAAGTTCATGCGTTGTTTAAACTACGACCATCCGATATTTTCTCAGAAGGACTTATGGATTAGGATTCGTGGCTCCTGCTCGGCTTTGAGGTAGGCTACAGTTTAGTTTTTCACGATTTCAATAGAAGTACGTAGTAGTTATAAATGTTGAGGGGCATTGGGCGTGTTTGGGGGTCCCACTTAGACGGTTGTGATGAATAGTTGAGTGACTACCAGTGTTGATGTGTGATTTAGAGAATCAACCTTAAGTTGATTCTAGTTAATGTTATGTGGGTTTATCGCCATTATTTGGGCTTGTCGCCATATTTGATATTGTCATATTTATTCATCACACATGCTTAGATATGATATCTTGATTGCCTAGACTATTGTGGTTGAACTATTTGAGATGATATCCTAATTGTACTTTTATTATTGAGGTTGGATTACTTAATATGATATCCTGATTGTAATTGGATTATTGTTGTGAACTCTGAAAGCATGTGGCATTGATCTCCTATACTTGATTGCATCTCATACATTCTGACTTCTTGCCTTATATTGTCATTTGTATTCATACACTCATGGTTCTGATGATATTGATATGAGAGTGGTATGAAAGTGTTATTGGGTCCAAGAGACTGGAAAGGCAAGGTACTTATGAGACTTTTGGCAACATTGAGATAATGATATTATGGGTGGCTCGGATTGCACGCCTGCAACAAATATTATTACAGCTAAGAGCTTGACTCTGTGATCTGATGGGATATTCCGGAGCTGATGGGTATATGGACTTCACAGGTCCCTCATGAGTTATGATCATGAAAGACGTTGAGAGTTCCGTCTCTGGCATGTGTGTATAGGTATCATATTGAGGAATCCGTGATCTGATGGGAAATTCTGGAGCGGGTTCCATGATCCGACAAATTATTCTAGAGCGGAGGGGTACATGGGCTTCACAGGCCCTCCATGAGTCATGACCATAGTAGATGCCGAGAGTTCCATATCTGGCATGTATGTATGGTATGGATAGTTTGCCAGTGCATTGCATGGCATCATGTTTCATATGTTTTGCATTCATATTACACATGTCTCATTACATTGATTATCCATTGTTTGGTAATGTGGATCGGATGATTTCCATGATTGGGTTTCTCTCTATGGATACCTGGATATTGGGTCTGTGAACACTTAAATAAATATTGAATTGGTTGCCAGGCATATCTTGATTTCTTGTACATGGTTTTGTGTTTATGATTGGTAAGTTTAGTCTTTGATGTTTACTGCTATTGTAGTCGGAAATATCCATAGGTCAATACCATTGTCTAGATCCAGAAAAACTATGTGCATTTGTGTATTGTATGATAATGAACCGTCTGACTGGTAGTGAGTCTAATAAATAGCATGTGATAAGTATTACTATTGGGAAGGTAGACATTGAATGATCTATGTGGGTCAGACCGTAATTGTATAGAGACCTAACTAAGTTTAAGGGCTATGAATAATAAAGGTTTGATTTTCCTCATGATTAGCTTAAGTGTAATTATCTTGGAAGGAGTTTCAATAGGGTTGTTGTGATTTAAGTATTAACTTATTTATTTGATGTGTTAAGTTGGGTAAGTGAGGTTAAGCATAAATATGACTTGGGCAAAAGAGTACTAGTCGGTGGGTACTATGCAAGTAAGATACCTGTATAAATGTATGGATTAATTATGCTTGACTGTGATTGGAACCTTATGTGAATAATGTGACTAGTTGAATTAGTGTATTGATATGTGAACAACATGGCTTACTTGGGCTATTGAACTATCTAGTATAGGCTATCTGGTGTCAACTTGATATTTATCTCTATTATGTATCTTCCATAATTGTCAGCCTATGATATCTATGGGGGTACGTTGTGTACTCATGCTATGCTTATTACATCATTTCTAATGCAGATACATGTCCCTCTACTAGTTCGCGAGCTCGAGTGTGAGTCCGGACATGTAGATTTCAGCGTTCCAATGTGAGGATGCTTCTTCTGGCATGCTTTAAAGGCTTATTCTCTTACTTTGTCTTTACATTTGGATTCGAAAGACGTAGTTAGACATTTTGATTACGTTATCCAATTTTGGCCTATGTTGCTTTCATTTAGTCTTGTATTCCACATTAGTGTTCTTGTATCGCGGACTAGATTTTGGGGGTTTGTATTGATGTTTCAGATTATATTTCCGCATTTCATTCATGTTGTGTTGTTTATATGGGAAGTGGTTCTCCTACCAGTGGGAATGTGTAGGTGCCACCATGATTTCTGAAAAGGGGTCGTGACAAAGTTGGTATAAGAGCTTTTGGTTAAACGGTCTTAAATACAAGATTAATGTCTAGTAAAGTCTTGTGGATCGATGCAGAGACGTTCGTACTTATGTTTGAGAGGCTATGTGACATTTAGGAAACTTCACTTTCTTTATTCCTTTTATGCTAGGTTGGATCAAATTGGTATATGAACTTCTTCTTCCTATTCTATCACCGATGGTGGTAACACGCTCTTAAATTTGTGTGTGTGGTTAAATATGACATGGCACGGCAGGGTATGAGACGTGTTACCATGATATTAGACACGTGACCAAGTTCAGTCATCAGCTATGATTTGTGGTTCAGTTGATTGGGGTTATGATTATGACTTCTCAGTTCTGTGACATCCTTGGAAAGTAGGAATGCTAATTAAGAGATGCAAGAAAAAGAAATTGGATGGATAAATCTCCACTATATGAAGGAAAAAATTGGTATCTGACGTGTTCCTCAGGATAAAGTTACAAGATGTACGAGGGTGAAATTCACATAAGGTTATAAAGGGTTAAATTGGCTTCATTTTGACAGAATTGTGATAGTAGGGTAGAATTAGTGGTTGTGAGTTCTTCCACGGAATGACTTTCTGTTTGAGATCATGTGGCAATGTTACTTGTGATGAGTGATAGTTAATGGAATAGACCATCGTGTTTCTTTACCTAAGAGGATGTTCGTGGGTTTAGTCGGCATTTCAAGGGTAGTGATGATAGGGAAGTTATTGAAACCAAGAGATTATTGATTTGTGAGTTATTTCACAGTGTTTAGTATCGAGTGAGTGTAAGAAGTCATGTATGTGTTGGTATGTTGGACTCGTCGTAGGCTAATGGGAGCCAGTGATAAGCTAATATGAAGGACTTTAGCGCTGGATGAGTGTGAGGGTCTATCGAGGAATTTTTGGGTGTTGCACCTAGTTCTTGGTTAAGGTTTGTAGGCATGGTATATAAAGGTTAATACGTGAGAATGTTCTATAATTACTGGTATAATGACTCTGGAGTTGACCGATGTGTTCTGGTTCGGCAAAACAAGGTAAGGGTTGGTTCTCCTTTGCAGACAAGTATGATAATAGACTCTCGAATAAGGTGTTGGCCAATGGGTATGATTACGGTAACAGATTAACGATGATTTGGTAGAATTCTAGTTTTGAAAGGCTTCGATTATAGATGATCGGGTCAGTGAATGCATGGATTGGTATAAAAAGAGGATTATTTCGGTCAAAGATTTTTTGCAAAGGTATTTCGACGAAACTATATGAGGATGTTAGAAAGAGTGTATATTCGGCAATTAAAGATCACTTTCAGATCATGGATCTGTTCAGTAATGTTCCGGGTTATTGTTGAGGTACTAAATTATTGTTGGTCACAGTAATTGGAGTGTGTCAGTACTTTCTCTAGTGCAAGAATCTTATAAAGGATGGTACATGGGCTCGATATTGGAAGAGCTTCTAGTTTAAAGGTTTGAGTGAGGCGAGGGAAACTCTCTGATGTGGAGTATGCAGTGTCCTACTAATTCTAGGATCGGTTCAGTTATTTTGTGAGGTCTATGCTAATTCAGTAGGCTCTGGAACAGGTTTGAGTAATGAACAGTTGTTAGTGGTGAACATGGTTGAAATGAAATGTGGAAATCCAAGGATTTCAATAAATGTGTGGTTGATATAATTTGGAATGAGTAAGGTGACTTTTTGAGATAGGGTAGGATTTGGATTTGAACAACGAAAATTCTTGGATTGGATGTGGATTAGGGTGGCATTATTTTTGCATCTTTTAGACGGAGTGAAATTATTTGATAAGGTGTTGGTAAATAGCGAGATATGGCAGATAGAGGTTCAACAAGGTTTCCAGAGTTGTGGACAAGTTAAGAGAGAGTACAAGAATGATTTTAGGTATTTAGAGTTCATGGGGTTTTATCATACTTGCATATCGTGTAAAAGTTGAGGAAACTTAGAGATTATAATCAAGGGTATAGTTCTTCGGTGCTAAATTGATGACTTGGATAGGATCCAACTTTTGAAGTTGTGGGCGATGACACGTGATTGATTGTTCATAAAGAATAGAGACGGAAGAGGTCACAACATGCTTATGAAAAGCTTACTAGTTCAATTGTAATCAGTTCGGGTGACAATCGATGATTTAGAAATTGAGCATCTTATTTCGGGTCAAATTTGTTCATTTAAGGTCAGGTGGCTCGTGTGTCTTGTGATATTCTAGTAAACCACCGACAAGGTTTGATGGATTTCGATTCGGAATGGAGGGATGACAATATTATTGGTTGTCATTAAAAATTTCAAGTAATATTGATGATTCTTCGAATGACAACAAGTCAGACAGTTCTAATGGTTTGCACAGGTAATTAGTATGTATTAAAGAGGTACAAATGGTTATGGGAAGTCATAGTGTGATCAGTTGAGTTTCTACAGATTTGGCACGACAAGGTAATTTGTATATATGCTTATAGTATTGTGATTGAGGGATTTGAGAAAATTGGGACTATGACATGTGTTTATGTGTTACTAAGGGATTTTGGTGCAATGACGACATTGATCGCTGAGAAGGAAAACTAGTAGAACCAGAATGTGTTATCAGTACATGTTGGACTATGGTTGTGGCTACAACTAAATGGATGTTGGTGAATTTGTGATAATTGTGGATTCAATGAAACACGTAAAGAGGTATGGTTGTGATTAAATCAGGGCATTCGAGTAGAGTTAGTTCATACATTCGAGAATAAGTTGTGAAAGAAATTTCGGTTATAAAGGAATAGAGATTGAGTCGTTGAGCTAAGTTAATGGCAGTTTGACTGATACAGTGAATAAACAGTACTGTCAGTATATTTCTTGCTATGATGGATATTCCTTAATTACTTGTACGCTTCGTACTTTCATTTTTCCATTCAAGGACGAACGTTTGTTTAATTAGTATCTAATGTAACGATATGTTTGGTCGTTTAGGCATTTTATCTTTTTACCCATGTTGACCCTTCCCTTAGCATCACTAGAGTGTTTTCGACTTATCGGGATGGGTGGAGGGATTCTCGAGATTTTTGGAGGAGTTTTGGATAAGGAAAAGGATACTTTGGAAATCCTTAAGTTTAAAATGAAGAAGTTTGACCAAAGTCAACATCGGGGGCAAATGAATCTTTTTCGATGTTTTGCCGATTTCATTAGCTCTAGAATGTAATTTATGACTAAGTCGAGTCCTTGGTTCGGTTCCCGAAAGGTTCGGATGTGATTAAGGTAGTTGGTTGATAAACTAGCTTTTGAGATGATTTGGATTTGACCACGGTCAACACCAGGTCAAGACAGATTCGTTTGGGTGTTTTGAGAGTTTGTGCAGCTTCGTATGATCATTTGTGACTTGTAGGAACTTTTAAAATTGGATTTGGACTTCGTTTGGTCTAGTTTAGGTGTTTGAGTCGTTGGCATAAGTTGCTCGCCTTCAACGCTTCGTTATACCATTATATTCATTTGAAAATTTGATTGTTTGAATAGATGCAGATCGAAATTTGTGATCTGTAGCAACTTAAATCGTCGAATTCCGACATCGTATGAGGGAGCTATGCCCATTTTATTTTCGAGAAAAATTGATGGTTTCTGGTGTGCGCCAGGGCGGAATTCCGGGCGCCGAAGCGGAAATATTTGTGTATCAAAAATTCGATTGCGTCCATTTAGTATTTTACACATAACTTGAGTTCTAGAGCTCAGATTGAGGTGATTTTTGCGGCGTTGCTCTCGTCTCAACAAGGGGGGGGGGGGTAAGTATCCAACCTTTATTTTGACATTTCTTTAAGATTATTTCCATTGGTTATCAATTTTATATGTGTTTGGTTGGGTAGAATTGGGGATTTTAAACCCTAGGTTGAAATTTGAGTTTTCTTCAATTAATTATGGTTGGATTTGAGTATATTCTAGGTTTTTGGCTTGTTTAAACCTTGTATAAACTATTTCTAACATAAATTCCGATTTCAATATGAATTTTGCAAACATTCGATTTTTATGGGTTTTGACAAAGTCATAAAATTAGAGGCTCAATTTGGGTTAGAATTTCATGAATCTGACTTAAATTTTCAATTCTGGCCTTGTAGGTCCGAGACACTTTTTGGATTTCAATATAAAGTATAGCAATATGGGTGTTGTAAGATTCGTATGAACATGTAGAATACCCCCGAGTTACTTACAAGACGTGTTTGGTATCATTAGAATCATGTATAGTGTAGAATTAGTCCTTATGTGTTGACTAAATGTGTGTGGTAACATAGAAAGTTAATGCACTTGTTTGAACTACGACCATCCGATATTCGCTCATGAGGACTTGTGGATTAGGAGTTCGAGGCTCCTTTTTGGCTTTGAGGTAGGCTACAATTTAGTTTTACATGAATCCGATAGAAGTACATAGTAGTTATAAATGTTGGTGGGCATTGGGCGTGTTTGGGAGTCCCACTCAGATGATTATGATGAATGGTTGAGTGGGTACTGATGTGGAACTATGTTGATGGATGATCTGGGGAATCAGCCTTAAGCTGATTCTGACTGTTGTTATGTGGGCTTGTCGCCATTATTTAGGCTCGGCACCATATTTGATATTGTCGTGTTTATTCATCACACATGTTTTGATAAGATATCCTGATTGTACCTAGAATATTGTAGTTGGATTGTTTAAGATGATATCCTGTTTGTACTTATATTATTGAGGTTGGACTACAATATCTCAAGTATCAACAAGTATATCCTTCGATATCCAGACTTAGTTAAATCACAACAATTGCTTTAGTACATGATCAACAACAAGTAATCAATGATATGGCATAGATGTATGTAATTCATATGCAAGGTACCTTTTCATCAACCGATATACACACTTCACAGAGGTATGTCATATGAAAGTGACCCATGGGGACCCGCAAAGTCTATATACCCCTCCGCTCCGGAATAACTCATCGGATCATGGAGCCCAACTTTTGGCTGTAATAATATCATGTTGCAGGCATGCAACTCCGAGCCATCCCCGCATATTAATATCATCTCAGTGCTGCTATAATCTCAACAATGTTCTTACCTCTTCCGATCCCTTAGACCCACAACATAATCATACCACTCCAATATCATATTATCAGAATCATGAGTGTATGAATGCAAATGAAATATATAACGCAAGAATTATGATACAATAAGATGCAACCAAATAAGAGATGAATTACCACATGCTTTCAAGAGTTCACAACACATATAGAATCCATATACAATTCAAGATATCATATCAAGCATATGTGATGAATAACAAGTCAATCAACTATGGCGACGAGCCCACATATAGCAACAAGCCCGAATAATCAGCAATCGGAAACAGCATAAAGCTGATTCCCCAAATCATCCCATCATCACAGTTCAACATCGGTACCCACTCAGACGTTCATCACAACAGCCTGAGTGGAACCCCTAAACACGCCTAATACCCCTCAATATTTATAACTAATTACTTACTTCTATCAAAGTCTCAAAAAACTAAATTGTAGCTTACCTCACAGCCAAGCAGGTGCGCTATCTGATCAAGCCTCAGTGACATCCTTGAATCTCCTCTGCACCTCGCAACGGTCGAAATCTATTCACGCATAAACTACTCGTTAATACAATCTTTATAACATACAAGGATAAGGACTTTACAAACACGACCCTAAGATACCGCCTAGGGCCCACGTCAGCAAGATTCAAACTTTAATACTCAAAAACCTTTACTATATACTTAATAATCATAATCTTAAATTAATCGAAAATCTATACACAATTGAACCTTTAATTGAACACTAATAAAAAATCCCCAATTTGATACCCTATAATTTTTCCCTTTTGAAAACAAGGTTCTATAATCAAATTAAATCCTAAAACATGATTATCTAGCATTACCAATCCTAATTCACAACAATATCACTTTTTAATCTATAAATCTTCGTTAAAATCAACCATATAACTCTCTTATTCTCACAACATGCATTACTCATCTTCCCCAACTTAATTAATATGCTAAACCACCACAAATAAGCTTCGAATCATAAACTTAAACCAAATAATGAAGGAAACTCTTACACAATGGTGGAAATTGCTCCTAAGGTTCTGGTTATACTTCCAAACAGCGTTGGTATCGAGATAGACTATTTCGTTAAAGAATTTTCTGACTTAGGGGAATATATAAGAGTCTGGTACAGTGTTTATGCCCTAGCGGAATTGACTCTGCTGGAGCGGACCCGCTATGGCAGAAAAACCTATAATTGGGGCGAGAGTCACTTGACACCTCACCTCTCGCCATGGCGGACCTGTCTCAGCTGTGGCGGAACTACCTCGACTCCCAAATTCCACTTCAGTGAGCCAACATCTCACCAAGGCGGGCCCGCTGGAGCAGATGCTGGTGCCGCCGTGGCGGACACCAGACACCAGCAGAGATAAAGTCACTCCAAACCTCAAACAAACACCTAAAACACTTTCAGAACCCCTCAGGCACAAATTACATATGTTGTCTATGGTAAACTGTGCTACGAACTCGCTCGTACCCTCGAATTTCATAAATAACCGAGCTAAGACATACTTTCCTAAAGAACAGCTCGGAAAAAACCAAATATCCAAAATTTACAAATATGGCAACAAAACTCATCTGAGTACCTCGGGAAGCAAACCAATGACTCTACTAAGTTATAACTGACCCTACGGAACTACTGGGAGCGACAAAACTTGGAAATGAACTCATCTAGCTAAAAATCAACTTTGAGTCAAATTAACCAACTCTAAGTTTTCAGACTTGGGCTCTTTTATCCGAAACTCATATAAATAGACCTCGAGATTTGTGCCACCCATACCCACACATTAAAAACCTTACACAGAGACTGCGGGAAGGATAAAATATGCAAATAAAGGTCTTTAGCTAAAAACTAGCGGATGGGTCATTATATGTTGTTGGGTCTAAGGGACCGGAAAGGCAAGATACTTATGAGAGTTTTGGAAATATTGAGATGATGATATTACAGGTGGTTCAAGTTGCACGCCTATAACAAATATGATTACTGCTAAGATCTGGGCTTCGTGATCCAATGGGACATTTAAAAGTTGAGGGGTATGGACTTCACGGGTCCCTCATGGGTCATAACCATAGAAGACGTCGAGAGTTCCATCTCTAGCATGTATGTACGGGTATCACATTAAGGAATCTGTGATCTGTTGTGACATTCCGGAGCAGGTTCCGTGATTCGACGAGTTATTATAGAGTGGAGGGGTATGTGGGCTTCGCAGACCCTCCATTTAGGAATAGCTCATAAGAACAAGCATTTGGCTAGCAATTTCAGCCCACTTATTTGCATACTATTTTGAAGATCACACCAGTTCAACCCTGAAAATCATTCAAGTTTTTACACGAATTGTCCTTCGAACAGACTAGTCTTTAGTTTTTGCCCATCCTATCTCAAGTGTTTAATTTTTCCCCTGTTCTGATTTAATAAAAATTGATGGAATAAAATACCCTTGCCCATCCGACCCCTTTCTTCTGTTGCCTTTCTTTTTTCACGTTAAACAGTTGGTCAGCGTAGACGGCGAATTTATCGAGCTCAGAGTCCTCAACTCCTAATTCAGCGATTTGTGCTTGATTAGAAAGCGCACAGTTCGAAGTCATCGTATGCGATGATAATTTAATTCTATTCGAGATTGGAAATGAGTTGATATCGGAATGTGCAAAAGCAAGGGAACTGGAGATGATGGAGATTGACGAGGAATGTGGTAAAGAGCTACCGCGATTTAGGGAAAGGAAGTGAGATTGCGAGAGTATTTTGCATCTGCATTGAAGGATTTTATTTAATTGGCGGGAAAAGAGTTAGTTCATGAGAGAGATCGGTGGGAGTTGAATTTGAGAAAGAGGCCATGTTGTTTCTGGGATCGTCACGCAGAGCTGCTTTGATGATGACTTTAATTGTAATATTAATATTTGGGTCTAATTTGTGCAAGGGGTGAAGGGTAATCGCCCAAGTAGGATTCTATTGTAGTCCATTGTAGATGTACTTTTTGTTGGTTACAATGATGCAGGAAACGGAAATAAGTAACTGCTAAGTATTACAACAAACTTTCTTGAAAAATAAATTGGAATTACAATAAACTGGAACAGTTTTTGGTATGCTGAGTCGAGTGTTTGCACTCTGTCTTTAAGACAATATTGCCCCGTATGTATCCTTTCTACGTCCTGGACAATTGTCTCCCAAGATAAAACAGCAAATGAACAAATGAGCAAAGGAAACTCAAGTGCTACCGTGAAGAATTTTGAGTAATGAAATGATGCTGGAAGGTAGTAGGAAGAACTGGTTTCGTTTCTGTTTTTTATGTGTAGCTCAACAATGGTGCAAATTGTCCTTTATATAGTTGAAGGAGAGGCTTACCAACTGCCCACATAATTGCCTCTTACTGGCCAAGTAATGACAATTATGGAGGTATTAATTCACCAAAATAAATGGTGAATTGATGTGCAACGGATTGGCATTTAGGAAGATTAATTCAACCAAAATAAATGGTTGAATTGAGTGTTGGTTGATGTTCCAGAAACCACAAAGTTCTCTGCCGATCTGACTTTCTTGAAACTTCAGGGACCAAACTGTACATATAGCAAAGTTCTCTGCCGAATTTGACTTTCTTAAAACTTCAGGGACCAAACTGTACATATGAAATAATTCTGATCCAAAAAGATAATATCAGAAGAAGCACAGCCCACAGCCCACGACCCACAACCCGTGACCCGTGACTCAAGACCCGGACCCGGACCCGGACGGGACGGGTGGGCGGCGGCGGCGCGCGTGTGGGCTTTCCTCGAACCGAAGCATAGAAAAATTTGGTATTATCCTATACATAACTAATGCATAGAAAATTTTGGTATTAACAATGCAATGAATTTTAATGCATGCATTAGCCTAGTTAAAGACAAAATTGCCCTTCAAAATTTATGCTTGATTAAAATATGTTATTATATTAATGCAAGTTTGATACTGAAACTGCTTCCGCTATTTATATTTATACTCCGCTAATTTCTTCATTGTAAATTTATAAATCTGTATTCCACTACTACGTACTGGAATGCACTTGTAATCAATTCATTTTCCTTTTATTTTTTTAATTCAAACTTTCTTTTCCTAATAATCAAGAAAGTAGGAAATAAAATTATATCCCTAGTAGATAAATAAATACTTGGCATATTTCCTTTTTTATAAATAAATATTTAGTTCTATACTACAATATAGGTAAACAACTCAAATAATTTTTTTAAACCTTTTTCATATAAAAAACATTCCTCAACATATGTTTCTTTTAAAAAGATAAAGTGATGGACTGATTATGAAAATATTTTTGTAAACAAATAATTCATTTAGAATTTGTGCAATGCTTTAATACATCAAACCAAATAATGGATAAGAAATATGTCAGCATAACTAATGTTAGTATACTAATGCAAGCATAACCAATACCAACATTAGTAATACACCATATTCAACACTATTCTTATGCATCCTACCAAACGATCCCTTATAAGCTTAGCCAAACATCCTCTAAAATTCCAAAGCTCACTGAAAAATATTGTTCAAGGGAATTATCAATTCTATAAGGTGGATAAGATATTATTTCCCAGCTATTAAAGGATTAAGGACCCGTTTGTCCATGAGAAGTTTTTACTTTTTTTTTTTATGTTTTCCCACTTTATTTGAAATTAGCGTATGACCTTGAAAATTTCAAATAGAATTTGAAGTTCTATTTGGAATTTGAAGAACATCTAAAACGTTGTTTTCATTTTTTTTTAGTACATTCAAATAATCAAATATTTTTTTCAAAAGCTATAATCAAAGTCAATTTCATCTTCAACTTCAACTTTAAAATTTTATATATAGTGAAAATTATTTTATTTTCATTGCCAAACGCCTACTAAAATTATTAAGTGGAATTTAATTTCATAAAGTAGACAAGTTTTCTCTTTCACTTTACGGAGAGGTCTCTTGGGATCATGAATTTTCCCACTTATAAATGAGGCCTACTACTCCATCCGTCAATTGAGTGGGTAATAGGTCGTCTATACAATCCTTTTATCTTTTGAACGGTAAAACAAAGAAAAATACCAAAAATTTCTCTTTCTCGTAATGAACTTGCACATATAATGGGCGGTAATACAACCTACGGTCATCCGAATGATCCTCATTTCATGCTTATCTTCATCTTGATTCAACAGTTGACTCTTAAATTTTTTTATTTATTTATAGGAAAAACAGACAGCTTCAAAAATATATACGGGTACAGCGTACATAGATACGTAAGGTAAAAAATAAATTTTAAAAATCATTACGTATACAATTGCATACACTTGCTTGGTCTATCGTCACCCCTTAGATAAATAGAGAAAACATGGTGGAAAAGAATATCAATGTCACCTGGAATACTAAGTCAATCGCATTACGTCCACAAGCTTCTCTTAGTCGTTAACAATTTACCAATTCATAACAGTATAGAGTCAGGAAAGCAATTGAATCTTTGTTTTAAGTGCACCATTACACCCAGGCGATTATTAGACGATTAATAATACTTTCTCTAAATTAAGAGAGATATCTCATAGGTAGGGGGTTCATGATTCGATTTGGGTAGTTAATGAAAGAGAATAATCCCCTGATTATTTTTATTAATGTCAAAGGTATACATGATATACAATATCTAATTATGGAAAATAAATCTACATTTTCCTAATACAAGACTACTACCATAATCACATATGTACAAGACTTCTACTACTATGGTAATACGATAAACCGTGTATATATAAGTATATACACAGTATACAACTAGAGGAGAAATCGTGTATATCTCGGCCAATATACACGGTATACACAAGAAATATATACATATTCTATCACACCCCCGCAGTCATCGCAGGCGGTTGTCGTACGCTAAGACTGTCCCTAAAATCTTCAAACATAACTAAGGGAAGACCCTTAGTAAAGATGTCCGCAATTTGGTACCGTGAAGGGACATGCAAGACACGTACTTGCCCACGAGCTACCTTTTCGCGAACAAAGTGAATATCCATCTCGATATGTGTTAGTGCGCTGATGTTGGACCGGATTTCCAGAGAGATAAACTGCACTAACATTATCGCAGTAGACCAATGTAGCTTTCTGAATAGGAAAGTGAAGCTCTAATAGGAGATTACGCATCCAACATTACTCGGAAACCACATTGGCTACCCCTCGATATTCGGCATCCGCACTGGATCACGATAAAGTAGCCTGACGTTTAGCCGACAAAGATACCAAGTTATCATAAAAAAACATACAATAACCAGATGTAGAACGTCTGGTATCTGGACATCCACCCCAATCAGTATCAGTAAACGACACTAGAGTAGATACGGAGGATGGATATAAGTGCAGACTATAATCAATAGTACCCTGAATATAACACACAATGTGTTTAAGATCATGCATGTGCTCGTCCCTCGGATCATGCATAAATAAACACACCTGCTACACTGCATAAGTAATATCAGACCTCGTGAAATTAAGATACTGAAGGGCCCCTGCAAGACTGCGATATTGGGAGAGATCATCGTAAGGTGTGCTAGAATTAACACTCACCTTCGGTTTTGTATCAACCAGAATAAGAGATGACTTACAGGATGACATGTCAGCTCTTTCAATAATCTCAGCCGCATACTTCCTTTGTGATAAAAATAGACCACCTGCATGACGTGTCACAACTATACCCAAAACATAACTCAAGCGCTCCAAGTCTTTCATAGCAAGTTCTGAATTGAGAAGAGACATGATAGACTTGCACATGTTATCAGAAGAGGCAGTCAATATAATATCATCCGCATATAACAGAATGTGTGCCAGCGAAGTGCCACGACGATAGATGAACAGAGAATGATCAGACCTACTGTGAGAAAACTCAATAGTGGACACATAATCTGCAAAACCTTTTATACCAAGCCCGAGAGGCCTGTTTAAGTCTATACAAAGACTTCTTCAGCAAAACAGACATGGTGATGATGATCGAGGTCCCTAAAACCTAAAGGCTGATGCATGTATACTGTCTCCTTAAGATCACCATGTAAGAAAGCATTTTTCACATCCAGTTGATGAATGAGCCATGCTTTTGAGAGAGCCAGACTAAGAATAATGCGAATAATTGCCGGTTTGACCACCGGACTAAATGTCTCTCCACAATCCACGTCAACCTGTCGAGTCTTGCCATTAGTGTTACAAAATTCTCGAAACGACCCATTATCAAATTCCCTTCCATTATCACATTGAATGTTTTAATTTCCCTTGGGTACATATGAATGCTCTAAACGTGAGGAATGTGAGAAAAACTTGAGACTTTTTAGATAAAGAAAATGTCCAAAAAAAATTAGAATAATTATCCAAAAATAGAACATAATAAAGATAGTCCAAAGAGCTCAAACCGGTAGATGTCCACAAATCACTATGAATAATATCAAATGGCAACAAAGTATTAGAATTTGAGGCTACAAACGGTAGTTTCACATGTTTCCAAAGTGTCCTAAGAAGGACGAACATTAGTACTACGCATACTATTACATTCAATAAACTTATTATTTTTAAAAGAAGAAATAACAGACGCCCCTGAATGACCCAAACACGCATGCCACATGGAAGGTGCTAGAGCGACAAACGTTGATAGTGTGGCTTGAGAAGTGGAAGTGGTGATTGGATAAATCTCTCCCCAACTATTACATCTCATTAGAGGTATTCCCGTCGTGAAATCCTTCACAGAAAATCCAAAAGGGTCAAAGTCAACAGAAATCCAATTATCAGTTGTAAATTTTCGAACAAACACTAAATTTTTAATTAAGTGAGGAACATGAAGGACATTTTTCAAGGCTAAATGTGGGTTCAGGGGAGATAAATTTTGTGACCATAACCACGAATTAGAATTGAATTGCCATTACCAATAATTATGCCACGATTTTTTCTGAAATTGAAACAAGACGAAAGATTACTTGACGCAGACGTCATATGAGAAGTGGCTCTGGTGTCTAAGTACCAATTTACGTCCGGAGGATTTAATCCAAGTGTATGCATTGCTGCCTCAATATCCGTGGGGGTCGGAATCGCTGCTGGGCCCGCAATAGCGTAGGCCTGCTAAGGCCGAGGCCCAAGTAGGCCACTGCTAGTTAATTCTCACTGACCCAGCAGCCTGCCTCGTCTGTGAAGAATTAGGTCTGGCCCAAGTTGCTGGAACTGGGTAGGGCGGCATGGGCCACTGCTCGTTGGCCCACGGCATGGGCCCCTGCTCGTTGGCCCACGGCATGGCCCAGGGCCACTACCCAGCAGCCCAGTCCTGCTGCCATGGGTTCAGTGGCCCGGTGCCCTACCTGCCGCCACTACTTGCCGATCTGTCGCCACTGCCGCTGCCACTACCGCCGACATGATTTTTTCCACCATTTTTCCAATTTTGGCCCTTTTTGTTGCCACTATTATTACGATTTTGGCTAGAATTGTCTGAGAATGAATGAGGGTCATCGGAAGGGGCTACCATCCTGGCGGAATTGGCTCTGGTTGTCGCCTTTTTAGCCAATCCGACTTCTTCTAAGGTGAGCATGGTGCGTCGTTGGTAGAACTGCGGGAGAGGATTGCTTTGATGAAGAAGAGTTCCAACGCCATTATAGGCCTCGGATAGGCCTGCAACCATCTGAAGAACAAGACGATCATTCGTGACGGTGCGCCAACGTTCTTTAGTTGATCCGAAAACTCCTTGAGCCGCTTACAATAGGTTGATTCGGAAAATCCTCCATGTTGATGTGGGAGAATTCTTGCTCAAGGGTCACGGCACGGGAATTTTTGTTGTCCTGGAATATATCACGCAACCTATTCCAAGTGTCTATTGTCGTGGCATCGGGTTCAATAACCATCTGCAAAAGGTCCGTAGAGATAGTGGAATAAATCCAATGGAGTACCGTAGCATCAAGAGTTGCCCATAACTTTATGTCATCATCGGTGGTAGGCACCTTCTCCTTGCCTGTTGCCGAGGGGATGATGTGATGAATGACTCGATGAGAGCGTGCGTGAACTTTAAATAGTTCCGCCCATGTCACGTATTGAACGTTTTCCATCTCAAGAACGATAGGGATGTTGTTCTTGATGTTGGAGACTGCAAGGGCAGGATGAAACGTGTTCTTTGTGGTGGACATGATGAAAGAACAAGAGGAGAATGATGGATTAGGAATAAAATTTGGGAGGGAGGAGGAGTACGGCCGGCGGCCGATCGCGGAATCTTAGAGGAGGGCGGCAGAAGTGTATGTTTGGAGAAGGAAAATTTTCCCTACACTTCTGATACCATGAAAAAGAATAATCCCCTGATTATTTTCATTAATGTCAAAGGTATATATACATGATATACAATATCTAATTATGGAAAATAAATATATCTTTTCCTAATACAAGACTATTACCATAATTACACATGTACAAGACTTCTACTACTATGGTAAGACGATAGACCATGTATATATGGTAAGTATATACACGGTGTACAACTAGAGGAGAAACTGTGTATATCTCGGCCAATATACACATTATACACACAAAATATATACATATTCTATCAGTTAAATAACAACTCAAATCTCATAGGTAGGAGTGTTCATGATTCGATTACAACTCAAATCTCATAGGTAGGGGTGTTCATGATTCGATTTGGGACGTTAAATGACAACACACAATTCTCTCTAAAACTGAAATGCGCCTAGAGAACTGATGATGACTATCCTTGTTTCTTTGTATGGTTTTCGTTAAATAGAGTATATCATCTGGATTATTTTGTTGATATATAAATAAATAGAAGTTCCACACAAGGACCTCTTATTTTATTCAAATGAAAAATTAACATAGTTCTCAATTAAATAATGGACTATCGGAAATTTTGGAAACAAAAATTGACTGGTATTAACAACTTGATATGTAAATGATCACCAGGACCCATGCAGTAAGACCCTTGATCCACCACAGAAAGTGGCGTGTCAGGATATCATAGGTTTTCAACTTCTTATATAGAAATAGGGAAATTTATGTAGGCCATGCATGATAATAATTATCTTTTGTCCTTACTTAAAAATGTCCTGGGAAATGGGATTATGGTCCATTGTCCATGGACCCTATACATATTTAACACGATTGATCAGTTTTCCATAGAGAATTAGAAGACATTAATTGCCATAAAATTAATAGTATCACATTCCTGCATTTCATTTACACCTAATTTCGCGAGCAGTGATAGATTTAGCGTATTGACGTGGTGAGAGCTCATTCACTGTTATTCATATTAAATTGGTGTCACAACGAAATAAGGAGTGATGATATTTTTCTCGACTGATTTATTTTTTCATGATATATATTGTTGGATATGTAAAACAGTACGATAAGTAAATAAATATTACAAGTGTTCGAAAGGATAAACAAACAATCAAAATTGAGAACTGCCGCAAGCTTGTTGAGTCTTGAATTTTGATAACCTGAAATTAAGAAATACTAAATCTGGATTGTTACAACTGTGGCTGAGTCGAGAGATGACTTTGTGTCTTTAAGACAAGATCGTCCCGTATATATGTTTTTACGTTAGCGGGCAATAGTCTCCCAAGATAAAACAACAACTAATCAACACTACAAAGCAAATATGTTGATTCTGACTAAGAAAACGAACATGGAACGACTTGCTGATTTAGAGGGAAAAGGAAGGAATAGTTTCTGTTTCTGTTGCTCAGTTTTTGGACAGATTTTGACTTGTTTTTCGTCCTCTCTCTTCTCTATATTCTTTTCCTCAAATATGTTTCAGAAGGTTATATAGTGTTTAGGAGGAGGACATGTGATTAAGATGTGTAATCATGGATATTCATGGCCAGAAACGTTTTGTAGTAAGTGCAAAAGTTTAATGCCAAAACTGTTGGCTTTCTGGCTGCTTCTTGAAACCCCAGGGACCAAATTGTAAATACTAAATAGTTTGGGGTCCAAAAAATAATATTAAAAGTAGTCCAGTAGCTGCGACCCGAGCCCGGACAGTACGGGCGGCGCGCGTGTGGGCTTAGCCTCGAACCCAAGCACATCTAGGTCCTCCCTCCTTCAAACACACGGGTTACCTCTTGAGGTCTCAAACCCTTACCCATTTTTTAGGCTTATGAAAAAAACAATTCTTCATTTTCCCACCGATGTGGTAATTTGTCCCACACCATATTTCCATGTCTCAAACATCTTACTTCGTGGACCAATATCTCTTTCATTTCTTAACGAAATTTGACGATCCTTGGCCCTACGGTCATCTACTCACTTATTAGATTATGCACGTGTGAAGAGACAAAGCCTCCAACATGCGGAACCCTAATGTTTAAGTCATTAAACATGGGTACCATGGACGCAACCTCCCCACCAAAGCAAATTTCCAACATATATCATCACACACACAAAAAATAAAAATAAGGAGCCCTAATATTTTCATCAATTGTTTTAATATCTGAATCCTCCCCTTACAAGTTACAACTAGTTAGATTGTTGTCACACCTAATCTTCTCGTGTTTCAGGTGCATAAATTTATCAAAACTATAATAATGATACAGGGAAGAAGGTGCAATAAATAACAGGGGGCACACTTGATAGTAACAACGTCGATATTAATGATGTTAAGGACCGCAGAGGTAAGCAGTGGACGAACTTTCTCTATCGATGTTTTGATTTATTTCTTTTGGTAGGTACTATTTTATGTAATCTGAACTGCCTTCGTTAAATTTCTGCTTGAATTTATTATTTTGTGATTTGTTTTCCCAAGTACTAGAACAGAAAGAGGAAACTAGTGTTAATGATGCTAGTTGTCTTATAACATACTTATTTGTTACATGTTTTAAATCAATGTCTAAACTTAGATGTCACTATCTAGTTACGTAATTAGCTTGAAAAAATTACAACCTGGATGAAGCTCATTAATCTAGTTGTACCCCTTACAACTTCTTTTTAAATAAGTTAATGAAAAACTACATATAAACTATATTCTCAAAAATCACAAGTTGCCCCTATTAAGGTTGCAGAGCAGAGGCGGAGCTACATCGTTGGAAGGGTGCTCAGATGAACACTTAATACATTCATCTTTGATAGCTCTGCGGTCAAGGGTAGTCAGAGTGACCAAAGACGCGCGGCTTCGAATCACTTGTGTGTTTCGTTTTTTTTGCAAAGCAAAATAGAACAAATAATGGAGGAGAGCTCTTCACTAACTCTTGCCACTTCTTGCAATAGAACTTTTCATATAATTATTATATATCTAAAATTTAATATTAAAATATTGAATTGATTTAATTTAATTTAATTTTAAAAATTAGTTAACTTGAATTTCGAAAATCAAAAGTGTCACAATAGATCCTTTTGATCTGGTTCTTCTCCGAACTACGCACATAGCGGAAGCTTAGTGCACCGGGTTGTCCTTTAAAAGTGTCACATAAATTAAAACTAAGGGAGTATTAATTTATAGGAATTACAAATTAGGCATAAAACATAGACGCCTTTTTCATCATTCGTAAATATTTTGGTGACAATTACATCCTAGCTGTGTTGCATTTTTTTGTTTGGATTATTATATTGTGTCTTGTAATTATTTTTCTAATAAAATACTTTCTCCGTCTCAATTTATGTGATGTGCTTTCATTTGACACATACTTTAAGAAATAAATGAAGACTTTTGAATCTTATGGTCTAAAATAAGCCAAAGATATTTGTGTGGTTATAAATCATCTCGTTTTGGATAAAATGTAAAGTTTAAAGTTAAATTATTTCCAATAGAATACTAACCCTATTGATACTCCAATCAGTAAAGGCAATTCCTGGAGTGCTATCCTAAGACTCCAGAAAAAGAGAAACAAATGAGTCGAGTTCCTTATGACAGTGCAGTTGGTTGTTTAATATACACCATGTTGTGCACTAGACCTGACATCTATTTCAAGATTGGCTTGGTAAGAAGATATCAGTTCAACCCTATCCCAACACACTGTAAAGCAGTTAAAAAGATCATGAGGTACTTAAAGGAAACTTCTGATTATGCACTTTTCTATGAAGGCAATGACATTTGCTTGAGGAGATACACTGATGCTGATTATGGAACAGATATGGACGAGAGAAAGTCCACCTCTGAATACATTGTTCTTCTCAATAATGGTACTATGTCATGGAGTAGTAAAAAGGAATCATGTGTGGCCTTATCCACGATGGAAGCTGAGTTTGTGGCTCTCTCCTCAGCTGCACAAGAAGCTATTTGGTTAAAAACAAATTGGGGCATTTGATTGGTGATGCAAAAAGTACTAATCTAATGACTGTCTATTGTGATAGTCAAGTTGCAATTGCAAGCACCAAGGACCCAAAATATCATTGTGAAACCAAACACATCGATATCAAATTCAATTATATAAGAGACATGGTAGCACGCGAGGAAGTGAATATAAAGTATATCTACACAAGGAAATGGTTGCATACCCATTGACTAAGCCAGTTCCTAGAGACATATTTATTGAACAAGCTAGATCTCATGGATTACGTAGGCTTTGGTATGTAGTCATTGATTTATTATTTTATTTTCCCAGATGTTCATAGATATTTATTAGTTTTAATAGCAAATAAAGTTTTGACTATGTATACACTTATTACTTGAATGTTCGTGTTCATTCTTTATTGTATTGTACATTCGTATTGTAAATGTTTGTTGTGCGTTTTTATTGAAAGGTATGTCAGGTAGATAGAGGTAAGCCTTCTCACACAAGTGACCGCCTCTACCAATATTAGTATTGATGGAAGGTGATACGAGATTTTAAGCAAATTATCATATGGGCTAATTTGAGAGCACAACAACAACAAAAATATATCCAGTGTAATCTCATAAGTGGATTCTGGGGAGGGTATATTGTACACATACCTTACCCCTACCTTGGGAGGCAGAGCGGCTGTTCTGATAGACACTCGACTAAGAAAAAGACAAGATAATTTGAGAGCACATGACTTAAAAATATTTAGCGTCATACAAGTAATGACAAAATGTTATTATAGTGTTTTGTTAGTGGAAATAAGTTTTACCTAATCTACTTTGAGAGGCCAGATGTGAGTTCATGTTTATTAAATAGATCAAGAAACTCAGTTCAGATGCATGTGGTATCTGAATATTATCTGTACAACATTATCTTATGAGATAAAGACATACGCTCCATGGGAAAGGAGAAAATATTGTAACACATGTTTTCATACAATGTGTGGAAATTTCGACAAACAGGGTTAACATAAGTTTTATCTCAACTTATTATTGTGTGAGACCCAAAAGTAAGTACCCTCAGGACTCCAATCAGTGGCTCGAAGCTTGGTTTTATGTTTTCTATCTTAGCATGTTATCAAATGACCATGAGAGATGCGGTTTGGCGGAGCATGACTAGAAAGGCTAATTGAATTCAAGTTGAGAGACTTGTGAGAAGAGGAAGATCATTAACAAGATCTCATTTCATTTGTGTTTGCTGGCACCGGTTATGACTTGTAGATCATAATTGTGAACACAAGAAATTATGATACATGAGATCTAGAGAGATGTATCAATATGATTCAAATGATCTAGGGTACTGAGCATATTTTTTATGATCTACTCGATTATTCTCATGATGACGACGAGAGGCTATATATTCCTAACAAATATATAGCAACGTGTTCTCATAGTATCCTAGTTGCACGACCTATTTATACATTATGAATGATGCAAGCGAAAGAAAAGAAAATATGTTTTTCTTTAGCTTGATGGAGCTTGAACACACCCTTATGTGTGAGTGGGAGATGTTAGTTAAAAAGAAATAAATAAATATATTTTGGGCCTATTAATACACCCATAAGGGATGCTAGCTAAATAAGACGATCCATTAGTTAAACTAGATGATCCATTAGTTAAACTAACCCTAAGCCCTAACACTGCCTATATAAACACCATTATGGGTGTTGGAAGATGCACTCTAAACCGTCTAGAGAACAGCTAGGGTTAGTAGAATTCTCTGCATAGCTAAATAGGATGTTTAGATTGTGGAACTAGGGTTTCTATCCGTACGTGAGGACTCTCGACGACCAGTAATTCAAATTGTGGTTACTGTAGATGATCCGCTTCCGCAAGGAGAAAACGCGTAAGTCTCTGAACTAGCAATTACTTCAGTTGTAATTGACAGGAAATGATTGTGCCTTTCCGCAAGGAGAAAATCCGTAAGTCTCTGAACTAGCAATTACTTCAGTTGTAATTGACAGGAAATAATGTGCAAGGCACAATCATAGAGACTAGTAAATATAAATACACGAAACAAACTCACGTATCAATTGACTTTGCCAGTATTTGCAGTTTTCTTGGCCTATATTAGTTCAGAACGCAAATATGTAAATCTGATGTCACGAAACAAATGTAATATGTAGCATATGTTATAGGTTCCACGACCAAATAAAAGTCTATTTATGGAAAGAGATATGTTATTATTATAATCAGGCAAAGTTGCTATCACTAAGGCCTACTGTAGATACCATACATATACAAATCTTCATTTCAATAATAACTAATCTCTTCTCCTTATTATAAACTATCTATCTATCTATCTATCTATCTATATATCTATATCTATATATATATATATATATATATATAAAAGTATATGAAAGTATTTGCACAAAGCCCTTCCATTATATATATTCTTATGAACCAAAGTGTTCAAGTTGAAGCTTGAAGTTAATTAAGAAGCTTTCTTGGTTCTCCACTCCTCTCCACAGCCAAGAATCAATCAAGATGGTTATGAGTAGTAGCATTGAGAAATCATTCAGAATCAAACATGAAGACAACAACAAGTTCTTGTCAAAGCTTCTTTCAAAGGAAAACTCCAAAGCTGCTTCTTCTATTCCTTCTTTCAGAGTTTACTATAATGATATTCCAAGTTCTGTTCCTTTCACTTGGGAGTTACAACCTGGTACTCCTAAACATACATTTTCTCAAACTTCTTTATTGCCTCCTCTTACTCCTCCTCCTTCTTACTACACCAACAACAACAATAATACCCACGAAAAACCCACTAAAAATAACTCAAGATCCAAGATTTTTCATGCTTTGCTCATGATGTTTAATCCCAAAAAATCTCGATTACCTCCATCTCCCTCTTATTCATCTTCATCCACTTTATCATGGTCATCTTCTTCACAATATTCCTCAATCTCTGCACCAACAACTCCTTCACATCTCATCCAACGGCAACGTTGTATTGCGTCTTTTGATGACTATCATGAAGAAATATCGCCAGCATCAAAATTATGTTTTGGGAATTATAAAGCAGGTGGAAATTCTGTATTTATGGTGAAAAAAGCCTTGTTTTCCACTGTCGGTGGCCGTGGATCTAACTAATTAAGGCTCAAATTTATCATTACTTTGTGTTGTTCAAATTGTTTTCCATTATACATAAAAGATGGAAGAGAAGAAAGAGTTGTGGGAGTTGAACTCTCACATCTATTATGTGTCTAGTGATATTACTAGACAATAAGCCTAGATGGTCATTAATTTCTTTGTGTTTGAATTACGTGTTGGACTTTTTGTGTCAACTTTGGCTGTTTGCACACTGCAAGCATTATCTCTAAGATCAATGTAATTAATTAAGTGTTGGACTTTTTGTGTCAACTGGCTGTTTGCACACTGCAAGCATTATCTCCAAGTTCAATGTAATTAATTAACTTTATTAATTACTACTTAGTATTTAAATGATCATATCTCTCATAGTTTTTGTTCCTCCACTACTTATTGGGTTCTTGTTTTATACTTTTATTTATGAGCACAGTAAAAGTTAGTCAACTTTTTTTTATTCAGTTCAAACTTCCATCATCATGTCATGATTGCTCTATATTGTGGATTGGGACTTCACGCTCGCCATGAAAAAATATAAATGAAATCATATTTTATTATAATATTCAAGGATTATTAGCATTTCACCCAATTTCATGGAAAAAGATACTTTCTCCGTTCCATAATAAGTGTTGTTTTAGACTTTTCCTTTTGTTTCAAAATAAGTGATGCTTTAGAATTTTAAGAAGAAATTGATCTTCTTTCAAAATTACTCTTATTTATATAATCAAGAATCATTAAGTAGTTTTTCTTTTCTAGGACATTAATTGGGGGTAAGTTAGTAAAAACACTCATAATTTTCTAGGAATGAACAATTTCTTAAGGGTGTGCATAAGTTAAAACTACCACTTATTATGAAACGGAAAAAGTATATATAAAGACTGGATAGTTCATGTTAAGAATAAAATAAGAAAAACTAAGACTAAAACAAGAAAATAAGATTATTTTTCTCTTAATATGCTAGAGCGGCCAACCATTTTTTTTTAAATTTTAGTGTAATAGACAAGTAAAAACGAACAAAGAATAGCTAGTGACATTACCGGTCCCAAAAGGGAAAGGAACAATATCAAGAATCTGGAGACAATGTAATTATAATTAATGTAATAATCCTCTCTATATCATATCAAATTTGAATGTTTATTTTAATATTGACTAGTCTTAATTAAGGTGGTTATAATAAATTGTGATAAAATCGAACAATCCAAGGATTTCGTATATCTTAATTTATGATAATATTAAAATAGTAATAGTAGTTCAATAATATAGTGGATGTGTTGAATAAGGAGAAGACAGAAGTCTTGGATTACGAATCAGTGTGTCCCTTTTAGGTGTATTAAATAAAAAGAAGGGAAGTTGGTTGGAAGTTTCAATCTTAGCAATGAAAGTTTTCCTCAGATCTGCAAATTGAAATCTTTTTAGCTGTGTTGTTCATTGAAGCAGTGGTAGGGAAGCTTCTGCCACTACTTATGCTACGTGGTGTATACAAATACATAAAAATAACTGCAGATTCATTACAGCTTCCGCATGGATGGATTTCTTTTCTTTTTCTTATAATTATTAAGTATCCACTTGCCTACTCGCTCGTCTAATTTGAATTGGAGTCCCACCACTAAAAATTCTCTATTTTTCTCACTGAAGCTAAACCATAACTTAACTCAAAATCAAGAAGGAATGCTATACGATCAAGCCTCAATGACAGCCTTGCCCTTCCTTTGCACCTCGTGACGGTCGATGTCTATACATGCATATAATCTATTCATTAATACCAAGCTTTCACAACATATAATAATATAAACCTTACAAACATGATTTTAAAATACTGACCCGAGCCCACGTCACCAAGGCTGAGACTTTAATACCCAAAAATCATTATTACATACTAAGTACTCAAATCCTTAAATTAATTGAAAATCTATACATATTTGAACCCTCAATTGAACAATAGTCAAAAAGCCCCAATTTGAAATTCTATAAATTTTCTCATCTGAAAATAAGCTTCTATAATCAAACTAAGCCTAAAAACATGATTATATCATCATCCAATCCTAATTCACAATAATAACACCTTTTAATCCATAAACATACATTAAAATCAATCACAAAACTCTCTTATTCTCATAAACACATGAAATTCATTTTTCCCGACTTAATAACATGTTAAACAACCATTAAAGAGCTTATATATATATATATATATATATATATATATATATATATATATATATATATATATATATATATATATATATCACTTAAGCCATAAAAAGGAAAGAATTTATTACCTCAAGGTCAAAAATGCACCTAAGGCTCTGAAATTTCTCCAAGGCGGCGTTGGTTTTGAGATTTTTATTTTGGGTAAGGAATTTTATAACCTAGGGAAATATATACGGATCTGGTACAATTCTTCCCCCTAGTGGAATTGACTCTGTTGGAGTAGATCTGTTGCGGCAGAAAACCCTTTTCTGGGGCAAGAGTCACTTGACACCTCACCTTTTTCCACCGCGGACTCGACTCTGCAGTGGCGGAAACCCCCAACTTCTGCTTCGGCGAGTCAACCTCTCACCGAAGCAGACTCACCGGAGCGGATACTATGCCGTCATGGAGGACACCAGACACCAGCAAAGAGAAAATCAACCAAAATCTCAATCAACCACCTGAAACACTCACGGAACCCCCGAAACACATACCAGACATGCTCATTTAAGGTAAACAGTGCTACAGACTAGCTCTTATCTTCAGGTTTCCCAAATAATCGAGATAAGGAATACTTTTTAAAAGAATTGTCCGGAAAACCAAATATCCAAATTAAAAAAATGAGGCCACAAAATACATCTGATTACCTCAAAAAGTGAATCAATAACTCGACTAAGTCATAAATGATCCTCCAGAGCTACTGAAAGTGATGGAACTCAAAAACAAACCCATCTAGGTAAAAGTCAATTTTTAGTCGACCTAATCAACTCTAAGTTTTTAGAATTTGGATTTTTTGTCCGAAACTCATATAGATAAACCTCGAAATCTATGTCATCGTCTTCGCACATCACAAATCCCACATGGAGACTACGGGAATGGTCAAACAAGCAAATAAAGTTCTTTATCTAGAAATGACCTTCTTGAGTCAAACTACAAGTGACCTGACTCCCGAAACTGGGGATATATAGGCGAACTCAATGCCCTAGGATCAGTCACATTCCAATAAAAATTGATTCAGGACTTTTTGGTTCTAGAACTTTGCTTTGTTTTATTGCTTTTTTGAAGTCTAATTGAGTCGAACTACATGTGGCCTAAATTCTCATACAACCTGAGATATGTAGGAAACTCAAAGACCAGGGTCCGGCCACGATTTTAAAAATTTGCATAAAAAGGCAAAGTACCTTTTAATTGGTCGACTAAAAACTAGGTTTGTCAAATTTCGCTGCTCAGGGACGGTCCTTCCATCCCCGAATAATGGAGGGGCAATTGTTAACACCTAATTTTTATCCTCCAATAATTTTATTTAATTATTTAGGATTCCCGAGTCACAGACGGAGTAGAATATAATTTTTATGAGATGAAGATAATTTTACAAAATTATTCCATAAATATTTTATTATTTCATTTGACAAAATATCATCCAGTATACTTATTGTATATCATATTTTAATTTTACATTATTTTGATCATCAAATCACAATTTTCAAAGTTGAAGTAAAGATAATTGCGCAATTAATTACTCATATTCTTAAATTATAAAATGATCAATTTTTTTATTTCATCAATGTTAGAAAATCATCTAATTAAATAGGACAAGTAAATTGCATCTCAATTTCAAACCATCCTATTTTAAATTACAATTTTTTAAATATTTTAATATCTGATTAGTGTCAAATTTAGGCTTAAAATGAAGCTCATGACCTAATTAGGTTATAATTGAAATTATTTGGCCACCTTTTAATTTACAAAATAACAACATTTGTAAAAGATGAGATTGTTACTTAAGCTCTTAAAAAATTGATTTGGACCCCTGTCCCATTTTAAAATCGACCGGGTCAAGCCCAATTGGACTGCAACCTTGCCCAGTTCACATTTAAAACAAAACCAGGCAACCCATCCCCCATCGCTTTTTCCCTTTTCGCGAACCCTAGCCGCTATCATCATCTTCTCCATGATGCGAAAAGTGGCAAGGAGAACAATACTCTCATTTTTGGCTGAGAATTGCTCGTCCATTTTGGTCAATAGCATTAAATTCTCTTGCCCTTATCTTACTAGTACACCCCCACACCAAGGTGAGGTTGTCCCTCTGCGTTTTCTTTATTTGCTGTGATGTTAATGTTTTTGTCTCTTCCGTGTTTGAATTCTCACGATTTAATTGCTTGAGAACTTTTAGGAGGGAGTTATCCGCTCATACTTGTTCTCCCACATTGGTTCAATCATAAAACTTAGGGTTTTGGGGGTTCTATAAATTGAACCCCAACCTTTTATTATTACGGTCGGCGATTGAATTTTTGAGATTTTATATACGTTAAGAGCTTGATTTTCGATCAAAAAGTTGGATTAAATTCGAGTGAATTGGATTCCACGCCCTTTGGTGGAATCCTAAGTCTCGATATTGGTCTATTAGTTTTAAACATTTCCTTTTTTGTGTGTGACTGTGATTGAGTGGAGGAGTGGAGATCAAGCCCCAACCTCGACCAAGGCTACCACCAAATAAGGTATTTCCCTCTCCATTTAATATATGTTTATTTAATTATGTTTCAGTTAATATGTGTGATCTACAGTGCATTATGTGTTGATTAAACCTATTTTGCCAAATTTAAGGATTGTTTGAAGTATGATAGTTGTTTGAGATGCATGTGATAGCTTATAATAACTCATGTTTAACTAGTTTAGATAGGTGTTGTGCTTATTATTTAGCCTAAAACTAGTTTATGCTCAATAAGTAGACTAAAATGTGACACTGTGTTGGTTTAATCAATTTGTTTAGTTGAGAGAATGATCATATTCAGTCCCAAATAATTGCTACTACTGTCCTAGGAAGATTTAATGCTATACAAGTGTGAAAATGCCCTATTCCTAATATGTTGTGTGCTTAATGACCTTAAAAATAATGTATGACTGTTGATCTGATTATTATTGTAGTTAGGTGGCAGTTTTAAGTTGTAGTACAAGATAGCCTAAAATGAATTTGTCTAGTCCATTGTTTAACTGTTGTGTCAAGAAATGTTTCTCTAGGATCTTTTTAGACTAGCTTAGATTGAAATCTGGCCAAAAATGATAGTTTTTGACATGATTCTTGAGATTAACAAGCTAGTCTGAATTGGTGAAATTCATGTATGTTTGAATATGAGATTAGCTTAACTTTAAGAGAGAAATAATTGTGTTCTAATTTGGGTTTGTTATATGTTAATAAAGACAAATGGTTGAAGATATGAATGGTTGTAAGCTCAGGATGTCCTTACATACTTCATGAATCTGTTTGGTTGTGTTTGGCCAAGTAATATGCATATTGGGGTGGTTTGAGTTTGGTATCTGATATAGTCTAATCTAAATGACCACCTGTGTTCATCATGTGTTGTTTGTATTCATTGTTTGCCCTATTTAGGGATCTTCAGTTTATATCTGTGAACTCTATTTAGGCCTAGTTGAGTTCTGTCAATCTAAATCTTAAAAAAATAACATGTTTGATTTGTGTGGGCTGGTAGATGTTTGTTTTAGAACCCCTGCTCATCTTTTAAACCAAGCATTCTTTGTATGCCTCACCATGACTATTATTTCTGTGTGTTGATTAATTTAGAGCCATCTTGCCTGCGTTGAGTTCATAATCATATCTACTTGCATCCAACTCAGTTTGGAATGAAATGTTAGGCTTTCAAGAATCTCAAAAATGATTAGGACTGTGTAGTGTCATGTTAGGTACTGTGTGCATATACTTGTACATCCATGCCAAGCTATTAACTTAAAGTTTGATCACCTAATTTTGATATCTGTTAGGTGAAAACCTGAGATTTGAATCATCTTAGTTTAACCTCTATTTAGGTAAAACTGAAAGTTCTAAACTGCCATGTTCAAAACTAAGCTGAATCATGTTGGCACACTTGGAATGATAGTTGCAAAGGCTTGACTTGACTGTTTATGCCTGCTTTGTGAAATAGGGATAAGGACCATAAGTTTATATTTGAATTTCTGCTCACTCTTGCTGTTCTAAATGCTAAATGTGGTTTTTTCTTCCTAAAATATTGTGTTCTTCTCTGTTTTATACCCTAATTGATACACTAAACACCATGACTTCGAACTATCTTAAGAAGCACCTTACTTGAATTCTGTAACTTGCTTCCTATCCTGCACAATGCATGAAACAGTTTATTGTTGACTTGACTGAGACCTATAGGTTATATGAAATTGCCATAGGATTGTATGCCCCAAATGTGTGTTGAATCATGAATTAATCAGTGTGTCATCATCATAAGAAGCCTCTTAACTGTCAAGGTGACTAAATATAGAATGTTTTGATTATAGAAATATGTTTGTTTGGTTGGTCTTGACTAGTCTGTCAATGGCTAACTATGAGCATGTATACAAGCTGAGTTGCCTTCTCCTTTCATGATTGCTCTATATGCCTGCAACTTGTCCAAATACCATGTTTGTTTCCTAAACACTAGCCTAAAGTAGGAGAACATGTTAGCCTTGCCTAAAATGCTTTCAACATGCTTAACTTAGCATTTTTTCCTGTGTAAATTAGGTGTTAAATTGTACAAGAATGGTTCAAGTATAATGTGTTCTACATAGGATACATCTCTTTTTATGAATGTCGTTGTTCTTATGTGTCCAAATTGGTCCATGTAGTATGAACTTGAGAACCTGTGATATAGCATGAGTATGTATGTCACATTGTGTGTATTGAGCTGCTGCTTTTGTTGTATACATGGAGTTGGATTTTCAATGGTTAACGGGTGATCAAGTTAGAATTATATGTCTTAGAAAAATGCTAGGAAAAAGAAAGTTGAGAACTTGTTTGAGCTATGTTAATATGCCTGACTGCAATTGCTTCTTCCTCTCTTAAAAGTATTTGTTGATCTATGGTGTAATATACAAAGGGGTATAATGACTATACCAATACATTTGATATACCAGGTATATTAGTCGAGTATACCTCTATATATATCAGTTTGGTTCTTTGATAATGTGCCTATTGGGCTTGGCCTTATGTTTATATGTTTAAGTTCTTTCCCGACTGATTAGTGTATATATTGGGCCTGGCCCATCTTTCTTCTACTTTATGTCTCGTTCTTCTTCTGCTACTATTAGCCTACTAGTTTGGGCTAGGCTCATATGCCTTGATTGATTATATGTACTCTGCTGTCTGCCTGAATTGGGCTCAACCCATGTTACTTAAATTCTTGCGCTGATGTATATGAATGACTGGGCTGACTTCATCATTCTAATTTGGGCTTTGAATATTATTTGACTGCTCCTTGCTTATATATATATATTGCTTTAAATGGGATACATTTAAATTATATAAGCATGGGTACATTCTAATTTGTGCTTTCTTTTTCCCCTCCTTTCCTCCAACGCTCCTCGATGGGCCTTTTGGACCACTGCCTCTCCAAACTTGTTGGGCCAAAGGCCCAACCTTTCTTTATTCGCAGAGTCCGAGATCATGTAGCAGTGCATAAATGCCCAGCTATGGGTGAAAATAGCCAACTGGTGGGCTTCGGTAGGTCCACCAGCCTAAATTCATCCTTTTTTCATTTCAATGTGTGTGTATATATATATATATATATATATATATATATATATATATATATATATATATATATATATATATATATATATATATATATTGTATAATACCTGTATAAAAATATATTTGATACTATTGGAATAATTATGGTTACGACTTACGACCTAGGATAGGCAAAAAATGGTATGTACATCATTTAGTTTAGAGTTGTCATGAAATGGATTTTAAAACGAACTAAATTGTGTACACTTTCTTTAAAAGAAACAGATTGATTTTAAAGGGAAAATTTGGACTGATTTTGCACTTGAACAAATCAGATCATTTTGGCTGAGTTTTAAAACAAAACCGGACTGTTTTCATTATAAGGAAATGGGATGAAAACTTTAGACAAGAAAATTGATTTTCAAAGAGTTGATAAAAATGGACAAATTGTAAAACTCTTTTGGACTATTTTTTGGGTCAGGTCCAACCAAGTTAATTTCTAAATAAAGCAAAACTATAGAGACTTGAGTTGATGTATTAGTTTAAAAGTGTAGAATGAGTTGACCTTTGGGCATTGCATTAAAAGGGGAAAACTTGTATTTTGTTGTTAAACTTTGACATGTCATTCAAAAATGAATTATACTCTTAAAAAAAAGCATTTCCAAAGAAAAACGTGATGTAAATCAAACCCATGCTTGATCCCTCAATTCAAGATAAGAAGTAAGTTTTCAAGAATGTCAATGGTTAGCCATGAACACTCTGCCAAAAGCTTAAAAATGTATGGAGTTTGGAATGGCATAGGAGACTACCTGTTTGTCTTAAGGAGTTGTATTTTATTCAGCCTTAAGTGTTGGTCTTGATCGAGACCTTGCTTTTAATTGTTGTCTTTAAATTCTTAGTTTAAGTATTAGTTTACTTAGGACACATTAAAGTCATGTCATAACCCTTATATCCTTTATAGGACACAATTAATGCAATATGTAAGAAGGAGACGTGCTAAGTCGAAGAAGCTTGGTCCAAGAGTGACATGGCCGAATGTGTACACGGCAACAAGAACTAAATGCACCATCTAGAAGGTATGGTCTTTAAGAGGCTAAAACGTGTATGGATTTCCTCCATTTGAGAACACCAAGATGAACTTGAAGAAGACAAGGAGTTGGTCGAACAACTCTAACCAATCGACCAAGAAGGCATACTAAGGGGATTGTCTTTCACCACTCTCCAAGAAGATCATTTAAAGAGTTAACTAGATCACATGTGGAAGCTTTCAATGGAAGTTCTAGAACACATTGGAGTTTGGGATTCACTCCCCTCGTCCGAAGACCTTCCCATAATAGCCGAATTAGTTTGTAGTTTGTGTCTTTATATTTTCCTTCTAGAATGGTCCTTTCTCCACTATAAAAAGGACCCTTAGGCCATTGTAAATGGACAATTGTTGTTTGATATAAAACTTGAGTGTTTACTCATTTTGCTAAGTCTTTCAATCCGAGATTGAACTTCTTAGTTGATCCTCCGGGAGGGTCGCTTGGTTCTCTAGGAGAACCACCTATCTTTCTATAAGGTTTCGGTCACCCTTGCTTCGTTAGTGTTGAGCCTCGCGGTCAGCAAACCTCAATCTAGTCTTAGTGCAATTGACCATAACATCCTTGAAGACCACACGAGCAATTAACTCATCGTGTTACCATCCAAGAACCACATATCGACCGAATTGTGACTTGGTGTTTGATCGGTTTGCAATCCGCATTTCGTGTCCATCCCTTGTTCCAATTACTTGTTTCTTTACACATCTATCTCCCACAACACCTCATTAACATACTCACAAAAGGCCACTGTCCGAGTATACCCGTAGCCACACCTAATCGCAACCAACTACACCAACGTCTCCACCAAACTCCCTTCTCGCATACTCTCACTGTCTCGGTCAACTTTCGAGTCTTTACCATCACTAAAACACCAGAGCCCCACCATCACAATATCCCTCATACCACTCGCAACCACCACCCAAAGCGCCTTGTCCCGACTCCTTCTGCATCTACCTACAATTACCACCAAACACCCTCACTACCGGTTTATCGAGAAACCGAGAAACCCCAACCTTGCCTTGTCATTTCGGGTCGATCCGGTCATAACCAAGACCCGACCCACTTACCAACTCAAAGCTCTCCGTACATATATCAAATTGGTATCAAAGCAAGGCAATCCCGTCCCACGCTTTGATGCTATGCCTCTCACAAAAAAAGAACTACGGAGGATTATGTATGGCGTTTTGACCGACCGATTACAAGCCTTGAAAAAGGAACTTGCCAAACCTACCAAAACTAAACTTCTGCCAAAGTACCAAAGGCATGATAAAGGTCGTACCTTGTTCCTTAACCCCTTGTACAATGAAGAAGAGGACGGTACATCCTTAAATAATTCCTTGTATAATCGAAAAGGTGAGGATTTCGTTGTTATGGAGAAGTCCATTATCAAGGAATTATTAGAAGAAGATGCCCCTATCGAGGAAGAGCGTGGAGACTGCGTACACCAATATTTGTCGAATGACCGACTTAAAGCACATGAGGAGACTCAAGGGGCTCAACTCTTTTACACACGGTGCAAAGTACAAGAAATAGTGTGTAACATGATTGTTGATGGAAAGAGTTGTGCCAACTTGGCCTCCGAGGAAATGGTGGCCAAACTAAAGTTGCCCGCCCATTCGCAGCCACCCAAAACCTTATGATCTTTAATGGGTGAACCCGAACGGAAAGCTAAGAATCATCAAACAATCTCTTGTTAGCTTTCAGATTGGGGGTACGAAGATAAAGTGTGCTGTAACATCCTCCCCATGGATGCGTGCCATATTTTGTTAGGACGACCATGGCAACCCGACACAAAGGCACAACATGATGAGAGGAGGAATACTTATTCCTTTCGAAAGAACAACAAAAAGATCCGGTTGGTGCCGATGCCACCTAGTGAAGTAAGGGATATGAGAATCCGGAGCGAAATGAAGCGCAAAACCAAGGCTTTATTAGTCGATGCGCAAAAGATAGTAGAAGAATCCAAGAAGGGGAGCCTTTTAAACTCATTAATCAACAAGGATGACCTCGCAATAGACACGGTTAATGACGCGGCACTGAAGGGAACCGTGAAGGAATTGGTGCAGGATGCGTGTACGAATGTTATCGTGCCACCATTCGCAGGAGATGCTACATGTAACAAGAAACTAACTCCCTCGAGTTCACCACCGATCCATAAAGTCTATGGCCCCTACATGGAGAAAAAAAGTGATACCATTACGGAAGATGGTGTGAGTTTGATGCTCCAACACGTATTAAATAACCAACCGGGGGAGTATGAAGAAACTCAAAGGGAGCAAATCTTCTACACCCATTGCAAGGTGAGCGAGAAAATATGCAACATGATTATAGACGGGGGTAGTAGTGCCAACATGATTTCCATCGGGATAATCGGCGAATTGCAATTGTCAATGCGCATGCATCCTAAACCTCGCTATTTTCATTGGGTGAATAAAGGAAACGAGCGCAAGCCCTTCTTAACTTTCGGATCGGCGAATACGTATATGAGTTTTGGTGCGATGTTATCCCTATGGATGCATGCCACATTTTGTTGGGGAGACCCTGGCAATACGACCGAAGGATGTTGCATGATGGGGAGGATAACACATACTCCTTCCACAAAGGTGGTAGGGATTTCCGGCTACGACCTTTATCACCTAGTCAAGTGAAAAGGATGAAGCTCCAAAACGCGCAAGAGTATAAGGCCGAACCCGAGACTCTTAATTGAAGAACAAAGAGAAGAGGAAGAACTAAAGAAGGGGAGGCCGATAGAAGTGTTGGTACCGACACCGATGGCATTGGTGCAAAAAAGGAATGACATTTGGAACATAAGCATCAATGGCCATAAGACCCTCCACATTGTTTTGAGGTATGAGCCACTAATACTAAGAACGGTTAGCTATTGGAGTGAAGTGAGGATGGATGAATCCCTTCCTAAGATAGCTCGGAAGGATGGCTCCCAAGTAAGGGAGACCTGAGAAAGGAGTGAACAAGAATTGGTCATCAAGGTACAATATGGTGAACTCGGACTACTTGGAGGCTCACTCAAAGTTTGTAGCGGTTCGACCTTTCCCATAGGAATCCCACCACCGGAGTGGGTGATCCAATGGGGTAAGAACTTTGCCTTGACACATCCGAGGTGAACCAATGACGACTTAAGAGTCCTAGTTCTACACGGGACCATGGCTCAAATTGTTTCTACCCTCGTGTAGTCCGAGACCATGAGAATGTTACTACCTCTATCATGGTCATTGACGAGTTGTGTCAAGAAGAGCATGAGGTTGATGCCGGCCTAATGCAGGAATCCGAGGCTCCCTACGATGAGAAGTCGAAAGGTGTACATCTTAACACCTTCACGTATGATTCATGGACCATGTGGGGAGAATACTTGAGGGATGATCCCTTCAAATGGTTAGCCGAAATTCAAGAAAGCTCGTGCAAGGAACAAGGTCCGAACGAAGGAATCGATTCAAGGTGGGTTTGTAGTAAAAAGTCCTCACATTTGATCCGCGCTAATTTGAGGACAAATTCTTCCGAAGAAGAGGAGATTGATGTAAATCAAACCCCATGCTTGATCCCTCAATTCAAGATAAGAAGTAAGTTTCCAAGAATTTCAATGGTTAGCCATGAACACCCGACCAAAAGCTTAGAAATGTATGGAGTTTGGAATGGCTTATGAGACAATACTTGATTGTCTCAAGGAGTTGTATTTTATTCAGCCTTAAGTGTTGGTCTTGGCCGAGACCTTGCTTTTAATTGTTGTCTTTAAATTCTTAGTTTAAGTATTAGTTTACTTAGGACACATCAAAGTCATGTCATAACCCTTAGATCCTTATTAGGACACAATTAATGCACTATGTAAGAAGGAGATGTGCTAAGTCGAAGAAGCTTGGTCCGAGAGTGACATGGCCAAACGTGTACAGACAACAAGAACTAAATGCACCATCTAGAAGATGTGGTCTTCAAGAGGCTAAAACATGTATGGATTTCCTCCATTTGAGAACACCAAGATGAACTTGAAGAAGACAAGGAGTTGGCGAACAACTCCAACCAATCGGCCAAGAAGGCATACTAAGGGGAATGTCTTTCACCACTCTCCAAGAAGATCATTTAAAGAGTTAACTAGATCACATGTGGAAGCTTTCAATGGAAGTTCTAGAACACATTGGAGTTTGGGATTCACTCCCCTCGGCCGAAGACCTTTTCCCTTATCCGTTCCCACCATAGCCGAATTAGTTTGTAGTTTGTGTCTTTATATTTTCCTTCTAGAATGGTCCTTTCTCTACTATAAAAAAACCATTAGGCCATTGTAAAGGGAAAATTGTTGTTTGATATAAAACTTGAGTGTTTACTCATTTTGCTAAGTCTTTCAATCTGGGATTGAACTTCTTAGTTGATCCTTCGGGAGGGTTGCTTGGTTCTCTAGGAGAACCACCTATCTTTTTATAAGGTTTCGGTCACCCTTGCTTCGTTAGTGTTGAGCATCGCGGTCAGCAAACCTCAACCTAGTCCTTGTGCAATTGACAACAACATCCTTGGAGACTACACGAGCAATTAACTCCTCGTGTTACCATCCTAGAACCACATATCGATCGAATTGTGAATTGGTGTGTGATCGGTTTGCAATCCGCATTATGTATCTATCTCTTGTTCCAATTACTTATTTCTTAACACATCCATCTCCCACAACACCTCATTAACATACTCACAAAAGGCCACTGTCCGAGTATACCCGTAACCACACCTAATCGCAACCAACCACTCCAACGTCTCCACCAAACTCCCTTCTCGCATACCCTCATTGTTTCGATCAACTTCCGAGCCTACCACCATCACAATATCCCTCATACCACTCGCAACCACCACCTAAAGTGCCTTGTCCCGACTCCTTCTACATCTACCCACGATTACCACAAAACACCCTCACTACTGGTTTACCGAGAAACCGAGAAACCTCAACCTTGCCTTGTCATTTCGGGTCGATCCGGTCCATATAGCAATATGAGTGTATTTAGAATCGTGTGTTTATGTAATTTCCATATTTTAATAGAGTTTGACTATTCGGAGGCATTACGAAAGGGCAAGGCTCCATTTTGACTATTTGACTTCTATTCCAGGAAAGTTGAGATCTTGTACCTTATTTAAAGCGTCGTGGTTGGTCAAATAAACTAAGTAAGAGGGAGAAATGGGGATAATAATGGGGTCCCGCTACTTGTGAGGTGACGAGCACTTATATATGGGACCGGTGACATGTTACGCGTACTTGCGCCATTTAAATTGTGTAGTAAATGTCATGCTTTGGACACTAGCTAATAGATAGTACGATCCTATGGATCTGTGCTTGGGGTATGAAGCCCATACTTTTTAGTCTTTATGTGTATATCTTATATGATATTTTGCTACTCATCACTCCTAAATACTCATTAAACAGTGTAAAAGGATCTAAAAATGGTAACTTTAGTGTGAAATTAATTTAAAGGTCGGATCTTTATAGCTTATGTTGATGAAAGATTGAATCTATATTGCATATCTTAGCTTTTTGTTGTTGCGCATGTCATATTCATGCTTCATATGGTATCTCATTTATTATATATTTGAGGATACATATTGAGTCCAATGGGATATGATTCCGGACGAAGTGATGCATTGATTATGAGCCCGAGTGGCTAGAGACAGGTAATGTGAGTCTAGTAATGGCTAAGACACCCAAAGGGAAATGACTCTGGGTGGTAAATGGACCCCACGAGTCCCTCATGAGTCACAATTCATTAATGTTCGACACATGTGTGTACCGGTGATGGAAAGGCCTTGCATTGCATAGCATTTGCATATCATTCATTTTCTTGTTCCTTGTTGCTTTACTTGCCTCAATTGTGTATCTGCCCACTTTATCACGCTACTTGACTATTTGAGACGAATCTAAACAGTTAAAGGTTTCTTACTCGTAGGCTTGAATCTTGGATAATTTGACTTTATCCTTATTTCGGACTAATAGCGATTTAGTGTAGAAGTCGTATTTGTACATCTAGCCCTCGTCTTCATTTTATCTAGGGTCGGTCGATGATGATGTTGAGTAATCGTTTTTATACTCACGTTACACTTGTTGCACCTATTTTGTGTGCAGACTCTATTCCTAGCACGAGTGGAGATCGAGACGCTGCCGGTTGTTGAGGAGGCCATTCTAGACGATTCGGGGTGAGCCATCTATGTGATCCATGGCACCAGATCCTCCAACTTATCCTTTATTTCTTCCTTTCATATTCAGCTATCTTATGTATTTTCGGAATGTATTCCCAGACTTGTGTTTCGTTCTAGCTAGTTCTTGTACTAGTGACACCAGTCTAGGGGGATTTTTAGTATTTTCGTATTATTTATGTTATGAGATCTTATTAAGAATTAAATTGATTTGCTTTAACTATTTTCACACTTTATTCATCTTATTATTTCGGGTTTTGGTTGTGGTCATCGTACTGACCATTGGGGTTAGTGCCATCACAACTTGGTAATTTTGGCTGTGACATTTTGGGAGGGTCTAGAAAATTTCTCCACGATATTCAACGCAAGAGATCAACATTACATCTTTTGTTGGGGCAGAAATTTTGAGAAAGGTCTCAATAATTCCATTACAATAGAGAGAGAAGATCATGGAGACTCCAAACACCATAATGCGGGAAACGACAAAGGGCGTTCATTCGAATTACACATGTCATGAACGATATAGCTAAAATGGTGATATGATATAGCTAAAAGGGTTGTATCTTGGTAGAAACGCCAAAAAGTGGCATGATCTAGTCGGAAGAGCTGTATTTGGACAAAAGCGCCAAAAAGGTAGCACGATCTAGTCAAAAGGGCCATATTAGATAGAAAGCATCAAAATGATGATGTATCCTAGCCTGGAAGGCTATAATGGACATAGAGAATCAAAATTATGACATAATCCGATGAGAAGGCCATTCATACAAGCATTGTTGAGAGGTCCATTCATACAAATATTGCCAAGAGGGCCATTTATACAAGCATTGCCGAGAGGGTCATTCATACAAGAATTGATGAGAGGGTCATTCATACAAATACTACTGAGAGGGCCTTTCAAACAAACAATGTCGAGAGGGCCATTCATACAACAATGTCGAGAAAGTCATTCATACAAACAATGCTGAGAGGGTCATCCTAGATGGAAACGACAATTGTACACGGTACGTCATCCTCATGCAAGTTGTGCATGTCCAAATGGGGCAAATAATTAATTGTTTACCCTCTCTCTCTCATCCTCGCCACCATATCTCAACCGCAAAAAAGATGAGGATCCTTAATGAGTTTTGTCTCATCGTGACTATCAATTCTCACTTTTCATTGATTTCTTCATTTGTTTTCAAAAATGAAAGGGAAATTTATCTAAAATCCCAAGTTTCACATCGACTGGGAATGAAAAGTTGAGGGTTTCGGAATTCTATATAAAGAATCCCACCTTATCATTGCAACCAAGTCTCATCCAAGCAAAACCCCCTTATTATTTGAGTCTTAAAAGAAGGATTCGACATTTGATTTGAACCCTAGCTAAATTTCTCTATAACTTAGGGATTGTTTTAGTACTACAACTTTATTTTTTATTTCTGTGGCTGAGTCGTGGCATTGGAAGAGCAAAAGGTCTCAATTCCAGATCTTGACTAAGGATGCCACTAGAAAAGGTAATTCTTCATCCTTTTCCTTGTTAAATTTTGGTGAATTTAGGCATATATATGTTTAGTGTAGATTCAATTAGTTCATTTCCTAGTTACATGACCTATTCAACATCAGATATTTAAGATTTATGATATGTATTAGGGATAGAAAGCAAGAATGAGGTAGAGAAGTGGACGAATAGAGAACTGTATAAGATGGCGAGGAAAGAGGCAAAACTAGCGGTCACGGCGGCAAAAACGACGGCTTTTGAACGCCTATACGTGGAATTAGAGGAAAAAAACAGGGATCAAAGTTGTACAGACTAGCCAAGGCGAGGAAAATGAGGGCCCGTGACATAGATCACGTGAGGTGCATCAAGGACGAGAACGTCAAAGTATTGGTGGAGGACGCACATATTAGGCAGAGGTGACAGTCTTACTTCAATAAACTCTTGAACGAAAAAGGAGATAGAGACATTGTGCTGGGAGATCTGGAGCAATCTGGTAGGTACCGGGATTTTGGGTACTGTAGAAGCATTAATATTGAAGAGATTGAGGGTGATGTTCGTAGGATGCGCGGGGATGAGCGACTGGGCTTGATGAGATCCCAATTGAATTTTGGAAGAGCGCAGGCAGGGCAGTCTTGGAGTGGCTGACTGAGTTATTGAACATCATTTTTAAAATGGCGAGAATACCCGAATAATAGAGGTGGAGTACAATGGTTCCTTTGCACAAGAACAAATGTGATATCCAGAGTTGCAACAACTATAGGGGTATCAAGCTACTGAGCCATACTATAAAAGTTTGGGAAAGGGTCGTGGATATGAAAGCGAGAAGAAGCGTGTCTAGTTCCGTGAACTAGTTTAGATTCATGCCGGGGTGTTCGACTACAACAACCATTCATCTTATTATGAGGTTGGTGGAGCTGTATAGGGAGAGGAATAGAGACTTACATATGGTTTTCATCGACCTCGAGAAAACATATGATAAAGTCCCTAGGAAGGTTCTTTGGAGATGTTTGGAGGCTAAATATGTACCTGTGGAGTACACTATGACAATCAAGGATATGTATAATGGAGCCAAGACCAGGGTACGGATAGTGGGAGGAGACTCGAAGAACTTTTATGTGATGATGGGGTTGTACCAGGGATCAACTTTTAGCCCATTCTTATTTGCCTTGATGATGGATGGACTGACACGACAAATCCAATGGGAGGTGCTATGGTGTATGTTATTCGCAGATGACATAGTCTTAATTGATGAGACTCGCAGCGGGGTGAATGCTAAGTTGGAGGTTTGGAGACAGACTCTGGAGTCTAAAGGGTTCAGGCTAAGTAGGACCAAGATAGAATACCTAGAGTGCAAGTTCAGCAACGGGAGTGACCATGAGACATGCGTGGAGGTGAGGCTTGAGACTCAGGTCATTCCGAATAAAGGGAGCTTCAAGTACCTCGGGTCTATTATCCAAGGGAATTGAGAGATTGATGACGATTTCACACATCGTATTGGGACAGGATGGATGAAATAAAGGCTTGCATCTGGAGTCTTGTGCGATAAAAAGGTGCCACCAAAACTAAAAGACAAGTTTTATAGGGTTGTGGTTAGACCGACTATGTCGTATGGGGCGGAGTGGTGGCCAGTCAAGACGTCGCACACCAAAAGGATGAGAGTGGTGGAGATGAGGATGATGAGATGGATGTGTGGGGAAACAAAGAGGGATAGGATTAGAAATGATGATATCCGGGGCTTTCACTGGGTATGTTATTGTTGTTGTTGTTGATATGTATTAGGGGTAACTAACTCAATAATGTGTAGTCGATTAAAGCATGCTTTGTATTCATTATCTGCTAATAATTTCCAGTAAGACCAATGACTGATAAAATGAGCAATATCTGTTGTTTTCTTCTATGTACAGTCTGCATGATCCTCTTAGTATGGTTACTTAAATGACTGACTCGCTATTCACTCGGTTTTTGGGTCATAATCATTATGTAGGAGAGATGGCCGGGTGGTTTAAGGCGTAGCATTGGAATTGCTATGTAGGTTTTCTTTACCAAGAGAAGCATGTTGTTTAAGTATAGATATGGCTCACATAAATAGGATGAGACAACAATGATCTAGGGAAGGATTTATTTGACCGAGTTTAACCAAGTTTCCTGTGCAAGCATAATTTGATGCAACAACTTGATCAAATACTTGCTTTACTTTAGGTGTATTGTGGACTTTACTTTGACCTTTGAGCAACTGTTTCATTTCTTATTTGATTGGTATCACTAGGTAATGATTTGACTAGGATCACCTGCTAAAAATGTAATCTTTGCTAACTATCTAGATAGCTAGGTAAGGGATTAAGGCCTTGTATGTTAAGTTGATGTGGAAAGACTGATAAGTGGTATAGGACACAAAGGGCTTTAAAACCTAGAGACGAAAATAGGGGAACATGGTTTTGGTTCTGTCTACCTAAATAATCTTCTATGAAATCTGAATTTGTGGATAGCCTGGATATTCGCTCTATCTGTTAACCAGCCTGAGATATGAAGTGTGATATGTAGTTGACTGGGTGATGTTTAGGCTAAACATGGAGTTGTCCATAAACCTATATGTATTCATGTTGCCTTTCTCTGATGATCTGAATCTGATTTAGACATAGCATGATATGTTGGCTTAGCAACTTATTTTCTGTGCAAGCATATAGGGTTCTGAGCGTCAGAATTATCTTAAGTAATCCATGTCTAAATGAACATTGAAATTGGACAGTCCATACTACAGTCTCTTCTTTAAATGACAAACAGTTCTAAAAAATTATAAGTCAAAACTAATGTGTTTGGTTCCTATTTAACTAAGTACGGGTGTACAAATAATGATATGTATATGAATATTTCCCCCGTGACACTTGTTTATCTATCCAAGTACTAATGACAGTTCATAAGAGTGAAAACATGTCTATCTTAAAAATATTAGCCTTGCTTGGTTTGAATCTGTATCTGTGTTACATGTCTTTCCTCTTTTTTAAGGCTCAATAGTTGAGACTTGCCATATCATGATATTATAACTCTGCTTTGCTCCTCTTGATGATTGTCAAATGTCTCATGTAGTTAACTGAACTTGATTAAGCTGAAAAAGGCATTTAAGGTATGGATGATTGATTAAAGAGATCAAATAGGAAACAATTATTGAGATAATAAATGGTATTGGTATGATCATATAGGAATATAGGTGACCCCAATTTAATTTAAGGAAGGAGGTCGTTAGAGCTTCTAGTCCTCCACATTCAAAGGTGAACACCTGAGAAAGCCTAGACAACGAAATAAAATTAAAACATGAACAAATAACGAATAAACGCTTAATTTAGAAAAATAGCTAATTTATAAGTCACATGCAACGGTGCCAAAAATATGTTGAGGCCAAACACACACAAGAGTACGTGGTCAACAAGTAATACAGTGATAGAGAATCAAGTATTGTATGCTTAGAGACTTTTGATTAATTATTAACTAATTTAAACTAATAAAATTTATTTATTCAAGTGATTTTCCAAGAATGATGGTGATATATTTAAACTACATGCAAGAAGCACACAAATAGAGATGTCAACGGGGCGAGGGAAGGGTACCCCATACTCGTACCCGCCACCTAAAACCCACCCCCATACCCGCTCCACCACCCATAGCGGGTAGCACTTTTGATACGCATACCTGCCTCACCACCCACCAAACCATCCCCATACCCAACCCAACTGGAGCGGGTGCGGGGCGGTACCAGCATTTACCCGCCCCATTGGAGATGCTTGGAGTATTATTGGGCAGGAGGTGACAAGTGTTGTGCTGGAGTTATTTGAGAATGGTAAATTACTAAGACAAGTAAATTCTACCATTATATCTCTGATCCCCAAAGTGGCAGCCCCCCAATATGTTAGTTAATATAGGCCTATATCTTGCTGCAATATCCTATATAAATGCATTTCTAAATTAATTTGTATGAGATTAAAGAACATTATTCCTACTGTTGTGGCTGAGAATCAAGCAACTTTTGTAGCTGGAAGATCATTGGTTCATAATGTCTTGATATGTCATGATTTGTTTAGGCAGGGAGATCCCATGTCACCACTATTGTTTGTGTTGGTGATGGAATATCTTTCTAGAACTCTACAAGAAATGAGGGAACTATCTGATTTTCAGTTCCATTCTATGTGTAAACTCTCAAAATTGACTCACCTTATCTTTGATGATGACTTGATGATTTTAGGCGGTGCGGGTACGGGGCGGGTACGGTGCGGGTCTTATATGAAATTCACCCCGCCTCACTACCCATGGCGGGTATGCACTTTTGGTACCCATACCCACCCCACCACCCACCAAACCATCCCCCATACCCGACCCAACTGGAGCGGGTGCGGGGCGGTACCCGCCCCACTGACATCCCTACACACAAACAACTTCGTTTGGGCGTTGCACATGCCGCGTCGCACTGGCTACAACAGCCAAGAGATTTATTTACCTTTAAACTTTGGGTGTGATGGGGGCCACAATGCACCACCCACCTCTCCTATTTGAGAGCTATGGTGGGTGCAGTGTGCTGGCCCCGCTCCAAACACAATCTTTTTTTTTTGCTTTAGGCCTCACGTGTTGCTTCCAAATGGTTCCAAGTTGATTCTCACGCCATTTTTCTCCTCATGAAGTGAATTTTTATCTTCAAAGTAACGCCCAAATAAGGCCAACACTTAATAATCACAATACGTTGGGAATATTCAATACAAAATATCACCAAAAAGCGGTAGAAAATAAATTTAAATAAAGTAATGCCTACAGACATATAAATATGCACACAACATGTAACCACTCTGAATGACCCATTTATCCTTTAAACGATTGTCTGTTTGACTACAAGCCGCCACCATCATCTTCCTTCACGTAAAATCGCATCAAGACCACCAGCTACTCATTGTTTCCTTCTTCCACCACCATAAACCACAGAAATCCTATCGTCCAAACACCACATCTCCATTGCATTTCCTCCATTGCCAACAATGTAGCAACCTCTATGCCACCTGTCCGCTAAACCTTTCCTTCTTCTATCTCGTTGAAAATGTCTCCACCACCTCTCACCAATGTAGTCGTCAGAAGAATACTCACAAATCACTCAAAATTAGTCCTTCCAACTAGGTAAAGACCATTGAAGTTTGGTTCAAATTTTTGATCCTATGTAGTGCATTTGTTTCGATTTGGAGACATCGAATTTTCTTGAAAACAAATTAGGGCTCCTTCCGACATTACCAACTTCTTTCTATGGACGGGGACTCTCATATGATGTATTAAAGTCTTATTATAATATTTAAATAGTATCAAATCTTTTTATTTATTTTATTTATTTATGGCCTTTTTAGACAAATATTGATATTTTAAGTATCATTACTTGTTCTAAAACTCTTTTGATCATGTGTTCAATTTATGATGACTCTCATATGATGCATTAAAGTTTTATTATAATATTTAAATAGTATCAAATCTTTTTATTTATTTTATTTTATTTACTTATGACTCTTTTTAGACAAATATTGGCCTTTTAAGTACCATTACTTGACCTAAAACTCTTTTGATCATGTGTTCAATGGATGTAGACTCTCATATGATGTATTAAAGTGTTATTATAATATTTAAATAGTGGCATGTCCTATTATTTATTTATGACTTTTAGAAAAATATTGTCCTTGATCTATTTATAACATGTGGAAAATTATTGACCATGCATGAAGTCGAGCCTAAATGATAACTGTTAGTTATTGATGACGGTCGGTTTATGGTATGCCTATCCACGGCCCCTTAGATTTGTGTAATTTGGGGTTTGGGTGTGGGGTTTGTTGTTTCATTTCTTTTTAAAAAAAATATTTGTTACATTCTTCGTCATCACTATCAGGATCATCATGTCATCTTGCTCATAAAAATTCATTTTCATTGAGATATCCTCCCATTCACTCATGTAATCACCACCTACTATAATATATTCTACAATCGACGATATAATGAATCTATAATAGACTATGGCTATGGTCTATGACTTTAATCGGCGCCATAATAAGTTGTTTGGACTAATTTTCTGAAGAAAAGCCATAATTTTTGTCAGAAATGGGATCTAAAAAGTGAAGAAATCAGGAGCTTTAGAAGGATTTTTTTTTGTTAGGGTAATTAAATGGAGGAAAATATTTAATTTTTTACTTTTTTTAGGCAATTAAAATGTTGGGGGTTGGGAGCCAAAATGTATTTTTTAAAATTTGAGGTTAGGTTTGGACTTAGCAAAGACTAATATTATTGACCTAATAATAAGTGGTCTTTTAGCCAATACTTTTAGACATGTGCTTTTTCACCAATATAAGTCTTCAAAGTGGCTTATTGGTAAAGAGCCCCTAGTAAGCTCAAAGTTTTGTGACTTTTATGTTAGAAAATATAGTCAATTGACCTTTGGTGAAAAAATGATAGTTATGTGACTTTTGTATTAGAAAACACATTTAAGTGACTTTGGTGAAAAAAGTGACAGTTATGTGTTTTTTGTGTTAGAAAACATAGTTAAGTGACTTTGGTGAAAAAAAAGTGATAGTTATGTGTCTTTTGTGTTAGAAAATATTGGTTTTGGTGAAAAAAAGTGGTAGTTATGTGACCATTTCTGAAAATTACTGTTGCCACACTGACTTTTTAGGTGTCAATTGTTTTTTTATTCCAGCTATCTGGCTTACGCCAGACTATTCCTGGACATAGTTTTCTGGTACCTCAGTACTATTACCAGTAAATCGCGGGATGTGCTTGAATGATCATGGTTTGAGAACAAAGGAACTGATATCACCTACAAAGTCCTACACTATAAGAGAACAAATTGCTCTTACCAGGGTTCAAATTCACGCTGTAGCCTCCGGCTAGATTTTAATTTCCCTCAATTGTTGCTATGATTGGTGTATGTGTGTCAATGTTCCTTTAGTACCCTATGAAGGATAAAATTTGAATAAAATGACATCTAGATCGTCAATTATCCATTGTCAACTGTATTTTAATATAGTAAACAATTGGAGATATAAAAACACTTTTTTATTTCACTACTTGGAAGGTTGACATATATCGGAGGGGGACGTTACAATCTTTACCTCCAAAAATGCAGACCACTAAAGTTGGCTATAAAAAGAAAAGGGGAAAAAACATTACAACACTCGCAATCTTGAATTCAATTTTTTTGGTACTCTTTTTTCTTTTGTCTTTTTTAAATCTTAGTTCGTTTTCCTGCAATTTTTACGGATTTGGCCGTTGGTGCCTGTAAGGGGGCTAAGATTTCCCATTTTCACCATAGCATTTGCGAAATCAGTGAAGAAAGTTGCCGAATTGGAGCTGTAAGTGTTAACAATGGAGTTTGTAGATCCTCCATTAAATAGCTGTTGATCAGAATGAAGAAGGCCCTTTTGGCTTTGCAAGTTCTTGAAATAAACATTGTCAAATGAAGTTGGTGTGGTGTCTAGTGGTGAAAGATTGTTGTTACCACCACTTTGTGGACAATTTGCTTTTACTGAAGTTGCAAATGAGGCATTAATATTTGCTTCATTGTATAGACGGTTTCTGAAAGTAGTACACCTAGCTTGGCCTATTGTGTGACTTCCTGCAATATTCCAAGAAACATATAAGTGACATAAAGTAGAATAATGCCAAATAATCGCTAAAAGTTGACAAGTATGAAAAGCAGATTGGTAAAGATGAGTAATCAATTGTTAGGAATATATGATGGACATACCGACAATAAGTAGGAAACAAATGGCTATAGTTAACAAACAATTGGAAAGAATTTAATTTAACTTGTTATTATAAGTTATTTTTGCAAGTTACCAAATTATTCTTCATTTAAACTTATTGTAGATAACTAACATACTGTCGGTGAACAAAGCTTAAACTCGTGAATTAATGGGAGATTTAAGTTATATACATAAATATAGTTTTAACATGTAATAACATATTAGTTACCAGTTTTACCAGGTAAACAAGTACTTTATCAAAGAGATTTACTTGTAAATGCATTTATAGTGACATGATTGTGTATATATTTTTACACAATTGATATATAGAACTTATATGCTCGTTAATTAATGGTTTTGGAAAGTTAAAACAGACCTGAGAGAGCCACCATTTCCCTAGTAGTTAAACCTTTGTTAGAGAAGGAAGAAATGAGGCCACTGAGGTTCAAGGTTGGTGCAGGAATGTTGTTGTTTGCTGCACTCAAACTTGCAGTAGTTGAGTCTCTTCGGCCGAGTAAAACAGTCCAACTTGAGCCACCAAGCTGAGAATTCATCAATTCCACACGTAATTAAGAGTTAACAGCGTGCCCTTCTATTTTTAATTACTCACTAAGCGACAAGTTTATTAATTAAACAATCAGCACATATCATGTGCTTGCAAAAGAATTAATTTTTGAATTAATTAGGCCTATAAATTTGTTAAGTATAGCATATTTTCACTTACTTTGACGACAGAATCTCGTGCGGCAACGGCTAAAATGTCTGCACACGATACAACGCCAGCACACGAAGATTCCACTTGAGTTTTGATTGTATCAATCACATCGAATCCTCTTAACGATCCACTATTTGGTCCAGCAGTTTTCTCTCCCGTGAAGTTTGATGTGTCATCTAGTAGCACGGATGCATCGCAACCCTGATTCAATTATGTAAAAAATGTCACATGTTTATTTGACATCAAAGTAAAGTTGTTATGAGTATAATTGGTCACGCAACAACATATATATTGCCATACGCAAGTTTATTTAGCATTAATGCATGATTGTTTGCTGTATGTGAGAGATAGAGGGGTAGAGAAAGTCATCGCTCATTGCTTGTTATCTCAAGGTTATCATAATTTCATCATCATCTATAGTAGCTCAAATAGTTATCATGGAGAAGAAGACAAGAATTATTAGTTAAGGGGTTATTTTCAAGATTGTTGAGGAACTATTTGAGTCAATGGTGTATAAGTGAAATAACAAGCAAAGAGTTTTTTTAACCGGGGGACTATATCTAACAACTCCCTATCTTTTTTTTGCTAATTAAGAAGGTGGAGGATCTTTCTTAAGCCGGTAGCTCTTCAGCTTGTAGGTTCCATTCTTGGCAAAACACATAACTTGCTGGTCAATAAAACACACACAGTTAACGGTCAATATCAATGTCATATACCCAAAATTTTATTTTGTTTCT